>OU343223.1:193074225-193113326 GCA_910596185.1 Chrysanthemum makinoi
TTTTGAAATCAACTTAAAATCGGCAAAACTATTCAACCCCCCCTTCTAGTTTTCCACACAAGACACACTTTTGCAAACTAACATATGTAGCGTATATATAGGTTTCCAACCGGTGTAATGAACCGTTGTGTCCTTTTAAGAAATAACTAACTATAAATAACTTTTGTAACCACTAGTAACTAAAAGTTTACTAACTATCTATCGAACATGTTTGGTCCTCCATGTTTCGTATATTACATAAGTACACCGAGCAATGTGTTTTCAACAAGACTAATGTAGTATGGTCAACATCTCCCCAATTGTTTAAGTCTTGTTCTTAGTCTTCATACTCTTCCTTAGCGTTAGTATCCAACAACTGTTGTTATTCCCAAGTTGTTTCCTTGCTTCGATTGATTGCAATTTCTTTCCAATTAGGTGTGCCAAAAATAACCTTTGGCCTTTTTCCTCTTTCAGAGATTCTGTTCCCGAATTTCTCTTCCGAGTTTCCCTTCGAATTGCTTTCGAATTTCTTACGAATTTCTTCCTTCAACGAACCAAAACAAGTTTCTTTCTTCTTTGTCTCGGTATACCATACTTCCACGTTGCCTCCTTTTCCTTGTGTGTTGTTTTGATTTCTTCTTTGGCTCGAAATCAACAAACCTTCCTACACACAAATTTGGTACCAATCTTGGTATTCTTACCAAAACAAACGCTTGTTTGTTCCTTCCATGTTGCTATCCATCTTGACACCATCTCTTGCAGTCTTGCTTTTCTTCCTTTGGAGTTCCATCTAGTGCATCCCCTACTTGAACACACTTATCCCTGCAAAACCAAATGGTTCCTTTTGACCGACCATATTCCTTGGCTTTTCCCGCTTGGATCTCTGTTCTCGTAGTATCTTCACCATCCCTATGTACTCCTTCAGACATTCATATCAGCCTCTTCATCCCGTGTCAATTCTAATAACCGTGCAACCTTGTTCCGGTGTTGTTTTCTGTTTCCAAACAACACGCCTTCCACCGAGACTCTTCCATTCCAACGTGGTCCTTGGTGTCTTTAACCTTGAATCAAACTTGTAATATTGTAACCTTCATTTCTGGTGCCACTTCCCATGTTTTTGAACCTTTGGCTCTATGCCACTATGTTGTCCCAATATCTAGATCAAAGTTTGTAGATTGCAAATGTAAAGTAATATGAATAAGTAATTTGTCTATTAACAACATGTGGGGCGATGTTGCAATTCCTTTGGGATTGACTCGGGAGGATGGGCATAGTGTAAAGGAGTGATATAGGGAATATATAGCACTAGTTAAAGGGATATTTGGATCAAGCAAAGATTCAACCCAAAGTCCTACCCCGTTTGACCCATAACAATAAAACATAAATAAACATTGTATCAACTTTAACTAACAAACATTAACAAGAGGTTTACAGATGTCCCCTTCTCATCGGTGACTTACACCTTGAAGATAAAGTACGTTTATGTTTGCTTTACTTTGATACAGCCGAGAGAGAGGTGTAACACTATTGAGCACCAAAGAGTTTGGATTTTTAAACAATTTAATAGAACGAAAGACAAAAAGTAGTTAAAAATCGCATACCATTATCATAAATTTACTTTTAAATGTTTTTCAGATTGGATACCGAAGAGTTCATTTTGTTATCTTGATTTACAATTACTTTGGAGTCTGGAACAAGAAAAAGTCATATTAAGCTTCGATATAATTATATAAACATACAAAATGTTCTTGTATATCAATGTACATGTTATGAAATTATTGTCTTCACGGAACTAACTAGTATGTAGAATTAACTTGTAGTTAATGTTTCTCTAAAAGCATGTAGCACTTGTTCCATATTTGAAGTAGCCCGAATTCATTCTTTACGTTTATTTGCGATGAATGATCACATTCACTTGAATATTGAGTGCAGCATGAGAAACCATTAGCAATACCTTTTTGCATGATATTCTCTTGTCTGGGAACATGCTATTGGGATTGCATCTTTTGTCTTATGCAACCCAGTGCGGTTTCTATAGTGCGGTCTCCGGTCCTTCTCTATTTACGACGATAGACTTGCTTAGAATACAATGAAATATCATATCACGCAAAGCCTGTTTATGCAACACTTCAAGAGGTAATAATGTATATACGTGATGGTTGATATATCACATTTGTGTGAATTTATTGACATTTAACGGGTTTATATAGCACCTCAATATGGCTATGGTAGGGGATTGTTAGGAGTTATCTAGAGAGCAAATATTCCTTATAAGTTCTCTGGATGGATATTTCAAGGAGAATTTGGACTGGATGCTTTTTGTGTAGTACATTCGGTTTTACTTATAGCGGTTTCTTCTAGGAATGTTGTGGTAATAGATGTGGACTCTTGAAGATTCTAACAAACAGAGTATATGTTTTTTTGGCTTAACTATAGTGCCTAACATATTGGAGCTAGCGATAAAATTAGGTTCTAAGTGACATGCTTTTAAGGTATCATCACTAGCATGCTCTTGTTAATTCAGATTTAAATTATCGGTATTTAAGTTCCAATCTATGATGCCAGTGCATATTCTTTATTATTTCTTAAGAAAAATGGCATCCTTGAATTATTCCGCTAGTCTTCTAATAATAGCTGTAGTTCTTTTATATTGACGTCAGGCGTTTTATGACTTGTGTATATTTGTATGATTGTCCCTCTAAATTACTCATTGTGTCTTTTTAAATTACTGTACATTTTTTGCATTAAGTATAATTGCGACTTCATGAATTAGGTTTCAAGTTGTGCATTAAGTGTCAACATATTTTATTTCAAGAACAAGTGTCACTGGATGCTGACTGAGTACCGCATAAACAGCAATCAGAGACTAACACTAAGGCAAAAGCAAACATAAATATTAAGTCGGACTCACAAGCAGAACCACATCTTAATTAGAAACTATTATATCATGAGACTCATACACTAACATATTAGTCACGAATATAACTTTTACCCTAACTTTTACAGATTGAAGTTAATTACAAGATGTTGTTTTTAAATTAGTTTTGGCATGACTCTATAAAGGAATCAGGATCTCGTGAATGACGTGTTATTCGGACATGTACTAGCTGCAAAGGAATAAACATTCATTCCGAGTACATGAAACTTTGACCAAGGAAAATATTGTTAGGGGAACAAAAAATAGACTTTTCTTGAACCTGTTTGTTTAAATGTTTCCTAAATGATTTTCATTATACAAACGTGTCTAGATATAATAAGAATATGCAAAGTATCAATAACTTTAGACAAAGACATATGTTTAACTCTTACTAGTACTTTTTGTTGCCTTTGTAATTACACTCTGATAATTACTGGGACACCAAGGACGTCTTCTCAGTATAGTGCCAAATTAGTCAAAATTTTCTGTGATGTCTTTGGATCAGATGAAGGCTCAATGAAGGACGGTCGAATAGTCGTTTTGACAAATTTTTAAGACACGCTCGTTCGCTCAATGCCGTTTAGCAACTGGTTTCACAGTATGAACAGTAAATGAAATTTGTTTTTTTGCATTTAAATATAGGGGCATAGGGCCAATAGTTAAATTTGAAAGAAATAATGAGCTGAGGTTTGTCCAAATAAACCTTTAACTTTCAGCCCAGCAAAGGTGTGAAGCACATGGGTGGTGGACACTCTTGTTCTAGAAGAACACTTTTCTGGCATGATAACTAAACTTCACCTCCATCCCAGACTAGTGTTAGTCTTCATGTACCAGACGTATATAGTGATGTGAATAACAAGATTTTTTGTATTTAGAGCATGGGGTATGGTTGATTTCGTTTCTCTTGAAGGCTGACATGGAGCCTCGTACACTTCATTTGAGTGGCTGTACGATACCATGCCCCTTAGCCACAAGAAATCTCGCCGTTACCTTGTAGAACACAAAGCGACCTAAATCGAATATATCCGTTTCTTTTTTTTAAGCGGTTTAATTTCAAAAAAAAACTTTTATTTTTTAAAATAAAAACTTTACCCACCATCTTATAAATAATACCTCATTTTCATAAAATCATCCACACTTTTTTCTTTCAAATCATTCACACACTATTCTTTCAACTCTTTACAAAGCAAAAAACATGAGTGGTTGGATTCCGATCTTGATGATATAAAGATATCAGATGATTACGGCAGCTGGAGTTATGGGCAATCGTTAAGGAAGATGAAAGCTGGTTGCGGCCGTAATTACATCCAGTGACCGTGAAATTCAACGTCTTATATCGGACTATTTTTACGATCCTCAAAATATGAAGTACTATTTTAGGCGTCGATTTCGTATGAGCCGTCAACTATTCTTACAAATAGTACAAGGTATATTAATTTGTTGATTCTCTTCCACCGCATTTTGATTTCTTTAGAGTCCGACCCACGTCGTGTGGTGTAATGAGTATAGTGTAATTATGAAATGCACATCTGCCGTCGCCAATTGGCCCTCTGCACGCACTGATGCATTTGATGAATATTTGCAAATGGGGTCCTGTGGCGCATGCGATTGTCAGATTTTTACTATGTGTGTAATTGAATTGTTTATGCTAGAGTTTTTAAAGAAAGCCTAATTTGGGTGACATTCACAATTTATATAACGCACATAACAACGTCCATGGGTTTCCGGAATGCTTGGAGCATTGATTGTATGCCTGGGAATGGAAAAAGCTGTCCCGTTGATGGCAGAGGCAATTTCATAGAGGTGATAAAAATATATCCAACTATTATGCTTGAAGCCGTTGCATCATACGATTTATGGATTTGGCATGCATTTTTTGGGGTAGCGGGTGCGAATAATGATTTAACTATTTTGAATAATTCACCGTTATTCGACGAGCTTCTTGATGATCGCCCCCAAGGTTCCGTTCAAATTAAACAGATGCAACATTTGAAAACGGGTATTACCTAGCGGCGGGATTTACCGCTTGGTCATCTTTGTCAAATCTTTCTCCACTTGCATATTGAGGAGAAAAATGCCTTGTTTAAACAAAAACAAGAAAGTGCTCGCAAAAAGGCGTTGAAAGAGCTTTCGAGGTCCTTCAGGGCGTTGGCATATTATAAATAACCAAAGCGTGCTGGACTATCAACAAGCTAAGAAGAATCATATACCGCGTGCATCATATTGCATAACATGATTTTGAAAGATCAACAATTTGCGATATCCGAATTGAACGATATTTATGTTTGTCCGCGAGCAAATATACAACGGACATGGATTGAGATGCGATCTAACGAAAGAATGAAAGAACTGCGTGATAAAACAGCGCTTATGACTTCAACGAAATATCATTGAGCATGTTTGGCAACTACATCATTAACAACAACATTAGTTTAAATTTCTTATGTTTTATTTACTTGTATTTTAAATTTAGTATGTTTTTTTCATGTATTTTTTTTTTTATATTGTATTTTTTATTTTAAATGAATGAAATGAATTTAATTGTGTTTGGAAAATATGGAAAAGAAATAAAATGAGGGTGGGTGGGGCCCAAATGAAGAGAAGTGAGTAAGTTGTGATTGAGGGGTATTTTTTAGTTAGTGTGTTTGAGTGATGTGGAGGTGATGTGGCATACGTGGGGCCCAAATGAGGAGAAGTGGTAAACTCATGATACCCCATGCTCTTAGCCATTTCTTGTAAAGCTGTACATATTCCAATAGAGTATATTGCCAACATTGACTCCAAAACATGGATTATTAATAGTAAGTCAAAATATATAGGATACATTCAATCGAAGTCCAATAAAAAATATATGACAACATTTGTTGGAGCGAAAATTAAATGTGTAAAAGTTACCTTGCTTTCTGTTAATTAATATTCTTACCTTACACCAATAGAATGTAACTAACTTCACGTACCATAAGCATGTTCAAAAAAAAAAAAAATGTATCATATAAACTTTGCATGTTGAACAATATTAAAACATGAATATTTTATTTCACTAGCCTTTGATATGATTGTTGCTGATGCTTCATAGATCCTCAAATGCTTATTTCCATTTTTTTTTTTCGTATTAAACTGTAAAGGACCTAGAAGGAGTTGATTTAGAAAATTAAGTTTTCATGTGGAAGCAATGACCAATTGTGCTTGCTTCAATTCACATGTCTTGTTGATCAGCATCTTTGATTGTTGACCAGAAGAACCCAATCCACCTTTGGCGACACATTCTTATTCTCGCAATACCCTCGTAGGGTTAAGATCATTTCTTTAAAGCAATTTCATGTACAAAAACACTTTTACAAATTCCAATAAATTGGAGTATGCGTTTAGCGTGACTTCAAAACAGAATAAAGTTCCAACCACTAGTTTTTGTTTCTTTTGCATTGCCTCAGAAGCCTCTTATATCCCCATTCTGGTATCCACGCCACTTGAAGAGATCGAACGGGGTTTGAAGCGAGTTCTTACCAATGAACATTTGTTTAACAAAGTTCTTTGGGTATGAAATTCTCGTATGATGAAAACAAGCTTTTGGTGTTTCATCTTTCCGTCTATGTAATTGCCCAGTGCGGTCTTTATGGTATGGTCTCCGCTCTTTGTCCATTTCCGACATTGATAGGCTTCCTTCAAAAACAATATGCATTTTCATCAATGCCGCTTTTGTTGCCATTTCTAGTTCTCTTAGTAGCATATGCTGAATCTACAACAACTAATAATGATGTTTTACTATTGAACTTCTTTGAGTTTTAATGTGTGCTTGTTGTGACATTCTCTAGCTAAAGGTTTATATACTACTGGCATTCTAGACCGGGTGGGATAGGTAGAGTAAAACTAGGAAATAAAAGATACCATAAAATTTCTATATGAGAGTTCTAGGAAAATATACATAGATGCTTCTATCAAGCATAGTTTTGTGTAACATCATTTGTATTAATTGAGATGCTTTTAGAGAATCTATACAAGAGTAACTTTATTAACTAAGTTAGGTAGACATCATTACAATGCTCTTTCAAAATTGCTATAACCAATAAACCTTGTTTTGTTCCTATGTATGTGATTCTTATTATGTTTGATTGCTTCTTACAATATTTTGCAACACATGGTTATAAGTATCCCTAAATTTATCATAATTTGTTGTTTTTCTCAATCTGAAATGAATATTCATGTGATATTTTGATCAATGTAACTATAAGCTCTCATAGCAGGAACGACCAAAGTATATATGTTGCCTAGAACACATAAATGAGTATTATATCAAATATTAGAATGGTAAATGTAGGGAAACGGTTACACTTTTATAAATAAAATCTAAATTACAATAAATAAAATTAATTGTATGTAAGAATTAAATACAAAGCGAGAATGTAGCAGATAAGCGATAATTAAACAAAGAAGCACTAAAAGCGAGAGCCGCGTGTGTGACGCGCTTCCTTATGATTCGTCTGTTTCCCGGTACAACGGCCAAAACAGGTAAGTTGTGCTGTCGAACTTAACTAAACTGTCGAAATTTCATCTTAAGAGATGCGTATTCCATATGTTGGAAATCAATAATAACTATTGATTTGATGTGTGTCAAACTTGTGGAATTAGGGTCTCTTTTATACAATAGACTCCTGTTAAGTTTTCATCCCACCGATGTGGGATTGAAAATAAACTACTTTCCTCTTTAGGCATAGTCTTAGAATGCCTAAGTTTGAGACAGATATCTCATTCACATCAACTCTATTTTGGACACATAAAGGCTTATTGTGAAATCTCTTAGGAGAAACGAACCTACAAACTATTACTTATATATATGACACATACATATAAATAATTATGTCCACAATTGGTCAAAAGTCACTTTTGCCAACCAATTTCCAACAATCCCCACATGAATGGTCGGTGGTAATACACAAAAATTACGATGAAATTTCAATAGTTGAATCTTGCAAAGGATAGGTAGGTGTGACCCTTTGAACCTTCCTTGGGAGATGCACTTGATCCTAGATCCCAGAATGCTATGTCCTCGAACTCTTACTCTGTTTTCGTGAGCGACATTACACTTCACACAAGACTCTCCCCTTACATTGTCAAGTCCACATAGTCATGTTAGATTTATGGTCATGAACACTAGCCCGGTTCGCAAGAGCTCTTAGGATTTGCGCCCCGTTCCCTTCCATGCGACCCCACTTCTCTCTCACATAGGTGATTTCATCTTGAATCATTAAAACATGTGCTGTGATTTCATCTCAATTATTATGCTTTGTGATTTCATCCTGAATCATTAAAGCCATATGTTAAACCTCTCAACAAGTCACATTTGTTATAGGAATGGACTAGGAAGTTACAATGTTAAGTAACTCCCCCATATTGACGTGACTTCCCCCCACATTTATATGATTAGGTTGTCCTATTGAACCCAGATCTTGGGATCTCAGTCATTTGGGTTAGGTTTTTCCTTCATATAATCTCATTCCTTTAAGGGCTTTAGTCCCATTCCTTTAGACGACTTACTAACTAACTCTGCTTAGCCTTTTATAAAGGATCCGCGATGTTATCTATTGACTTCGTAGTCAATCGTGATAACTCTAGTTGAGTAGTTGTTAAGCACCAATCAAGCGTCTATGATGGATATGTCTTGACTTACCGTTTTACATTGTGATATGAGCTCATCAATTTCAAACTATCACACTTTATCAAGATGGTCGTTACGGTTTACGTATCTTGGTATGTCTACCAATTAACACAGATATGTATTCTATAAATTTATCTCAAATGATAAATTCAAATTCCATCATAGATTTAGCTAAAAAGTCATTGAAATACTTTCAAGATTTCCAAGACACGACTTCCACGTAGAGAGTCAATACATCCTCTCTAGTGGATCTAGATTCTTTTATGTAAGAATCCATATTTGCATTACTCTATCATTAGATAGTAGTTGGATATCTTCCAAAATGCAATATCGTAAGTATCATAGTACTTGTGTAATACTATTCAAATGGTCATTACTTGAATTACTGGTGAAACACCCGCTTTTAGGGCATTAAAAACCGAATTTACCTATATGGTGAGCTTCTACTCATAGTCAATCTCAAATAATCTCCACGATTCCTAAGCGGCTCATCCAGGTTGCACAAATTTTAAAAGAGTTTGGATCACCAAGGCTTAGTGAGAATTCATGGTTTTCACGTATAAAACAATTCTTATAATATCAAACACTTTTCCAATAACATCAAACTTGTAAAACAATCATGCAATTTGCTCAAATATCATTTATTACTATTCAGTGATCACATATTCTCAATACTTATCAACAGTCAACAAAATCAACGATTCAACACATATCACCAAACCATATAAACCAACTATTCATTATTTTCCATTCGGTTCAATGGTTCCAACTTTCTTCCGTTAGTTCAACGGTTCCAACTTTCTTTATTTCCATTCGGTTCAACGGTTCCAACTTTCTTTATTTCCACCATTCACAATTCAACATTTATATGGTTCACGATTTATAATCCAACATTATATCTCACCTATTGTACATATAGCATATTTCTCAACATTCACTTATTATCGAAGAATCCAAACCCGTAGCAAATAACGATCATTTAAACAAGTTTGCATGATACTATTTCGAATAAAGTGCAACCCAATTTAAAAAAAAAACATAAAAACTCACCTGAATGCTCAGAATTACAGTTCACTTCAGACAAAAAAAAAGCGTCACCCTTTCTTCAATGAATCTACATAAATTAAGGTTCATATGATAAATATCTCAAAGTTTAAGTTGTATTGTGTCATTTATATTGAAATTAAAACTCAATATTATTATTTTGATACTCTAGGGTGTAATGAATCATTTTATAATAGTGCAAGGTTTGCATGCGACAAACACTAAATATGAGGGTTAAAAGTGAAATATTTTATAAATAATACATGCAAAAATTATGTAACCATTAGTACCACCAGGTGCTTCCTTTTACTCTATTTTTTTTTATATTTCCCGACATGCCAACTTCATGCTCACCCGCGGTTCAAGCGACTTACCGACACAACTAGATAAACCGTTATAATGATTAACCCCGACTCTATTCCCCAAACACTTTCAAAATTCCAAAAGACCCAACCATAAATCCGCGAACACCCTCGAAGTTACCCCCACAAGACCCATTTTATTTCATGTCAGTCGACCAATATTCAAGCTTGCTCACATCCCTAATATTAATATTTCGACTAAGTAAGCGTGCCAAAAGACTAACATGACTCATCTTGGCCCTCAAAAAGCCTAGCCGGCACATTTGCCCCTTGTCCTTCAAACCTACCCCAAAAACAAACCATACGACCAAACAACACACCAAACAAAGCCCTTTTTCATGTTGCCATTCGAGACCATTTATATCAAAACATGCACATGTATTATTTAATCCATTTAAGCTTGATTGTAAAAAAAAAGGTTCATGCAGATCGGGATGTTACCATCAGATTCAAAGACCAAGTTATTTTTGTACTCTTTATTCTACATATATTCATATACATGTTATGAGTTATGGGACACAAGGTTTTAGCTAATGCATTATAGTTATGTCGAGACGTCTTTAAACAAATCAGATTCACAACTAGGGTCCTTGTATATGTTCAGTCGACATGTATGGGTTTTAAATCATGAATTCATGCAACCATTACTTTATTTACCTTTAGCCTTGTTTTAACAATTCATGTAACATGTTATATAAAATGGACCATGCGTATGGGAGGAGTGAAAAGACACAACCAGAATCAAAACAAAGACGAGACGATGAGGTGATAGGGAGGGTACCTTGAAAACAAGAGGAGAAGAACAATGATCAAACAAACAACAAAGCACCCTTTGTGCTTCTAATAACCACGACAGCAGCAGCCCTAATCCCCACGACAAAGACCAAGCAACACTTGTACTCAATACACGATTTCAACAGTCTTACAATAGCCTTCGAACCTTTTACTTGGAGCCTTTAGATCGACAGAAAAAAATGGAGATGGGAGACATGTTTTTGCCGTATCTTTTGTATAGAGAGATTTAGGGTTTTTTGATATTTTATTTTGAATGAGACTAGGAAGGTTTTAATGTGATAGATTCAGATATTTCAGGAATGGATGGAGGGCTTTAGGCGTTTAATTAGAACCGAACAAGAGGGGGGAAAATACCAAATCACCAACATTATTTGCTTTCCAAAATTACCTTGTGCATTTATTTATTTGATTTAGTATATCGTACATGTAGCATTTTAATGTGTTATATAATTATTTGAGTTATTTATAAGCTTTATTCTTCCATGTCTAATGTAACTCATGTACGATTAAGTAGTTAACGTAGTTATCTGGCTCGTTTTATTTTACGGATTTTCACTAGTGGGGTATAATAGTCTTTTAACGCGCTTACGGTCTTCAGGGTTTTACAACTCTCCCTCTCTAAAAAAAAAATTTGGTCCTCGAAATTTAAAACAAAATCAGTCATGGGCACTTTGTTATAACATCATATTCGTTCAATACTCTAAACTTTATTATGCAACTAAGATTAAAAAAAAACCAACCAATAATGTATGCAATCCAAATGAGAAGCTTAATCCCAACGAAAAATAAACCAAACTTAATAATTCAAAAACATCAAAATTCATAATCCTTAAGAACTTAAGGGTACTATTAGGCTTCACATGCTTCTTTATTATATTCTTTCTTATATGGAGTGTCTTAAGTCTTCTCTGTTGTTAGTTGAAAAACTCTTCCCATATTCTTTCGTGGTTGAGTATCCTTGTACTCTCCTAAACTCCTCTATATCCTTCTTTCTCTTGTGGATCGAGAGGCTTCCATTCATACAATCGGCGATTGTGCCCCGGTTTCTTACATCTAAAACAAAACCGAATCAGCTTTGATCCTTTGTTGCATGTCCTGGTTTCCACAATTACGACAATCCTCATGCCAACATTTCCCCTTATGGGTTTTCTTGCATATGGTACATGGTTTATACT
This sequence comes from Chrysanthemum makinoi, assembly GCA_910596185.1. Classification (NCBI taxonomy): domain Eukaryota; kingdom Viridiplantae; phylum Streptophyta; class Magnoliopsida; order Asterales; family Asteraceae; genus Chrysanthemum; species Chrysanthemum makinoi. The sequence continues at coordinate 193,086,151 of OU343223.1, forward strand.
CCCCAACATTCTCTACTTTCCCACCATTGATTTTGATCTTTTTCACGTCTTCATCCCGACTCTCTCTCTTTCTTTTGTTATCTCCTCCTTCCTACAGCTTGTCGGTTATTTTCCTTTTCTATCATTAAAGCAAGCTCTCTGCTTCTTGAAAAGTTGCAATTGTGCTTGTTGAATTGGACCCTAATTCCACTTTTAAACCCCATATGTATCGTTGATTCTTCTTTCGGTAGCTACGATATTTTGCAAATCTTGCCTTTTCATTAAACTTTGCCGTGTATTTGGAACTGTCATATCATTCATTGCGGCTTCAAGAATTCCTCCTCAAGCTTATCCATCAATCCTTGGGGACAATAACTTTTCATGACCAACTCTTCAAATTGTTCCCATGTCATAGCACTCACAGCTTCATTACCACGAGTGATCTTGATCATATTCCACCAATGTCGCGCTTCTCCTTTAAGCAAATGGGATGCATACTTCACCCTTGGTCCACGTGAGCATTCACTAATTTCAAAGATGTCCTCTATCTCCTTTAACCAGTTGGTGACAATCACATGGTCGCTATCTCCATGAAATTACGGTCGGTTTGCAATTTAAGAAGGATTTGTAGCTACATACGTCTCTCTGGGCTTCTTCGTTTCTTAGTCTCTATTTGTATACTGCGTTTTTCCTATCTTGTTTATTTTCTTTTCTTTTCCTGCTCCTCTGCGGCCCTCTTATCTTCCATTGCTTTTCTCCTCCTCTCAGCATCTTCATTTGACTTTTCTTTCTCAGCCTCTTCGCGGCTTTCCTAGCTATTACGCCTTCCTAAAGTTTCTTGACTTTTGCTTGAATAGTGGGCATGTGTTACGACATAATTCTTTATGATTTACGTTACTTAGTTCTCCTTTTTAATAGGCACATCTTGGTTCTTGTTGGATTTAACTTGGAGCCACCACCATCTTCATTTCTCATGCCATTATCATTGAAGTCCATAAGATATCTAAGAATAACGTATTTATCTATATCTGAATATAATTTATGTCAAAATACAACTATTACTCACTATCTTTAATGAGCCTAGTAATCACTAACTATCAACTATTTTTGCAACTTAAATACCTAATCTGGGTTTAAGACTAGGTTCCTAAAACCTAATTCACTTATGTTAGGAATTAGAAATTCCCGGTATTAAAGTGTCGGTCACCTCTAGTATATGTAATCGTTGGAAAGCTCGTAGTCATAGTTATATTTAGTTAAGTAGTATTTAGTTAAGTAACACCGTGGAGGACAGACGGGTCTTTACCCACTGTATGCGATCCACCCGTTGTGTGGCGTTAAATTGTAAGACTATAAATACTCTCTACCTCCCAAGGTAGAGAGTTGGAGCTCATAATAATATCTTTCACTTTCTCTCACTAAGTTCCCTAAACCTCTAACTTTCTCTCTCTAGAATTCCACTATCGCCCACTTGTGTTATGGTTTGATGTGTATGTGAAAGGTTATATCTTACAATTGGTATCAAGAGCCATGGTTAGATCATATCTTACACATCTTTGGATTTCTAGTGGTTTTAGGTGGTTTTTGAGTTTGAAAAAGTTTAGTGGTTTGTGCATCATTTGGTTGATTTCTAGTGTTAAAGTTTGGATTTTGATTGTACTTTTGTGTTTAGATCATCATAAGTGCTTAGGTTTTGATTTGGAAGGCTTGAATCATCGTGGTTGGGTTGTTTTGGATTGAAAAGTGTGTTTTGGAAGTTTTTCAAGCTAGCGACTGAGCTCACGGTATAACTTTCTTGCTAGCGACTTGCTTCACAATTTTGTAGCGAGTTACGGTTTTGGAGCTAGCGACTTAGACCTAGCGATTAACAGTACAAGTAGTGGACTCTCCACTACGGGTGCTTGACAGTGGTAGCGACTTGGTGCGTAGCGAGTTGCTCTTTAGCTTTGACTTGAAGTTTTAGCGACTTGTTTAGCGACTTCTTTGTCAAAATTTTGCTAACGACTTGGAGCTTAGCGAGTTGTTACTTAGCGACTTGGGTCCTAGCGACTTGGTCTTAGCGACTTGGTTCAAGAATTCTTAGCGACTTGTTGACTTTTCGACAAAACTTCAAGCGGTATAACTTTTGATCCGTAAACTCCGTTTTGTTCTACCCATCAAAACGACCGTGAAACGAGGAGAATGTCACGCCCGAAACCCGAGGGGCTAAATCCGCTCTGAACAGAAGTTATTGAGGTTTTTATGATTTAGACCTAAATTTCTCGGGAAAATCGTGCATAAACCAATCCAAATCTCAACCAAACAACATCTCTGCTTATCCAACAAACAATCATAAGTCCTAACACACAATTGTCTATCATTGTGTCGATCCATCAGTCATCTTAACACATTCCATTGGTCATTACTTAACGGTTTGGTCTTGATTTTAGTAAAATCCCGCGAAAGATTCTATTTCTCGGTTTAAATCATAGACTTGTAAAATCCCGTGCATTCTACCACATCATGTCTTACTCTATTGATGATTTGAAGTGCTTAAATTGTATGATCTTGTGGACAACAATGATAATATGCTACTACGAGCGGTTAAAGATGTTTGAATTGAACAATGAGGATGTGAGATCTTCATGTTATGAGTACAATGAGAATGCGCGCAAATGGAATGCAGCATTGACCATATCAGCTACTTCATCTGCACCTCATACAATTTGTTATCCATAGGCGGGGATCGAACATGTAGTGCTCTTTCGCCCGAGGACTTACCTACATTGACAAAAGCTTCTTTGTTGAACTTAGAACACTTAAAGCGCAACTTACCAATAAAGAGGTTCAAAGGATGGTTCGGTCACGACTCTTCAAGTAATCTACAAACAATTTCACCATTCATCGATTGGGAATATCAGTGATTCACGATCAACACTTGTGGAATTTCCTAAAAACATCTTTGGAATGGAAATTGAAATTCATTGAGACATTTATACAACTCATGGATAATGTGAAAAAGTACATTGAAGAATCTGCTCAAAAGAATGAAGACATGAATGAGTGTCAGTGCGATTGAAAGATTGTTGTGATAAGTTGGGTAATGTATATGTTGAAGAATGGGGTGTTCTTTGAATCACGAATGTCAGTGACAACAAAAAATGATGAGTCGGATAATGGAAAATGGAATCTTCGTGCTCAAATTCACAAGAGAGAGGTGCACAGAACCTACACATGCAAGTTAATGCAAAGCGCTCCATGGAAGCGGATGTACCCAAGATAGAGATGCACCGTCACGGCACGTGCATGTCAATGCTCGAGTAAGTTATGGATGTTTCTGCTGTACATAGTTGTGCATCTTCTACTCAAAATGATGATTATGAACTGCATGAGTCTGTTGCATTTGTGCTGATGATTCCCTACCAGGCTTAACATATATAAGGATCAGGTTGCTATTTATGAACAATGCTAAGTTTGAGTTGACCACCGTGGCAAATGGATGTCCAAATCGTTACAACTATTAGAAAATTAGGTTTAGAGAAGAAGTATTAAAACAAGAGTTAAACTCCTTACAAGAAAAGCTTTCTAAAAGTGCTAAGCAAAAACAAGAACTTCAAGAAAATGTTAAAATGCTTAAGCAAGAATTCAAGGCTAAGGAATCAAAACTTTTGAATGATTTTCCAATCTAAAAACTTTGAAAAACAAGCTTGAAAATAAGTTGTACGTACAAGGAATACCATTCAGCTTTCACATGATCACTAAGCATAGAGTCTTAAGCGATAAGCATAGCATTACCCTTGTTGAGGAACCTAATCCAGAGGTAATTAAAAAGGCTAGAAATGCTCATAAGGTCCTGTATGATGGTAATGAGATCCTTAAGCCTAGACGAAACCTAGTTGCTTGAGTGCAGGGAAGATAAGAAATGGATGAAGTCACTAGGGAGAAAATGAATAAGAAGCTAGAAGATCATGAGTGTAAAAAGAACAAGATAACGATAAAACCCCATGATTACACTAAGGAAAATTGGATATCCTTAAACATGTTTAAGCCTCAGACTCTATTGACCCCGAACAAGTGTTCGGAAAAAGGATATGGATATGAAAAAAGTTGAAAATCTTGTTGAAAAGAATCCCCCTTGTAGGAAATTCCCTAAAGCGTTTGTGTATCCTCCAAATACACCAATGCATTTAGTTCCTAGAACTATTGCCACTAAGAGCAAGACCTTAATCATCCAATATGTTATTCTTCAACTATTTACCGATTTTGAGAAAACTTGTAAGAAAAGGATCACACCCACTGGGATAGCGGGAAAGGGTTTTGAGCAAATGAAAGAATGTTATTTAACCGAGGTCATGCCTTTCTTTAAACAACTAAAAGATCATTTTGAGAGTCTTAAAGGGGACAAAATCAGATATTAAAGAAATGGAAAAGGAATTTGATGCAATGTTAGTTGATTATGGCGTGCACTAAAATATAATGAGATTGAGAGGAAGAACTTGCATACCTTAAATGAGACTCTTATTCCTGAATGTGTTGCTCAAGATATCTTTTCACTGCTTCAAATTGCTCTATTAATGCTTCCAAATTTCATGAACTATCTGGCTCTGAAAGTCTCCCATGATCGTGTCATTGAGCTTGAAAAAACTAATTCTAAACTAAGCGAGAAAATTGAACTGGATGATCACGACAATTTGGTTAAACATTTTTCTAAACTAGAAGTTGAGCATTTTAATTTACAACTCAAATATCAACATCTAAAAGAAAATGTCAAAACTTCAAATATCAAGATGCTTGAGGAGTTTGATGCAGTTTTCAAATTAACAAGCGTGATGAGCAGATTCAAGCTCAGTTGCACGATCGAGAAAGTTGAAAGCCTAAATATCTCAATTAAAGGGTCAAACGAACAATATGACAGGCTCCCAAATGCCTCCTCCTTTAGATTCTCGGAATTCTCAAACGTTTCATCTTCAAAACCTAGTAAATGCTTTACAAAAGGGAAACGAAAGTTTTCTAGAAGAAAATGAAAAGGTTAAACGACATTTTAAAGAGTTATATGATTCAATAAACGTCACGCGTGACCAAAACAACGAAAAAATAACGTCTTTACAAAAGGAAATTGAGAATCAGAAGTCGGGGAAATGGGAGCGCCACTTGTTTTCAATAAGAATGTTGTCTCAAAATCACCCTTAGATTGCAAATACACGTGAGTTAAATATATTCCTCCTCATCTTAGGAATAATGAACATGCTTTTCATGACTCCTGTGCTCACCTTAAGGATAGTCTAGAATGTCTCCGTGAGATTGTCGAAGAGGATTTCATTAACAAACCTCTTGATAGTGAAATTAGGTTTTGCTTGCCTCCAGGCCAAACAATTTCAAGAGCTGCTTGAATGTGTAATTGCAACATGTCCAAAACCCTTAGGTGAAAAAGGCAAAGCGGTGAAGCCTTGTTCTATGCCTAGTGCCAAGCAGGAAATCCGTTCTATGCCTAAAGCCAAGCATGTGACCCTTGATATGCCTTGTTCCATATCTAAATTCAAGCAAGCAACTTGTGATGTGCCTCCTAAATTTGATCCGCACTTCTAGACCAGAATCGCAGTAGTGAAGCCATGCAATGTTCCCATCGTTACTTCTACAGATGTTAAGATTGACACTAAAGTTAGCGGGTCAAAACCTAGAAGCTATGCAAAGAAGGATAGGATTACGCAAACTAAAAGTGTTCATGATAAGGAAGTGAAAGAACACCATAGGGACAAGAAGTTTGATTTGAACAAAAAGAAACGTGTTAGTTCTAGTATTAGCTCTAAGCTTACTAAAATTAATTGAGGCCTTATCTTTCTACAAAACATGCAAAAAATGTTTAATTTCTGGTAATCATGATAAATGTGATGTGTTATTTAGAGGTCTAAGATTCATAACAGTTAAGAAAGTTTGGAGAAAGAAGCAGTTAAGCAATCTGGAAACCTACAGGGAAGGTTTTACCAATGTAGGATTTGTGGAAATAGCAGTCGAATATTCACGAATGGCAAACCTTGCCCCTTAACTAGATCCGCTATGCCTAGAGTAGTGCTGTTAGGTTTGGAAGCCAAATGGTAGAACAATCCCATTAAGCACAAAATGTCCCTCGACTAAGTCTGATGCTTCTACTAGTTTAGCTCCTAGTGACAATGACATTGCACCTAGGGTTTCTGTGATTCAAAGATTGTTTGTGCTAACAAAAGGACCCATGAGCATGGGGATCCAATGTTTCCTATGTCTTAGATGCATTATCAAAGCAGGTCATACAAATCGTCCCTTGGTATTTGGATTGGGCTCTAAACATATGGGCTCTAAACAATGGCGTCTGTTCACACATCGATTCAGGCCTCATTCTTCATCATTATGGCGTCAATTCATGGTTGGGCCTCGTTCTTCATCATAATGGTGTCTGAGATACTGCAGGCCCGTTCTTCAAAGAAAGAAAAGTGTACGCTCTTCGTGCGCTTTATCTTGATAAAGAAAATACTCTCATGAATGGCCATACTCATCTACATTCTTCATCAACAAGCTTCATGTTTTTCCAGGCTCATTCAATCATCAAGTGGATCTATGTTCATTGGTGTATACTCTTATTCACTTGCTAAATCAAAAATGGCAACTGCGGATGCAATTTTTGAGGAAAAGTGAATATACTAAATGATGATGGATGTTTGAATAATGGTTATACGACTTAATTTTTGATGATAATGGGTGTATATTCTTTTTGATGAAGAGTGAATATACTAAGGATAACTGGGATTCATTGTTTTGATTTTGATGACTCTCCTCAGCGCTAATGCTTCACTTACTAAGGATAATTGGGAATCAATGTTTGGGATTCATTGTTTTCAAAGATATGTTTGATGAGTACCTTCAACCTCGACGAATGTTGATCATCCGACTTCGAAGCTCATGCTCCTACTATTGACTCAACTGGTTCACCATCTAAGAGTACTTCTTGGAATTCTCGAAACCTTATCTCGATATTTTCACCGTTCATAATGACTATCATGTTATTGTAAGTTGCATTATTGAATAATGATCCGCTCTTTGGTATTCCTTTGCCAAATCTTCACGGATTATTGTTCCTCTCATTGTGCATGCTATAAATCAACCACATGAACATTAAAATGACTACCTCTATTCAAAGAAGACATTTGTGGTGAATCTTCGGATCGGTCTCTACATGTATACCTTTAGGAAGAATGCATTAATGTAGAAATCATTTGTTCGGTTCATTCAATGGATCGACGTACATATCGGTTTATACGTCTATTCACGTGTTGGGCATTTGACACAAGTGATTACTTGAGTTAATCAATTATCACTTATTTGAGATTGAAGTTAAAATTCACAAAGACGAGCTTAAGATGCAAATGCATGGAATTCTTCTTGATTTCAAGTTTGGTATATCAGTTTTCTTTATCGATGGTCACTTCAAATTGTCTACATATGGGTTGATAAAGATAGTCGGAAAGTTTCTATTGATGGTCCTATGGCTCTGGACACTCCAGATTCAGGGACGCACTTCAAGACAGTCCCATTAGTTCATCCCTTATACCAAATTCTTCTTCTGAAACTCCATATGTACCTCCATCTGAAGATGATTTAAAGAAATTGTTTGATCCCATGTTTGATGAACATTGTGAGCCAAGTGCTAATGAACTGAAAATTCCTACTTCGAGGCTCGCCATATTCGTGAATGACGTCAATCCTTCAATCTCAATATCATTAAGTCAAGAAGCTCCGCTGATCACTCGTCTCATCAACAAATCATCAAACTTCGAGGGTACATCATGGAACTATGTCTCGTATCAATAATGAAGTTAATCCCTTTGCTACCCTCGAAGATGCTCCATTTGAAAATGTATTTGCTCCTCAATCTTCATCGAACCATCTTCTTCGTGAGACATCGACTCGCTACTTCTTTAGTCCCTCAACCACTGCCACATGAACACCTCAGTAAATGGACTCACGATCATCCATTGGACAACATCATTGGAAATCCATCTCATCCTCAGATCACACGGAAACAACTTGCAACAGATGCCTTATGGTGCTTCTTCAACCAGACTCTCAAGATCGAACCAAAAGATGTTAAAACCGCCATGGATGAAGACTTCTGGTTCAATGCCATGCAAGAAGAAATTCATGAGTTTGATCGACTTGATGTATGGGAATTAGTACCGCCCGTGATTGTGCTATGATCAATGCACTAAAGTGGATCTTCAAAGTGAAACTTGATGAGCATGGTGATGTGTTAAAGAACAAGGCTCGATTAGTTGCTAAAGGATACCGCCAAGAGGAGGGTATAGACTTTGAAGAATCATTTGCTCCAGTGGCTCGAATCGAGGCAATCAGAATATTCTTAGCCAATGCTGCAAGTAAGAACATGGTAGTCTATCGATGGATGTAAAGACGGCATTTCGAATCGGAGATCTTAAAGAAGTTGTCTACGCCACCAACCTGAAGGCTTTGTGAATCCGAGCATCCTACTCTCGCTTATCGTCCTGAAGAAAGCTCTTTTCGGTTTAAATCAAGCTCCAAAGGCATGGTATGATACGCTATCAAAGTTTCTTCTATCCCGCTTCAAAGAAAGGAGCAGCTTGATCCAACATTGTTCACCGAAGTCGTGCAAACATTTAATTCACGTTCAAATATATGTTGATGATATTATTTTGCCTCGACCGACCCCAATGAATGTGATCTTTTTTCAAAAGAAATGGGTTCCAAATTTCAAATGTCAATGATGGGACAAATGTCATTTTTCTTGGGATTACAAATTTCACAAAGTCCTGAGGCATTTTCATTAATCAATCTAAATATGCAAATGAAATTTTAAAGAAATTTGGATTTGTTCACGGACACCGTTGACACTCCCATGATTGAACGTACTAAACTAGATGAGGACCACTCAGGGATCATGGTAGACCAAACAAAATATCGTAGTATGATTGGATCCTGATGTACCTCACAGCCTAGCGACCGCACATCTTGTTCGGGCTGTGTGCATGTGTGCTAGATATTAGGCTAAGCCTACTAAAAAGCACCTTGAAGCGGTTAACCGTGTCTTTCGGTATCTCCAAGGAACCATCAATATGGGACTATGGTACCGAAGGACACCGGTATGTCACTAATGTACCTATGCAGATGCCGATCATGTAGGATGTCAAGATACACGCGAAGTACATCGAGGAGGTGCTCGCTTGGGTGATAAGCTTGTGAACTGGTCTTCAAAGAAGCAAATGAGTACTTCTATTTCCTCTACAAAGGCTGAATACATAGCCATGTCATCTTGTTGTGCTCAAATCCTTTGGATGAGATCCCAATTATCCGACTATGGCTTTGAATTCAACATAATCCCTCCAGACGCGGATAATAAAAGTACTATTTCTCTCTCATGCAACAACGTTCAACACTCAAGAGCAAAGCACATTGACATCCGACATCATTTCATCATGGAGCAAGTGGAAAACGGTGTGGTGGAACTCTATTTTGTTAAGTCGTAATACCGGTTAGCGACATCTTCACCAAAGTTCTTCCAAGAGAACGATTTGAGTTTATTCTTCCTCGACTTGGCTTGAAAAGCCTTCAACCAGAAACACTCAAACGTCTTCAGAGGAAGACGAGGAGTAAAGGTCTTTCCTTCATCTATATCTTTGTATATATTTATCCAAAAAGCAAAATACAAAATTATAAAACCCTATAAAACCAAATAGAAAAATATAAAACTTTCAAAAATCCATAAAAAAAAAAAAAAAAAAATCGAAAAATCTTCAAAAAATATTGTCAATTTGTCATGTTTTCTCAGTTCGATTATATCTACGGTCTTTGTGCTGTCATTCAAAGAATGACACGGGACTTTAGATGTTGTTCGAATTTAAAAAAAAAAAAATCAAAAATCAAAAATATTTTTGGGAGAAAGAGAAACAATGGTTTATTGTCATTTTCAGGCAATAACCCGGTTTTAAAAGAAAGAACGGAGCCATGTTTTACCATGTTTTCAAATTCCATGCTCTGATTCTATAAACATTTATCTGCTGAAAACTAAATGCTTTGAAAAATAACTCGGTCTCTATTTTTGATAATCATCTGGACTTAGTTGTCAAAATCTCCATCTCTCAATCAACAACCTATGTCATTGATTGAGGGGGAGAATGATTTCAATTAAATTAAAAGTTATTTGGCATTAAATTGTTTTCAAAAGATGTACATGCATGTTTTATCAATGGAGTTTAAAGTCTTAAAATCCGATCCTTATCAGCTAAAACGCTTTCATAATCAAGTCACAATTCTCCTTAAAAGCTTTCAAAATCAATTTAAATCTATAAGAGATCACAAATCTCAAATGATTTGATAATTGTGATCGGGGAGAATGTGTGATTTAAATTGGATTTAAACTGCTAATTCGGTAAATGGTTTTATAAGAATGTACATGATGTCCTCCCCGCATGTGACAAACGATTTCAAATTTTCAATGCACATGTTGAGGGGGAGCATCTATCTTAAACCTATAATTTGAAACGTGATCATTTATCTCAATGTGCGGGTTCCCTCTAGTATGTGTAAAACTCTTTTCAAACCTAGAAGCACATATTGAGGGGGAGCAAAATCATGAAAATCTCATCCTTCCCCAAAATGCTTTATCTACTTGATTCGATTGGGGAAGTGATGTTGATATCTTTTAGAAAATGGTAATCAAAGAAGTTAATTCTTTCTCTTGCCTCCGTGTGCAAAACATTTTCAAATACTTGATGCACATGTTGAGGGGGAGTTCTTCTTCTAAAAATATCAAAATCAATTCAGGTACAAAATGCTTTGATAAAATATCATAAGTATCTGGATTGATTTTCAAATGGTTTTCAATTGGTTCCTATGGCGGATGAACAATACCAAAAAGACCGACCAACTTTACATTATGTATGGTGATATAAGGACGATAAGGTTAGGTATGTGTTCCCATGATCCGCCGGAACCGGAGGGATCTACCCAGGAACTATCCACTAGTTAGTGTAGAGTTCTTAGGTATGATGATAAAAGGAGAAAAATGAGATATGGGAAGAGTGCGGACTAAGATCGAGCTAGTAATCGAATAAACCCAACAAGGTTCTTGCTATGAAGTCTCGTAAGTTGAAGGGGTTGAAGAAAAAAAAAGAATTGAATGAGAAAAGGGTGAAAACAAATAGCCCTCCATTTATTCAACCTTAGGGCGTAAAACCGGTTCAATTCATATGCTACTGATGGTAACATCGGTATTGAAGACAAGACGTCATGGACCCAGTGGACGACCGCACTTCAACTTTCCAAACCACTCAAGTTCCTCTTAAAAGGACTTGTTTCATTCTCACGGGAACCGACATTATCTATCGACTTTCTCTTAGAGATTGTTGATATTGAAGGAGGAGACCCTCTCCCTAGTCTCCGATATAGGATCCAAATATGCACAAATTGAGTCTAGAGCCACGAGATCATCAATAAATCTCATTAGGACACTTTCAATGAAGACTCTCTCTTTCACACAATGTGGAAAGAGAGATTATATCTTGAGTCCTACGCATTATCCTTGTGGTATTGCGAACATCTAAGTGATGTGTTTACACATTCACAATGAAGATGGAAAGCCTTCTGGAGCCAACATCTAACAAGCTCCTGGTAGGTAGCATGTGAGATCTATTATACAGATCAACCATGTGACAACTGAACAGAAACAATGGGGCGATTAATTATTTTGAATCAATCCTGGTTCAGGTTATGGATTGACGGATACCTTTGAAAAACCGGTCTTTGTGCTTTAAAACTCTTTTCATTAGCACGTCGACCGTGTACTAATTTTTCAAATCAAAAGGTGTTTTATGATTGATAATTGATTTTCATTAAAACTTTCGTTATATTGCAAAAACAATTTCTATTGAGCAATACACGATTGTTTTTCAAATCTCTTTTCATCAATCACTGGACGTAAATTGCCGTTCACTCACTCCGTGTTGTCTTCTTTGAGACGTTCCGTTTGAGAACGCTAGAGCATGCGAAACCCGCCAAGGAAATTCTTCGAATTATACCTGATCACAAAGATTTGTACTGATCAACGGGAACCGTGGTCCGGTATCTCAATTCATCGAAAGTGATCAAAGACACTTTCGGCGCTTTATTGCTAACCTGCCTTATGCGCGGTACACCCGACGTTTGTGGATCAATGAAGCGGTCAATTCATACCCGCATGCTCACCTAACACATTCATCTCAAAAGAAATCATGATTAGTGCATCAATGACTCGGATATTTTCACTCCATGCTTCTACGCACGCTACTGCCAATATCATGAATCAACTAATGCTTCCGCTACTCTGATGAGAAGATATCATGATCAGAATGTGAGCATGTCGGTCCGAAAGTCACAACATCACATAATACCAACACCACAATGGATGTATCGGAGATTTTCTATTAGCTGATGATCTCAAAAGCTGGCTCAACATTATTATCACGTGGATCAAGTAAAAGACCTCCATTTGGATTAACCAAACATGCAATGAGTGGAATCAATGACTACGAGCTTTGAAGCAAAGTACTACATCAAGAATGCAAGATCAATTGTTAATGTAATATCAGATTGTATTCAATGTCATTTTAGTATATGTTTGAGGTGACCGCCCTTAGGGGGAGATTGTTAGGAATTAGAAATTCCTGGTATTAAAGTGTCGGTCACCTCTAGTGTATGTAATCGTTGGAAAGCTCGTAGTCATAGTTATATTTAGTTAAGTAGTATTTAGTTAAGTAACACCGTGGAGGACGGACGGGTCTTTACCCATCTATGCACCAGATCCACGTTCGTGTGCGATTTATGTAAGACTATAAATACTCTCTACCTCCCAAGGTAGAGAGTTGGAGTTCATAATAATATCTTTCACTTTCTCTCACTAAGTTCCCTAAACCTCTAACTTTCTCTCTCTAGAATTCCACTTATACGCCCACTTGTGTTAATGGTTTGATGTGTATGTGAAAAATTATATCCAACAACTTAAACCTATGGCTCTGATGCCAACTGAAACACCCCGCCTTTTCGGAGCATTAAAAACCTCAAATTTACCTTATATCAACGGAAGCTTCTACTCATAGTCAATACCTAATCTGGGTTTAAGACTAGGTTCCTAAAACCTAATTCACTTAAACCTATGGCTCTGATGCCAACTGAAACACCCCGCTTTTTCCGAGCATTAAAAACCTCAAATTTACCTTATTTCAACGGAAGCTTCTACTCATAGTCAATCTCAAATAATCTCTTTTTTTTTATATCTCCCGACATGCCAACTTCATGCTCGCCCGCGGTTCAAACAGCTTACCGACACAACTAGATAAACACGTATAATGATTAACCCCCGACTCTATTTCCCCAAAACACTTTCAAAATTCCAAAAGACCCAACCATAAATCCCGCGATCACCCTAGAAGTTACCCCCACAAGACCCATTTTATTTCATGTCATGATCGACCAATATTCAAGCTTGCTCGCTGTCCCTAATATTAATATTTACGACTAAGTAAACGTGCCAAAAGACTAACACCCGACTCATCTTCCCGACGCCCTCTCAAAAATACAACCCGGCTTACCCATTTGCCCCGCGATCGCCCTTAAACCTACCCCAAAAACAAACCATACGACCAAACAACACACCAAACGAAGCCCTTTTCATGTTGCCATTCGAGACCATTTATATCAAAACATGCACATGTATTATTTAATCCATTTAAGCTTGATTGTAAAAAAAAAAGGTTCATGCAGATCGGGATGTTACCATCAGATTCAAAGACCAAGTTATTTTTGTACTCTTTATTCTACATATATTCATATACATGCTATGCGTTATGGGACACAAGGTTTTAGCTAATGCATTATAGTTATGTCAAGACGTCTTTAAAGAAATCAGATTCACAACTAGGGTCCTTGTATATGTTCAGTCGACATGTATGGGTTTTAAATCATGAATTCATGCAACCATTACTTTATTTACCTTTAGCCTTGTTTTAACAATTCATGTAACATGTTATATAAAATATACCATGCGTATGGGATGAGTGAAAAGACACAACCAGAATCAAAACAAAGACGAGACGATGAGGTGATAGGGAGGGTACCTTGTAGCGTATAAAGAGGAGAAGAACAACGATCAAACAAGCAACCAAAGCACCCTTTGTGCTTCCAATAACCACGACAGCAGCAACCCTAATCCCCACGACAAAGACCAAGCAACACTTGTACTCAATACACGATTTCAGCAGTCTTACAAAAGCCTTCGAACCTTTTACTTGGAGCCTTTAGATCGACAGAAAAAAATGGAGATGGGAGACATGTTTTTGCCGTATCTTTTGTATAGAGAGATTTAGGGTTTTTTGATGTTTTATTTTGAATGAGACTAGGAAGGTTTTAATGTGATAGATTGAGATATTTTAGGAATGGATGGAGGGATTTAGGCGTTTAATTAGAACCGAACAAGAGGGGGGGGGGGAAAGATCAAATCACCAACATTATTTGCTTTCCAAAATTACCTTGTGCATTTATTTATTTGATTTAGTATATCGTACATGTAGCATTTTAATGTGTTATATAATTATTTTAGTTATTTATAAGCTTTATTCTTCCATGTCTAATGTAACTCATGTACCATTAAGTAGTTAACGTAGTTATCTGGCTCGTTTTATTTTACGGATTTTCACTAGTGGGGTATAATAGTCTTTTAACGCGCTTACGGTTTTCAGGGTTTTACAACTGGTATATTTACTTAACTTGATTATAACTTCTAGATCAAGTCTTACACACGTCATTAGACACATAAGACGCCTAATATTCTCTGAGTATTCAAGATAGGCAACACCTCTACCTCTATTATAAATAGATTTAAAAGATGTCATTGGAGTTATAGCTAGGCCAGAATCCCCCCAAATTGAACCTCTCAAGAATATTGTCCTTATAGTGTTTTTGACTTCAAAACAAATCCATTTGGTTTCATATGATCTTAGTTCCAAGAACCATATCGAGCAGCCAATGTAGTTCATGTCAAATCTTGACTCCAACATTTCATTAGTTAGACACATGATTACTTATATACCAGCAATTATTTCTTTCCACAAACATCCGTTATTTTTAAATCCACGTTCTGACATGACTTGAAAAAAAAATTGATGTCATTGTTTGGGAGCTTGCTTTAAGCCATATAATGACTTAACAAGCCTACAAACTTTGTTCTCTTGTCCAAGAGCCATGAAACCCTCGGTTTGGTTCATGTAGATTTCTTCTTCTAAATCTCCGTTTAGAAATGCCATTTTCACATCCATTTGGTGAACTTCCAAAATTTTTAAAGCGGCAATAGCAAGTATCATCCTAATCGAGGTTATTCGCGTAACAAGCGAATATTTATCAAAGTAATCAAGACCTTCTCGTTGTCTAAATCCTTTGATTACTAATCTTGATTTATACTTGTCAATGGTGCCATCGACTTTCATCTTCTTCTTGAAGATCCATTTATAGCCTAGTGGTTTACAACCAGGAGGTAAATCCACGAGCTCCCAAGTATGATTTTGTAAAATAGAATCTATTTCACTTTTAATGGCTTCTTTCCATTGAGGCCCTTTTGAGGAAGTAACCGCCTCTCGGTATTAAGTAGGTTCGTTTTCAACCATAAAATAAACAAAATCAGGTCCAAACGATTTCTCGGTTCTTGCCTTTTTGCTTCTTCTAGGTTCAACCTCTTATTCCTAAGTTTGATCTTGTATCTCATCTTGGAGAACATTATCAACTCCTTTTTTGTCTTTTATCACGAACAACATTATCATCTTGATGTCTCTCATCATGAAGCCGAGGAACGTGTTTGACACGCTTCCCTTAAAACAGATTCGCCGTCTGTTTCCCAGGGTACAACAGCCAAAACAGTAAGTTGTACTGTCGAACTTAACTAAATTGCCAGGAATTTCATCTTAAGAGATGCGTATTCCATATGTTGGAAATCAATAATAACTATTGATTTGATGTGTGTCAAACTTGTGGAATTAGGGCCTCTATTTATACACAATAGACTCCCTCTAAGTTTACTCATCCCACCGATATGGGATTGAAAATAAACTACTTTTCCTCTTTAGGCATAGTACCGAATGCCTAACTTTGAGACCCGATATCTCATTCACATCAACTCTATTTTGGACACATAAAGGCTTATTGCGAAGCTCTTTTCGAGGAGAACGCGAACCTACAAACTATTACTCATATATGTGACATATACATATAGATAATTGTGTCCAAAGTTGATCAAAAGTCACTTTTGCCAACCAATTTTCCAACAGTAAATACTTATATGCTCATTTATCTAAGTATCTACGTACTTTTCTAACCATTATAAATTCATAACTACAATTTATAAATAGTAACGCACCACCCTCATGCTAAACTAGTATTATTCCTAATGTACCTAATTACATATATTGTTGATGTGAATAACAAGATACAGTAAAGATTTTGGATTAGCCATTCTTTGACATTGCAAGGATCTCGTAAAGCCGTGCATATTCCAAACAAAAATAATGGCAAAATTCACTCCAAAAACTTGAATGGAATATTAATCTACGAAACATTTGGATTCTTTTAAGATCGATACTTATAACATTGATATTTCTTGGAAGGAAGAATAAACTCAAGAAAAGTGCCATTAATCTGGACCAATACATTGTTAAAATGAGGATACATTGTATCGGGAATCTTTTTCAAGTTGGACTACAAGTTGTGAGTTAATTTTGCCATGCATAATGTCAAATGCCAAAAATTGTGCCAATAAACTGTTAGCTCATTTTGTCATCCCATCTCATTACTACTTTCACATAGTGAGTGTCTCCTAGATTGTGAGTTAAAGTAAGAGTTTGTGTGGTATCTCCTAATTACAAGAGATATCAAAGATTAGTATTTATCCTTGTAATTAGAAACAATGTGTGACTTTTATTTTTCATCATAATGAAACATATCTTTTTTTGCCCGTGATTTTTACCCAATTGGAGTTTTTCACGTTTTTATTTTGAAACAACAAATATTATAAATCTAATAAAAAAACCCTTAGCGATAAGCTATAGGGATACAACTAAGATAAAAAAACAACATGAAAAACAAGACACGAGTCAATGGGAAATGGTGGCCGGTATACAGGAGATAGTGGATTCGCAACCCACTCGGGCCAATTTAGGTTCACTATATTACGACTTGATATCTAGAAAAAAGAGACTTTGAACCTCAAGAAAACCAGAGTCAATACTAGTGTCAAATGCAGAAAAGATTTTGCGGTTCTTAGCATTCTAGATCACCATCAGTGGTAAAAATAATGGCTTTGAAGCATTTGAGTTGAGACGGATGAAACATATTCCTTTTGTTATCACTTAAGCCCCTCAAAAATCCTAGAAGAACACGAACATTCATCTCATCCGGCACCTCAATTTTCCACCAACAAAATATATTCCCCAAAAACATTTTACCCGAGCACACAAGATCAACGCGTTCTCTAAATCTTCATAAAAGGGGCAAAGCACAGAGTCCATGTCAATGTTCTTTTGTCTAAATTTGAATGGGTTGGAAGTCTATCTTTCTCAGCTCTCCAAATGAACACACACACTTTTTTAGGGACCACGAAAACCCATTTTGTTTCATGAGATATGGGGAGAAATTATCATTAAGAGCCATTTGAAGTGATTTGATAGAGTAAACTGGTGATGAATCTATGAACCGCTTCCAACCATCACTTTCATGTTATTCAAAGAAGTGTTACCCGCGATATTAAGAAAATTAGCTAGATCATCTTGCTCTCTTCCAATTCTAATTTGTCTTCTCTAAGCCTAATTACACTCGATCACGTCATCTGTTATAACACACCTCTCTTTAAGACTACAGAGTTTGTTCGTCTCCAACTCAAATAGTCTCGAGAAGGTGTGAGCAAAGCTGAATGAACCAAGCCAACAGTCCTCCCATAAATATATAGATTCCCCATTACCAATCCGTTTCTCAAATGATGAGATCAAAGGAATGCCTTGCTGAATTACTTCTCGCACTATACCGCATCGGAAGGCATCATCACTGGGGTGCTACTTCATAATGCATAGTTGAATTTATAGAGAATGACCTCTAAATGAGACTTCATGAATGCTGAACCATGCCAAAATCAAGTACATGAGAAATACGTGCTAAAACGGTCAACATATTGTTGGTGAGTTCATAGGTTTAAGTAAAGAATAATGTAAAGTAAGAGGAATATTTATCAAAACGATTTAGTAATCGTTGCATCTCTCGCAATATCAAAATCAAATAATGAGACCATTGTGTAACCCACAATGTTGTGAAAATGATGAGATCATTGTGTAACCCACAATGTCTTGAAAGTGAAAATTTGCCATTAAATAAGTGTAGTAGTGAACCACAAGATTTTAAAAAGTATGATTGTTATGTCATGTAAATGTAAACAAAATTGCCCTAAGCTCATGGAACCGAAGTAATTCAGCAGCCATTGATTATCACAAAATAGTTTACGTTGATTGTTGGGGGTTAAGAACCCAAAGCATGGTGAAGATAATCAGTAGCCTAACTAATTACCAATAGATGGTTACCGAATATCACTTGGAATCGTGTTATCACTTTCCAAAGTAAATTATTTGACCCTAATGCCTGAGTATCATAAATATCTACTTGGAATAAGACCAAATGTATGTTAATGATTTATGCACAAATCAATAACCCTTTTAATGAAGCTCCATGGGAATACCTAATGAGTATGCTTTGGACTTTGAACAATATGAGTCTGCTAAAGAGTTAATGGATGCTATTGAAGTTGGTGGACTACAAGGTTGCTCAAGAAGATATAAATTTGAAGTTCATCAGAAGTTTATCACCTGAATGGGCTGTGCACACAGTTGTGTGGAGAAATAAGGATGATTTTGAAAAGATGACTTTGGACAATCTCTACAACAACTTGAAGGTATATGAGTCTGAGAACAACATTGCTGGTGCATCTTCAACTAGCCAAAACATTACTTTTGTTTCCACTAATCAGAAAAGCTCTCAAGATGTATCCACTCATGGAATAACCACGCTATTGCAAACAATACCATCGTTAGTGATAATGTCAGTGATGGTGCAATTTGTGCTTTTCTAGCTGATTTAACTACCAGTGTTACTGTTTTAAATCAAGATCTAGATCAAATTGATCCTGATGATCTTGAAGAGATTAATCTTCAATGGCAAATGGCAATGTTGACTCTCCAAGCAAGGAAGTTTCTGAGGAGGACTGGAAGACAGGTTAAGTATGATGGTCAAAGGAGAGCTGGATTTGACAAAAGCAAGATGGAGTGCTTTAACTGCAAGAAGAAGGGTCACTTTGCTAGAGAATGTCAAGCTCCCAAAAGGACTGAAGGTATCAAGAAGACCACTAAAGAGCCTGCTTCTTCTTCTTCAGCATTGGTTGCTCAAGATGGGATTAGTGATTATGACTGGAGTGATCAGATTGAAGAAGGTCCCAATGCAGCTTTTCTTGCTAGTGAAGCCTCTAAAGAGCATAACTTTGCTCTTATGGCATATGCTTCATCTTCTGGTTCAGATTCTGAGGTATCCAATGATTCTAAAAATTCTACTTGTTCTTTCAAATCATGCTTAGATAACCTGGAATCACAAAGAACTATAATTGAGAGTTTGAGAAAAGAAGTAGAAAGACTGTCTCTAGATAACTTAGGTTATAGAGTTGGTCTAGAAAGTGTTGAAGAAAAGCTTAATTACTGTATTAAATGTGAGTTTGAGTATGTAGATAAAATTAATATACTAGGTGGTGAACTTGATCTTAAAGATAGAGAAATTTCAATGCTTAAAAAGAAACTAGAAAAGGCAGAGAGTGTAAAATAAGAGGCCCCAGTAGAAAAAGAAAAACATGTTGTTAGGGTTGCTAAAACACAGTATTCTTCTGATCTAGTAAATAAGCCAATAGGTCAAAAATTGTTCAAGGATGGTACTGGTCTTGGTTACAATAATATGCCTCCACCATCTCTTATGAAACATGCACCACCTACTAAAGAACTGTCATTTAGCAGTGAATTTAGTTTCAATAAACCTGTAGGTGAGACTAGCATTGCATCACCTAAGATAGGTTCTGATAAGTCATCTGATGCTCCCATCATTGAAGATTGGGAATTAGATTTTGAGGAAGATAGATCTGAATCAATACAGCCTGAGAGGATAGAACATGTTAAGAAAGTTGATTCTAAGCAAGCCAATCTTGTGCCTAGATTTGGAGCTCAAATTGCTAAGAAAGTAGTAGAGTACAAGGAAGTACCTAGGGAACATATGAAAAGATACATACCTAGGGGAAACCAGAGAAACTTCAATGGACTAATTTCAAACAGATTAGGAGATGAGTTTCAATGTGTTAAACAGGCTTGTTTTGCATGTGGTAGTTTTGAGCACTTACAGAGAAATTGTTATAAAAATAGACCACAAGTTTGGAATCAATGGAGGAGGGTAAATCATCAAAACTTTTCAAAGAAAACAAACCCTCATCCTAACAAAAACATGATTCCTAGAGCAGTGTTAATGAGGAATGGGAATACAAAATCAATTGTTACTGCTGCACCCAAATGGGTTCCAAACATTGCTAAGTAAAATATCACCAATGATTCAAAAGAAGTTTTAAAAATTCCAAAGGTGATAACTGACACAGTGGTTGGAAACCATTTTTATGTTGTTAAGGCCTCAGCTAGTTGGCAATGGAAGCCTAAGACCAAGGTTTTACATCATGTCAACTGTACATCAATGGACCTAAAGAAATTTGATTATGTTGATGCACGGGCGCACCCAAGTCAAGATTGGCTTGGGTCCATAAAAGGAACTAATTTGTTTAATTTCATGTGCAGGGCAATCTACAAGATGAGCTAAAAGATAAAGGAGTTTTGATAGTGGTTGCTCTGGGAACATGACTTGGGATGGGAGCAACCTGGAGGATTTTGAAGCTTTTGATGGAGGATATGTGGCATTTGGTACTGATCCAAAGGGAGGAAAGATACTTGGCAGAGGCACAATCGAAGGGAATTTAGACTTTGAAAAGGTCTATCTGGTACGTGGACTTAAGTATAATTTATTCAGTGTTTCTCAAATGTGTGATAAGAAAAACTGGGTACTTTTGGTGAAACTGAGTGTGTGGTGTTGTCACCTGATTTTAAGATGCCTGAAGAGAAGTATATACAACTAAGGGTACCTAGGATGGAAAACATATATTGTTTTGATCTTAAAGATGTAATTCCTAATAGGTCCTTAACCTGTTTGTTTGCTAAAGCATCAGTAGATGAGTCTAAGTTATGGCATAGAAGGCTAGGTCACCTCAATTACAAAACAATCAATAAACTGGTAAAAGGCAACTTAGTGAGAGGGTTACCTTCTAAGGTTTTTGAGTGTAAGGAACTGTGTATGGCTTGTCAAAAAGGAAAACAACATAGAGCTTCTTGTAAGACCAAAAATGTTAACACCATCACACAACCACTGTTTATGCTTCATATGGACTTATTTGGACCTACCTTTGTTAAAAGTTTGAACCATAAGCAGTATTGCCTAGTTATCACTGATGATTATAGTAGATTTTCTTGGGTATACTTTTTCGCTAAGAGTGAAACTAGTGAGATCCTCAAGAGTTTCATTACTAAGATATAAAATCTAGTAAATCATAAGGTCAAGGTAATCAGATGTGATAATGGAACCGAGTTTAATAATGATGTGATGAATCAGCCTGTAGTTAAAGGTATAAAGAGACAGTTTAGTGTTGCTAGAACACCACAACAAAATGGTGTAGCTGAAAGGAAAAATAGGACACTAATTGAGGTCGCTGAGAATGTTGTCGAATCTAAGTTACCTACTACCTTTAAGTCTGTAGGCACCGCATGTTATGTGCAGAATAGAAGTAAGGTAGTAAAGCCTCATAACAAGACCTCCTATGAGCTGTTACATGATAGGAAGCCAATGATTGCATTCCTAAAACCTTTTGGGTGTCCTGTTACTATCTTGAATACCATAGACTACCTAGGCAAGTTTTAAGAAAAAGCTGATGATGGATACTTTTTAGGCTATTCTTCTAATAGTAAAGCCTTTAGAGTATTCAATAAGAGGACTAGAATTGTTGAAGAGAACCTACATGTTCAATTTAGTGAAAAGACTCCTAGTGTTGAGACCAAAGGACCAGACTGGCTGTTTAACATTGATATGCTAACCAAATCTATGAATTATGAGCCTATCATTGCAGGAACTTCCACTAATGTTAATGCAGGTACACAAAAGGATTCTGATGCAGAAACAGATTCTAAGGAAGCTGATTCTCCAAAGGAGTTCTATTTGGTTGAAAAGTGGAAAGCTAGTTCTATCTCATCCATCATTGATAAGCAAGGTCCCACTGATGATGATGTATTGAATTCTGGAGGCAATGTTGATCATCATCAAGATAAGGATGAGTTGTTGAACGATAACTCAGTGTCGGTAGAAGAAATTGAAAAGAAGAAAAGGCATTCTGAAAGCACTGCTAAGCCAAATGAAAGCACAAATAGAAATAATGAAAGCACTGCTAAGCCATTTTCTACCACTGCCAGTTCAAGTGAAACTCCTGCTGCAAGTACTGGTGATAGTACTTTCTTTGGACCAACTGCAAAGCCATTATTTGGTAAAGAGGAGTATCCACATGATCCTACCATGCCTGCTTTGATAGAAATTGATACTCCTACTGATGATGAAGACATGGATGATTTCTTCAATGCTGATTTTACTAATTTGGAACATGTCATTCATGAAAGTCCAGTTACCTTTACAAGGATACATAAGATTCATCCTAAAGAACAAATACTTGGAAATTTGAACACCCCTGTTCAAACAAGAAGCAAGGTTCAGAACTCTAAAACCTTCCCTGAGCAAGGTTTCTTTGCAAGATCACTTCACAAAAGAAATAGTCATAAAGATCTGCAAAATTGCTTGTTTGCTTGTTTTCTATCTCAAAAGGATCCCAAGAGAGTGGAAGAAGCTTTATCAGAAGAAGGATGGGTAGAATCAATGCAAGAGGATCTTTTTCAGTTCAAACTTCAAGAGGTTTGGACATTGGTTGATCTTCCTAATGGTAAGAGGGCAATTGGGACAAAATGGGTATTCAGAAATAAGAGGGATGAAAGAGGAATTGTGGTAAGAAACAAGTCAAGGTTGGTTGCTCAAGGATACACACAAACTGAAGGCTTGGATTATGATGAAGTATTTGCTCCAGTTGCAAGAATTGAGGCTATTATATTATTTTTAGCTTATGCTTCATTCAAGAATTTTGTTGTGTATCAGATGGATGTTAAAAGTGCTTTTCTATATGGCACTATTGATGAGGAGGTTTATGTTTGTCAACCTCCTGGTTTTGAAGATCCTGATCATCCTGACAAGGTTTACAAGGTGAAAAAGGCTATGTATGGGTTGCATCAAGCTCCTAGGGCATGGTATGAGTGCCTGTCTACTTAGTTGATGGACAATGGTTTTAAAAGAGGGCTGATTGATAAGACTTTGTTCACATGGAAGCACAAGGATGATATTTTACTGGTTTAGGTTTATGTAGATGACATCATCTTTGGCTCAACAAACAAGGAGCTATGCAAGGATTTTGAGAAACTTATGCATGATAAGTTTCAGATGAGTTCTATGGGAGAACTCACTTTCTTTTTGGGGCTGCAGGTTCAACAAAGGACTGATGGTATTTTCATTAGTCAAGACAAGTATGTAGCAGATGTTTTGAAGAAGTTTGGGTTTCAGGATGTGAAGAGTGCTAGTACAACTATGGAGACTCAGAAACCACTACTACCAGATGATGGAAGTCCCAAAGTTGATCAGAAGTTGTACAGGTCCATGATTGGATCTTTAATGTATCTCACTGCATCTAGGCCAGATATAATGTTCTCAGTATGTGTGTGTGCATGATTTCAAGTCACACCCAATACAACACACATGAATGCTGTTAAGAGAATATTTAGATACCTTAAAGGTCATCCTAAACTAGGCCTTTGTTATTCTAAGGATTATCCTTTTGATTTGGTGGCCTATACAGATAGTGATTATGCTGGTGCTAGTTTGGATAGGAAATCTACAACTGGAGGATGTCCGTTTTTGGGAAGCAGACTAAGTTCATTGCAGTGTAAAAAGCAAACTATTGTGGCAAATTCTACAACTGAAGCTGAATATGTGGCTGCCGCTAGTTGCCGTGGGTCAAGTTCTTTGGATTCGAATCAATTGCCGGATTTTGGGTACAACTTTATGCATACTAAGATTTACATTGATAATAACAGTACAATTTGCATCATTAAAAATCCTGTTTTACATTCTAGAACTAAACATATTGAGATAAGGCATCATTTTATTAGTGATTGTAATGAGAAAAGATTGATTCAAATGGTCAAAATCCATACTGATTTCAATGTTGCTGATATTCTCACTAAAGCTTTTGATGTGGGGAGATTTCAGTACCTTGTTGTTAGTATTGGAATGATTAATCTCTAAATCTCAACTTGTTTTGTAAAAGTTTGTATAAGTTTTGGACTGTTATTATGTGATCTTAGTATTGCTATTTTTGTTTCTAACCACTGATAGTTTTATTCAAACCACTATTTGTTGCCTTGTGTTCCCACTAACCATTTTGTAGACAAATGAAAGTTAATTATAAATGCAAAAGAAGTACTGAAGTTAAATTGTTCATTCATTCAAGAAACAGCTTACAGCTTACAATGAACTTCAAGTAAAAATACAAGACCAGTTCTATACAAGATTTCCTACACCTACACTAGCCCATATCATCTATTCCAAAAGTCGGTGCTATGCATGACCAGATTTACGAAGAAGTCTGAAAAGGATGGATTGATGAAAACGAAGATGATGAAGATGAATACAGTAGATGGATTTATGATCTGAGAACTTTTCAGTTGTCCCATCTACTCGTTCCACCATAAAACATCACTCCATCTTCCTTTTACCCTTTCCCTTACCGATATGAGATGAAGCACCAAAACTTGGTGCAGGAAGACCAATCACCACCTCTCTGTTCTTTGAGAGTGGTGGATTTCTGGCACGTGGCCTTGGTTGAGGTTGGGATGGTGAAGGTTGTGAACTCTCTGCTTCCTCACTCACCAATCTATTAAAGATTGGTTCTAGGCGCTCAGTAGAATCATCTGAACCCCTAGATGACTCACTAGGATCAACCACACTATCATCTTCAGATGACGGAAGAAATGGGGACTTTTTAGGTCGTGGTTCTTATGGAGGAAGGTAAAGACACCATGGGTTAGAATCATCACTTGATGATGATGATGATGATGAGGAGGAGGAGGAGGATGTTAGATCAATGACTTCTGGTTGATTCCACATACTGATTGTTTTATGTGTGTGATTTTTGAGAAGTTAGGGTTTGGATTATTTGATGTGTGTGATTTTTGAGAAATTAGGGTTTGGATTATTTGATGTGTGTGATATTTGGGATTCTTTTTATAGGCAGAGCAAATGGTATTAGTGAGTAAATGAGGGGAAGATTTCAGTGGTTGAGGAGTTAATGAGGTCTTTTGACTTTGAAAATGAATAAACACTCGAAGTTGACCATATTGACTTAGCCTTCAGCACATTGGCTAACCCCTGCTAAGTCTATGAAACCACTTCTACGTTTTGCTAACCACTGCTAACATTAATTCTCTTCTCTGTGTTTGGTTTATGTTTGTGATTTGAAGGTATGAAGGATTGTGTACATTGGAGCTTGTGATGTTTTTAGCTGCTAGTAATTAATAAAAAAAAAGATTGTGTAATCCTTCATATTTTTGTGATATCACTAATTTTGACACAGATTTACTTGTTGTATCTCTTGGTCAACTGGTTGGAGTAAAATTCTGTATCTACTGCTAGTGTTTTTCAAACCACGGATAGAGGCTGTAAAAGCACTGCTAGCATGTTGCTGTTTTTTGGATACTTCAGGGGCTGTTTGGTAACTTTGGTGAAAACACATTATATCTCCCCAAATCACGGATAGATCACTTAGTTGATCTTCAAAACACTTCAACTTGGCGCTCTTCATAAACCCTAATCACTTTACTTTGCTTAATTCACAAATCCCACATTATTTCCATCATCAATTACAATGCCGAACCAGTACTCACAAACACATAACCTTGTTGCTAACCTGATAAAAAACAATAGATCTGAAGGCTTTCATCAAATGATTGATTTCCTTATTCACCCCTATTCACTTTGCCTTGTCTGTCACACCAACCATCCTTAAAGCCTACATACATCGCCTGGGGAATGCTAAGCTCGAGGAGGTCGATGGAGTAGAAGTGTTTAGTTCTGTTGTGGATGAAAATGCAATTTTGGTTAATGAGGAGATCATTAGAAGGGTTTTTAAGTTTGATTATGCTGATGGTGTTGTTAATCTTTCAGATGCTGAGATTTTTGCTGGTTTAGAGAGGTTAGGCTATACACACATGGGTGATAAGGTAAAATTTTTTAAGAGCATGTTTTCACCCCAATGGAAGTTTTTGATACACACCTTGTTGATGTGTATGAGTAATAAGACCACTGGTTTTGATGACTTTCCTTCCAAGATTGCTACAGCTATTATATGTTTTTTTGAGGGAAGGAAGTTTAATTGGCCTAGGATGATTTATGATGGTTTTGTGCAGAACATTAGGAAGAAGGGTAAATATTATTTAAATCCTAGGTTTGTTCAACTAATTGTTGAAAGTCAAATAGAGGAACCTGTTGAGCATACTAGGGAGTATGAAGTGCATCATATGCTTCCTAAGGTCTTTGCACATATGAGGAATCAGAAGCCAAATGTTCAAATAAGGGATGTTCCTTTGTTCCCCCATATGCTTACTTTGCCTGTTATTCCAGAGTTTGATGAAGGTTTTGAGGAACAACCCATAGTATCTGAACCCACTGTTAGTACACCTCAATCCACTGATAGTGCACTTGTTCCCACTGTTAGTGAATCTCAACCTACTTCTAGTCAAACCCAAACCACTGTTAAACCAATAGTATGGACTAGGAGAAAGAAGGGCATTAAGATACCTCAGGCTGGTGTTAGTGGTGTTGTTAATGAGGCTGTCACATGGTGTAGAGGTGACATGATTGGAAGGGCTTCCACTACTGATTCATGCTTA
>OU343223.1:193113426-193222163 GCA_910596185.1 Chrysanthemum makinoi
GATGCTGGTCAGGATAGTGGAAACATCATTAAGACCCAACCTTTGGCAACTCCTAATGTGGAGAGTTCCTTGGAACTCAATACAGGTGGAGGAATCCCTAGCCAACTGGCTCACTCAGGGCGCATAGATGTTCAGGAAAGGTCTGATGCTATGTTTACTATATCTAAGGATTCACCTCTCGGAGCAGTTAACACAGCTCGAAGTGA
Source organism: Chrysanthemum makinoi (assembly GCA_910596185.1). Taxonomy (NCBI): domain Eukaryota; kingdom Viridiplantae; phylum Streptophyta; class Magnoliopsida; order Asterales; family Asteraceae; genus Chrysanthemum; species Chrysanthemum makinoi. The sequence continues at coordinate 193,113,633 of OU343223.1, forward strand.
TGAGGATAGTTTGGAACCTGACATTGAATTGACGGATCCTAAGCTGGTACATGATGACTTTTCCAATGAACCACCTCTCGACCAGTTAACACAGTCGAAGTGGGAGGATATTCTTGAACTTGTTAATGAATTGACGGCTAAATGTGCTAAAATGGATGATACAATCTCAAGTCTTCAAGAGTTGGCTGTGTTTCGTGGTAAAGAAATTCGAGGTGAAGCATAGGATGCTTGTTTTGGAGAAAGTAAGAAGACCCGGGTTGTGTTTTGAGGTCTATAAGAAAGATGAAAAGAAGGTGGACTCCTCTCCACCGTGAATATGGAGAATGTACCCAAACAGGGGAGGAGTGAAGGTATGAATTCAGGGGAGGCTGTTGATGTGCATATAAAGAATGATGTAGATAGTGGAGATTAAGGAGATCAATTTGTAGTATTTGATAAAGATGGGAATGCGGCTGTTCTTGAAAGTTTGAAGACTGTGGTAGAAGATGAGGTGATGCAGAACATAACCACTGATAGTGTGTCTGCAACCACGAATAGTACTTTCGAAACCACTGCTGCAGTTTCAGACATGGCAATTGTACCCACTGCTATCATAACTACTTCCACAATTGTTACTACCATCTCTGTATCACCACCTAAATCAAAAGAGGTTGAGAAAGAAGCTGCAAGTACATTGATTAATCTTAGTAAAAGCTCATCTAACCCTACACCCATCATTGCACTTGTTTCATCTCTTAAATCTACTGCAAACAAACCCAAAGGTAAAAGTTTAGTTATTGGTGAGCCTTTGAAGAAGAAGGTGGCTCAACCAGATGTTGGAAAGGGTAAAGGAATTGCAGAACCAGAGTTGAAGTTTAAAAGTAGAGAAGAACAGATTGCTTATGATGCAGAGTATACAAGAGGCATACAAGCTGAAGAGGAAGCAGCTGCAGAGAAAGAAAAGCAAGAAGAGGAGGAGGCTTCTCAGAAATGGCTAAATACATGGTATCAATCACAAAATTATCTGCAAGCTTCTAATCAAATAAAGGATGAGTATACTACTCAAGAATGGTCATTGTTAGATGATGAGGAAAGAGCTAGAATCTTGGGTGAATGGGCAAGGAAGATAAGTAAGGAAAAGAAGCAAATTCAAAGGAAGAAACCTCCTACAATTCGTGAGATGAGGAATGTACTGATGAAGATTATTAAGAATTCAGGCATACATATTCCTGATAATCTTAATAAATGTTCATTTGAAAGAATTCATGAGCTTTATCTGATGTGTATGAGGATTAATAATGATAGTTTCTGTCCAATGAATTCTGAAAAAGATGAAGAGTGGATTAAAGGTAATCTAAAGAGAAAATCTGAGCTTCAGGATGCATCTGGTTCTAAAAGATTGAAAGATTTTGAAGATAGTAATCAAATTATCTTTTATGATTATGAGCTTAAAGGAAGTGAAGGATGCTGGAAAATTCAAAGACTCAATAATGAAGTTTCTGAGTATAATAAATTTTCACAGATGCTTCAGTATTTTGATAGAGATGATTTGGTGAATCTTTGGGAGCTTTATAGGAATAAGTTTGGTGATGTGCAACCAGATGATTATCATGAGAGAATGGTTTATCATCACTTGAAGATTTTGTTTGAACCTACTCATGATGAACCTGAATGGAAAGGACTCTGCAATGGACAAGTTACTGAATGGTTTCTATATCAAACTTGTGGAGTTCATGTTTTAATTGTATCTGGAGAAGTTATTCATATGCTTGTAGAAGGTGATTATCCTCAATTGAGTAAGTATCCGTAGTTATTGCTCGATGGTGAAGCCTGGTGGTATAAAGATGTTGATGCCCTATGATGGTCAAGCTTACAATTTGTTGTCAAGTATGAGAAAATTCTTAAATCTAGTAAGTGTTTGGCTACATTCTCCAATTCAGATGTTTTGAGTTTAAAGGAAACTTGAGAATTCTATTTGAATGTATCAAGTTTAGGGGAGGATTGTTGGGTTTTAGGTTCCTTGGATCAAGAATTATTCTAAGTGTTGGAACCACGGACAGAGTTGATGAAACCACGGACAGAAGAATGGATCCACTGCTGAAGACAAACCGCGGCTAGTAGTATTGTGTAACCACGGATATTGTAATGTAACCACTGCTAGTCATGTATAGTCGGTTTAATGTTTTGTATTAGATAAATATGGAAAAGATATTTATCTTGTAGGTTACGTATTGTATTATGTCAAGGACTCCTTAGTCTATAAAAGGAGGTCCTAGGTTAGATTAGATATACGTATGTTTTATATCTAAGGTCGATACACTTCAAGGTTGTAAAACCCTAATACTGGTTAGAGTATTCGTATTAATAATAATATTGAGGTGTTGAATGTTCATTGTTCTTCTTCTTAAGATTAAGTATTAAATTATGCGTGATACTTAATAAGTATTTGTTTAAGTCAGTTTCTATATTAGATCGTTTGCTCAACTGGGATCAACAACTGAGAACTGCAGGTTTTGTGTTGGCATGAATTATGATGTCAGTAATGGGTTCAGGCCTCTTTCTGTTCGTCATTACCCAGTTGTAATGATCGATTCCCTTTTGTCTGATCTTAGCCAACCTTTTCTTTTTTTCAACCTTTTTCTTTTTCAGGGCACTTAGTTCAACATCCTGAGCAGCTTTGAACTTCTTACCTGCTTGTCCACTTTCCAGTTCCTTTGGATCAATCCCTATCGTCTTAGCTTCTTCAGGAAAAACCTTAACCAGGGCATCCTTGCTCTTCTTTTCTTCTTTAGCCAGTTTCTTAGCTCCTTCCTCTTTCTCAAGATAGGGACTCATCTGTTCCGTAGTCAGTAGGTAAACTTTGCCATTGATTTCATATGGGATCCTGATAGGTTCATCAGGATCCGGTCTGACTGTCTTGGAAGTAGGTACCAGTTGTTGTTGCGCATGCTCAGTCGTTGTCAGTATGCCTTTGCCTTTGTCATGAGGAGGGACTGATGATGATGGTGGTGGTGTTGATGATGGTGTTGATGTTCTTGGTTAGATTTAAGAGATTGGGACTACTGAGTTGGCTCCCCTTCAGTTTGAGAAGGAGTTTCTTCAGTGATATTCTCCCCCTCAACTGTTGCTTGAACCTCAGTGAGAGCAAGAGTTGGCCCGTGCACTGAGGGTGAGGGAGCTGGTTGACCCTTGAAATCCTGATAGATTTCAGAAACCATGGTCTTGATCTCTAAAGTATCCTGTTGAAGACCAGTGAATTTCTCCCCAATATTGTCCTAAGATGTTTCCAGTGCAGTCATTCTAGGCCCGAGATTCCAGGCCATAAAAGATGAAGACTTAGCCAAATCAACAACATTTTTATCCAAAGAACAAAGAGAGGACTGAATCACCTCTACTGATGAATGTAGACCCTGAACATTTGAGTTTTTGAGTATGGTGATGAGTTCAGTCAGGCTTGATGAGTTCTTCACATAAGTCTCAGTAGCCTCAAACACCTTATTGTTCAATGTAGGGTCTTCTTTAACTGCTTCTTTGATCTGGTCGAGTTTGGTGTGAGAATCCTGAAAAGCCTTGAGGAACTTCTTCAGATGCTCATCCAAGGTGTGAAGAGAATGATACATATTTTCCCTATGTTCACCATTGTCTTTAAAATTTTCAACCACAGCAGCTTTGAGATCAGCATAGCTTGCAGCAGCATCCACTTGTTGATCCCATAATTCATCAGTGACACAAGCATACAACTTCTGAGGAGCCTTTCTCATAAACTTGACCAATTGACTCTTAGTGAGAGAAAGAATGTTGTCATACTTCTTTAGGTCTTCAGGGCATGAAGATGCTGCAGAGTCTTGATGAGTGTCTAAATACTCATCATTTTTGTATGATATAAACTGCAAAATCATCTGAAAACACTCAAAAATGCATCAAAATGATGAAAATATCAAAATCAGATGAAAAACATATCAAATTTGCAAAAATTGCAGTTTTAGTCCCCCAAGTTTCAAAAGTTGTCAAAAACAGTCCCTGAGCACATAATTTCAAAAGTAAAGTCACCAAAGGTCCTTTTAAAATCATAAGTTGTCAAATTTAGTCCTTTGGTGAAAAATATTAAAAGTTTGAGAAAATTGCAAAAATGGTCCTCCAAGTTTGAAAATTGGCGAATGGCCCCGAAAATTGCAAAGTGGCAATTTTGGTCCTTATACCTTTTGAGAGTGTCACTTTTAGTCCTTGGAAGAAACTTTGATGAAATGGCAGCATTGGTCCTTTGAATTTCAGCATTTACACTTTAGTACCTTGTCATTTTAAACCCTTTATCCCATTTGGCCTGGTCATGAGCATTTTGGACCACTGTCATATGAATTGTGAACCCCCTTACTTATTAATATTGCCAGCCAAACCAAATGGCCAAAACCACCACTTGCCCGCCACTTTTTCTTCCCCTTCACCGCTCTGTCAAGAACTCTCCACACAACCCCATTCCCCAAACTCACCTTCATATCTCCTTGTCCCCTCCACCTCACCTTAACTACAAAAACCATTAAATGCTTCACACTCCTTAACACTCAATCAACCCCACTGCTGATAATCCACTTTGGCCAAAATGATCAAACGGCCTAAATCCACTATAGTCATCCAATGGTTGTAAATTGATGTGGGATTAACTCAAAAGTCAAGGGGGAGCTGTTTGGGTATAAAAGAAAGAAGAAAGGAAAGAAGAAGAGTAGTAGAGAGTAGTTTTAATATTTCCTTTAATGTCGTTTTTTTATCCATGTCTTAATTTAGTTTTAAATCTGTAATTTTGTATTTCTATGGTCTAAACTCAAGTTAGTGTATCATTGTAATCAGTTTTCAAGTGTTAATTTCAAGGTTTGTTTAAAAGTATTGATCTTGTGTGTACTGTTGAGATTTTCAAACTACCGTTCTCACATTTAAGCTTCCAAAATCTTATTTCATCATTCAAATCAGCTAACTTATTCTCTATATAGCTTTTGAAAAGCTTACATTTAATCTTCAAGCAAAATTGGCTCCTAGTCAACAAAAGTCAAACAGGGACTTAATTTGAAATGGAAGCTAATATGGGTGATGCAGACTTGGTAATGGGTTGGAATAGGCTTATTTAGATTAGGTTTAGGTTTGGTTTTGAGCCTGCATGAGCTGGACACAGCTGTGAGTTCTCTTTCTCATTTTCCAATTTCAAGTCTTATTGCAGTTTCATGCTCCTCTAGTATCTGTGATCATTTGTAGTTTTAACTTGCTTATTTAGTTGTAAAATGGTCATGAAAGCCTAGTTTGGTCATTAGTTCAAGCTGGATTATTAGCTAGCTTCATTTCGCCACATAACATAAGCTAAAAGGGTGTTTGGCATTGCTGATTTATCCGTATACAGGATAGTATAGTGGTGGATAATTGTTGCTCTAGTTTTGTTTAACTCATATGCAGTCATATTAGTCATAATCTTGTGCTTGCCATTTGCCAAAGTCAAAACTACAAACTTCCTCGTCCTTACAGCCACTGTTGGAATTTTGAAACAACCAAAGTTTGTTTTGTGTTCAAAAGTTATAAGTATAGCTTGTTTTAGTTTAATTTCATCATTTTATACCATTTTCTTCTAAATCCGATCAAAACTCAGTTTAGTCAACTTCTCAGCTTTGATAAAAAGTCAAATGTTGAAACCTGTTTTGGGGTCAAATGGAAAGATTTTTAATGGACTCATTTCTTGGTCAATTCAAGTGATACTTGTTGTTTTTAAAAGCCCTACTGGTCTATTTCCTTATATCTATTTTATTATAATTTTGTGATTTTTGTATAAGCTACAAAATGCTTCTCAATAAGCTCTTAAGTGCCCTGCTCCACTGAAATTCAGTTGACATTGAGTTTCTTCTGCAAATGGTGCAATGTGGCTCATTTGAGCTTATCCAAGTCTGAGTTTTGGGATTTAGCTAGTCACCCAGGTCATCTTTAGATCCCCATAATTTGTTTTTAGTATCTAGCTTATTTGGTAGCTTATTCATAGGTCGCAAGTAGCCCCCAAATAATGTTTTGTGCTTATAATCTCAAGTCTCAAATCTTAGCAACTTGTGATTTAGAGGATTAGGATAGTTTATTCTTGTTGCATTTCTGTTACTGTAGCTTATTATAGCTTCTCTTTCAGTTTGGTAGCCTTTGGATTCAAATTGCTTATTGAAGTGCTTATTTCAATAAGCACATCCTCATCAGATCCTTAATCCTCCAAACAAGCCCCTGTTTTTCTAATTTTCCTAGATTCCAAATATAATTTTAGACTTTTCCTGAAATTTTCAGATTTTTCCAAGTTGTTTTGCTATTTTTCTTGATTTTATTTAGTTTTTAAGCATTTTTAAATAGCATTTAATACAAAAAATTAAGAAAAGCTTTAAAAAATATGTTTTCAATTTTTATAGATTAAGATAAATATAAATAGCCTAAAAAGTATTTTTCCATAATTTTCTTAGTTTAAAAAGTATTTTTTAGAATTTTAATTAGTTTTAAATAGTAATTAATTAGTAATAAATATATAAAAAGTCAAAAAAATATATTTTCTGTTTTAAAATTAGTTTTATCATATTTTAGATTTTTCTAAGTCTTAATTTTATTTTTCTAGTCTTATTTGATATTTTCTTTTATTTTAGAGTATTATTAAATAGTTTAAATTAGTTTTTAATTAATAATAATTAATTAAATAGTTATAAAAATAATTTTCCTTTTCTAATAATTTTATTTTATATTTAGGTTTGTAAAAATGTATTTTTCATATTTTTAGGACTTTTATTTCTTAAATCTCACTTTTTATTTTGTACGTTTACGTTATTTTTATTTAAACGTAAGTTTTAAGTTTTAAACGTTCATCACTTTAAATATAGTGATAGCGTTTATTTAATATATTTTATCTTTTTAATTTTCTTAATTTGTATTTAAGTTGCTTTATTTTATAAACTTTTTCAGTAGTGTAATTATCTATCCAAATCCTTTCTGATCACTATCATTAGTGATCATTCTACCGTCTGATCAAGTGTCTTGCACACCATTGAGTCTCCGTGGGACTTAACGACCCGGGAATTCACTGTATTCTCTGATCTTCAATTGCATTTGTGTTTTAAGCGGTTTTAAGCTTCTTACGGTCGGCCATTCACAAGTGGCCGGTTTGTGTGAGGTAGCTTGACTGTTTTGCGCGGATCAAGTCTGAAGAGGCAGAAGAGTCATTGTCGTCAAAAGGTGACTCTTCAGTCTCTTTTGGATCAGGCTGATGTTCTTGTTCAATGGGTCGAACATCAGCGTCCACTTCATCACCAGCAGTTAATTCTTCCTCCCCACTTTCAATCTCCAACTCATCATCAGACATTAGAAACTGTTGTACATCTCCTATACTGAGAAAACCCGAGAGGGTGATGGGTTCCGTATCAGCGGGTGGTTTTTGTCCCTCTGAGTCTTTGCCCCCAAGGACCCTTCAGACACTGGTGGGTGTTTCCGCTGCCTTCTTGATGAGTGTGTAAATATTCATCATTTTTGGGTCAATCTGAACTGCATAGCGTTTAAAAATGCTCAGAAATGCATCAAAATACTAAAAATATTCCAAAATGGCATTTTATAGGTTTCAGATGCAAAATGTTCAAAATCAGATGAAAAATGAGCTAAGTTTGCATAATTGGCGTTTACCCCCAAGTTTCTAAAATTGTCAAAAATAGTCCCTGAGTCCTAATTTCAATAGAAAAATCACCAAAGGTCCTTTTTAAATCATAACTTGTCAAAATTAGTCCTTTGGTGAAAAATGTCAAAAGTTTTGAGAAATTACAAGTTTGGTCCTTCAAGTTTAAAAATTGGCAAAAATGGTCCTTGGAAAATTGGAAAATGTCAAGTTTGGTCCTTGCATTATTGAAACTTGTCACTTTTAACCCTTGGATCAACTTTGATGAAATGGCAGCAATGGTCCCTTGTTTTTCAGAATTTACACAAATAGTCCTTGTGTTATTAAAACCTTTAATCCATTTGGCCTTGTCACAATGCATTGGACCCCCGTCATAAGCCTTTTGGACCCCTTCCCATTTGACCCTTCACTTTATAATATTAAACCCATTTGACCTTCACGGGTTTCCCTCCTTTTCACTTCTTCCCCGCCAAATCCCTCAAGATACACCCCATCTCCACCTTATCCCCCAAATTCATCCCACTCAACTTGTTCCCTCCAAACATAACAATCCAAGAAATCATTAATGCTTCCCTCCTAACACTCAATCTCAACCCAACTGTTAAAAAACCATTTCCTGCCAAAAGTAATCCGATGGCCAAAATTCACTCAAAGCATCTAATGGTCCTAGAGAGAGTGGAAACAATCGAGGATGAGAGAGAAGCATTGGGAGCTATAAAAGAGAGAGAAGAAGCAATGCAAAGTAGTAGTTAGTTTTATATTTTTCCTTAATGTCGTTTTTTTTAATAAATGTTGTAGTTTAATCAAAATGTTATAATTTCAGTTTCCATGTATCACATTCAAGTTAAAAAATCATTGTATTGTGCTTTTGAGTATCAATCCAAGTTTTCATATAAGTTTCAAGTTTGTGGTTCATCAAGGTGCAATTTTTCAGCCTTTCTTGATTATATTGTCCAAGTTGTTAGTAGCTTATTTTAAGCTTAAATAAGTTTGTTTAAGCTCTTTATATGCTTTTGATAAGGTCACAATTCATTTTCAAGTAAATGTGGTACATGGTCAACAAAAGTCAACTATAAGCTCAAACTGCAATGGTGATGGTTACTGGTGTTGCATACCTCTGATTTGGGTTGGAAATGGTTTAATATATTGATTTTGGGTTTGGTTTTAGCCGCGCTTGGACACATTGGTGAGTGAGTATTTCCATTTTCAATTTTTCAAGCCATTTTGCATTTCATGCTTGTCTGTGTATCTGCGGATCATTAAAGGTTTAAACAGGTTCAATTAGTTGTATTTTAGTCACTTAGAATCATTTTGAGTATCTGCTATAGCTAGATCAAGAGTTAGCCTTGTTAAATTTTCAAAACAGTTATATAAAGGTTGTTTGGATTAGTTGATTAATCTGTGGCTTAGGTTTGTCCAGAAGTTGTAACTTGTTGTTTCATGTTTGCTTAACTCTATTGAACTCATTTGAGTCAGTTCTTGTGCTCGCATTTGCTCAAAAGTCAATTTCACAATGTATCTGTCTCAGCTTGTTTATCTGATAGGATTTTCAAAAGCCAAAGTCTTGTTTTATGTTCAAAACTCATAGATATAGCTTGCACTAGGTTTAATTTATCTTATAACATCATTATCTGTCCACCATTTTGAATCAAAACTCATTTAAGTCAACAATTCATTTTTTTTCTTCAAAAGTCAAAGTACTGAAAACTCAGTTTTGGCCAAACTAGTGTGATTTTTCTTGGACTCATTTCTGAGTCAATTTCAATGAAACTTGTGGTTTTATAAAGTCCTACTGGTCTATTTTCTTATCTCCATTTTAGTATAACTTTGTGAATTTTTCTTAAGCTCTAAATGGGCTTGTCAAATGGTATAAACTCCTCTGCGTAATGACTCAGTGAAAGCTGAAGTCTGCACAGGGTCTTGTGTGATCCTTGCATCAAGCTTAGTTTAGCTCATCTAGGTCTGAGCCTTGGTTCATAGATAGCCACCTAGGTCTAGATTATGTTCCAGCTTTTGGTTTTTAATTCCAGCTTATCTCTGTGCTTATTTTCTAGTCCAAAGTAGGAGCCTAAATCTGTTTTTATCACTTAAGCTCATATACTCAAATCTTTGCAGTTGGCTAATCAGAGGTTTAGGCTTGTTGTTTTTAGTCACTTTTAGGTACTTGTAGCTTATTTTAGCTTGTGGAATCAGTTGGTGGCTTTTTGTTCTCATTTGCTTATTTCAAAGTGCTTAATAATAAGCACATTCCACTGCAGCCTCAATTTCATGCACACAAGCACTTGTTTTTATATATTTCCTTGATTCAGTACATTATTTTAAGCTTTCCTTGGATTTTTCAGATTTTTCTAAGTCAATTTGCTATTTTTCTTAATTTTAATTAGTTTTTAAGCATTTTTAATTAGCTTTTATTGCAATTAATTAAGAAAAGTTTCAAAAAAATAATTTTTCAATTTTATTAAGTTTAGATAAATATAAAAAGACAAAAAAATATTTTTCTAGATTTTTCTTAGTTAAATTTGTATTTTTAAATAATTTAATTAGTTTTAATAGTTTTTAATTCATAGAAAATAGAAAAATAATCAAGAAAATACAAAAATAGTTTTGAAAATTCTATTTTGTTATTTTAGATTTTTCTAAGTCAAAATTTTATTTTTCTAGCTTTATTTCATAATTTCTTGTATTTTAGGTTATTATTTAATAGTTAAAATTAGTTTTTAATTAATAATAATTAATTAAATAGTTATAAAATTAATTTTCTTTTTCTATAAATTTTCTTTTATCATTAGGTTTGTAAAAATGTCATTTTCATATTTTTAGGTCTTTTATTTCTTAGATCTCACTTTTTATTTTGTACTGCTTAATGTAATTTTATTTAAACGTTCGTTTTAAGTTTTAAACGTTCATCAATTTTAAAAATAGTGATAGCGTTTATTTAATATTTTTTATCTTTTTAATTTTCTTTAATTTGCATTTAAGCACTTGTAGTTTATGTACTTTTTCCTTAGTTATAATAAATCACAATCCCTTTTTCCGTTCAAATCTCTCGATCACTATTTGTTTGGTGATTCTTCGCACAGCTCGCTGGGACATAACGACCCGGGGAAACACTATACTCCCCAGATCTTCATTGCATCTGCTTCGAACCGTTTAAGTTTGTTACGGTCGCCATTCACAAGTGGTCGGCTTGAGTGATAAAACTTGACGGTTGGCGCTGATTAAATTTTTGGCGCCGTGGAGTCAGGTGGCTGATTATCTTACGTTTAGCAGATTAGTGATTTGGATATTCACTCATTGTTCATACCATCTGTGTATGTTTATATTTTCTTTTAAAAATCAAAACCCAAAAAGATTTTCATTTTTGTTTCTACATCATGTTTTCAAAAATACCAAAAAATTCCTTTACCCTCTTACCCTTTTTGATTCTTTACCCCTTTACCCTCTATCCATTTGATTCTAAACTTCTATTCTCATGGAATCTCTCGAGGACGAATTCTGGGAAGAAGTTGAAAAACTTCAGACTTTATCACAAATGTCAAGAATTCGTGTTGTTCATGATGATCCATTAATTCTGGCTTGGGAAATGGAACGAGAAACCGGGTGACAAAGGACCGGTACTTCCTCTAATAATGGAAGTGCTAAATACGTCCAACCTACGGTTATCCAAAGACCTAACCCCTCAATTGCTCCTAAGCCGTCTAGAATTGATCCTAAACTTTCACGATTTACGGTTAAAAGCAAACATGCAGAATTTAGATCGGTGACCAGCAAGAATGACTTGCCTAATCTTCATGTTTCTCAAGAACCAGAACCAGAGACCATAACGGAAGTGGTGGAAATTGCTAGCTCTCAGAGCACACCACTTGTCCCACCTCCGGATTTTTCAAAATGTTCTTCAAGACTTGATAGTCATTCGGATCACCTTGTTGGTTTTGTTGATTCTTTGAATAAACTGATTCCTTCTCATAACTCTCAAATGCAATCGTTTATTCCTTGTGTCGGTTGTGGTGAGCCTCTCTTTGGTTCACCCTGTCGTTGGTGTATGCGGTGTACAATGTGGTAATGATATTCATAACGGGAGTTGTTTGTTTTGTGGTTCGAGAAATTCATTTGATTATGATCCTAATCCGAACTCATTTAACGACCCTCAAAATTTTCCAATTACCCACCACACACTTATCTTCATATAATCAACACTTCTGCTGTGAATTTTGTGGAGGTCCTCACCAAGGATTTGAGTGTCAATCCGAAACACGCTTGTCTATGAACAGTTTTCCAGTGATGCTCAAAACTGTGGTTATAACCAAAATCCATATGATTCACCCCGCATCAACAGCTTTTACTGTTGAGTAATGTGGAGGTCCCCACTTCAGCTTCGATTGTCAAATAGGGAATCCATTCCCTTGTAACAATCATGACTCTCACATGTTTGACAATTTCCAACCTCCACAGCACCATACGGTTCAAACTCCACCTGAGCCGTTGTCTCAAGAAATCTGTAACACCCCCAAAATTTCACAGCGGAAGCGTTCGGGTCATGGGGTGCTACTAAATCAATATACACAACACAAGGTAATAAAGAATGGAAATTCTATTCCATTTTTAAAATATATATTAATTTAAGAAATAGTTTTACAACATTGTTTCAAAGTGCGGAAGTAAAGCCCATAAAAATGTATGTTGTCCAATTAAAAATTGTATTAAAATGTTTGGGAACACTTCGGATGCCAGTCTTCAACGAATGCCTTTGCCATTGCCCACGCCAATAAGTAAACCTGAGAAAAACATGCTAAAATGTCAACACAAAGGTTGGTGAGTTCATAGGTTTAAGTTTCGGAAATCAAGTTGGACCACAGTTGCACATATAGCATCTCCGTGAATGACACTATATGCAAAAGGCTATTACGCTAGTACCAAGTTCAGGCGACCGAAACTACGACAGTGTGCATGCATCTAGAAGCATGATAAATAAAAGCCTAGCAAGTGTATTTCCAGTACACTCAATCAATACGATATGATATACGCCCGACGTTTGCCTATCCGGTCAAACTCGAACGGGGGTGTCATCCCCAATAGATCTATTCATAACAATCGTGCCTCCCCAAAGGAAACTAACGGTAGCATAGTTGGGATTCAAGGTTGTTTCACGTAATAGTGTTTTCAGATTCAGGTCCGGAAAGAGTTTTGCATGTTTCTCACCCCATAGTTTTATAAAGCAAGTAAATAAGAGTAAAAGTGGGGCTATAAACTCACCTTAGCAGTAAGCAATCTTGAACAGGGCACAGTCAAACAGTATGATGATATGGCACCGACACGTAACCTATAATAGTATGGCAATACTTAGTTTTTATGTTTATACTTGACTCAATAATGATTAATTATGTCAAAAGTTTAAGTTGTTGATGCTTGTGTGATATTTATTTAAGTTGGTGAACATTGGCTCATGGAAGTGTGGGTATATATGGGAGGATGAGACATCAAGTTGATCATATCGTAGATTTGTTGACCAATAAGGACATATACGAAAGGGGCTTCATATAGGTAGTAAAGTATTATAGTTATAAAATGTCGTTTTTAGAACATAAGTGTTTATGTAGGATCATATGTGAGTTAATATGTTATCTATATTTTTCAAATATTGGTTTTTGATAAACTATAGTTACGAAATAATATTTGTATGTGATAATTTATAAAAGTGGTATACTAGCTATATAACATATTATTACGAAACATTATATAAAAATTTGATTTATTAGAAAATTTGGCATGGTTCCGTTACATATCGCAAATATAAGTTTTGAAAGTAATAAAGTATTAGTGTTAAATTTGGTTCCGTTCACAATAAAGTGTTGTAAAAATAGTATAGTATATGTATATATAAATAAGTGTCGCAAATCTTTGTTTCATTTATATTGGTTATCGTTGGTTTAGTTTATAAAATCGTGGTTTTAAAAATAGAGTCATTCTTTATTAATTATAAAAATATAAAGTTATCATTAAATTTTAAAAGAATGTTTAGTTTAGATGTTTAAAATTTGATTTATAAGATTGTCGTTTTAAAATGTAATAATAGTTTTATAAGTGTTAACGAGTTCGGTTGCCCTTGGTGGGCTTGGACATAGACGCGAATGGTGGTCACAAGGAGGGGAAAACATGGGCTCGACATGGGTTAAAAGGGCAGCCAAAGAGAGGGAAAATGGATTGCATTGTGGGCTAAAGGATTGATGTGGACAGGAAGTTGGGCCCCGGCCCAAGTGCTGCTGCCAAGCGCATTCCTATGGGGGTGAAATACTCACAACAGTTAATGTTATCTTTCAGTTGGGGAGCTAGAGTTTCGAGCTTTTGCTTTTGTATCAAGAGGGTAGGAAAAGGCTTATGACGTTGGGTCATTTGCATGGACCATAAGTATAGGATCTCGTTTACTTATTTTGGGTGTGAGGGTATGTCGAAATGGCCACAGGCCATGATGGTGTCGGGGTACGTATCGTGGGTAGAAAAAGAGTTCCAAAAGACGACTAGTTTGGTCCTTGAAATGTGACGTTTGCTTCTATGTTCAAAGGATCTTAAGGGGTATTCTTGTTGTGACAAAGGGACTACTTACATAGGTGCTAATTGACAAGACGATGGAAGGGAAAACTAACTTGAGCATAGTACCTACAAGGCTGCCATACTTCATGGCTCGGGTTCACGGACTTCTTGATACAAGCTCCCACCCAAACCTATTCTTGATGATATCTAAGGGTAACAAAAGGAAGACACAAGTACTGAACATGGGGCGAATCATAGATGTGGAACGATTAGTCTTAGGGGTCGGAAGCTACGGATTACCATGAGATTAAAGGGGATTGCCCTTCTCTTGACCCACAACATCGAAGTCATATCATCAACTTTAGGGGGTTGCTAAGTTCGACCTAGTACCCTTGGTACAGTCGACATATCCACAGTCGATCAAGGCCACTATGGCCCCAAGTGACTCGACACAAGGACAAAGCTACGGCTAAAAGAAATCTAACACTCCTACACTTTGAGCCAATGTAACAACATCTTTGGATTAAAAAAATTTATCATCACAACACATCAATACCCATTTAAACTGATTCGATCGAAAATATAAAAACCATAACTTGAATGAATAATTTCTCAACAGTTTCACAAGATCAACCCAACACTTATTATAATTTCTATTCAACATGTAAATAAAATATAATTCCGAAACAAAATGATTTACAGATTCAAAATAAAATAATAACAATTGAACATGTTTCTTACAATCAAGATTGTGGGTCGAGTGGATTAAGAACCGAACACCAAAAGCTCCAATTGGAAGGGCTCGAGATGAATTGAAGCAATTAAACACTTGGGAAACCTTCCTTATACTTCCCTAAGCAAAACCCCTCAATCAATTTCGAAAACCCCTTTGATTTCTGAAACCCTAATTTTTGATGAAATTTGATGAGAAACTGAGTTTGGGGCTTTTGCATCTCTACTAGAGATATAGAAGTATTTTGGGAAGAGTTTGTCCATCTTTCTTTCCTTATGTCTTGTTTTGAAGCCGAATTTGGTTAGCTTCCAAAACTAAGAATATCTTGGACTTGCTCAAGGTAGATTGAAGTGAAGATATGATTCTCTTGGAGGACTTTGCCTTGATTCTCCTTGGATTCGTACGTGTAGCAGCAGGCGCATCAAGAAGAGGATTTGGAGAGACCAAAAACTTACATGGTTTTGGTAAGATAGAGAAAGGTATAATGGGATAACATGTTGGGTTTTCCCTCTTTGGAAAATTCGATCTAGGTAGGGCGTAGGTCTAGAGGTAGAGGAAGAAGATTGATATCTTTTGTTTTCCTGGTTTGTGTCGACAAAAGAGAGAGGAGAAGAGCAGGAAATGAACGTGGGAGAGAGAGTGAGATATAAGTTTTATTTCTTTTATTTTGTCCTATTATAGATACTGTATAACTTGTACTGCGTGTGTTGTCAGGTCTCCGCGTAAACGTACTCTCCGGGTATCCGAAAAATATAAAAATTATATTTTTGGAAGCGTCTTCGGAATACTGTTATAAAAATACTGACGTCGGCTATGCTAGTTTATTTTTATATTCTAACTGTATCTGGTCGCGATTATAGATCGAAAAGAAAGAAAAAAAATCTAGCCCCGAAAAATCAGTAGGGAAATTTACGGGTTGTTATAGTACCCACCCCTTAAAAGGAACCACGTCCTCGTGGTTTAAGGTGCGAGAATCGTCGAGGTCGATACAGTGAAGAGATGTGAGCATTTATACTCTTAAAATGTGACGTGGAAAAGGGCTAGTCGTTCCAAAAAGATTTAGTGACAAAAGACATTAAGTAAATAAAAGATAAAGGATTTATTTAGCGGAATATTCAGAGTACATCGCAATTACACAACAGCGTACAATAGATAGGAAACCTAAAGGATTAAAATAAGAGAGCGGAGAATTTCTTTTTTTGTCGTCACTCTAGATAGTAATGAAGTTGGTCTTGACGCTCTTCCTTTTCTCCAAGGAAATAAGCTCTTCCTCGGGCTGCTTCAATCTGGTTGTTTTCTTCTTGCTCCTTCGGATTGGGACACTCATTCTTGTAGCGTCCTCGTTCACCACACCCGAAGCAGGTTATGTCAGCAAGAGTTTTTGACTTGCAGTCCTTGGTCATGTGCCCAATCTTCTGGCAGTTGCGACATTTCACAGTACACTGACCACTGTGGTGGAGTTTGCAGCGGTCACACAAAGGGTGCTTCCCTTCATAGCTCTTCTTCTCTTCTGTTCCAGCAGAGCGGGCCTTAGCTACCTCTTGCCTCTTGTTGTGATTGTTGTTGTTGTATTTGGAGTTATCACTCCACTTTCGTTTGTTGCTATCTGCTGCTTCAGCGGCATCCTCGATCACTTGATCCATCAGTTTGTTTGACACTTCAATAGTCTCGTGAAGATCAGCAGCCTTGGAGGTAGTCACATTTCCCTTGATAGATGGGGGTAGCCCTCCAATGTATCGCTCTATCATGCGAGCCTCAGTCGGTACCATTTCCGGACATAGCAAGGCTAACTCTTGGAAACGTTGGTTGTAGGATGTCATATCAGTGCCCTTTACTTTGAGATTCCAGAACTCATTCTCCAGTTTCTTGACCTCATTGCGAGGGAAATACTTCTTAAGCACCATGTCCTTGAATTCTTCCCAAGGCATGGCATAAGCAGCATCAATGCCTGCAGACTTCAGGTAATTATTCCACCAAGTCAAGGCAACCTCTTGAAAAGTGAAGGAAGCAAATTTCACTCTATCTTCATCTTCGCAGTTGCAGATTCTGAACACAGTTTCCAGTTTTTCAAGCCATCGGGTCAAAACGACAACTCCTTCCGTTCCATTATAACCACCAGTCATACAGTTGCGAAATTCCTTGTACGTGCAGCCGCGTTTGCTACCAGTAAGCCTAGAAGTTCCGGCATCGGTGGTTGAGTTGTTTGAATTTATCGCAGCTAGCGCTGCTGCCACTCGCTCATTGACCAATTGATCGATCACCGCTTGATCCATAGCAGGTGGGTTTGCAGCAGCCCCGGCAGGAGCAGGAGCAGGAGTAGGAGTAGCGGCGGGTCGGCCACGGGTAGTTCTGGTTGACTGTCTCCTAGCCATCTTCTACGATATATGAAAAGACGATACTTGAGTTTTAGAATAGGAGGATTAACGTCGCATGAGGTTACGAAGGATAGGACTTATGAGTGAAATAAGAGGATGTGACCAGTGACAGAGGTGGTTTAAATATATGTGTGAAAATGATATAAAGCAAGTAGTTGTATGTTACATAAAGAAATAGCATAGAAGCAGTTAAGGGCATAGCATAGTGTGATATTGTAATAATGGGTATGTTACGCAGTTTAGAGGGGTAACAACTCTAAGCATTCGTAGTCTACTCTACACTATCCTTAAATTAATTATTCCTTAATTTCATTCAGTTTGTTACATCAACATTATTCTCATTTAAACTTCGCGACCCAATCAAACAAGAACAGCCTTAAAGTTTAAATGAGAGTAAGCATATACACATTTAAACTTCGCGACCCAATCAAACAAGAACAGTCTTAAAGTTTAAATGTGAGTTAATTAAGAAACTTAATGATTTTGAGAGATAATTAATTTAATTCAAATAAGAGTTTATACGAACCTAAAATACAATAGTAACACATAGCACGACTACATCGTGTAACAGTAGGCAAGGCATGGCAGACATTGGCAGCTGTGGCGGCGTTGAAGTGTTTTTAAGGAAATGTGGTTATAGTTTAGGTTTTGAAAAATACCTAATTCTCTATAACCTTGGCTCTGAATACCAATCTGTAACACCCCCAAAATTTCACAGCGGAAGCGTTCGGGTCATGGGGTGCTACTAAATCAATATACACAACACAAGGTAATAAAGAATGGAAATTCTATTCCATTTTCAAAATATATATTAATTTAAGAAATAGTTTTACAACATTGTTTCAAAGTGCGGAAGTAAAGCCCATAAAAATGTATGTTGTCCCATTAAAAATTGTATTAAAATGTTTGGGAACACTTCGGATGCCAGTCTTCAACGAATGCCTTTGCCATTGCCCACGCCAATAAGTAAACCTGAGAAAAACATGCTAAAATGTCAACACAAAGGTTGGTGAGTTCATAGGTTTAAGTTTAAAGAAATCAAGTTGGACCACAGTTGCACATATAGCATCTCCGTGAATGACACTATATGCAAAAGGCTATTACGCTAGTACCAAGTTCATGCGACCGAAACTACGACAGTGTGCATGCATCTAGAAGCATGATAAATAAAAGCCCGGCAAGTGTATTTCCAGTACACTCAATCAATACGATATGATATACGCCCGACGTTTGCCTATCCGGTCAAACTCGAACGGGGTGTCATCCCCAATAGATCTATTCATAACAATCGTGCCTCCCCAAAGGAAACTAACGGTAGCATAGTTGGGATTCAAGGTTGTTTCACGTAATAGTGTTTTCAGTTTCAGGTCCGAAAAGAGTTTTGCATGTTTCTCACCCCATAGTTTTATAAAGCAAGTAAATAAGAGTAAAAGTGGGGCTATAAACTCACCTTAGCAGTAAGCAATCTTGAACAGGGCACAGTCAAACAGTATGATGATATGGCACCGACACGTAACCTATAATAGTATGGCAATACTTAGTTTTTATGTTTATACTTGACTCAATAATGATTAATTATGTCAAAAGTTTAAGTTGTTGATGCTTGTGTGATATTTATTTAAGTTGGTGAACATTGGCTCATGGAAGTGTGGGTATATATGGGAGGATGAGACATCAAATTGATCATATCGTAGATTTGTTGACCAATAAGGACATATACGAAAGGGGCTTCATATAGGTAGTAAAGTATTATAGTTATAAAATGTCGTTTTTAGAACATAAGTGTTTATGTAGGATCATATGTGAGTTAATATGTTATCTATATTTTTCAAATATTGGTTTTTGATAAACTATAGTTACGAAATAATATTTGTATGTGATAATTTATAAAAGTGGTATACTAGCTATATAACATATTATTACGAAACATTATATAAAAATTTGATTTATTAGAAAATTTGGCATGGTTCCGTTACATATCGCAAATATAAGTTTTGAAAGTAATAAAGTATTAGTGTTAAATTTGGTTCCGTTCACAATAAAGTGTTGTAAAAATAGTATAGTATATGTATATATAAATAAGTGTCGCAAATCTTTGTTTCATTTATATTGGTTATCGTTGGTTTAGTTTATAAAATCGTGGTTTTAAAAATAGAGTCATTCTTTATTAATTATAAAAATATAAAGTTATCATTAAATTTTAAAAGAATGTTTAGTTTAGATGTTTAAAATTTGATTTATAAGATTGTCGTTTTAAAATGTAATAATATTTTTATAAGTGTTAACGAGTTCGGTTGCCCTTGGTGGGCTTGGACATAGACGCGAATGGTGGTCACAAGGAGGGGGAAAACATGGGCTCGACATGGGTTAAAAGGGCAGCCAAAGAGAGGGAAAATGGATTGCATTGTGGGCTAAAGGATTGATGTGGACAGGAAGTTGGGCCCCGGCCCAAGTGCTGCTGCCAAGCGCATTCCTATGGGGGTGAAATACTCACAACAGTTAATGTTATCTTTCAGTTGGGGAGCTAGAGTTTCGAGCTTTTGCTTTTGTATCAAGAGGGTAGGAAAAGGCTTATGACGTTGGGTCATTTGCATGGACCATAAGTATAGGATCTCGTTTACTTATTTTGGGTGTGAGGGTATGTCGAAATGGCCACAGGCCATGATGGTGTCGGGGTACGTATCGTGGGTAGAAAAAGAGTTCCAAAAGACGACTAGTTTGGTCCTTGAAATGTGACGTTTGCTTCTATGTTCAAAGGCTCTTAAGGGGTATTCTTGTTGTGACAAAAGGACTACTTACATAGGTGCTAATTGACAAGACGATGGAAGGGAAAACTAACTTGAGCATAGTACCTACAAGGCTGCCATACTTCATGGCTCGGGTTCACGGACTTCTTGATACAAGCTCCCACCCAAACCTATTCTTGATGATATCTAAGGGTAACAAAAGGAAGACACAAGTACTGAACATGGGGCGAATCATAGATGTGGAACGAGTAGTCTTAGGGGTCGGAAGCTACGGATTACCATGAGATTAAAGGGGATTGCCCTTCTCTTGACCCACAACATCGAAGTCATATCATCAACTTGAGGGGGTTGCTAAGTTCGACCTAGTACCCTTGGTACAGTCGACATATCCACAGTCGATCAAGGCCACTATGGCCCCAAGTGACTCGACAAAAGGACAAAGCTACAGCTAAAAGAAATCTAACACTCCCACACTTTGAGCCAATGTAACAACATCTTCGGATTAAAAAAATTTATCATCACAACACATCAATACCCATTTAAACTGATTCGATCGAAAATATAAAAACCATAACTTGAATGAATAATTTCTCAACAGTTTCACAAGATCAACCCAACACTTATTATAATTTCTATTCAACATGTAAATAAAATATAATTCCGAAACAAAATGATTTACAGATTCAAAATAAAATAATAACAATTGAACATGTTTCTTACAATCAAGATTGTGGGTCGAGTGGATTAAGAACCGAACACCAAAAGCTCCAATTGGAAGGGCTCGAGATGAATTGAAGCAATTAAACACTTGGGAAACCTTCCTTATACTTCCCTAAGCAAAACCCCTCAATCAATTTCGAAAACCCCTTTGATTTCTGAAACCCTAATTTTTGATGGAATTTGATGAGAAACTGAGTTTGGGGCTTTTGCATCTCTACTAGAGATATAGAAGTATTTTGGGAAGAGTTTGTCCATCTTTCTTTCCTTATGTCTTGTTTTGAAGCCGAATTTGGTTAGCTTCCAAAACTAAGAATATCTTGGACTTGCTCAAGGTAGATTGAAGTGAAGATATGATTCTCTTGGAGGACTTTGCCTTGATTCTCCTTGGATTCGTACGTGTAGCAGCAGGCGCATCAAGAAGAGGATTTGGAGAGACCAAAAACTTACATGGTTTTGGTAAGATAGAGAAAGGTATAATGGGATAACATGTTGGGTTTTCCCTCTTTGGAAGATTCGATCTAGGTAGAGCGTAGGTCTAGAGGTAGAGGAAGAAGATTGATATCTTTTGTTTTCCTGGTTTGTGTCGACAAAAGAGAGAGAGAAGAGCGGTAATGAACGTGGGAGAGAGAGTGAGATATAAGTTTTATTTCTTTTATTTTGTCCTATTATAGATACTGTATAACTTGTACTGCGTGTGTTGTCAGGTCTCCGCGTAAACGTACTCTCCGGGTATCCGAAAAATATAAAAATTATATTTTGGAAGCGTCTTCGAATATGTTATAAAAATACTGACGTCGGCTATGCTAGTTTATTTTTATATTTTAACTGTAACTGGTCGCAGCATTATAGATCGAAAAGAAATAAAAAAAATCTAGCCGCGAAAAATCAGTAGGAAAATTTACGGGTTGTTATAAAATCTCCCAAGAATTTGAAACCGCAATGAAAGCACTTGATGATATGATTAGTAACTTTAAGAATCAAGTGAGTGGTGAAAAGACCATAGGAGAATTACTAGCCGAAGAACGAGAAGAACGAGAGGCCCGCAAATCTAGGGAAGAATTATTAATCCTAGAGCAAGCAGCTCTAAGGCGTTCCCAATTTCTCAAGGCAGCTCTATATGATGATGACGAGGAGAGTTTTTATCCTTTTAAAGATAATATTTCTCAACTCCCTCAGTCAGTTGATATCCCAGCAGTTGAGATTCCATCTCAAACAACTGCTATCACACCCGAAGCTCCCACTCACTCTCTAAACATGGGGGATGAGCATCTTGACACTATTCCTGAAAAGGAATCGGACGAATTCATAAAGTCTAGTGTTGAGGACCTTGTCCCAATCCCAAGAGAGTCACAGGAAATTCTTGATCATGTGTGTGATATCCCTCCTCCTCTTGTCTTCCAAAATGATCATATTGAGATGTTCTTCGGTTCTAATGATGATGATTTGTTATCTTGTGGAGACATCGTTTATGTGGAAGATTTACCTTCTGAGCTTGTTAGCTTAGAAGAAGAGAATGATGAAGTTACTGACACTGAAATCAAAGATGAAGCACTTCGTGCAACATTAATGAATGTCAGTCTTCTCATTTCTAAAATCGAGGCTTTCAAAGAAAAACCCATTTCATCTCCTATCCCCATAAAGGATAGTGACATTTTTTCCAATGATTCTATTCCGGAAATGGAAGCCTTCTGTTTTGATAATATGGGAGAGAAGATTAGTGGCATTACCACTTTTCATTCTCATAATTCTCTCCCCGATTATGAATCATGTACATTGGAGAAGTTCACCAGTGAACCCACTCATATCAATTCTGAATATGATTCATTCACCTTCATGGAGTTCTCGGATGAACTCACTCATATCATATCTCCGCCGGAGTATGATAACTTCTACTTTGATCTAGACACACCCGGGATATGTCTAGACCAATTGAGTTTAAAAGATGAAATTCATGCTATTATGAATTCTCCTTCTGATGATGATGAGTTAGTCAAGATTATTATCATGACTTTCTTTCTCTTCTTCACCTATCCCGTAGCTTCTCTTGTTCTTCACTCCTTCGGGAATGAAGACATTATCTTTGACCCAGGCATTTCCATGTACCATTTGTGAGCCGGTTTGCTGTCATATATCTCATCGGTTTGGAACTTTCACGTACTTCAATGTTTATCCAAACATCTTGAATGAAAGTCCGATGGAGATTGTCTCTTCCACTTACTTCCCCATGAACAAATTAATGCGGGGTCGAGTCAAGCTAGCGACTCGGTAATCAAAAACAGTAGCTAAACATGGGTTTTCACCCATATTTCTGACTTCTTTCTATCTTTCTACCACCCTAGTGTGTGGGGGGGTTGCCCACATGTTATATAAAAAAAAAAAAATCTTGCTAAATAATGGTCGTAGTATTTCCCTTTTACGTTCTATGTTTCGGCATAACCGCCGGTACTTTGAATATTGAGGGCAATATTCATTTCTAGTGTGGGGGGGATTCTCACGAATTTTATCATATAATTATACCGCCTAATTCCCCCGTTTTTGGCCAAAATTTTTTGGAGTAAGTGTTTTGCACTTACTCAACTTATGGTTATCAGCCCGCCATGTCTAATAAACAAAAGGATTGGCTAATCCAGGAGCAAACGGCTCTTGGTAAAGATATCTCAAATCCGTTGACGGCTTGCAATTTGCCCAAAATTGTATGGTATTCAGCTCACCATATCCTTAAAAGTGAAGAGTTGGCTAGCCCGCAAGTTTATGGCTTGTGGTAAAGGCAGTGGGAAAACCATAATTGGTAATCAGCTCACCAAAGATAATATTGATAATTTATCTAAGAGTTGGCTAGTCCAGAGCAAACGGCTTCTGGTAAAGACAAATCAAAACCGTTGAAAGCTGGTGATTTGCTTAAAATCACATGGTTATCGGTGTACCATGGTTCTTACTTGAACTAAAACATTTGGCTACTCCAGAAGTAATGGCTTTTGGTAAAGAGATTCAAATCCATTAAGTTTTTCTCAAAAGATTGCTAGGGACTAGCAATAGTTTAGTGTGGGGGATTGATGAGTGTGTAAATACTCATCATTTTTGGGTCAATCTGAACTGTAAAGCGTTTAAAAATGCTCAGAAATGCATCAAAATACAAAAAATATTCCAAAATTGCATTTTATAGGTTTCAGATGCAAAATGTTCAAAATCAGATGAAAAATGAGCTAAGTTTGCATAATTGGCAGTTTCAGTCCCCCAAGTTTCTAAAATTGTCAAAAATAGTCCCTGAGTCCTAATTTCAAAAGAAAAATCACCAAAGGTCCTTTTTAAATCATAACTTGTCAAAATTAGTCCTTTGGTGAAAAATGTCAAAAGTTTTGAGAAATTACAAGTTTGGTCCTTCAAGTTTAAAAATTGGCAAAAATGGTCCTTGGAAAATTGGAAAATGTCAAGTTTGGTCCTTGCATTATTGAAACTTGTCACTTTTAACCCTTGGATCAACTTTGATGAAATGGCAGCAATGGTCCCTTGTTTTTCAGAATTTACACAAATAGTCCTTGTGTTATTAAAACCTTTAATCCATTTGGCCTTGTCACAATGCAATTGGACCCCCTGTCATAAGCCTTTTGGACCCCTTCCCATTTGACCCTTCACTTTATAATATTAAACCCATTTGACCTTCACGGGTTTCCCTCCTTTTCACCTTCTTCCCTGCCAAATCCCTGCATACACTCCATCTCCACCTTATCCCCCCAGCTCATCCCACTCAACTTGTTCCCTCCAAACATAACAATCCAAGAAATCATTAATGCTTCCCTCCTAACACTCAATCTCAACCCAACTGTTAAAAAACCATTTCCCGCCAAAAGTAATCCGATGGCCAAAATTCACTCAAAGCATCTAATGGTCCTAGAGAGAGGTGGGAAACAATCAGAAGATGAGAGAGAAGCATTGGGAGCTATAAAAGAGAGAGAAGAAGCAATGCAAAGTAGTAGTTAGTTTTTAAATTTTCCTTATGTCGTTTTTTAAATTAATGTCTTAGTTTAGTTAAAAATGTTGTAATTTCAGTTTCCATGTATCACATTCAAGTTAAAAAAATCATTGTATTGTGCTTTTGAGTATCAATCCAAGTTTTCATATAAGTTTCAAGTTTGTGGTTCACTGTTGCAATTTTTCAGTTTCAGATTATATTGTCCAAGTTGTTAGTAGCTTATTTTAAGCTTAAATAAGTTTGTTTAAGCTCTTTATATGCTTTTGATAAGGTCACAATTCATTTTCAAGTAAATGTGGTACATGGTCAACAAAAGTCAACTATGAGCTCAAATTGCAATGGAATTGGATATGGTTGTTGCAGGTCCTTGATTTGGGTTGGAAATGGTTTAGTATAGTGATATTGGGTTTGGTTTTAGCCTGCAAGCAGTTGGACACATTGGTGAGTGAGTATTTCCTTTTTCAATTTTTCAAGCCATTTTGCATTTCATGCTTGTCTGTGTATCTGTGATCATTGAAGGTTTAAACAGGTTCAATTAGTTGTATTTTAGTTACTTAGAATCATTTTGAGTATCTGCTATAGCTAGATCAGTAGTTAGCCTTGTTAAATTTGCAAAACAGTTATATAAAGGTTGTTTGGATTAGTTGATTAATCTGTGGCTTAGGTTTGTCCAGAAGTTGTAACCTGTTGTTTCATGTTTGCTTAGCTCTATTGAACTCATTTGAGTCAGTTCTTGTGCCTGCATTTGCTCAAAAGTCAATTTCACAATGTATCTGTCTCAGTTGCTTATCTGATAGGATTTTCAAAAGCCAAAGTCTTGTTTTATGTTCAAAACTCATAGATATAGCTTGCACTAGGTTTAATTTATCTTATAACATCATTATCTGTCCACCATTTTGAATCAAAACTTATTTAAGTCAACAATTCATTTTTTTTCTTCAAAAGTCAAAATATTGAAATTCTCAGTTTTCACTCAACTGAGTTGAATTTTCTTGGACTCATTTCTGAGTCAATCTCAGTGAAACTTATGGTTTTATAAAGTCCTACTAGTCTATTTTCTTATCTCCATTTTAGTATAATTTTGTGAATTTTTCTTAAGCTCTAAATGGGCTTGTCAAATGGGTATAAACTCCCCATGTGCAAGCACGACTCATGAAAGCGAGTCTGCACACGAGAGGTCTTGCAGAGTCCTTGCATCAAGCTTAGTTTAGCTCATCTAGGTCTGAGCCTTGGTTCATAGATAGCCACCCAGGTCTAGATTATGTTCCACTTTTGGTTTTAATTCCAGCTTATCTCAGTGCTTATTTTCTAGTCCAAAGTAGGAGCCTAAATCTGTTTTTATCACTTAAGCTCATATACTCAAATCTTTGCAGTTGGCTAATCAGAGGTTTAGGCTTGTTGTTTTTAGTCACTTTTAGGTACTTGTAGCTTATTTTAGCTTGTGGAATCAGTTGGTGGCTTTTTGTTCTCATTTGCTTATTTCAAAGTGCTTAATAATAAGCACATTCCACTGCAGCCTCAATTTCATGCACACAAGCACTTGTTTTTATATATTTCCTTGATTCAGTACATTATTTTAAGCTTTCCTTGGATTTTTCAGATTTTTCTAAGTCAATTTGCTATTTTTCTTAATTTTAATTAGTTTTTAAGCATTTTTAATTAGCTTTTATTGCAATTAATTAAGAAAAGTTTCAAAAAAATAATTTTTCAATTTTCTTAAGTTTAGATAAATATAAAAAGACAAAAAAATATTTTTCTAGATTTTTCTTAGTTAAATTTGTATTTTTAAATAATTTAATTAGTTTTAATAGTTTTTAATTCATAGAAAATAGAAAAATAATCAAGAAAATACAAAAATAGTTTTGAAAATTCTATTTTGTTATTTTAGATTTTTCTAAGTCAAAATTTTATTTTTGTAGCTTTATTTCATAATTTCTTGTATTTTAGGTTATTATTTAATAATTAAAATTAGTTTTTAATTAATAATAATTAATTAAATAGTTATAAAAATAATTTTCTTTTTCTATAAATTTTCTTTTATCATTAGGTTTGTAAAAATGTCATTTTCATATTTTTAGGTCTTTTATTTCTTAGATCTCACTTTTTATTTTGTACGTTTACGTAATTTTATTTAAACGTAAGTTTTAAGTTTTAAACGTTCATCAATTTTAAAAATAGTGATAGCGTTTATTTAATATTTTTTATCTTTTTAATTTTCTTTAATTTGCATTTAAGCACTTGTAGTTTATGTACTTTTTCCTTAGTTATAATAAATCACAATCCCTTTTTCCGTTCAAATCTCTCGATCACTATTCGTTTGGTGATTCTTCGCACAGCTCGCTGGGACATAACGACCCGGGGAAACACTATACTCCCCAGATCTTCATTTCATTCGTTTCTGAACCGTTTTAAGTTTGTTACGGTCGGCCATTCACAAGTGGTCGGCTTGAGTGATAAAACTTGACGGTTTGGCGCGGATCACTTCTCTAGGGTCAGGATTGGTTGTGAGTTCCGTATCAGCGAGGGGTTTGGATCCCTCTGAGTCTTTGTCCCTCATTGCCCCTTCAAGCACTGGTGGAGATTCCTTGTACTATCATTAGGGACAGTGGCAGTGAGATCCTTATCAGCGGGTTTTTTGTTTCCCTCTGAGTCTTTGGGAACAGTGGTTGTGCCCTAGGACAAAAGCGATGATTTGCGAATGTCCTCATCAGGCTGAGTGAAAGACGCTCCCCTACCAGCGGGTTGTATGTTTCCCTCTGGATCTTGGGGAGTAGTAGTTTGGCCATTTGGCCTGGGTTCGAGAAGCCTCAGGGCCCTGAGACTTGGGTTTGGTCTTATTCCCAGTCTGAGACTTTTGCTTTCTGTTTTTAGGAGCATGGTTTGGAGACACTGATTCCCTTTGGTTGTTTACAGCAACCATATGGGCCATAAATTCAATATTGGTGACTAAGGATGGGTTCTTTGAAAAGTTTGATGCACTCAGGATGGCAGGTAGAGTGGCAAAGTTGTTACGATTAGGGCACTAAGACTGCAACCATAGCACAACCGATCACCAAAGAGGCTACTACAACCTTAGTCCTTTGCTAGAGAGTAACTGATTTTGGAGCCGTTTAGGTATGGAGAGAAAAAGGATAGCAGGGTTGATATACGGCTTGGAGAAAAAAAAACGTGTGTAGGGGGAAATAAAAGGAATGTCATGTATATTAGTTTCGGAAGGATTATAACATGCAAATATTTTAAATGAATAAACTTATATCCATGGTTCTTATCCAAAAAAAATAAATAAATAAATAAAAAAAAACGTGTGAGACCATATGAGAAAGGAATGTGCCGTTTTTTTGTACTAGTTTAGAATTAGGATTTAGTTAACTTTGTATTTTATTCCTTAATCTATAGTATAATGTATTATGTCACTTAATTATTTATTTAAACTTTAGGGTATAATCAAAGTAAATAATTAAAACATTAATTCTAATTTTAGGATTTTATAATAAGTTTCAGCAAAAACACTTTTTATTTTTAGTCTGAGATGATTGAGAGGGTTGTGACTTTGAGGTACTAGCTTATAAAAGAGCAAGTTTGGCTTTTAACTTCTTATACTTAGTCATATAATTATTTTGAGTTCTAGGTTCAGCTTGATCCTTTTGACTAAAGGTAAGAATTTTTGGTTGAAATTTAGGGTTTTTGTATGAGGGAGTGGATATTTTTTATAAATAGTCCTTTGAAAAGCTTTCCACATTTCAAACACTCAACATGTTCAAAATATTTTGTTCCACTGAACTTAGAAGAATTCCTTTTTAAAAATCTTTTTGAATTGGCAAGTAATGCCCTTTAATGGAATTCTTTGGTTAGGTTATCCATTTATTCTTGACTTCTTCTTTCATCTACCTCATCCTCTGAGCCATCTTGGAATAACAACATTAGGGAAAAAAAGTAGTTGATATGGGTAATGAGATTAAGGTCTTCTTTGGTTCAAGGTACATTTTGGCAATGAGGTTGTCCTCATGAACAAATTTCTCATAGAGGCCAGCTAGGTCATGGTTCTTGACATGATTAGTATTTCTTAACCCTTGATTAAGTTGAGCCATTTTTAAGGACAGTGTTCACAAACCCTATATATATATATATATATATATATATATATATATATATATATATATATATATATATATATATATATATATATATATCATGATTTGATTAGGTGGCACTATCATTTTTCATTTCATTCATTACGGCCTTATATATTGTGTAGGTCGAGGATAGACTTTCACTATCTTTGGCTTTGAAAGTATTATATTCAAGTTTCAGTACATGACCCTGTTTTTCTTGATATCATAGAGACCTTCAAAGTTATGAATTAGATCAGTCCAAGTCTGCTTGGCAGTAGGACAACCAATCACTGATTCCGTAATATCATCTGGTAGACATGATATAATCATACTTTTAAGTCTTTAGTCTTGATTGACTGCCCTCCTCTCGCCATTTGACCATTGGGCCTCAGGTTTGTCTAGGCCTTCTATGGTCTTGGGCTTATATAGACCTTCCTTTAAACATTTGATTAGATAAGGTTCATGCCAACAAGATAGCACAACATTCATTTCTTCTATTTAGAAAACTTACCATGCTCTAGCTTAGGGGTATTAGATTCATAACTACCACCCTTGGGATCTATGAGTTGGGGTACATCATCAGGCATGGTTAAACTTTGATTTTAAAAACTTTTAGAACAATTTATGAAAGAGTATTGCAAACCAAACTACTTTGATACCACTTGTTATTCCTTATTATTTGGTTCGAAATTATTGACTAGTAAAGTAACCAAGTAACATTCCTAATAATATAAGTTTACACTTTAAAACAATTTATATTGGGGTAAGATAAACACAAGATATTTTTTTAACGTTTAAATTCCTATTAGAGGTATAAAAAGAATTTACACTAGATTGTTTGTAGAATAAGAATCTGGGTTGAATGATAATGTATGTGTGGTGATCTCCTCACTAAACTTAACATACCTAAGTTAGTGTTTAAATAACTTAATTATCAGGGCCTTAGTTCTATTTGAAGGAGTAATTGAGCTCTTGAAATTGCTCTAAATTTTGATACAAGAGATAACATTTACTCTTATTATAACATTCTCATTTACTCCTATAATAACATTCTCATTTATAGGCAAAGGCAATATGCATACCCGTTGGGGTATAAGGTACGTGTCAACTGTTTAATGTTGTAGTACTATAATTCCATTCCTAGGACTAGTACAACCTTACTTTTCGGAACAGTTGAACAACTATTTTTACCTTTTTACCAAAAATCTTGACTTTTTGATAAGTACATGTGGAAAACTAGAAGGGGGGGGGGTTGAATAGTTTTGCCAATTAAAACTTCCTTTTAATCTATTTAGATCGACTTATGTCAATCTATTTGGATGTGTGTGTTGGATGTTGATAAACAAGCATATAAAGGTAAGTAATGAAAAGATAAGAGTAAGAAGCACAAAACTACAACACGAGTATTTATAGTGGTTCGGCTACAAGGACACCTTCCTTGCCCTACTCCACTCCCCGAGTCACCTACTCAAGAGTTCGTAATCACTACACCAATCTCCTTATGGCGGAGAAGCCTTCACAACGTCGCTTACACCTTTTTCCGGTACAAAGCTAAATACCGAGTTCTTTCACACCAAGGCGAACCACACCTATCACAACGTCGCCTACCCTTTATACGGTGCTAGGCTAACCACCGGGTTCTTTCACTCCAAGGTGAACCACACCTACACAACGTCGCCTACCCTTTATAAGGTACTAGGCTAAGTACCTAGTTCTTTCACTCCAAGGTGAACTACACCTTCACAACGCCGCCTACCCTTTATTAGGTACTAGGCTAAGCACCTAGTTCCATTGCAATGGAGGAACTACTACCACACTACACCAGCGACTAATCCCAAAGGAGATCTACTCCTTTACAACATCATCAAGGATATCAATATCCTTGGATCTAATACTAGTCTATCTTGTACCGAAACACACCATATCAAATGTACATCTAAGGCACCTTTCACTAATGCCTTTGACTAGATCTACAAGACACCTTTCACTAATGTCTTGTGTCTTCACTTCTAAGCACCTTTCACTAATGCTTCTTTGTCTTGACTTCTAAGAACCTTTCACTAATGCTTCTTTGTCTTGACTTCTAAGCACCTACCACAAGTGCTTTATCCTATAGATGATAGATACCCTTCACTAATATCTTCGTCTTGACACTTGAGACATCTTTCACTAATGTCTTCAACACTACACTTCTTTGAAGAAAGAAAGGGATCATCAACAAGAAGACTTCAGTAGCCTTGATGATGAGGAAGCATGGCAACTCATGGACTTGAGCTTGCTCGACTTCAAAGGTGGTGATCTTGCCTTTAAGAGGAACCTAAAAGATCACACAAAAACAAAACTACAAACATAGATCTCTTGGATCTAAGGTTAGTGAGATTTAACTCAGGGGAGAAAGTATGTTAAAAAGGGGTTGAAAGGGGTAAGAGATAATGAAGAAATGACTCACTATTTATAGAGGAAAAACCTCTACTGTTCCCCGGATCCCACGGATTCCTACCACAAGGGATCCGGCTAGCATAAAGCTAAGGATCCGTGGAACGCTCCTCTTTGCCCATGGGTATTTTTGGTTATTGGTCATGGGTCATGGGTTATGGGTTGATCCATGGTTTTCTTTCTAGATACAATGTATCTTAAGGATACAATGAACTTGGTTAAGTGGTATAAATAAAACCATGGGTTATGGGTCAAAACCATTTGCTAGTTTTTACCTATTTAGTATATACTTGTTTTTACCCATTTTAGTATATACTTGTTTTTACCCATTTTAGTGTATACTTAGTTAAGTATATGTTATCCCAATATGTAAACACTAGTTGTTATACATATGTATATCTAAAGCATAAAATCACTTGTACTTGTTTTAGTGTTTTATGTGAAAGCGTAAGTGTGTTAGAAAACTATTAGTTCAAACCATTTACGTATTTTATTTTTTTCGTTAAAATGATCTTACTTTTGTTATCGACAAAACAATAGAAGATCGTAAAATATAAATAAACGTTTTTACGGCTTATTTTTATTAACAGTACATTTAACTTATCTTCTCAAGATGGATCCTGCTCATATATTCAGTGACTTAGAGATCCTACGAAAATGTCTATGTCTCACAATGTCTTCAGTGTTTAAGGAGATCTTTAGGGAGTCAGTGAGTTATTGTCATCACTCACTGACTCTATCATCTTCTTCTTGGTTCTTACCTTCACTGAGTTCCGCCTCATGTTGTGTTGAGTCTTTTATCAGATGGTGAGGAACATCTTGAAGATAATTCCCTGAATGTTTTCTTATATTCAGGGACGTGTTTATAATCAGGTTAATTGTCATTCAAATCTATACAAAGGATCAGTGGGCACTGAATTGGTCCAAGAATACTTATCATAGAAAGTCAAAAAAATACAAGAGTTAGTAGAAAGGAGCAAACAAATGTCAACACTATTCCTTAAAGTAAGATTGGACACATTTCAAGAATAAAAGCATTTACTGCAATTTGGTAGTAGTGTACTTTTCTAGTTAGATACCTGACACGGCGCCACCCCACTCGTAACCTCCTTATATTCTGCCTATAAAAGAGAATGTATCAAAGGAGTAATGTTATCTTGAGCAATTAATGTGATACACATTGACAAGAGCATTTACTCCTCCAAATAACTAAGTCCTTGAATCTATACATACTTTGGTTAGTGTTTAAGTTAGCGAGGAGATCACCATACCTTGTCATTCAACTTAGATTGTTATTCCACACACGATCTTAGTATATTTTTTAATTCGTTTCTAATAAGAATTTAAACGTTGAAAAAAAAAACTTGTGTACATCTTTGTTACTCATTATCTTGTTAAACGTTTTTATACTTTGCTTGCATGAAAGTTGGTTAGTTAACTTTATGAATGCTTGTAAAAACTTAACAGAGAGCGATATCTAATCCGCAAGACACTTTATAAATATCTGATTCATTATAATAAGAATTATACACTGAAAAGTTTATCTTGTATGTTATTATACAAACCTTTTTATCATTGTTTCATAAAACTATATGGCTCAGGGAACTACAAAGCTTATTCGTTATGTGGAGATTTTTTTCCTTTAAGGGACATAGATCTAACTTACGGATGCCATCCGAGATGATGCAAATCATTTTAAATTTACAACTTCAAAATATAAATAAGAGTAAATTGCATAAATCGTCCCTATAGTTTGGCGAATTTGCATTTTTCATCCCAAACATTTCGAAACTGCAAACACCGTCCCTATGGCAAACCTTTGACGAATTTTCTCCCACCACGGACGATACATGCCCCAAAGGTTTTCCACAAGGACGGTCTTTGCAGTTTCGAAATGTTTGGGACGAAACATGCAAATTCGCCTAACTTTAGGGACGATTTATGCAAGTTACTCTATAAATAATAACTGCGCTCGACTTCACCTCCATCCCTGACTAGTATTGGTCTGCATGTACCAAACATATACACTGATGTGAATAACAAGATAAACTTCTTGGATTTAGCGATTCTTTGAACTAGCACGGATCTTGTAAAGCTGTACATATTCCAATTGAAAATATAGGCAACATTCACTCCAAAAACATGGATTGTCAATACAGCCCAATATAGGAAGAATGAAATGTGTAAAAGTGACCTTTCTTTGTGTTGATTTACACCAATGGAGCTTTACCGTGAATAACTTCACCATAAGCATGTCTAAAAAGAATATATCATGTAAACGTCGCATGTTAAACAATATTAAAACATGAAGATTTTATTTCACTAGCCTTTGATATGACTTGTGTTGATTCTTTATCGAGCCTCAAATGCTTATTTCATTACTTTTGTTTATTTCCATATCAGCTGCACAAAGGACCTAGAGGGAGTTGATTTAGAAAAGTAAGTTTTCATGCGCAAGCAATGGTCATTACTAGCCAGTCAAAGATCAATCCCACGTGAATAAGGTATAATGACCCATTGTGCTTGCTTCAGTTCACATGTCTCGTTGATCAGCATCTCTGATTGTTGACCATAAGAACCCAATCCACCTAATTCCGAATGATGCATTATTGCTATTCTTGAAATACCCTTGCCCGGGTTAAAATCATTTCGTTAATGCACTTTCATGTACCAAAACAGTTTCACAAGTTCCAGCACATTCGAACTGTTGCATGACTCAAAAACAAAAGAAGTTCGGGCAGCAAGATTTTTTTGTTATTTCTTTTGTGTTACCTCAAAGGCCTATTATGTCCCAAGTTTGGTAGTCCATGCCACTTGAAGATTGAATGGGAGTTTCAGAAGCATTGCTTACCAATGAACATTTGTTTAACGAGGATTTCTTTGCGTATGAAATTCTCGTATGATGAAAACAAGCTTTTGGTATTTCCTCTTTCAGCCTATGCAACGTGCAGCTGCAGTCCTTATGGTATGGTCTCCGTTCTTTGTCTATTTCCGACATTGATAGGCTTCCTTCAAAAACAATATGCATTTTCATCAATGCTGCTTTAGTTGCCATTTCTGATCCTTTTACAGTAGTGTGCCGTAATCAAGCTACTACAACTAAATGATGTTTTACTGTTGGATTTATTGAGTGTGTTAAATGTCTGCATGTTGTGACATTCTCTAGCAAGTGGGTTATATACTACTGGCATTCTAGACAGGGTGGGATAGGTAGAGTAGAACTAGGAAAGAAAAGATACCATAAAATTTCTATCTGAGAGTTCAAGGCAAATATACATAGATGCTTCATAGCAAAAAGATCCAATAATCTCAATTATGATTGTTTGTTGGAACTACGTGCTATCAGATTCTCAGAAAGAGAGTACATTGATTTGTTTTTCCCTCACTTTGGCTTTGGTAGCACATTAGCAGACACGTAGTTTTGTTTAACATTATTTGTTTTATTTTGAGATGCTTTTATAGAATCTATACAAGACTAACTTTATTAACTAAGTTAGGTAGACATCATAACAATGCTCTCTCAAAAATGCAATAACCTATAAACCTTGTTTTGTTCCTATGTATGTGATTCTTATTCTGTTTGATTGCTTGTTATGATAGTTTGCAACATATGGTTATAACTATCCCTAAATTTATCATAATTTGTTGTTTTTCTCAAGTCTGAAATGAATATTCATCTGATATTTTGATCAATGTAACCATAAGCTCCCATAGCAGGAATGGCCTAAGTATCTGTGTTGCCTAGAACCCTTATGTTTTCCTTTTGCCCGGCCTTCGCTTGTACTGTATAACTGTTAATTCGAATTTCGAATTATCATGTCAAATAATTAAATGAGTATTATATCAAATATTAGAATGGTTTTACTGAATTTGTGCTACATGTTCAATTAATCTATACATCAGAAAAACTTTGACAAGGTAGAATTGTAGTTACTTCTATGTTCATTTATCTAAGCATCTACATACTTTTCTAACAATTTTAAATTCATAACTTCAATTTATAAATAATAACGACACCACCCTCATTCAAAACTAGCAATAGTCCTCATGTACCTAATTACATATATTGTTGATGTGAATAACAAGATACAATAAAGATTTTGGATTTAGCCATTCTTTGACTTTGCAAGGATCTCGTAAAGCCGTGCATATTACGAACAAAAATAACGGAAAAATTCACTTCAAAAACTTGAATGGAATATTAATCTACGAAACATTTGGATTCTCTTAAGATCGATACTTCTAAAATTGATATTTCTTGGAAGGAAGAATAAACTCAAGAAAAATGCCATTAATCTGGACCAATACTGATGGTGTATGGTACCCCCGGACACGCGGAAGAGCCAGATCCGGACCCGAAACGCAACCCACTGGGCTAGATCCGCTCGAGCACCACCCACCGTCACAAGGTACTACCCTGACGGAGATGTCGAACCGCGGATGAGGGACACCCCGGAGGAAACCCCAACCGCGACCCAGCTAAAAGGTAAGGAATCTTACATAGGAATAAGGTACTGTCACCCACAGTCCCTAAAAAGGGAAAGCGGGATCAACTCCCGCCCAAAACTGTCGCTATCACAGCAACAAGCCAAGACCTGGTTTGACTTACGTCACTTCCCACTCGCAAACTGTCGCTCTCATGACCCGTGAACATGAGAACACGACAGAAAGGTCAACCATATAAATAGAGGGTCTCGGCGATGTTCAAACGGTAACAAAACACACACTCTCTCTCTAGAATTTACTTTATCTCTCTAAACCCGCACTTATTCTCACACCGGAGGTTGATCGCGAAAACCCCCTTCCGCGGTGAGACTAACGGTGTCTTACTTTCTTAGCAATTTTCAGCCGAGACCCTCACTTAATACAAGATCCGTTCCTGGAGAAGATAGCCTACACTAACCTTCGTAGGGAAGCGCCCGAATTTGTATCAACAAATACATAACTTACACCATGCGGTTCAAGCCGAGTTAACAACATTTCATTTATGTACTTTCATTACAAAAACACACACATTCACACACTCCAATACATTGGAACTGTTTCATGCCTTTCCAAAACGAGAAACGTTCAACCCCTTGTTTTTATCTCTTTGGCATTTCCTTAGATGCATGTGTTGTCCCGAATCTGATAGTGCATCCCACTTGAAGATCAAAATTGAGTTTTGAAAGCTGTTCAGGCCAATGACATTTGTTAAATGATGGTTTCTTTGTGTGTGAAATTCTCGTATGATGAAAGAATTTGGTGTCTCATCTTTCGGCAAATATGCGACACACAACTGAAGGTTTTAGGCTCTGTTCTTTTTCTGCTTTGGTCATTGATAGACTTCCTACAAATACAAAATGGATATGCATCAATGCTGCTACAGTTCCTTTTCGGACACTAACAAACTAATTTCATAAATGGTCAAACTAATTGCGTAAAGCGCATGGACCATTTTAATAATTAGCTCTAACCCAAGAGATGGACTTTAAGCAGTTATTCGGAATGTATAGGTGATCAAGCAGCTCCTTTTAAAAAGGTGATTAGGATTTCTCAATTTGTAGTGGTTATCTACTTCAATAAAACCGGGTTACACCCTATTCATGTAGTGTGCTGTACGCTCTGGTGCTTAATCTTATTATTTGTCGAATCTGTTGATCCAAGGAGGCAGAAAACTAAAGAAACACCATAAAATAAACAAATTAAATAATACTCCATAACAAATTAAAAATCGAACTTTAACTTATTATATACCAGTCTCATTTATTGCATTTGGCTAAGGCACTTCTATTCTCGGATCTAATAAACTTATAAATTTTTATGCAGTCATATTTTTGTGTTGAAATTGATAGGTTGCCATCATTATGAACTTTATAACATCCCATCTCTTTTTATGATAGATGATGTCCCCTTCTCATCGGCGACTTACACCTTGAAAATAAAGTACGTTTATGTTTGCTTTACTTTGATACAGCCGAGTGAGAGGTGTAACACTATTGAGCACCAAAGAGTTTGGATTTTTAAACAATTTAATAAAACGAACGACAAAAAGTAGTTAAAAATCGCATACCATTATCATAGATTCACTTTTAAATGTTTTTCAGATTGGATACCGAAGAGTTCATTTTCTTATATTGATTTACCAATTACTGGAGTCTGGAGACAAGAAAAGTCATATTAAGCTTCGATATAATTATATAAACATACAAAATGTTCTTGCTCTTATATTCAAACCACCCTGTACATCAATAGTCAAGAAGATGAGTCCACATGAAATTGATAGTGTTCTATCTATCACATTACACAACTTGAACCGTAATGAAAGAATTAACCAATATCAATAATACCGTTGAGAGAAAGATATAGGATGTAGTGATGAACATTCTGCCAATTAGGTCCAGCTTATATAGAACCCAAGTTACACTTTAACCCTTCAAAAGATTAAAACAGTTTCCTAAAGTCTGAGCTTGTATCTCTGTTCTTGTATATCAATGTACATCAGCTTCACTAACGATGTAGAATTAACTTAATAGTGTTTCTGCATGTTTGTTCCCTCTTTGAAGTAGCCCTGAATTCATTGTTTCTGTTTATTTGCGGTGAATGATCACGGTCACTTGAATATTGAGTGCAGCTTGAGAAACCTGTTAGCGGCAACCTTTTCGTATATGATATTCTCTTGTGCTGGGAACATGCTATTGGGATTGCATCTTTTGTCTTATGCAACCCACAGCTGCAGTTTCTATGGTAAGGTCTCCAGTCCATCTCTATTTCTGACATGGATAGACTTGCTTTGAGAATACAACGAAATATCATATCACGCTAGCCTGTTTATGCAACACTTCAAGATGTAATAATGTATATACGTGATGGTTGATATATCACATTTGTGTGAATTTATTGACATGTTAACGAGGTTTATATAGCACCTTATAAGTTCTCTGGATGGATATTTCAAGGAGAATTTGGACTGGATGCTTTTTGTGTAGTAAATTCGGTTTTACTTATAGTGGTTTCTTCTAGGAATGTTGTGGTAATAGATGTGGACTCTTGAAGATTCTAACAAGTAGAGTATATGTTTTTTTGGCTTAACTATAGTGCCTAACATATTGGAGCTAGCGATAAAATTAGGTTCTAAGTGACATGCTTTTAAGGTATCATCACTAGCATGCTCTTGTTAATTCAGATTTAAATTATCGGTATTTAAGATCCAATCTATGATGCCAGTGCATATTCTTTATTATTTCTTAAGAAAAAATGGCATCCTTGAATTATTCCGCTAGTCTTCTAATAATAGCTGTAGTTCTTTTATATTGACGTCAGAATTTGATCCAATGACTCAAATCTAAACAACTTCTTTTGATTTGAACCATTGGATCAAATCCAATGGCTCACAATGACCTGACTTGACTCAAATTGTATCCACAACTTGAGAGGATCTTAGTCCATCCCAAACTAGTGTTAGTCTTCATGTACCAGACGTAAATAGTGATGTGAATAACCAGATTTTTTTTATTTAGCCATTTCTTGTAAATTAAAGCTGTAGATATTCCAATAGAAAACATTGGCAACATTGACTCCAAAACATGGATTATTAATAGTAAGTCAAAATATATAGGATACAGTCTATCGAAGTCCAATAAAAAAATATATATGACAACATTTCGTTGGAGCGAAAATTAAATGTGTAAAAGTTACCTTGCTTTCTGTTAATTAATATTCTTACCTTACACCAATAGAATGTAACTAACTTCACCATAAGCATGTTCAAAAAAAATGTATCATATAAACTTTGCTTGTTGAACAATATTAAAACATGAAGATTTTATTTCACAAGCCTTTGATATGATTGTTGCTGATGCTTCATATATAGATCCTCAAATGCTTATTTCCATTCTTTTTTCTTTTTTCTTTTCTTTTTTTCTCTCTGTATTAGCTGCACAAAGGACCTAGAGGGAGTTGATTTAGAAAATTAAGTTTTCATGTGGAAGCAATGATCATTACTAGTGACAGATATCAATTCCACGTGATGACCAATTGTGCTTGCTTCAATTCACATGTCTTGTTGATCAGCATCTTTGATTGTTGACCAGAAGAACCCAATCCACCCAATTGCTGAGCGACACATTCTTATTCTCCCAATACCCTCGCCCGGGTTAAGATCATTTCTTTAAAGCAATTTCATGTACAAAAACACTTTTACAAATTCCAATAAATTTGAACTGTACGTTGCGTGACTTCAGAAACAGAATAAAGTTCCAGCCACTAGTTTTTTGTTTCTTTTGCATTGCCTCAGAAGCCTCTTATATCCCCATTCTGGTATCCACGCCACTTGAAGATCGACGGGGTTTGAAGCAGTTCTTACCAATGAACATTTGTTTAACAAGGATTTCTTTAGCGTATGAAATTCGTCGTATGATGAAAACAAGCTTTTGGTGTTTCATCTTTCCGTCTATGTAACGCGCAGCTGCAGTCTTTATGGTATGGTCTCCGCTCTTTGTCCATTTCCCACATTGATAGGCTTCCTTCAAAAACAATATGCATTTTCATCAATGCCGCTTTTGTTGCCATTTCTAGTTCTCTTAGTAGCAGTGTGCCTGAATCTACAACAACTAATAATGATGTTTTACTATTGAACTTGCTGAGTTTTTTTAATGTGTGCTTGTTGTGACATTCTCTAGCTAAAGGTTTATATACTACTGGCATTCTAGACAGGGTGGGATAGGTAGAGTAAAACTAGGAAAGAAAAGATACCATAAAATTTCTATCTGAGAGTTCAAGGCAAATATACAAAATATACATAGATGCTTCTCTAGCAAACGCATAGTTTTGTGTAACATCGTTTGTATTAATTGAGATGCTTTTAGAGAATATATACAAGAGTAACTTTATTACCTAAGTTAGGTAGACATCATTACAATGCTCTTTCAAAATTGCTATAACCAATAAACCTTGTTTTGTTCCTATGTATGTGATTCTTATTATGTTTGATGGCTTGTTACAATATTTTGCAACATATGGTTAAGTATCCCTAAATTTATCAAAATTGGTTGTTTTTCTCGATTTGAAATGAATATTCATCTGATATTTTGATCAATGTAACTATAAGGGGAGAGAGTGGTACCCTAGTACCCGAATTGCCACATCACCTCTATCCAATAAAAACCCCAAAACTCAAAACTACCCAATTATACCCTAACACTACCCTAAGTGGAGGGAGTAGTACCCTAGCACCGGATTATTATTATTATTATTTTTTTTTATTTTTTTTTTTACATAAAATCACATACAATATTCAAATAAAAACATACCATTTCATTAAAAATAAAAACATTACATAATACTTAAAAAAAAAGAAACATTACATAACACTTAAAAAAAGAAACATAACATAATACTTAAAAAAAACTAGATTAAAAAAAAAACCCACTAATCATCGAGATGCGGCAAGTATTGACGTGCTATTCTGCTCGTGAATGAGTATCTATACTACATATAATGATTGTATGATCAAATATTGAAAAGTGATATCTTGAAAGTCAAATGTAAGAGAAATACATAGTATAATTAATACTCTTATTAAAATACCCCATTACTTAAAAGTACAATAATTTATTCATATTGTAGAACCAAATACAAGCATATCTACCCGTTTTTGACCCAACCCATCGGGTTGACTTAGTTCATCGACCCATTTTTCGAGGAACGGTTTAACAGTTGAACTACCCCGTCAGTCGGCCGGGTTTCAAAAAATTATGTTTAATACCCAAATCTTCAAAATTTTATTATTTTTCGTTTATAACCCATAAACTTTTTTTTTATCACTAAACGCTCTTTCGCTATAAAATCTCGTTGCTATGCACGGGTACTCGTCTAGTTATATCAAATATTAGAATGGTTTTATTGAATTTGTGCTACATGTTCAATCAATCAATACATCAGAAAAACTTTGACATGGTAAAATTATAAATACTTATATGCTCATTTATCTCAGTATCTACATACTTTTCTAACCATCATTCCACAAAAAGGTGTAGATTGGTGGGAACACCACGATTAGGGTTCCTTTTGCATCACCATTGTCCACCCACAAGGAATAGCTCCGGCAACTCTCCTGGCCTAGTGGGGCACCAACTAGAGTGAGCACGAGCCAAGACTTCGGAGCCACGACCTCTTATTCCACAAAGTCTCTCGGTGTGCTCATAGGTTTTGCGGCGGTGGGTACCTATAAGAAGCAAATGCCAAGGATGGGACTTAAACTTGAGTCAATTGACTCAAGCACAAGTGCTCCAACCATTGGACTAATGCTCCATTGGTACTTTTCTAACCATTATAAATTCATAACTACAATTTATAAATAGTAACGCACCACCCTCATGCTAAACTAGTATTAGTCCTCATGTACCTAATTACATATATTGTTGATGTGAATAACAAGATACAGTAAAGATTTTGGATTAGCCATTCTTTGACTTTGCATGGATCTCGTAAAGCCGTGCATATTTCAAACAAAAATAACGGCAAAATTCACTCCAAAAACTTGAATGGAATATTAATCTACGAAACATTTGGATTCTTTTAAGATCAATACTTATAACTTTGATATTTCTTGGAAGGAAGGATAAACTCAAGAAAAGTGCCATTAATCTGGACCAATACATTGTTAAAATGAGGATACATTGTATCGGGGATCTTTTGCAAGTTGGACTACAAGTTGTGAGTTAATTTTGCCATGCATAATGTTAAGCGCCAAAAATTTTGTCAATAAAAGGCAACGACTATTAGCTCATTTTTGCATCCCATCTCATTACTACTTTCACATAGTGAGTGTCTCCTAGATTGTGAGTTAAAGTGAGAGTTTGTGTGGTATCTCCTAATTACAAGAGATATAAAAGATTAGTATTTATCCTTGTAATTAGAAAGAAGGTGTAACTTTTATTTTTCATCATAATGAAACATATCTTTTCTTGCCCGTGATTTTTACCCAATTGGGATTTTCCACGTTTTTATTTTGAAACAACAAATATTATAAATCTAATTAAAAAAACCCCTTAGCGAGAAGCTATAGGGATACAACTAAGATGATAAAAAAAAAAAAAATCAATGGGAAATGGTGGCTTGTATACGGGAGATAGTGGATTCGCAACCTACTCGTGCCAATTTACGTTCACTTTATTACGACTTGATATCCAGCAAAAAGAGAGTCTTTGAACCTCAAGAAAACCCAAGTCAATACTAGTGTCAACTCCAAAAAAGATTTTGCGGTTCCTAGCATTCCAGATCACCATCCGTGGTAAAAATAACGGCTTTGAAGCATTTGAGTTGAGACGGATGAAACATCTTCCTTTTGTTATCACTTAAGCCCCTCACAAATTCTAGAAGAACACGAACATTCATCTCAGCCGGCACCTCAATTTCTCACAAATCCTAGAAGAACACGAACATTCATCTCAGCCGGCACCTCAATTTCCCACCATGAAAATATATTCCCCAAAAACATTTTACCCGAGCACACAAGATCAACGCGTTCTCTAAATCTTCACAAAAGGGGCAAAGCACAGAGTCCATGTCAATGTTTCTTTTGTCTAAATTTAAATGGTGTTGGAATCACTCCTAAACTATAATTCAAGTGTTTGTAATTAATATGTAATAGGTTGCTTAATTAGACTTTTATGTTAGTGCTTAAGGCAAGGCTTATGTAGAAAGCCCATAAGCCTTGGCCCAAGCCCATAAGAAAGGAAGGGAGTTAGTAGTGTTGCCCTAGCTCCTTCCCCTATAAATAATCTTGTAAACCTTCATTTGAAGGTTGGTTGTTCGTTTACTCTCAATACCTACGCATAAACCTTTCCTCTCATATTAGTGTATCGTGTGTATTTGTTCAATCGATCTCTCTTATCTCTATTTCTTCATATTGATGCTTGTGTTACAAACATGGTGACGTAACAGTGGTATCATTCGCCAAATAGTTGGGTGAAACGATTTTGTTTTGAAGTTTTAAGTCTATACGCATAAGTTTCGGTATACAAATCTTCCAACGCTTTAAAAACTTATTTTTTACACTTTAAATTTCAAGATTCTTGTACTTTAAAGGTTATTTGGTGATAAAGTTTAAGTTTTTGGCAAAAAGTTTCAAACTTTACGTGTATTTCTTTGTTTTTGAGCTTGGTTTTACTCGTGTAGTCATTTCTATGCATACGGTGTATAAGTGTTTTGGGTCATCAAGTTTCACACTTTTGTATTATTTTGGTGATATTGAAGCGTTTTCATCATAAAAATCTGGTTTAGAAACACTTTTGGGCATAAAATCAGTGTTTGGTGCAAGTTGGCATTTCCTACGCATAACAAAACCCTAAACCTACGCGTAAGCTCTACAAGGTTTGATCTTGATGCTATTGGTTTTACTCAGTGTTTTCTTGATTGGATAAGCCTGAAAACACTTCGAATTTGGAAATCTTTTACACCGGTAAAGTGTAAAGGATTTTTGGGCAAAAACCCTAGTTTTACGCCTAAGACTAAGCACTTAGGCGTAGAAT
Source organism: Chrysanthemum makinoi (assembly GCA_910596185.1). Classification (NCBI taxonomy): domain Eukaryota; kingdom Viridiplantae; phylum Streptophyta; class Magnoliopsida; order Asterales; family Asteraceae; genus Chrysanthemum; species Chrysanthemum makinoi. Next base: position 193,157,402 of record OU343223.1, read on the forward strand.
ACTTTCTGCCTAAGCATTTTCTTACGCCTAAGCCAGTCTTACGCCTAATCTAATCTTACGCATAAGCATTCTATTACTAAGCCTTTAGTCTATGCCTAAGCAAAGTGTTTTTCATTCCTCTGGCGTAAGCTATTCCTACGCGTAAGTTATTCTTCTGGCGTAAGTTGGTGTTTTTACGCATAAGGTGTGTTCTTTGCATAAGCTGGTTTTCTACGCATAAGGACACTTTATCAACAAAGTTTTATTCGACTACAAAGATCCATCATCAACACAAGTTTCAAGATGTCTCAACCACCATACTCTAGCTACTTTCCTCATATGTATCCTCAACAACAAAAACAACAACAACTCCAACAACAACAACAACTCTATCAACAACAACATCATTTTCAACAACAATTTCCTCAAGGAGCAATTCCACCTCAAATGATTCAACCACCACCTAGTCTACAAGTACAACCTTACACAAAATTTCAAAATCAGCGTCTATCCAAGTATGCTATGAAGGAACCATCTTGGTTTGCAAAGATGTGTGAAGCTTTAAGTAGCCAACAATCCATTCATGAAGCTGGATCCCTTGACAGACCTCCAATGCTCACTCCCAAAAACTACGATCAATGGGTGATAAGGTTCTTTAGGTTTTGTGATCTAAAGCAGCCACATGGAAAGTTCTTAAAGAAGGTCATCCTTGAAGGTCCATTTCAGGATGCCTCATCAGCATGCGGAGATCCATTGCCAATCCACTAAGAGATGATATCACCAACATTGTCGGTATTGATCAACTTACTACTGATCAACTTCTTCACTTAGAAGTTGATGAAATTGCTATGCAATATATCCTTTTGGGATTACCCAATCCGATACTCCGTAGTGTTGATGCTCAGAAGACTGCTAAAGCAATGTGGGAGCACATTCATCTTCTTATGGAAGGCACTGAACTAAATCAAGAAGACATGGAATCTAAAATCTACTTAGCCTATGAACACTTCATGATTGAACCAGGGGAGACATTAGAGTCATATCATCATCGGTTCTCGGACATCATCAATGACTTGGATAAACATAATATCATTATGCCAAGAATTGCAGTCAACACTAAGTTCCTAAGCAATCTTGGTCCTGATTGGGAAAAGTTTGTTATTTTCATCCGTCAAGCGAAGAATCTTCATCATGCTACATACGGATTGTTGTACGACTATTTGAAGCCACACCAAAAGGAAGTTGACAGAGAAAGAGTCATCCGTGGAGCTCCGGTTTCACCTTCACTCCCGGATAATAAAACTCTTTCATTGTGGGCTCAAGCTTGTTATCCTCAATTTCCAACTTTACAAACTGCCTTCACAAATCCACCACAACCAACTACTACAATTACCCCATATGATCCGTCATAGCAACAATCTCAAGAAACTCAATTGGTTCCATACAACAACAATGATCCAAGCACTACGATGAATCTAATGAGGATCTTTGAAGCTTTTGATGCATTGCAACAAGGGTTTGTCATGATTGCTAGAGCCTTCGGCCGATACTCTAACAAATCCAACAATCGCATTCGTACCTCATCAAACACTAGAAATCAAGATGTTGTTAACAATGGACGTGTTGAAGTTCAGAATCATGGTAATATTCGTTAGATGGGTAGTGGTCAAGGGTTTAATGGTAATTTAAGGAATAACATGGGTGCTCCACAACAACGGGCTCAAGTGGTTGAATAGGGAAATGCTCAGAATGCGGTTAATGGTCTTCGTTGTTATAACTGTAATGTAAAGGGTCATCTGGCTAATGCATGCCCAAAGACGAGGACAAGAGGCAGCGCTTACCACAAAGAGGCTTTACTCTTGGCTCTCAAGGATGAAGCTAGTGGAACTCTTACCAACAAGGAACACAGCTTTATGGCAAATGCAGATTCAGATGATGATATGGGATCCTGATAGGTTCATCAGGATCCGGTCTGACTGTCTTGGAAGTAGGTACCAGTTGTTGTTGCGCATGCTCAGTCGTTGTCAGTATGCCTTTGAGTTTGTCATGAGGAGGGACTGATGATGATGGTGGTGGTGTTGATGATGGTGTTGATGTTCTTGGTTAGATTTAAGAGATTGGGACTACTGAGTTGGCTCCCCTTCAGTTTGAGAAGGAGTTTCTTCAGTGATATTCTCACCCTCAACTATTGCTTGACCCTCAGTGAGAGCAATAGTTGGGCCGTGCACGGAGGGTGAGGGGGCTGGTTGACCCTTGAAATCCTGATAGATTTCAGAAACCATGGTCTTGATCTCTAAAGTATCTGTTGAAGACGGTGAATTTCTCCCCAATATTGTCCCGAGATGCTTCCGGTCTTGATCATTCTAGGCCGAGATTCCAAGCCATAAAAGATGAAGACTTAGCCAAATCAACAACATTTTTATCCAAAGAACAAAGAGAGGACTGAATCGCCTCTACTGATGAATGTAGACCCTGAACATTTGAGTTGTTGAGTATGGTGATGAGTTCAGTCAGGCTTGATGAGTTCTTCACATAAGTCTCAGTAGCCTCAAACACCTTATTGTTCAATGTAGGGTCTTCTTTAACTGCTTCTTTGATCTGGTCGAGTTTGGTGTGAGAATCCTGAAAAGCCTTGAGGAACTTCTTCAGATGCTCATCCAAGGTGTGAAGAGAATGATACATATTTTCCCTATGTTCACCATTGTCTTCAAAATTTTCAACCACAGCAGCTTTGAGATCAGCATAGCTTGCAGCAGCATCCACTTGTTGATCCCATAATTCATCAGTGACACAAGCATACAACTTCTGAGTAGCCTTTCTCATAAACTTGACCAATTGTCTCTCAGTGAGGGAAAGAATGTTGTCATACTTCTTTAGGTCTTCAGGGCATGAAGATGCTACAGAGTCTGAAGAGGCAGAAGAGTCATTGTTAGGCTGAAAAGGTGACTCTTCAGTCTCTTTTGGATCAGGCTGATGTTCTTGTTCAATGGGTTGAACATCAACATCCACTTCATCACCAGCAGGTAATTCTTCCTCCCCGCTTTCAATCTCCAACTCATCATCAGACATTAGAAACTGTTGTACATCTGCTATACTGAGAAAACCCGAGAGGGTGATGGGTTCCATCGTGGTGGTTTTGTCCCTCCTCGAGTCTTTGCCCCCAAGGACCCTTGATTAGCGGTGGGTGTTTCCCAGTGCCTTCTCTAGGGTCAGGATTGGTTGTGAGTTCCGTATCAGCGAGGGGTTTGGATCCCTCTGAGTCTTTGTCCCTCATTGCCCCTTCAAGCACTAGTGGAGATTCCTAGTACTAACCTTAGGGACAGTGGCAGTGAGATCCTTATCAGTGGGTTTTGTTTCCCCACAGTGTCACACCCCAATTACATTTTTGTGGCGGAATGGAATTCACGGGGATTGACTTGTCATAGCATCACAATCATGATTATATTGAGCGACCTAAAGTGCCGTTCGGGAAAATACATAAACGATTTAATAAAACAATCGAGTTTACAAGTATAGGTCCCAAATGAAAATCAACATTGTCTGCGGAAATAAATTTGTTACAATTCAAACGATGTTTTAAAGTGTCATAAAATACAATGAGGCAGCGTCGTATGCTGACTCTATGAGGGTTCTTTAATCGTGCCATGATGCGAATGTCTTAGTTACCTGAAAATACATTGCTAAAAGTGTCAACACAATGGTTGAGTGAGTTCATAGAGTTGTTGAAAATGTTTAATACGACTACTACAAGTATAGGCCATGTATGACAATATGTCACAAAAATGATATAATTGCTATAAGTCTATGACACCGAAACTAGACTGATCATGATGTTCGCCTCAACAGAGTGTTTGCCAAACAACTCAAATAATGATATTAAATGAAATGCATCCGTTTAACCAGTTGGAATCCACCAACTGGGAAGGAGGAGTCACCCTCGATAGATCTATCCACTCACCCTCGCTTCTATGAAATTAGCGGTTCATGTTATATAATGGGGACATTCAATTGGCATGAGGTAACTTAAGCAATGTAATGAATTTGATATACTTGGTATCGTAATAAAAATGATGTGCAATGTATTCTCCCGCGTAGGTTTGAAATAAAGTAAAAACTTGAATAAATCGGGGCTATGAAAACTCACTTGTTGCAATGATAATGATGATATAATGTATCTTTTGAAATGAGAGCAACCTCGACCGTGACTTATTATGAATGATATGTTCTAATGTAAATCATGAAACAATGTCGTGTATGCAAACTCATATGATATCCATACCACTTGTACATTTGAAAATAATGTTTAACGTCGAAATGTATGTTTATGACATCTCGTCATATTATAAAATACTTTACAAGTATTTACGTTGAAATGATATCCTACGATAGTCATTTAATGATTTATTATGAAATTATAACTTTTCGTCGTAAAATAACGTCATTTGACAATTTCATGAAAGTGACTAAACGGCCTTGAAAAGCTAGTCGTAAAATGGTGCACATCGAGTGTTAGGAAACAAACTAAACGGTTTTGGGAAGCTTGTATCATCATCTCAAGGTTTTAGCATTTAAGTGTTCATCCTAGAGGTCTCGATCATGGAGAAAAATATAGGTAAAGTATGGTACTTTTGTCCAAAATATCGTTTAAGGGTGGTTTTCGGCAAAGTTTGAGTGACCGTATTTTATTTGTTACAACTCCGCTCGACGAACGGTTGGACATTTTGGAAAAATATGCTAGGCAAACTTACTCCTAATAGAAGACATCATTTTATAAGAGAAAGTACTCCAAATTAGTTCTCCAACTTTGTTCTCCAAATTTGTTCTCCAAAATATTTGTTCTCCAAAATATGTTCTCCAAAATATTTGTTCTCCAAAATATGTTCTCCAAAATATGTTCTCCAAAATATTTGTTCTCCAAAATATGTTCTCCAAAATATGTTCTCCAAAATATTTGTTCTCCAAAATATGTTCTCCAAATTTGTTCTTAGCTTCGTATCAAAGTAAACTTATATACTTTTGATAAAACCGACACATTTCATAACGCTTAAGACCCATTTTTGACTCGTAAAAAGTGGACGTAACATGCTGAAATTTCTGATTTTTATAGTTTTAAATTAAGCCTAACTTGTAAATATCATAACTTCGTTATAACTCCGTTTTAACCCGTTCAATGACCCGCGTTTTCGTTTTTAAAGTATATTTTCCAAATATCTAGCCCAAAAATTTTTATCAACTGTCGAAAAATCCAGATTTCCCAGAAATGATCAGACCCTTATAATTAGTTGTCGAAATGAGTTTTTCTCGCGCAAAACCTATTCTAACCAATTCAAACCAACGCCGAAGCTATTCTAATCCTACCATACACCTTCTTAGGGTGTCATGGATTCCTAGACATCACCAAAAGTGATATGTTTCAGGGAGTAATTATAGGATGAAAAAAATATATATTTAACACTTGAAAACATTTAAAAAGTGGTATAAACATCATTATGACTTGCATGTTTTTCTTAAATATGATGAAATGAACATAAAATGAATATGAAATATGAATATGAACATGAAATGCTTACTAGTAACTTGATGAGGTTAAATGAACAAAGGTTAATCCTAACACCCTAGGTTTTTATTTCAAAACCTTACTTAAGAGTGTAACTAGATTGAGATAAACTTGTCTTGAAATAAATTTATGACCTCCTTGTTCTTCTCCTTCCTTGGCCGGTTGATAGAGTAAAAATAATGAGAGAGTAGTTTGTTTTACACTTGATATTTGGCTAGTGTATGTGTAATGGTAAATGATATAATATGTAAACTTAGGATATTTGTACAAAAGGTGTTGTGAGTCATCCTTTAAATGTCGACCAACTTAAAAGAAATAAAAGAGTTGTGTCTTTTGTAATAAATTAAATGTACAAGTGTAGGATGAATGTGTAGATATTTAAAGGTAATTAGTAACTTGTGTATTTATTTAAGCATTTAGGGTAGCGTTAGCTAAAATAAATTTTAACGGATCAAAATAAAATATATTGAAGTCATAAAAATTATAAAATACATTTCTTACAAAAATTGAGTGAAATAATAATTTATCGAGTTGATTTTACTAAAACGAAGTCGTAATTATATAATTATAACAATTTATATACGAAATAAATTTAAAACATCGGGTAAACTAATAATATAATTTTTATGGTCTTAAAATGAGTATAAAAATATATTAGGATTATTTTTGGAAGTGTCCGATCAATGTTTCAAAATAATGTTTCTGTGATAGCGTTTATTTAATAGGAAAAATAAGCGTTTAATGAATAAATGCAAATCCATGCATGAACCGATATGAAATGATGTTATTGATGATATGTAGACTAAATCTAGTCTATATGAAATGTCATCAATGATTTTCCATGAATACTGCGGCTTAACCCTCAGTTCTGGCGTATTTGATACTAAATAAACCTAGTTTCACGAAAAATGATGAATAGTTACTCTTCCAAAGTTTGTAAAAATGACCTGAAATTACGAGTTGTCACATTAAGCCCAACCAAAAGGAATTCAGATCCACTGAATTCAGTCCATGTTAGGTTCTACGGTGTTACTTGTGAAAAGATGAGGGTATTTGAGTCGCATTGGGTTGCGTCAATGTTTTTCTAAATCATTACGCCTTTCCAAGACGGGACTTTGAACATAATCATTTGCCAACTTGAAATTATAATGGTTTGCGACTTATGGAACATACTTCCAATATTTTACGTCGTATATCGACATAGCTTATCTAGCTATATGTTGTTACTTGTGGCTGATTTTTGATTTATGCGATTTACTGTTGTTTCATGAATAAGTCATTGACTAGTGAGTTGGACTTTCCTGAATTTTGACCTATGAATAAGTGATTGACACCTCAACCTTAGAGTGCCTCAAATGGTGTAGTCAATATGTTGATGTAATAACTATTGTTGTAAAGCAACTTGTTCGATGAAGAATGATTTACCTAATCATTTCTAGAAATTTACACATGCCTTGAGTATATCTTGTAATGTTTGAATTGTTCTCTCCTCGACCAATGAGTGAGGATAATAAGCGTACTCATGTCGTAATAGGTTCCATGGGAAGATTGAAATGGTTATCAGGAGCCCAAGGTGAATCGAATAGCTTATAATAGGTGCAACTGGAATTGATACCACGTGTCTCTTGCCAAATTTCAAAATGTTAAATCTGTCGAAAAGGGCATTATTGAAAAGAATAGATTATGGATAACAGTTGTGATTCCTCGCGTTTCTAGTTCTAGCGAATGTCATTACTTGAGTCTTACTTGCCTATGGTGCTTAGTCTCCATTACTACAATGTTTGTTGTTTGATGATGACTCTCTTAATTTCTCTTATTGAAATATTTCCATGCTATACGTTGTCAAGTCACAAAACCTTAAATATTTAAGTGATGTGGTGTAGTGGTTGATTTTCAAGATTTGTCTCGATATTGAGTGCTTCTAAAATATTTCATCACTTAGATTTTTATCATGCTAGCATAAACATAGATATCAGCTTATACTATGTCGAAGAATGTTTGTTCTAATTTCACTTGTAGGTGAAGAGCCATTTATTGTCCGATATGTTCAAACCTGTTGCATCTCTTGATATAGAAGTGAGGTTATCTGTAATTTCTAGAGAACACAAGGCCTTAGGGAAAGTTTATATTAATAACCTAAATTTAACCAAATTTTCCTTTAAGGAAAACTCATTATAGGGAAGTTCACATATTGTTGAGGCCATGTTTAATGGAATGTTCTCGGCTCAGCTTAGAAGGCTTTGTTGATCCCTATAATGTTGTTTAGTGTGTATTAAGCCGTACTAAATCTTGTAACTTCGGTCATACTGATGCTTTTGAAATGATATAATTTGGCTTCTAGTCCAAAATAGTGGTTCGGAATGTCTCGTGATGTCTTAAGATTTTTGTTAGGTTTTGAAAGATCTCGCTACCTACTTCTAGTCCTTGTTGGTAATTCCGAAATCCTTTCATTGTTTTCTTGTATCGAGGAATCCTCCTCATAGATTGTAGAGGAAGCCTTTCCTAAAAAGGTCACTCGTCAAATTCTAACTTATCGGTTGAGTGAGGGATGAATGGCGTAGGCTTCTATAGAGTGTTAACAAAGGAAATGTTTATGAACAATTTATCTGATTACAAAGCCTTGCTTTTGAGTGAAGATTGTTTTAGGAGATTTGAAATGATGCTTGTTACTTTCATGACATAATTCTTCCTGAATTATACATAGGTGATCATGCCATGTATAATCGAGGACAAATGATGTGATGCTTGGTTTTGTTGAAATGATATTATGTTCCTCGGAAGTTTTAGATGGTATTCAACGTTTTATTTTGTAAGATAATGGCTCAATGATTTTTCAGAGTAACATGAAAATCGTTTACATGATGGTATTAAATAGTTGATAAAATGGTGAAAGTCAATTGATAGGGTGTATGAAACAACTTTGTTTTTAAACTTTATGAAACAATGTTTCTAAGATAGTGTAGAATAGCTTGAAATAAAATTAAGTGAAATAATTTCATGAAATGGTAGCAAAATAACTTGAAATATAATTTGTTGAATGGTTTGTAGGATACATGGGAGAACCTCATAAAATGGTAATAGTCTCTTAATTGGTCAAGAATAAAGTTGGCCTAACCCCTAGTAAGATAGTGATGTATTGTGTGAAATGATTGAAAATTGGGCAATTGGAATAGGGAATGAAATAAACAAAGGTTGTGATTATTGTGGAGATAATAAATGATAAAGATTACATTAGCTAGAAAGGTACTTATTATTTGTTCCTGTTGATGGTCTAATCGTGTTTCAAGTGTAGGAGTAGTAGGTTGTCTAATAACAACAGCTTTGAAACTCTCACAGTCCTCAAATCTATAAGATAGTGTAGTTTTCGTAGTCTTAGTGGTAGATGGTAGTGGTGTGTCAAATCATGCACGCTTCCCATGCGGCAAATCAAATGTATGACTAATAGGTCCACTAGGACTAAGCTTGTAAGTCCTACCAAATGGTATGATCTGTCCCAACGAGAATGATAAAAACATCACGATCCTACGGTGAATCAATGGTGATCGTGATGGTGTAGGTGCAACTTCGTCCTCCTAAAGGGTTCGGTCTCATCATCGATGTTATCGGTGTTGAGTCAACCGATGTTAAAATTGTGATAGGGAATGACAGGGCATTCTCCATTTCACAGTGATGGGATGGGTATCTGAAGGCATTAATGTGACAATCGATTTGAAATGAAAGTAAATAACTTCGCAAAATGTGTGTATGAACCCGCATGTATAGTGACTATGCACTTATGATGAAATGATGAGATGCTATGATGATGTAGTTATAGTCTAGGGTCAATGATGCAACCTAGTTCTCTATAACCGAAGCTCAGATACCAATCTGTCACACCCCCAAATTACATTTTTGCGTGAATGGAATTCACGGGATTGATTTGTCATAGCATCACAATTACAGTTATATTGAGCGACCTAAAGTGCGTTTGAAAAATAGATCGCTTGATTTAATAAAACAATCAGAGTTTACAAGTATAGGTCCCAAATGAAAATCAACTTGTGCGGAAATAAATTTGTTACAATTCAAACGATGTTTTAAAGTGTCATAAAATACAATGAGACGCGTCGTCGCCTTGCGACTCTATGAGGGTTCCTTATTATGCCACGATCACGAATGTCTTAGTTACATGAAAATACATTGCTAAAAGTGTCAACACAATGGTTGAGTGAGTTCATAGAGTTGTTGAAAATGTTTAATACGACTACCACAAGTATAGGCCATGTATGACAATATGTCACAAAAATGATACAATTGCTATAAGTCCATGACACCGAAACTAGGTGATCATGATGTTAAGCCCCAACGAGTGTTTGCCAAACAACTCAAATAATGATATTAAATGAAATGCATCCGTTTAACGAGTTGGAATCCACCAACCCGGATGGAGGAGTCACCCTCGATAGATCTATCCACTCACCCTCGCTTCTATGAAATTAACGGTTCATGTTATATAATGGGGACATTCAATTGGCATGAGGTAACTTAAGCAATGTAATGAATTTGATATACTTGGTATCGTAATAAAAATGATGTGCAATGTATTCTCCCGCGTAGGTTTGAAATAAAGTAAAACTTGAATAAATGGGGCTATGAAAACTCACATTTGCAATGATAATGATGATATAATGGCAATACTTGAAATGAGGCAACCTCGACCGTGACTTATTATGAATGATATGTTCTAATGTAAATCATGAAACAATGTCGTGTATGCAAACTCATATGATATCCATACCACTTGTACATTTGAAAATAATGTTTAACATTGAAATGTATGTTTATGACATCTCGTCATATTATAAAATACTTTACAAGTATTTACGTTTAAATGATATCCTACGATAGTCATTTAATGATTTATTATGAAATTATAACTTTTAGTAAGTAAAATAATGTCATTTGACAATTTCATGAAAGTGACTAACGGCCTTGAAAAGCTAGTAAGTAAAATGGTGCACATCGAGTGTTAGGAAACAAACTCGAAGGTTTTGGGAAGCTTGTATCATTATCTAAAGGTTTTAGCATTTAAGTTTTCATCCTAGAGGTCTCGATCATGGAGAAAAATATAGGTAAAGTATGGTACTTTTGTCCAAAATATCGTTTAAGGGTGGTTTTCGGCAAAGTTTAAGTGACCGTATTTTATTTATTACAACTCCTCGACGAGCGGTTGGACATTTTGGGAAAATATGCTAGGCGAACTTACTCCTACTAGAAGACATCATTTTATAAGAAAAGTACTCAATTAGTTCTCAACTTTGTTCTCCAAATTATTTGTTCTCCAAAATATTTGTTCTCCAAAATATGTTCTCCAAAATATTTGTTCTCCAAAATATGTTCTCCAAAATATGTTCTCCAAAATATTTGTTCTCCAAAATATGTTCTCCAAAATATGTTCTCCAAAATATTTGTTCTCCAAAATATGTTCTCCAAATTTGTTCTTAGCTTCGTATCAAAGTAAACTTATATACTTTTGATAAAACCGACACATTTCATAACGCTTAAGACCCATTTTTGACTTCGTAAAAGTGGGCGTAACATGCTGAAATTTCTGATTTTTATAGTTTTAGCTCGCTAACTTGTAAATATCATAACTTCTTCGTTATAACTCCGTTTTAACCCGTTCAAGCGGCCACGTTTTCGTTTTAAAGTATATTTTCCAAATATCTAGCCCAAAAATTTTTATCAACTGTCGAAAAATCCAGATTTCCCAGAAATGATCAGACCCTTATAATTAGTTGTCGAAATGAGTTTTTCTCGCGCAAAACCTATTCTAACCAATTCAAACCAACGCCGAAGCTATTCTAATCCTACCATACACCTTCTTAGGGTGTCATGGATTCCTAGACATCACCAAAAGTGATATGTTTCAAGGAGTAATTATAGGATGAAAAAAATATATATTTAACACTTGAAAACATTTAAAAAGTGGTATAAACATCATTATGACTTGCATGTTTTTCTTAAATATGATGAAATGAACATAAAATGAATATGAAATATGAATATGAACATGAAATGCTTACTAGTAACTTGATGAGGTTAAATGAACAAAGGTTAATCCTAACACCCTAGGTTTTTATTTCAAAACCTTACTTAAGAGTGTAACTAGATTGAGATAAACTTGTCTTGAAATAAATTTATGACCTCCTTGTTCTTATCCTTCCTTGGCCGGTTGATAGAGTAAAAATAATGAGAGAGTAGTTTGTTTTACACTTGATATTTGGCTAGTGTATGTGTAATGGTAAATGATATAATATGTAAACTTAGGATATTTGTACAAAAGGTGTTGTGAGTCATCCTTTAAATGTCGACCAACTTAAAAGAAATAAAAGAGTTGTGTCTTTTGTACTAAATTAAATGTACAAGTGTAGGATGAATGTGTAGATATTTAAAGGTAATTAGTAACTTGTGTATTTATTTAAGCATTTAGGGTAGCGTTAGCTAAAATAAATTTTAACGGATCAAAATAAAATATATTGAAGTCATAAAAATTATAAAAATACATTTCTTACAAAATTTGAGTGAAATAATAATTTATCGTGAGTTGATTTTGGCAAAATGTAATTATATAAATATAACAATTTATATACGAAAAAAATTTAAAACATCGGGTAAACTAATAATATAATTTTTATGGTCTTAAAATGAGTATAAAAATATATTAGGATTATTTTTGGAAGTGTCGGATCAATGTTTCAAAATAATGTTTACGCGATAGCGTTTATTTAATAGGAAAATAAACGTTTAATGAAAAATGCAAATCCATGCATGAACCGATATGAAATGATGTTATTGATGATATGTAGACTAAATCTAGTCTATATGAAATGTCCTCAATGATTTTCCATGAATACGCAGCTTAACCCTCCAGGTTACGTGTATTTGATACTCGTAAACCTAGTTTACGAAAAATGATGAATAGTGACTTTTCCAAAGTTTGTAAAAATGGCCTGAAATTACGAGTTGTCACATTCGCCCAACCAAAAAGGAATTCAGTCCCTGAATTCAGTCCATGTTAGGTTCTACGATGTTACTTGTGAAAAGATGAGGGTATTTGAGTCGCATTGGGTTAGTCAATGTTTTTCTAAATTGTGCCACGCCTTTCCAAGACGGGACTTTGAACATAATCTGTTGCCAACTTGAAATTCTAATGGTTTGCGACTTATGGAACATACCTCCAATATTTTGCGTCGTATATCGACATATCTTATCTAGCTATATGTTGTTACTTGTAACTGATTTTTGATTTGTACGATTTCTGTGTTGTTTCATGAATAAGTCATTGACTAGTGAGTTGGACTTTCCTGAATTTTGACCTATGAATAAGTGATTGACACCTCAACCTTAGAGTGCCTCAAATGGTGTAGTCAATATGTTGATGTAATAACTATTGTTGTAAAGCAACTTGTTCGATGAAGAATGATTTACCTAATCATTTCTAGAAATTTACACATGCCTTGAGTATATCTTGTAATGTTTGAATTGTTCTCTCGCTCTGACCAATGAGCTGAGGATAATAGGCGGTACTCATGTCGTAATAGGTTCCATGGGAAGATTGAAATGGTTATCAGGAGCCCAAGGTGAATCGAATAGCTTATAATAGGTGCAACTGGAATTGATACCACGTGTCTCTTGCCAAATTTCAAAATGTTAAATCTGTCGAAAAGGGAATTATTGAAAAGAATAGATTATGGATAACAGTTGTGATTCCTCGCGTTTCTAGTTCTAGCGAATGTCATTACTTGAGTCTTACTTGCCTATGGTGCTTAGTCTCCATTACTACAATGTTTGTTGTTTGATGATGACTCTCTTAATTTCTCTTATTGAAATATTTCCATGCTATACGTTGTCAAGTCACAAAACCTTAAATATTTAAGTGATGTGGTGTAGTGGTTGATTTTCAAGATTTGTCTCGATATTGAGTGCTTCTAAAATATTTCATCACTTAGATTTTTATCATGCTAGCATAAACATAGATATCAGCTTATACTATGTCGAAGAATGTTTGTTCTAATTTCACTTGTAGGTGAAGAGCCATTTATTGTCCGATATGTTCAAACCTGTTGCATCTCTTGATATAGAAGTGAGGTTATCTGTAATTTCTAGAGAACACAAGGCCTTAGGGAAAGTTTATATTAATAACCTAAATTTAACCAAATTTTCCTTTAAGGGAAACTCATTATAGGGAAGTTCACATATTGTTGAGGCCATGTTTAATGGAATGTTCTGCAGCCTCAGCTAGAAGGCTTTGTTGATCCCTATAATGTTGTTTAGTGTGTATTCGCTTCGTACTAAATCTTGTAACTCGGTACAGCTGATGCTTTTGAAATGATATAATTTGGCTTCTAGTCCAAAATAGTGGTTCGGAATGTCTCGTGATGTCTTAAGATTTTTGTTAGGTTTTGAAAGATCTCGCTACCTACTTCTAGTCCTTGTTGGTAATTCCGAAATCCTTTCATTGTTTTCTTGTATCGAGGAATCCTCCTCATAGATTGTAGAGGAAGCCTTTCCTAAAAAGGTCACTCGTCAAATTCTAACTTATCGGTTGAGTGAGGGATGAATGGCGTAGGCTTCTATAGAGTGTTAACAAAAGAAATGTTTATGAACAATTTATCTGATTACAAAGCTTTGCTTTTGAGTGAAGATTGTTTTCAGAGATTTGAAATGATGCTTGTTACTTTCATGACATAATTCTTCCTGAATTATACATAGGTGATCATGCCATGTATAATCGAGGACAAATGATGTGATGCTTGGTTTTGTTGAAATGATATTATGTTCCTCCGAAGTTTTAGATGGTATTCAACGTTTTGTTTTGTAAGATAATGGCTCAATGATTTTTCAGAGTAACATGAAAATCGTTTAGCATGATGGTATTAAATAGTTGATAAAATGACTGAAAGTCAATTGATAGGGTGGTAACGAAACAACTTTGTTTTAAAACTTTATGAAACAATGTTTCTAAGATAGTGTAGAATAGCTTGAAATAAAATTAAGTGAAATAATTTCATGAAATGGTAGCAAAATAACTTGAAATATAATTTGTTGAATGGTTTGTAGGATACATGGGAGAACCTCATAAAGTGGTAATAGTCTCTTAATTGGTCAAGAATAAAGTTGGCCTAACCCCTAGTAAGATAGTGATGTATTGTCGCGAAATGATTGAAAATTAGGCAATTGGAATAGGGAATGAAATAAACAAAGGTTGTGATTATTGTGGAGATAATAAATGATAAAGATTACATTAGCTAGAAAGGTACTTATTATTTGTTCCTGTTGATGGTCTAATCGTGTTTCAAGTGTAGGAGTAGTAGGTTGTCTAATAACAACAGCTTTGAAACTCTCAAAGTCCTTAAATCTATAAGATAGTGTAGTTTCTGTAGTCTTAGTGGTAGATGGTAGTGGTGTGTCAAATCATGCACGCTTCCCAGCTGACAAATCAAATGTATGACTAATAGGTCCATTAGGACTAAGCTTGTAAGTCCTACCAAATGGTATGATCTGTCCCAACGAGAATGATAAAAAGCATCCCGATCCTACGGTGAATCAATGGTGATCGTGATGGTGTAGGTGCAACTTCGTCCTCCTAAAGGGTTCAGTCTCATCATCTGATGTTATCGGTGTTGAGTCAACTGATGTTAAAATTGTGATAGGGAATGAAAGGGCATTCTCCATTTCAAAGTGATGGGATGGGTATCTGAAGGCATTAATGTGACAATCGATTTGAAATGAAAGTAAATAACTTCGCAAAATAATGTGCGTATGAAACTGCATGTATAGTGACTATGCACTTATGATGAAATGATGAGATGCTATGATGATGTAGTTATAGTCTAGGGTCAATGATGCAACCTAGTTCTCTATAACAGAAGCTCGATACCAATGTCATCACACCCCAAATTACATTTTTTGCGGAATGGAATTCACGGGGATTGGCTGTCATAGCATCACAATTCTGAGTTATATTGAGCACCTAAAGTGCCGTTAGAAAAATACATCGCTTGATTTAATAAAACAATCAGAGTTTACAAGTATAGGTCCCAAATGAAAATCAACTTGTGCGGAAATAAATTTGTTACAATTCAAGCGATGTTTTAAAGTGTCATAAAATACAATGAGGCAGCGTCGGCCGCGACTCTATGAGGGTTCCTTATTCGTTACACGATGCGAATGTCTTAGTTACCTGAAAATACATTGCTAAAAGTGTCAACACAATGGTTGAGTGAGTTCATAGAGTTGTTGAAAATGTTTAATACGACTACCACAAGTATAGGCCATGTATGACAATATGTCACAAAAATGATACAATTGCTATAAGTCCATGACACCGAAACTAGACTGATCATGATGTTCGCCCCAACGGAGTGTTTGCCAAACAACTCAAATAATGATATTAAATGAAATGCATCCGTTTAACCAGGTTGGAATCCACCAACCGGATGGAGGAGTCACCCTCGATAGATCTATCCACTCACCCTCGCTTCTATGAAATTAACGGTTCATGTTATATAATGGGGACATTCAATTGGCATGAGGTAACTTAAGCAATGTAATGAATTTGATATACTTGGTATCGTAATAAAAATGATGTGCAATGTATTCTCCCGCGTAGGTTTGAAATAAAGTAAAAACTTGAATAAATCGGGGCTATGAAAACTCACTTGTTGCAATGATAATGATGATATAATGGCAATCTTGAAATGAAGCAACCTCGACCGTGACCTATTATGAATGAAATGTTCTAATGTAAATCATGAAACAATGTCGTGCATGCAAACTCATATGATATCCATACCACTTGTACATTTGAAAATAATGTTTAACGTCGAAATGTATGTTTATGACATCTCGTCATATTATAAAATACTTTACAAGTATTTACGTTGAAATGATATCTTACGATAGTCATTTAATGATTTATTATGAAATTATAACTTTTCGTCGTAAAATAACGTCATTTGACAATTTCATGAAAGTGACTAAACGGCCTTGAAAAGCTAGTCGTAAAACGGTGCACATCGAGTGTTAGGAAACAAACTCAACGGTTTTGGGAAGCTTGTATCATCATCTCAAGGTTTTAGCATTTAAGTGTTCATCCTAGAGGTCTCGATCATGGAGAAAAATATAGGTAAAGTATGGTACTTTTGTCCAAAATATCGTTTAAGGGTGGTTTTCGGCAAAGTTTAAGTGACCGTATTTTATTTGTTACAACTCCGCTCGACGAACGGTTGGACATTTTGGAAAAATATGCTAGGCGAACTTACTCCTACTAGAAGACATCATTTTATAAGAGAAAGTACTCCAAATTAGTTCTCCAACTTTGTTCTCCAAATTTGTTCTCCAAAATATTTGTTCTCCAAAATATGTTCTCCAAAATATTTGTTCTCCAAAATATGTTCTCCAAAATATTTGTTCTCCAAAATATGTTCTCCAAAATATGTTCTCCAAAATATGTTCTCCAACTTTGTTCTCCAAATTTGTTCTTCAAAATATTTGTTCTCCAAAATATGTTCTCCAAAATATGTTCTCCAAAATATTTGTTCTCCAAAATATGTTCTCCAAAATATGTTCTCCAAAATATTTGTTCTCCAAAATATGTTCTCCAAAATATGTTCTCCAAAATATTTGTTCTCCAAAATATGTTCTTCAAATTTGTTCTTAGCTTCGTATCAAAGTAAACTTATATATTTTTGATAAAATCGACATATTTCGTAACGCTTAAGACCCATTTTTGACTCGTAAAAAGAGGACGTAACATGCTGAAATTTCTGATTTTTATAGTTTTCGTCGCCTAACTTGTAAATATCATAACTTCTTCGTTATAACTCCGTTTTAACCCGTTCAAGCGGCCACGTTTTCGTTTTAAAGTATATTTTCCAAATATCTAGCCCAAAATTTTTTATCAACTGTCGAAAATTCCAGATTTCCCAGAAATGATCAGACCCTTATAATTAGTTGTCGAAATGAGTTTTTCTCGCGCAAAACCTATTCTAACCAATTCAAACCAACGCCGAAGCTATTCTAATCCTACCATACACCTTCTTAGGGTGTCATGGATTCCTAGATATCACCAAAAGTGATATGTTTCAAAGAATAATTATAGGATGAAAAATATATATATATATATAACACTTAAAAACATTTAAAAAGTGGTATAAACATCATTATGACTTGCATGTTTTTCTTAAATATGATGAAATGAACATAAAATGAATATGAAATATGAATATGAACATGAAATGCTTACTAGTAACTTGATGAGGTTAAATGAACAAAGGTTAATCCTAACACCCTAGGTTTTTATTTCAAAACCTTACTTAAGAGTGTAACTAGATTGAGATAAACTTGTCTTGAAATAAATTTATGACCTCCTTGTTCTTCTCCTTCCTTGGCCGGTTGATAGAGTAAAAATAATGAGAGAGTAGTTTGTTTTACACTTGATATTTGGCTAGTGTATGTGTAATGGTAAATGATATAATATGTAAACTTAGGATATTTGTACAAAAGGTGTTGTGAGTCATCCTTTAAATATCGACCAACTTAAAAGAAATAAAAGAGTTATGTCTTTTGTAATAAATTAAATGTACAAGTGTAGGATGAATGTGTAGATATTTAAAGGTAATTAGTAACTTGTGTATTTATTTAAGCATTTAGGGTAGCGTTTGCTAAAAATAAATTTTAACGGATCAAAATAAAATATATTGAAGTCATAAAAATTATAAAAATACATTTCTTACAAAAATTGAGTGAAATAATAATTTATCGAGTTGATTTTACGAAAACCGTCGTAATTATATAAATATAACAATTTATATACGAAATAAATTTAAAACATCGGGTAAAATAATAATATAATTTTTATGGTCTTAAAATGAGTATAAAAATATATTAGGATTATTTTTGGAAGTGTCCGATCAATGTTTCAAAATAATGTTTACGCGATAGCGTTTATTTAATAGGAAAATAAACGTTTAATGAAAAATGCAAATCCATGCATGAACCGATATGAAATGATGTTATTGATGATATGTAGACTAAATCTAGTCTATATGAAATGTCCTCAATGATTTTCCATGAATACGTAGCTTAACCCTCCAGGTTACGAGTATTTGATACTCGTAAACCTAGTTTACGAAAAATGATGAATAGTGACTCTTCCAAAGTTTGTAAAAATAACCTGAAATTACGAGTTGTCACACTGAGTCTTTAGGATCAGTGGTTGTGCCCTAGGACAAAAGCGATGATTTGCGAATGTCCTCATCAGGCTGAGTGGAAGACGCTCCCCTACCAGCGGGTTTCATGTTTCCCTCTGGATCTTGGGGAGTAGTAGTTGGGACCAATGTCATGCGACTGTGATTTATCAGTGTCTTTCGTTGTCATCGGGGGTTGTGTTTTTTGCTCACCATTTTGTGTCTTATCAGTCAGGGGTTTCTTTGGCCATTTGGCACGTGTTAAAGCCTCGGGGCCCCGAGACTTGGGTTTGGTCTTAGTCGATCGAGACTTACGCTTTCTCTTTTTAGGAGCATGGTTTGGAGACCGATTCCCTTTGGTTGTTTCACGGCAACCATATGGGCCATAAATTAAATATCGGTGACTAAGGATGGGTTCTTTGAAAAGTTAGATGCACTTTCGGGATGGCGAGTAAATTGGCAAAGTTGTTTGATTAGGGCACTAAGACTGCAACCATAGCACAACCGATCACCAAAGAGGCTACTACAACCTTAGTCCTTTGCTAGAGAGTAAGCGATTTTGGAGCCGTTTAGGTATGGAGAGAAAAAGGATAGCAGGGTTGATATACGGCTTGGAGAAAAAAAAACGTGTGTAGGGGGAAATAAAAGGAATGTTGTGTATATTAGTTTCGGAAGGATTATAACATGCAAATATTTTAAATGAATAAACTTATATCCATGGTTCTTATCAAAAATGAGACCATATGAGAAAGGAATGTGCCGTTTTTTTTGTACTAGTTTAGAATTAGGATTTAGGTAACTTTGTATTTTATTTCTTATTCTATAGTATAAAGTATTATGTCACTTAATTATTTATTTAAACTTTAGGGTATAATCAAAGTAAATAATTAAAATGTTAATTCTAATTTTAGGATTTTATAATAAGTTTCAGAAAAAACACTTTTTATTTTTAGTCTGAGATGATTGAGAGGGTTGTGACTTTGAGGTACTAGCTTATAAAAGAGCAAGTTTGGCTTTTAACTTCTTATACTTAGTCATATAATTATTTTGAGTCTAGGTTCAACTTGATCCTTTTGACTAAAGGTAAGAATTTTTGGTTGAAATTTAGGGTTTTTATATGAGGGAGTGGATATTTTTTATAAATAGTCTTTGGAAAAGCTTTCCACATTTCCACTGAACTTAGAAGAATTTCTTTTTAAAAATCTTTTTGAGTTGGCAAGTAATGCCCTTTAATGGAATTCTTCGATGTTATCCACTTATTCTTGACTTCTTCTTTCATCTACCTCATCCTCTGAGCCATCTTGGAATAACAACATTAGGGAAAAAAAGTAGTTGATATGGGTAATGAGATTAAGGTCTTCTTTGGTTCAAGGTACATTTTGGTAATGAGGTTGTCCTCATGAACAAATTTCTCATAGAGGTCAGCTAGGTCATGGTTCTTGACATGATTAGTATTTCTTAACCCTTGATTAAGTTGAGCCATTTTATAAGGACAGTGTTCACAAACCCTATATATATATATATCTATATATATATATATATATATATATATATATATATATATATATATATCATGATTTGATTAGGTGACACTATCATTTTGAGTTCATTCATTAAGGCCTTATATATTGTGTAGGTCGAGGATAGACTTTCACTATCTTTGGCTTTGAAAGTATTATATTCATGTTTCAGGTACATGACCCTGTTTTTCTTGATATCATAGACACCTTCAAAGTTATGAATTAGATCTCCAAGTCTGCTTGGCGTAGGACAACCAATCACTGATTCAGTAATATCATCTCGGTAGACATGATATAATCATACTTTTAAGTCTTTAGTCTTGATTGACTGCCCTCCTCTCGCCATTTGACCATTGGGCCTCAGGTTTGTCTAGGCCTTCTATGGTCTTGGGCTTATATAGACCTTCCTTTAAACATTTGATTAGATAAGGTTCATGCCAACAAGATAGCACAACATTCATTTCTTCTATTTAGAAAACTTACCATGCTCTAGCTTAGGGGTATTAGATTCATAACTACCACCCTTGGGATCTATGAGTTGGGGTACATCATCAGGCATGGTTAAACTTTGATTTTAAAAACTTTTAGAACAATTTATGAAAGAGTTTTGCAAACCAAACTACTTTGATACCACTTGTTATTCCTTATTATTTGGTTCGAAATTATTGACTAGTAAAGTAACCAAGTAACATTCCTAATAATATAAGTTTACACTTTAAAACAATTTATATTGGGGTAAGATAAACACAAGATATTTTTTTAATGTTTAAATTCATATTAGAAGTATAAAAAGAATTTACACTAGATTGTTTGTAGAATAAGAATCTGGGTTGAATGATAATGTGTGTGTGGTGATCTCCTCACTAAACTTAACATACCTAAGTTAGTGTTTAAATAACTTAATTATCAGGGCCTTAGTTCTATTTGAAGGAGTAATTGAGCTCTTGAAATTGCTCTAAATTTTAATACAAGAGATAACATTTACTCTTATTATAACATTCTCATTTACTCCTATAATAACATTCTCATTTATAGGCAAAGGCAATATGCATACCCGTTGGGGTATAAGGTACGTGTCAACTGTTTAATGTTGTAGTACTATAATTCCATTCCTAGGACTAGTACAACCTTACTTTTCGGAACAGTTGAACAACTATTTTTACCTTTTTACCAAAAATCTTGACTTTTTGATAAGTACATGTGGAAAACTAGAAGGGGGGGGGGTTGAATAGTTTTGCCAATTAAAACTTCCTTTTAATCTATTTAGATCGACTTATGTCAATCTATTTGGATGTGTGTGTTGGATGTTGATAAACAAGCATATAAAGGTAAGTAATGAAAAGATAAGAGTAAGAAGCACAAAACCACAACACGAGTATTTATAGTGGTTCGGCTACAAGGACACCTTCCTTGCCCTACTCCACTCCCCGAGTCACCTACTCGAGTTCGTAAATCACTACACCAATCTCCTTATGGCGAGAAGCCTTCACAACATTAAACACACCTTTTAGGTACAAAGCTAAATACCGAGTTCTTTTTCACACCAAGGCTGAACCACACCTATCACAACGTCGCCTACCTTTTATACGGTGCTAGGCTAACCACCGGGTTCTTTCACTCCAAGGTGAACCACACCTACACAACGTCGCTTACCCTTTATAAGGTACTAGGCTAAGTACCTAGTTCTTTCACTCCAAGGTGAACTACACCTTCACAACGTCGCCTACCCTTTATTAGGTACTAGGCTAAGCACCTAGTTCCATTGCAATGGAGGAACTACTACCACACTACACCAACGACTAATCCCAAAGGAGATCTACTCCTTTACAACATCATCAAGGATATCAATATCCTTGGATCTAATACTAGTCTATCTTGTACATCGAAACACACCATATCGAATGTACATCTAAGGCACCTTTCACTAATGCCTTTGACTAGATCTACAAGACACCTTTCACTAATGTCTTGTGTCTTCACTTCTAAGCACCTTTCACTAATGCTTCTTTGTCTTGACTTCTAAGCACCTTTCACTAATGCTTCTTTGTCTTGACTTCTAAGCACCTACCATAAGTGCTTTATCCTATAGACGATAGATACCCTTCACTAATATCTTCGTCTTGACACTTGAGACATCTTTCACTAATGTCTTCAACACTACACTTCTTTGAAGAAAGAAAGGGATCATCAACAAGAAGACTTCAGTAGCCTTGATGATGAGGAAGCATGGCAACTCATGGACTTGATCTTGCTCGACTTCAAAGGTGGTGATCTTGCCTTTAAGAGGAACCTAAAAGATCACACAAAAACAAAACTACAAACGTAGATCTCTTGGATCTAAGGTTAGTGAGATTTAACTCAGGGGAGAAAGTATGTTAGAAAGGGGTTGAAAGAGGTAAGAGATAATGAAGAAATGGCTCACTGTTTATAGAGGAAAAACCTCTACTATTCCCCGGATCCCACGGATCCCTAGCACAAGGGATCCGGCTAGCATAAAGCTAGGGATCCGTGGAACGCTCCTCTTTGCCCATGGGTATTTTTGGTTATTGGTTATGGGTCATGGGTTATGGGTTGATCCATGGTTTTATTTCTAGATACAATGTATCTTAAGGATACAATGAACTTGGTTAAGTGGTATAAATAAAACCATGGGTTATGGGTCAAAACCATTTGCTAGTTTTTACCTATTTAGTATATACTTGTTTTTACCCATTTTAGTATATACTTGTTTTTACCCATTTTAGTGTATACTTAGTTAAGTATATGTTATCCCAATATGTAAACACTAGTTGTTATACATATGTATATCTAAAGCATAAAATCACTTGTACTTGTTTTAGTGTTTTATGTGAAAGCGTAAGTGTGTTAAAAAACTATTAGTTCAAACCATTTACGTATTTTATTTTTTTCGTTAAAATGATCTTACTTTTGTTATCGACAAAACATTAGAAGATCATAAAATATAAATAAACGTTTTTACGGCTTATTTGTATTAACAGTACATTTAACTTATCTTCTCAAGGTGGATCCTGTTCATATATTCAGTGACTTAGACATCCTACCAAAATGTCTATGTCTCACAATGTCTTCAGTGTTTAAGGAGATCTTTAGGGAGTCAGTGAGTTATTGTCATAACTCACTGACTCCATCATCTTCTTCTTGGTTCTTACCTTCACTGAGTTCCGCCTCATGTTGTGTTGAGTCTTTTATCAGATGGTGAGGAACATCTTGAAGATAATTCCCTGAATGTTTTCTTATATTCAGGGACGTGTTTATAATCAGGTTAATTGTCATTCAAATCTATACAAAGGATCAGTGGGCACTGAATTGGTCCAAGAATACTTATCATAGAAAGTCAAAAAAATACAAGAGTTAGTAGAAAGGAGCAAACAAATGTCAACACTATTCCTTAAAGTAAGATTGGACACATTTCAAGAATAAAAGCATTTCTTGCAGTTTGGTAGTAGTGTACTTTTCTAGTTAGATACGACACGCGCCACCCCACTCGTAACCTCCTTATATTACGCCTATAAAGAGAATGTATCAAAGGAGTAATGTTATCTTGAGCAATTAATGTGATACACATTGACAAGAGCATTTACTCCTCCAAATAACTAAGTCCTTGAATCTATACATACTTTGGTTAGTGTTTAAGTTAGCGAGGAGATCACCAAACCTTGTCATTCAACTTAGATTGTTATTCCACACACGATCTTAGTATATTTTTTAATTCGTTTCTAATAAGAATTTAAACGTTGAAAAAAAAGCTTGTGTACATCTTTGTTACTCATTATCTTGTTAAACGTTTTTATACTTTGCTTGCACGAAAGTTGGTTAGTTAACTTTATGAATGCTTGTAAAAACTTAACAGAGAGCGATACCTAATCCGCAAGACACTTTATAAATATCTGATTCATTATAATAAGAATTATACATTGAAAAGTTTATCTTGTATGTTATTATACAAACCTTTTTATCATTGTTTCATAAAACTATATGGCTCAGGGAACTACAAAGCTTATTCGTTATGTGGAGATTTTTTTCCTTTAAGGGACATAGATCTAACTTACGGATGCCATCCTAGATAATGCAAATCATTTTAAATTTACAACTTCAAAATATAAATAAGAGTAAATTGCATAAATCGTCCCTATAGTTTAACATTTCGAAACTGCAAACACCGTCCCTATGGCAAACCTTTGACGAATTTTCTCCCACCAAGGACGATACATGCCCCAAAGGTTTTCCACAAGGACGGTCTTTGCAGTTTCGGAATGTTTGGGACGAAACATGCAAATTCGCCTAACTTTAGGGACGATTTATGCAAGTTACTCTATAAATAATAACTGCGCTCGACTTCACCTCCATCCCTGACTAGTGTTAGTCTGCATGTACCAAACATATACACTGATGTGAATAACAAGATAAACTTCTTGGATTTAGCGATTCTTTGAACTAGCACGGATCTTGTAAAGCTGTACATATTCCAATTGAAAATATAGGCAACATTCACTCCAAAAACATGGATTGTCAATACAGCCCAATATAGGAAGAATGAAATGTGTAAAAGTGACCTTTCTTTGTGTTGATTTACACCAATGGAGCTTTACCGTGAATAACTTCACCATAAGCATGTCTAAAAAGAATATATCATGTAGCGTCATGTTAAACAATATTAAAACATGAAGATTTTAATTCACTAGCCTTTGATATGACTTGTGTTGATTCTTTATCGAGCCTCAAATGCTTATTTCATTACTTTTGTTTATTTCCATATCAGCTGCACAAAGGACCTAGAGGGAGTTGATTTAGAAAAGTAAGTTTTCATGCGCAAGCAATGGTCATTACTAGCCAGTCAAAGATCAATCCCACGTGAGTAAGGTATAATGACCCATTGTGCTTGCTTCAGTTCACATGTCTCGTTGATCAGCATCTTTGATTGTTGACCATAAGAACCCAATCCACCTAATTCCGAATGATGTATTATTGCTATTCTTGAAATACCCTTGCCCGGGTTAAAATCATTTCGTTAATGCACTTTCATGTACCAAAACAGTTTCACAAGTTCCAGCACATTCGAACTGTTGCATGACTCAAAAACAAAAGAAGTTTGGGCAGCAATATTTTTTTGTTATTTTTTTTGTGTTACCTCAAAGGCCTATTATGTCCCAAGTTTGGTAGTCCATGCCACTTGAAGATCGAATGGGAGTTTCAGAAGCAGTGCTTACCAATGAACATTTGTTTAACGAGGATTTCTTTAGCATATGAAATTCTCGTTATGATGAAAAAGCTTTGGTATTTCCTCTTTCAGCCTATGTAACGTGCAGCTGCAGTCCTTATGGTATGGTCTCCGTTCTTTGTCTATTTCCGACATTGATAGGCTTCCTTCAAAAACAATATGCATTTTCATCAATGCTGCTTTAGTTGCCATTTCTGATCCTTTTAGCAGTAGTGTGCCGTAATCTAGCTACTACAACTAAATGATGTTTTACTGTTGGATTTATTGAGTGTGTTAAATGTCTGCATGTTGTGACATTCTCTAGCTAGTGGGTTATATACTACTGGCATTCTAGACAGGGTGGGATAGGTAGAGTAAAACTAGGAAAGAAAAGATACCATAAAATTTCTATCTGAGAGTTCAAGGCAAATATACATAGATGCTTCATAGCAAAAAGATCCAGTAATCTCAATTATGATTGTTTGTTGGAACTACGTGCTATCAGATTCTCAGAAAGAGAGTACATTGATTTGTTTTTCCCTCACTTTGGCTTTGGTAGCACATTAGCAGACACGTAGTTTTGTTTAACATTATTTGTTTTATTTTGAGATGCTTTTATAGAATCTATACAAGACTAACTTTATTAACTAAGTTAGGTAGACATCATAACAATGCTCTCTCAAAAATGCAATAACCTATAAACCTTGTTTTGTTCCTATGTATGTGATTCTTATTCTGTTTGATTGCTTGTTATGATAGTTTGCAACATATGGTTATAACTATCCCTAAATTTATCATAATTTGTTGTTTTTCTCAAGTCTGAAATGAATATTCATCTGATATTTTGATCAATGTAACCATAAGCTCCCATAGCACGAATGGCCTAAGTATCTGTGTTGCCTAGAACCCTTATGTTTTCCTTTTGCCCGGCCTTCGCTTGTACTGTATAAATGATAATTCGAATTTCGAATTATCATGTCAAATAATTAAATGAGTATTATATCAAATATTAGAATGGTTTTATTGAATTTGTGCTACATGTTCAATTAATCTATACATCAGAAAAACTTTGACAAGGTAGAATTGTAGTTACTTCTATGTTCATTTATCTAAGCATCTACATACTTTTCTAACACTTTTAAATTCATAACTTCAATTTATAAATAATTAAGACACCACCCTCATTCAAAACTAGCAATAGTCCTCATGTACCTAATTACATATATTGTTGATGTGAATAACAAGATACAATAAAGATTTTGGATTTAGCCATTCTTTGACTTTGCAAGGATCTCGTAAAGCCGTGCATATTACGAACAAAAATAACGGAAAATTCACTTCAAAAACTTGAATGGAATATTAATCTACGAAACATTTGGATTCTCTTAAGATCGATACTTCTAAAATTGATATTTCTTGGAAGGAAGAATAAACTCAAGAAAAGTGCCATTAATCTGGACCAATACTGATGGTGTATGGTACCCGGACACTTGGAAGAGCAGATCCGGACCCGAACGCAAACCCAGGGCTAGATCCGCTCGAGCACCACCCACCGTCACAAGGTACTACCCTGACGGAGATGTCGAACCGCGGATGAGGGACACCCCCGGAGGAAACCCCAACCACGACCCAGCTAAAAGGTAAGGAATCTTACATAGGAATAAGGTACTGTCACCCACAGTCCCTAAAAAGGGAAAGCGGGATCAACTCCCGCCCAAAACTGTCGCTATCACAGCAACAAGCCAAGACCTGGTTTGACTTACGTCACTTCCCACTCGCAAACTGTCGCTCTCA
The DNA here is from genome assembly GCA_910596185.1 of Chrysanthemum makinoi. NCBI lineage: Eukaryota > Viridiplantae > Streptophyta > Magnoliopsida > Asterales > Asteraceae > Chrysanthemum > Chrysanthemum makinoi. The sequence goes on from OU343223.1 coordinate 193,184,702, forward strand.
TGACCCGTGACCATGAGAACACGACAGAAAGGTCAACCATATAAATAGGGGGTCTCGCCGATGTTCAAACGGTAACAAAACACACACACTCTCTCTAGAATTTACTTTATATCTCTAAACCCGCACTTATTCTCACACCGGAGGTTGATCGCGGAAACCCCCTTCCGCGGTGAGACTAACGGTGTCTTACTTTCTTAGCAATTTTCAGCCGAGACCCTCACCTAATACAAGATCCGTTCCTGGAGAAGATAGCCTACACTAACCGTAGGGAAAGCGTCCTAATTTTGTATCAACAAATACATAACTTACACCATGCGGATCAAGCCGAGTTAACAACATTTCATTTATGTACTTTCATTACAAAAACACACACATTCACACACTCCAATACATTGGAACTGTTTCATGCCTTTCCAAAACGAGAAACGTTCAACCCCTTGTTTTTATCTCTTTGGCATTTCCTTAGATGCATGTGTTGTCCCGAATCTGATAGTGCATCCCACTTGAAGATCAAAATGGAGTTTTGAAAGCTGTTCAGGCCAATGACATTTGTTAAATGATGGTTTCTTTGTGTGTGAAATTCTCGTATGATGAAAGAATTTGGTGTCTCATCTTTCGGCAAATATGCGACACACAACTGAAGGTTTTAGGCTCTGTTCTTTTTCTGCTTTGGTCATTGATAGACTTCCTACAAATACAAAATGGATTTGCATCAATGCTGCTACAGTTCCTTTTCGGACACTAACAAACTAATTTCATAAATGGTCAAACTAATTGCGTAAAGCGCATGGACCATTTTAATAATTAGCTCTAACCCAAGAGATGGACTTTAAGCAGTTATTCGGAATGTATAGGTGATCAAGCAGCTCCTTTTAAAAAGGTGATTAGGATTTCTCAATTTGAAGTGGTTATCTACTTCAATAAAACCGGGTTACACCCTATTCATGTAGTGTGCTGTACGCTCTGGTGCTTAATCTTATTATTTGTCGAATCTGTTGATCCAAGGAGGCAGAAAACTAAAGAAACACCATAAAATAAACAAATTAAATAATAACAAATTAAAAATCGAACTTTAACTTATTATATACCACTCTCATTTATTGCATTTGGCTAAGGCACTTCTATTCTCGGATCTAATAAACTTATAAATTTTTATGCAGTCATATTTTTGTGTTGAAATTGATAGGTTGCCATCATTATGAACTTTATAACATCCCATCTCTTTTTATGATAGATGATGTCCCCTTCTCATCGGCGACTTACACCTTGAAGATAAAGTACGTTTATGTTTGCTTTACTTTGATACAGCCGAGAGAGAGGTGTAACACTATTGAGCACCAAAGAGTTTGGATTTTTAAACAATTTAATAAAACGAAAGACAAAAAGTAGTTATAAATCGCATACCATTATCATAGATTCTCTTTTAAATGTTTTTCAGATTGGATACCGAAGAGTTCATTTTGTTATCTTGATTTACCAATTACTGGAGTCTGGAGACAAGAAAAGTCATATTAAGCTTCGATATAATTATATAAACATACAAAATGTTCTTGTATATCAATGTACATCAGTATGAAATTATTGTCTTCACACGGAACTAACCAGTATGTAGAATTAACTTAATAGTTCATAATGTTTCTCTACAAAAGCATGTAGCACTTGTTCCCTCTTTGAAGTAGCCCTGAATTCATTGTTTCTGTTTATTTGCGGTGAATGATCACGGTCACTTGAATATTGAGTGCAGCTTGAGAAACCTGTTAGCGGCAACCTTTTCGTATATGATATTCTATTGTGCTGGGAACATGCTATTGGGATTGCATCTTTTGTCTTATGCAACCCACAGCTGCAGTTTCTATGGTAAGGTCTCCAGTCCATCTCTATTTCTGACATGGATAGACTTGCTTTGAGAATACAATGAAATATCATATCACGCTAGCCTGTTTATGCAACACTTCAAGATGTAATAATGTATATACGTGATGGTTGATATATCACATTTGTGTGAATTTATTGACATGTTAACGAGGTTTATATAGCACCTTATAAGTTCTCTGGATGGATATTTCAAGGAGAATTTGGACTGGATGCTTTTTGTGTAGTAAATTCGGTTTTACTTATAGTGGTTTCTTCTAGGAATGTTGTGGTAATAGATATGGACTCTTGAAGATTCTAACAAATAGAGTATATGTTTTTTTGGCTTAACTATAGTGCCTAACATATTGGAGCTAGCGATAAAATTAGGTTCTAAGTGACATGCTTTTAAGGTGTCATCACTAGCATGCTCTTGTTAATTCAGATTTAAATTATCGGTATTTAAGATCCAATCTATGATGCCAGTGCATATTCTTTATTACTACATTCGTCCCAAATTATAAGTCCAGTTTGACTTTTTGACTCAAACTTTGATCTTAAATATTTTTGTTTGTATTATATAATACTTGATGCAAAATATATGAATGGATTGTGTTTTAAATGTATTTTCATTTGGTATAATTTTCGTCAAGTGTTATATAATACAAACGAAAATATTTAAGGTCAAAGTTCGAGTCAAAAAGTCAAACTGGACTTAAATTTTGGGACGGAGGGATTATTTCTTAAGAAAAAATGGCATCCTTGAATTATTCCGCTAGTCTTCTAATAAAAGCTGTAGTTCTTTTATATTGACGTCAGGCATTTTATGACTTGTATATATTTTGTATGATTGTCCCTCTAAATTACTCATTGTTTCTTTTTGTATTACTGTACATTTTTGTATTAAGTATAATTGCGACTTCATGAATTAGGTTTCAAGTTGTGCATTAAGTGTCAACATATTTTATTTCAAGAACAAGTGTCACTGGATGCTGACTGAGTACCGCACAAACAGCAATCAGAGACTAACACTAAGGCAAAGCAAAACATAAATATTAAGAATCGGACTCACAAGCAGAACCGCATCTTAATTAGAAACTACATATATCATGAGACTCATGCTAACATATTAGTCACGAATATAACTTGTTACCCTAACTTTTTACAGATTGAAGCTAATTACAAGATGTTGTTTTTAAATTAGTTTTGGCATGACTCTATAAAGGAATCAGGATCTCGTGAATGACGAGATATTCGGACATGTACTAGCTGCAAAGGAATAAACATTCATTCCGAGGACATGAAACTTTGACCAAGGAAAAATATTGTTAGGGGAACAAAAAATAGACGTTTCTTGAACCTGTTTGTTTAAATGTTTCCTAAATGATTTTCATTACACAAACGTGTCTAGATATAATAAGAATATGCAAAGTATCAATAACTTTAGACAAAGACATATGTTTAACTCTTACTAGTACCTTTTGTTGCATTTAATTACACTCTGATAATTACTTGTTTTAATTACACTTTGATAATTACTTGGACTCCAAGGACGTCTTCTCAGTATAGTGCCAAATTAGTCAAAATTTTCTGTGATGTCTTTGGATCAGATGAAGGCTCAATGAAGGACGGTCGAATAGTCGTTTTGACAAATTTTTAAGACACGCTCGTTCGCTCAATGTCGTTTAGCAACTGGTTTCACAGTATGAACAGTAAATGAAATTTTGTTTTTTTTGCATTTAAATATAGGGGCATAGGGCCAATAGTTAAATTTGAAAGAAATAATGAGCTGAGGTTTGTCCAAATAAACCTTTAACTTTCAGCCCAGCAAAGGTGTGAAGCACATGGGTGGTGGACACTCTTGTTCTAAAAGAACACGTTTCTGGCATAACTAGACTTCACCTCCATCCCAAACGGAGCAAGATCCTCTCAAGTTGTGTTATACAACTTGAGTCAAATTGTGTGATTATGAGCCATTGAATTTGATCCAATGCCTCAAATATAAACAACTTCTTTTGATTTGAACCATTGGATCAAATCCAATGGCTCACAATGACCTAACTTGACTCAAGTTGTATCCACAACTTGAGAGGATCTTAGTCCATCCCAAACTAGTGTTAGTCTTCATGTACCAGACGTATACACTACACCAAAATCAAAGGTTGGGGACAAAGAAAATATTTGGGTCGACTTTGTAGTCCCAAATTGCAAGTAGGACCCACACTTTTTCAACAAAAGTAGCAGTCAACTGTCATGTTTTGGCACGACGCAAAAAGGCACGACAATGTCGTGCCTTTTTGTTATTATTTGTTTTTTATAATCTAAAATCTTTTTAATAAACCAGTAAAGTAAAAAAAATACATCTCGCCCTTTTTTCTTTATCCCGCCAAACACTTTGGGACGACAATCTGTAAATCTATTTTTTTTTTCTTTTTTCTTTTAAACCAGTTTTTAATTAAATTATTTAATTTGAAAAAAATTATTTTTATTTAATTTAAATACTTTTCTTTAATATAGAATTAAAATTAAATAGTTTATATTCATAATTAAATACTTTAATTTAAAATTAAATACATTTATAGAATTAAATTTTTTTTTACCGCAAATAGTTTCCCGCCATTATTTTTACCGCCAATAGTTTCCCGCCATTATTTTTCCCGCAAAGTTTTCCTTATATATCCCGACAAAACATAAATAACCCAATCGTCAATTCCCACAAAACACACGTAACAATAAAATGGCTGATTACACGCCGGAAAAAGAGTGGTCACTGGTTTTATCGTCGATATATCTCTTTACTCGAGTTCTTGATACATATGGGTCAGAAATTTATGATGAATATGGATCTTACAAGAATTTGGACCTATACATTGATGTATTGATGTATATAAATAATAATAATAATTTATATATACTGATGCATTGATGTATACAAATTTCTGAATTTAACATGATACATATACCATAGCACCTATACTTGGTCATTTAACATGATACGTATACCATAACACCTATACTTGGTCATTTAACATGATACGTATACCATATCACCTATAGTTGGTCGTTTAACATGATACATATACCATATCACCTATAGTTGGTCATTTAACATGATACATATACCATAGCACATATACTTGGTCATTTAACATGATACGTATACCATAGCACCTATACTTGGTCATTTAACATGATACGTATACCATAGCACCTATAGTTGGTCGTTTAACATGATACGTATACCATAGCACCTATACTTGGTCATTTAACATGATACGTATACCATATCACCTATAGTTGGTCATTTAACATGATACGTATACCATAGCACCTATACTTGGTCATTTAACATGATACGTATACCATAACACCTATACTTGGTCATTTAACATGATACGTATATCATAGCACCTATACTTCGTCATTTAACATGATACGTATACCATAGCACCTATACTTGGTCATTTAACATGATACGTAAACCATATCACCTATAGTTGGTCGTTTAACATGATACATATACCATAGCACCTATACTTGGTCATTTAACATGATACCTATACCATATCACCTATAGTTGGTCGTTTAACATGATACGTATACCATAGAACCTATACTTGGTCATTTAACATGATACGTATACCATAGCACCTATACTTGGTCGTTTAACATGATACGTATACCATAGCACCTATAGTTGGTCGTTTAACATGATACTTATACCATAGCACCTATACTTGGTCATTTAACATGATACGTATACCATAGCACCTATACTTAGTCATTTAACATGATACGTATACCATAGCACCTATACTTGGTCATTTAACATGATACGTATACCATAGCACCTATACTTGGTCGTTTAACATGATACGTATACCATAGCACGTATAGTTGGTCGTTTAACATTATACGTATACCATAACACCTATACTTGGTCATTTAACATGATACGTATACCATAGCACCTATACTTGGTCATTTAACATTATACATATACCATAACACCTATACTTGGTTATTTAACATGATACATATACTATAGCACCTATAGTTGGTCATTTAATTAAAAAATTTATAACAAATGTAAATTATTTTTAATTTATTTAAATATTGTGGAAAACTAGAAGGGGGGGGGGGTTGAATAGTTTTACCGATTTTACGTTAGTTTCAAAAACTTTTAGATTCGTTAATATGTGAGATTTTATGGATGTAGAGAAAGTATAGATCTAATGATAAAGCAAGTATATAAAGTAAAGCGAAGGGAAAGAAAAGACACAACCGATGTATAGTGGTTCGGCTACAAGGACACCTTCCTTGCCCTACTCCACTCCCCGAGTCACCTACTCGAGAGTTCAAGCACTATGTCAACAAACTCCTTCACTTGGCGGAGAAGCCTTCACAACGTTGCTTACACTTTTTCGGGTACAAAGCTAAATACCGAGTCCTTATACGGTGGACCAAACCAACACGACTATTACACAACAAGTATGTGAAATATCAAATACAAGATCTTTGTTACAGAAATCTTGCGGAGTGACAAATCAATCAAGGACCCCTTGCTTGGATGACTTGTAGAATGCTCGTGATCTCGCCTTAGAGAAGGACCTATATGAGGATCACAAATAGAAAGAAAGAAGAACAACTCTCTAGATCAAGTGATCTATATGTTAGAAGAGAATGAGAGTGTATGAGAGATTTAGTAAGAAGAGGGGTGAGTTAGAATGAAGAAATGGCTCTCTATTTATAGTTAAAAATCTTCACTGTTCCCCGGATCCCACGGATCCCTTCCACTTGGGATCCGTTTAGTGTAATCCTAGGGATCCGTGGAACTCCTCTTGCCCATGGGTTTTTTGGTTATGGGTCATGGGTTATGGGTTGGTCCATAGGGTTTCTTTAGATTCAATGTATCTAAGTATACATTGTATCTAGTCTACTTGGGTATGGGTTAAGATCCATGGGTTATGGTTTTACCCATCCTAATAAACTATTACAACAAATGCTTAATTACTACATTTTTGTATTTAAATGGCTATATGTAAATGCTTTACAAAAATAACATATATCCTTATAATTATACTTAAGATAACATTATATTTGTTATCAACAAAACACAAAGAGATCGCAAAATATTAATAAACGTTTTTATGGTTTATTTGTATTAACAATCTCCCCCTTTTTTTTGATGACAAAACATAATGTTATGATGAGTAAAACTTAAGAATAGATTTAAGTTTTGAAAGCCCCTAAATTTTACTTCTTCTCCCCTTTTTTGTCGAAACAAAAAGTTAACCCTTGGAAGAGATAAACATAAAAGTGTTGAAAAAGTAGTCCACGTATTGCTAACTCTTCCTTGACGGTAGCTCCCCCTTGTTTGGGGCGTCAAGTGAAGAAAAATAAAAATCCTACAAAAAGAAAGGTTAGTAACATGCTTAAATAATCTTGTGATTTCCGAGAATCAAGATTGGGAGCCAAGGTATGTAAACAAGGCCTTGTAATAAAACAACAAAGTGTAGTGGTATTTATGCCAACTACAAGCATGTAAAAATAAGAACAAGACTTGTTCTTGAAAATGACTTCAAAAGAAAAAAGTACTAAAGATAGAAAATAGTAGTAGTGCTTCCTTCCATGCTTGCATAAGGTTATGGATGGAGGTTTTGATGAGTGATGGTATTGATGCGATCAAGGATGAGGTTGAGTATGAAACTCATTTCTTCCCTAACTTCTATTGCGATTTCCCTAGTGGATTGGCAATGTTCACAATGTAAATGATGTGGGTAATGAGTGCGGAAGTTTTTCGGGTTGTTTTGATTTGAGTTATGCGGAAGATGTGGTGGAAAAACGGGAAAATATGGATCAACATATGTAACGCCCTGACCCGACAAGGGTAAAGGAATCACAAATAATGGTGTCATATCAAAGCAAACATAAATATCCAAAAGAAGTCTTAACATAAATACTGAAATAATTCAAGTCAACATGACTTCAATACATAGGTCCCAAATGAAAATAAGCTCCAAAAATATCACATACATCAAGTCTTAAATAGCATCATAAGATCAAAGCTAAATATCTCTAAGGTAAGTCTACTCATGCACTCATCATCCCAGCAAAACCCAGATTCCATGCTTAGATACCCCGCAGGAAGAAAGAAATGCGGCTGAGCTTCAAAAAGCCCGTGAATGATATAAAAAGCAAAGCAAATATGAAACGATATCGAATACGGAATATAGTGAACGAAAGATAGCAAAATCATAATCATTTCCAAAGTATAAATCAGAATTATCGAATAAGTTTTATAGTTAACTACCTCGAGCCGAAACAAATATCGACATAATTCATATTCACATAAGGCAACATTTGTAGGGGAGACCTACAGAGTTATGAAGGACGCATGCATGCAAAGATCAATCATCGATAACAGATAACATATAATGTATAAATGATAATGATCTAGGATGCATCCATACACCCCACGTATGATATTGGTCATATAACATAACTTGAGCTCATAATGATAATGTGATAAGGACGCAAGGTATCACTCTACCGCCCTAGAGTCATATCAGAGGTGCATCATTGACACGGACATGGAACCCCCATGACTAGTGAAATATTTGGCTCGGGTGTCAAACTATCTTAGGTCAAATCAGTAATGTCAAAATGACACAGATCATACATTATCATAAGGTTAATCATATTTTCAAAATCAGAGTTTTCATATCATATAGTTCAAAATCGATGTTTCACAATTCAAATCGAGTTCGATAAGTAAAATGTACCAAACAAAAAGTAAAGGGGTTCATAGCAAAGGCTTAGGAAACCTACTAAGTAAAATAGAAAAACTATCAAAAGAAAACGCTAAGGAACTCCATAAAAAGGTCATCTGTATCTTTATTTCAAAGCAAATGACCAAAAAGCAAAATACGGAAAGCAAAGGATTACTCCTTCTTCACGGAACCTATACACATTAACGGTCGTACATGTTATTTATGATTCCATAATTGTCGAAATGATCTTTTAATGTTTGGTGTTTATACTTAGTGTATTCAGTGATCTTAATATTTTAGAGATTTATGATTAAATGAGACTTAAGTTTTATATAACCAATATTGTAAATTAAGGTTCATTATGTCATTTATTAAAGTTTAGGGTTAAATGTGAAAATAGTTTAAACGCCATAACTCACACATGAAATAATGAATTATTATACTTAGCTTCAAACCCTAATCGACTCTCATTTATGTTCTAGGGTTTTCTCATTTTTAATATCATATTAACGCCAGCATTTACTTTTACATGTTACGCCTTTAAATGACTTATCACTTTGACCTAGAATGTATGAAAACAAACGGATATGACTCAAAACTCATGCATGCAATTATACCAATAACTCACACACGATGACTCATTTACCCAACGTTAACCAAGCAAACCTTTCTTTCCTTGCTTCATCATGTACGCACACACACATGCAATTCCCAACTTAATCACCCGTTGTTTCTCGACTTAAAAGTCCATTCGACATACACACACAAACACTTACCCTTTATACTCACATGACACGTTAACCTCTATTTCCAAACATGCATGCATCGACACAAATCAAGACCATTTTCAAAAGATTCACGCTAGTAACCATGCATTAACCTTCCATGTATTATACCATGTTTATGATTTTATGTGACACAACACACATGTCCTTACTATGGCTTTATATATACAATTCGCTACATATTTATATAAGTTTCGGAATTATGAACACGTGACAAATAAACACGACAAGCTCACATGGTTCGACTAAGGTATAGGTTTCGCCCTCCATGTTTTACGCAAACCCTAACTCCTCTACGTACTTTTCATAATCACAATTACATGTTATACTTGGCCGATTCACATATATATATGGTTCGGTTCTAAGTGGCTCGACCTATTAATACCATTCACAAAACACGTTATATACATGTTCTCTAATTTTTATAAGGTCCGATTCATTATGTTGTTGGTTTCGGTTTCATATAGCTCGACAAAAAAAACACAAGCTTCGACTAAAAACAAAACATGTTACAATATAGAATAACGTTAAGTGTATCAAAGTGAGACGAATAGAATACGTTTATACCTTAGCTCGTTGAAAACAAAGTCTCGACACCAAAGGGTGTTTAGCAGTCGGCCGAGAGAAAGAAAAGAAAAGAGGCAAAGAAAATACCAACTTGCAAACTAGGGTTCCAAATTGAGTTTATGTGATTGTATTTATAGGTGGTACTAATTTTGTTAGGGCTTGAGAGTTGTGGGCTTCGGCTTGGGTCCAACCGAACAAAACACACGCCCCAACTTGGGCTCTCGGCATGAGTCCAAACCAACAAAACGAACGGCCCAATTTGGTTCACAAATAACGAAAGATAAGGCCCAACTATTTAACGAGACGCTAACTCCTCTGCATACAATGTCGCATCACGCATACATATAAATTAAGTTTTAATTATAGATAAGTTAAGTTTTTAATTTCGTTAAATGAATATAAATATCTTTTACATATTTTATAAATTTCGATTCCAAGGGTATTTTAGTCTTTATTCATGTTTTAGATTTTCAGGTTTTACAACTCTTCCCTCTTAAAAGAAGAAATTTCGTCCTCTAAAATTGAAATGAAACGAAATGAGAACATACCAAACTATTCAAAGAAATGAGGATAACTAGCTCGCAGACGACTCTTCTGTTTCCCAAGTAGCCTCACGCTCCGGGTGATTTTTCCAAAGAATCTTAACGAACGAATGACTTTATTTCATGAGACTCTTTCTTGTCTTTCTAAAATAGCTTCCTGTTCTTCAGATAAAGACATATCGGATTGAATTTGATCAAACGGATAAGAAGCAACGGGTAACGGATGATAGTTGTATCCCCTTAGGAGAGATACATGGAAAACATCATGAACATGCTATAACTGAGCGGGTGCTAACCTATACGAACTTCTCCTATACGCCCAAAATTTCAAACGGACCGATGAATCGAGGATCGAGCTTGCCCTTGATTCCAAAACGCTTTTACACCTCTAAACGCGAAACTTTCGAAATACACGATCTCCAACCAGAAATTCTAAATCACGACGATGCTTGTCAGCATAACTTTTCTGACGAGACCTAGCCTCCTTCAACTTTTCTAGCAAATGCTACTTTCTCATTCATCGACTCAATCATTTCCGACCTTCATTAAACGTTCACCTACTTCATCCCAACAAGTAGGTGATCTACATTTTCTCCCATAAAGAAGTTCAAACGGTGTCGCCTTAATGCTAGCATGCCAACTGTTGTTGTATGCAAACTCTACTAAACACAAATATTCATCCCACTGCCGGCCCATTCTAAAGCACACGCCCTTAGCATGTCCTCTAAGGTCTGAATAGTCCTCTCTGACTGACCATCCGTTTGAGGATGAAATGTACTCAAATTAAGTCGAAGGCCCCAAGATTTTGCAAACCTTTCCGTAAACGGGAAGTAAAACGCGGATCTCTGTCGGACACAATAGATGCGGAGTACCATGAAGTCTAACGATCTCTTGCTGAAAAATTTCCGCCAATCTACCAATACCATAATCCTTCCTAATTGGTAAGAAATGAGCAGATTTGGTTAGTCGATCAACAACTACCCAAATCGCATCATGCTTTTTCCGAGTAAAGAGGTAGCCTACCAAAATCCATAGATATCTTATCCCACTTCCATGTTGGAATATCCAATGGTCGTAAATGTTCACTCTAGCCCTTTGATGTTCAATCTTAACCTGCTGACAAATCATACACTTCGATACAAACGTCGCCACATCAAGTACTGCTTCAAATCCCTATACATCTTGGTAGAACCATGATGGATAGTGAAAGGAGAACTATTAGCTTCAGTCATAACTTCGCTGGCACCGGTAATCATTAGGAACACAAAGCCTATCTTCATACCATACAATTCCGTCATTATCAACCTTAAACTCCGTCTGCTTACCTTCTTCAACATTTTGCGCCCACGCCCATAGCTCACCCATCATCTTCGAGCTTCTTTGATTTGCAAGATAAGGTTCGACTCCACCTTCATACTAGCCCAGATCCATCAAAACCTCAGCCACAACTCAACATCCAAAATTTTCCGTAAATCCAATCAATCCCAGTTCACTTGCATGTGAATGCCTGTTTCCTGCCGTCAGAACTACATTAGCCTTACCAGGATGGTACTGAATGTTGGTGTCATAATCCTTAAGAAGTTCTAACCATCTTCTTTGTCTCATGTTAAGTTCTTTCTGAAATGTATACTTGAGACTCTTAGGGTCAGTGAAAATATCACACGTCTCTCCATACAAGTAATGTCTCCAGATCTTCAACGCCAACACCACTGCAGCTAACTCAAGGTCATGAGTTGGGTAATTCTCCTCATAAGGTTTTAGCTGACTTGAAGCATAAGCTATTACCCTTCCATCAAACACCCCCAATCCTTTCTTAGATGCATCAGAATTTGAAATCCTCCGAACCGATGGAAAGAGTCAAAATAGGAGCAGACACCAATCTCCGTTTCAACTCTTCAAAACTCTTTTCTCGTTCATCCGTCCATACAAACTTTTCTCCTTTTTCTCATCATTGGGTTAGGGCAAAGCTAAACGAGAGAAACCTTCAACAAAAACATCGGTAGTAACCAAAGAAGTCCTAGAAAACTCCTAACCTCAGCCATCGCCGAGGTCTTGGCCATTTAGTGATAGCCTCAACTTTAGACGGATCCATGGTGATACCATCACCAGATACAATATGACCAAGGAACGACTTTTTAACCAAAACTCACACTTTCAAAATTTCATGCACAACTTTTTTTTCCTCTAATCTCCAAAACTATTCGAAGATGTTGCTCATGCTCTTCTTCAGACTTGGAGTAAACCAAAATGTCATCGATGAAAACGATAACAAACTTATCGAGTAACTCATGGAAAACACGATTCATTAGGTCCATAAACACATCAAAGCATTTGTCAAACCAAAAGGCATAACGAGGAATTCATATGACCTTATTGGCACGAAAGCGTCTTAGGGTAACACATCTTGCTCCTCACACGTAGTGGGTGATAACCAGATCTCGATCAATCTTCGAAGAACTTAGCTCTTGCAGTTGATCAAACAAATCATCAATACGCGGCAGAGGATAACGGTTTCGAATAGTAATATGGTTGAGTTCACGGTAGTCGATACATAGGCGCATGCTTCCATCCTTCTTCTTCACAAACAAAACAGGTGCACCCCATGGAGAAACACCGGGTCGAATAAATCCATTTTCTATCATCTCTTGCAAATGCTCCTTCAATTCCTTCAATTTACAGTGCCATACCGGTACGGAGCCTTCAAATCGGCTCAAAGCAGGAATTAACTCAATGCTAAAACTCAACTTCTCTAGCGGGGAAGACCGGAAGTTCATCGAAAAACGCGGTGAATTCACAAAAACAAGAAATTTTCAATGTTAGGATTCTCCAAAGATGTGTCCTTAACAGATGCCAGAAAACCTTGGCACCCATGAGCAAGCATGGTCCGTGCCTTCATATGAAATGAGCTTAAGATTTGAGGGGTTGAGAACCATAATAAACGAATTCAGGTGTTTTTACGCCAAAGATCACCGCTCTAGCATAGCAGCCAATTGAAGATCTATGATAAGCCAACCAATCCATGCCTAGAATGATATCAAAGTCGACCATATCGAGAGGATACGATTTGCAGAGCAAACACGATCATCAAAACGAAGAGGGCACTTAACGATGATCAATGATCATGTGGTTTTTCATAGGCGTAGAAATTGATAAGTGATTTGCTAATGGTTTGGGCTTCATATTAAGTTTCTAGAAAATGACAGATATAATGGAGTGTGTGGCACCTGTATCAAATAAAACGAAGACAGAATAATCATCAATGAAAAGAGTGCCCGTAATGGTACCCTGGTGCGCCCGCTGATTCTGAGTAGTAGCATAAACGCGCCCAGAGTAGGTGGCGGCTTGATGTAGTTTCCAGGAATCACGGGTCTTCTTCTGCAATCCTTGATCTTGTGATTAGTGGAACCACAAGAGAAACATCCACCAGTGGCCTTGAAACACGGTCCCGGATGAGCCTTTCCACAAGTAGTACAAAGAGGTGGGGGAGGCAAAACCTCACTGCCCTTTGCGACCGTGAAGATCCTGAAGCATGACCCTGATATGATCCTCGAGATGACTGATCCTTGTTGTAACGCTGGTTATTGTTACCTTGGTTCTGACGATCATTTCCATTCTTGCCAGAGCTCTGCTTATCCTGACTCCTACCGGGCTTGTAGAGTCCACATTCCTTCCTGACCGACCCTGATCATAACTCCTATCCACTGACCCCTCAATCATAACTCCCCGCTTCCCTTATAATCATTACTTTGAGTCCTACCTTGAACGATCACCATCACTTCGCTTTGTTGGAACCCAAACCTCATGAAAGATCTCAATGTTACGATCCCGCCATTGCAAAATGACACATCCTCATACTCAATATTCAGCAGTGGTCCAACACCCACTTCTTCATCCCCACTTGAAGTGCTTAGCTTGGCTCCTACCATCTACAAAGCAATCGTTCTACAAAAACTTACCACTCATAAACCTACCCATGTACTCATTGGAGTTCTCATGATCAAGCTGGTAAATAGCCTGGTAATCCTCTCATACCTTGCTGCGCAAAGCATCGGGAAGTAACGGTTATAGCAGATGCATCCAAACTCACCCAAGTACAAGTAATAGCAAAAGCATCTCCTCCCTTGCCTGCTTAAGTGCCTTTCACCATTCAAAGCATCCCTCCAACTTAAATGCACCAAACGGTCTTAAATTCATCTCCACAATCCAGTACTTCAAACAGCTTCTCAATATGAGTGATCCAGTCCTCGCCTCAGTGAGTAGCAGCAGTGGTTAAAGAAAGAGGCTTGAGCTTATCAAACGCCGAAGCCTGTGTGAATGCCGACGGGTTGATTACCTCCACCACTACCCGAAGCACCACCGATACGAATGTTGTTGATCACGTGTCATCATCTTAGGTGTGGTAAGACCAGTGGAAAAGTGTTGAGAGCATTGCCAATCGCAGCATCCAAGTTAGGAGCATCATCGTCTCCATCCACGTTACCGTTACGACGAGTTTGAACCATCTGAACGATATTCAAACGATTAGAAAATGAACAAAGAGATACGAAATGGAAGTTCGCAGAAGGAAACCTAAAGTCTACCCAATCCTCACAGGTTAACGCCTAAGCTCTAAGGTCTCAAAACCTAGGGTCCATATGTCACAGGTCCTGACTACAAGTCGTAAACCTGGCTTGATGCCATAAATTGTAACTCCCCGACCCGACAAGGGTAAAGGAATCACAAATAATGGTGTCATATCAAAGCAAACATAAATATCCAAAAGAAGTCTTAACATAAATATGGAATAATTCAAGTCAACAAGACTTCAATACATAGGTCCCAAAATAAACTCCAAAAAATATCAGAATACTGAAGTCTTAAATAGCATCATAAGATCAAAGCTAAATATCTCTAAGGTAAGTCCACTCATGCACTCATCCCAAAGCAAAACCCAGCTCCAATGCTTAGATACCTGCCGCGGAAGAAAAGAAATGCGGCCGAGCTTCAAAAGCCCAAGAATAGATATAAAAGCAAATCAAATACGAAACGATATCGAATACGGAATATAGTGAACGAAAGATAGCAAAATCATAATCATTTCCAAAGTATAAATCAGAATTATCGAATAAGTTTTATAGTTAACTACCTCGAGCCCAGAAACAAATATCAGATCATAATCATATTCACATAAGGCAACATTTGTAGGGAGACCTACCAGAGTTATGAAGGACGTGCATGCACGCAGCATCAATCATCGGATAACATATAACAGATAATGATAACAGATCTAGGATGCATCCATACGCCATGACATATTGGTCATATACATAACTTGAGCTCATAACGATAACGATAAGGACGGGCGAACATCACTCTACCGCCCTAGAGTCATATCGAGGTGCATCACCGACACGGACATGAAAACCCCATGACTAGTGAAATATTTGGCTCGGTGTCAAACTATCTTAGGTCAAATCAGAATGTCAAAACTGACACAGATCATACTTTATCATAAGGTTAACATATTTTTAAAATCGAGTTTTCATATCATATAGTTCAAAATCAGATGTTTCATAATTCGAAATCGAGTTCGATAAGCAAAGCTCAAACAAACGAAGGGGTTCAGCAAAGGCTTAGGAAACCCTACTAAGTAAAATAGAAAAACTATCGAAAAGAAAACGTCATAAGGAACCTTAATTAAAAGGTCGAATATCTGTACCTTATTCCAAAGCAAATGACCAAAGCAAAATACTCGAAAGCAAAGGATTATTCCTTCTTCATAGAACCTATACACATTAACGGTCGTACATGTTATTTATGATTCCATAATTGTCGAAATGATCTTTTAATGTTTGGTGTTTATACTTAGTGTATTCAGTGATCTTAATATTTTAGAGATTCATGATTAAATGAGACTTAAGTGTTTTATAACCAATATTGTAGATTAAGGTTCATTATGTCATTTATTAAAGTTTAGGGTTAAATGTGAAAATAGTTTAAACGTCATAACTCACACATGAAATAATGAATTATTATACTTAGCTTCAAACCCTAATCGACTCTCATTTATGTTCTAGGGTTTTCTCATTCTTTTAATATCATATTAATGCGCATTTACTTTACATGTTACGTCTTTAAATGACTTATCACTTTGACCTAGAATGTATGAAAACAAACGGGATATGACTCAAAACTCATGCATGAAATTATACCAATAACTCACACATGATGACTCATTTACCCAACGTTAACCAAGCAAACCTTTCTTTCCTTGCTTCATCATGTACGCACACACACATGCAATTCCCAACTTAATCACCCGTTGTTTCTCGACTTAAAGTCCATTCACACACACAAACACTTACCCTTTATACTCACATGACACGTTAACCTCTATTTCCAAACATGCATGCATCGACACAAATCAAGACCTTTTTCAAAAGATTCACGCTAGTAACCATGCATTAACCTTCCATGTATTATACCATGTTTATGATTTTATGTGACACAACACACATGTCCTTACTATGCGGTTTATATACAATATTCGCTACATATTTATATAAGTTTCGGAATTATGAACACGTGACAAATAAACACGACAAGCTCACATGGTTCGACTAAGGTATAGGTTTCTCGCCTCCATGTTTTACGCAAACCCTAACTCCTCACGACTTTCATAATCACGATTACATGTTATACTTGGCCTTCACATATATATATGGTTCGGTTCTAAAGGTCGACCTAATTAATACATATTCACAAAACACGTTACAATACATGTTCTCTAATTTTTATAAGGTCCGATTCATTATGTTGTTGGTTTCGGTTTCATATAGCTCGCAACAAAACACAAGCTTCGACTAAAAACAAAACATGTTACAATATAGAATAACGTTAAGTGTATCAAAGTGAGACGAATAGAATACGTTTATACCTTAGCTCGTTGGAAACAAAGTCTCACACCAAGGGTGTTTAGCGTCGGAGAGAGAAAGAAAAGAAAAGAGGCAAAGAAAATACCAACTTGCAAACTAGGGTTCCAAATTGAGTTTATGTGATTGTATTTATAGGTGGTACTAATTTTGTTACGGCTTGAGTTGTGGGCTCGCTTGGGTCCAACCGAACAAAAACACACGCCCCAACTTGGGCTCTCGGCGTGAGTCCAAACCAACAAAACGAACGGCCCAATTTGGTTCACAAATAACGAAAGATAAGGCCCAACTATTTAACGAGACGTTTAACTTCCGTCGTACAATGTCGATCACGTACACATATAAATTAAGTTTTAATTATAGATAAGTTAAGTTTTTAATTTCGTTAAATGAATATAAATATCTTTTACATATTTTATAAATTTCGATTCCAAGGGTATTTTAGTCTTTATTCATGTTTTAGATTTTCAGGTTTTACAACATCCGGAATATTTGTAAGTGGTGGTGGAAAAGAACCTAGATGTTCTTGTAATGTGATGGGAGCTAATGGTGGTGATGTTTCAAGATCTTGAAAAATAGTATTTGGAGATGTGGGGGTGTTGAAAAGACTATTTCTTTTTGTTTAGGTTGTTTAGATCTTGTTGGAGTCTTAAGGAGTTCCAAAAGAGTGACTTTAGGTGGTGATGAAGTTGGTGTACTTGTTGGTGATGAGGGAGGTGCTATAAAGGAAGCATCTTGTGGTGAGTTGTTTGTTGAGGATGAACCATTTGAGGTTGGTTTTTCTAAACAACAAGATCGAATACTAATCCTTGCGGATATCCTAGAGTTTGATTGTGGTATTTTGGATGGTGGTAGGACAAAGGTTTGGGTATTATGAAGATAATTGTTTGTACTAGGTGATTCATGTAAAGGGTTTTTGGATGACATGGTGGATTGTGTTTCGGAGGATGAGATGGATTATGCAAGCATTTTGGGAGTTCTATATATAGAAAAATAAAGTATTGTAATGAATGCTTGACCCAAAATATGGATTAAAATCTAATGATTAGATATGAATTCAAGGCATGTGATCATGAGAACACAAGCATTAAAGAGCATACTCCAAAAAATGAAACAAATGTGGATTTTTCATCCAAAGTGAAAAAAAATAGAAGGTAAAAACAACTTCTGTTTCACGGATCCCACGGATCCTTCCCTTGAGGGATCCGTCCAGCATGAAGGCTGATTCGTGGGTCCGTGATGCAGTAAGCACAAAATTTTCCCTTTTTGAAAACATTTTGCCTATTGTGTGCCTATATGCAAACTATTTGGAGTTACGGTTATCTCGACTCCTAAAAGAAAAAGAAAAATAAAAATAAACTAGAAGTAGAAAAGCATCCTATTGAGATAACCCGAAAACACATATTTAGTACATAAGTACGTAATTTAGTGTTATCAATGCTCCTAATTCATTGTTGCTTAAATGAATGTACCCGAAAACACATATTAGTTATGTGTCCTTTTTAGCATTCAAAAGACATGAGATGCAATGAAAACGGGTTTTTACTTTGTATTAATAATGAAAAGCGATTTGTCCTAGACGTGAGAAATTGCTTTTGTGAAATTGATACTGGAAGGTATCATCCTTTTAGAAAACATTTTGAAAAGAGGTTTTCTTTGAAAAATGTATGTGTTTTAAAAAAAAATATGAAAGCTATAAGTGGAAAACTTATCTTGGGTTTTGAAAATTCCCGTATTGTTTGTGAGTTGTGCATGAAATAGAAATCCTAGACTCAGAAAGAAGAAGGCTAGTGTTTACATACCTTGTAGAGTCAAATAAGTTACGACGTTTGTTCCATTAGACCAAGACCAAGACGAAGTAGGTTGAATTGTTCCCGCTTCAACGGTTTGGTGAGGACGTCGGCTATGTTGTCTTCGGATGCTACCTTCTCAATAGAGATGTTCCCCTTTTGAACATTGTCTCTTAGGAAGTGATGACGAATCTCTATATGCTTTGTGCGAGAATGCATAATCGGATTCTTGCTTAATTCAATGGCACCTTTGTTGTCACATAGGATGGCTATGTCGCTTAGATGAATGTCGAGTCTACTAACGCTTGTTTCATCCATAGTGCTTGTTGGCATGCTTTGCGGCGAAGACGACTGCTTCGGTTGTTGATATTGCTAGTGCCGTTTGTTTCTTAGAAACCAAGATGTTAAACAACATCCCATGAAAGTACATACCCCACTTGTACTTTTTCTATCAACTTAATCACCGCATGGTCAATCTGCATATACAATTGTTTCTACTCCCGTGCCCTTAGGGGTACCATAATCCTAATTGTGTTGTACCCTTAATATATCTAAATATCCTTTTTATGACTTCTAGGTGTGATGTTTTAGGGTCTTCTTGAAACCTAGCACATAAGCAAACACTAAACATGATATCCGGCCTACTTGCCGTGAGGTAGAGGAGACTACCTATCATGCCACGATATTTAGTATTATCTACGGATTCGCCGTCTTCATCTTTTGTGAGTTTGGTGACGGATGACATTGGAGTCCTAATTGGTTTTGACTCTTCTAGACCGAATTTCTTTAACATCTCCTTGATGTATTTAGATTGATTGAAGAAGATACCATCTTCTACTTGTTTTATTTGTAGACCAAGAAAGAAACTAAGTTCTCCCATCATACTCATCTCGAACTCGTCATGCATGATTTTAGAGAAATCATCACACATGTCTTGACAAGTGGATCCAAATATAATATCATCTACATATATTTGTACTATGATTATATGTGACTCTCTTTTCTTAGTAAAAGTGTGTTGTCAACTAACCCCATGGTATAGTTGTGTTTAATTAGAAATGACTTGAGTCTATCATACCAAGCTTTTGGAGCTTGTTTAAGACCGTAAAGGGCTTTATTTAATTTATACACATGTTTGGGTTTTTCAAAATCGATGAAGCCCGGAGGTTGAGCTACATATACTTCTTCATTAATGAAACCATTTAGAAAAGCTCTTTTGACATCCATTTGATAAAGCTTTAGATCATTAGCACAAGCATACGAAGGAAGTATTCTTATAGACTCTAATCTAGCCACCGGGCGTAGGTCTCATCAAAGTCTATTCCTCTTTTGTTTATACCCTTGAGCAACGAGTCTAGCCTTGTTCCTAGACACTACTCCGCTTGCATCTAATTTGTTTTTATAAACCCATTTGGTTCCTATTATGGTTTGATTACTAGGTGGAGGGACAAGTGTCCAAACATCATTAGAAACAAATTGATTTAGTTCTTCTTGCATAGCCATTACCCAACTCTCATCTTTTATGGCTTCTTGTGTATTCTTAGGTTCTAAGGTTGAAACGAAACAAAACAAGCTACTTTGGTTTTGAACTTGAGACCTTAATGTTCGTTCATTTAGCTTTCCTATGAATTTATCTACGGGGTGATCTTTGGACTCTTTAATGTTTATTATTTCATCACTTAGAGGTTCTTCTTCTTCATTTTTCTTTTTCTTTATTACTATAGCTTCACTTTCTATAATCTCGTCATCGACAAGAGGTGGAGAGGGTTTGGGTGGACTTTCATCAAATTTTATATTTAATGACTCTTCTACCTTCATTGTTTCTTTGTTTAATATGACGTAGGCTTTGCTATTTGGCGAGTAACCTAGAAAGATACCTTCGGTTGATTTAGGATCAAATTTTGTAAGGTAATCTTTAGTGTTAAGAATAAAACATTTGCTTCCAAAGACTCTAAAGTGATTTAACGTAGGCTTTTTGCCTCGGAGTAACTCATATGGAGTTTTACCTAAGATTGGTCTAATTAAGACTCGATTGAGTATGTACGTTGAAGTATCAACGGCATTACACCAAAACTTTTGAGGTATGGATTGTTCATTAAGCATGGTTCAACTCATTTCTTGTAGGGTTCTATTCTTTCTTTCTACTACCCCATTCGATTGTGGAGTGCCTGGAGCCGAGAAGTTGTGAGTAATACCATTAGCGTCACAAAAAGCTCCAAATTGCACTTCATTATCGAATTCCCTACCATGATCCGTCCTAATAGACACTATGGGACTTCCTAGTTGTCTTTGGATCTTTTTGCTTAATATTTCAAAATAATTAAAGGTTTCCGTTTTGTTCTTTAAGAATTTTTTCCATGTATACCTAGAATAGTCATCCACTATGACCAAAGTATAGTAGTTGCCTCCATAACTTTGGATAGCGGATGGACCAAATAAATCCATATGTAGTAATTCTAGACACCTAGTTGTAGACACCATGTTTTTAGCTTTATGACTAGAATGAGCTTGTTTTCCTACATTACAAGCATCACAAAAGTGATGTTCATATTTTAACTTAGGTAGATCTCTTACTAGATCTTTGGATGATAGCGATTGAAGAAGTCGCATGTTGGCGTGACCCAATCTTCGATGCCATAAGGTCGAAGTATCATCCATAGAGGTAAGACATAGTTTGTCTTTAGGTTCATTACCAATTTTAATGACATAGACTCCATGTTTCCTAATTCCTCTTCCTATGGTTATGCCATTTTTTAGTATCTTACTACCGGTTTCGGTAAAAGTACATTGCACTTTTTATCACATATTTGTCCTATACTTAAGAGGTTAAAGTTTAGGTTTTCTACGTGACACACATCGTTAATGGTTAGAGATTTGTTAGAAATCGTACCTTTACCGATGATTCTACTTTTGCTATTTCCAAACACCACATTACCTCCATTTACGGATTCATATGTGGAGAATAGATCCCTATTGCCGGTCATGTGCCTCGTGCACCCGCTATCCTTGACCCATTCATCGGGGTCTAGGTCGACCTTTAAGCACACCTAAAACAATAATAAACTCAAAAGTTTGGTCCCCATTTGTTCATGGGTCCATTAGTGTTAAACATTCCATTCATGTTAGACATGTATGGATAAGGTGAGTATGCATTCCATGGAGCAAAGTTTTGAAAAGGAAAGCCATTTTGCATATTTGGGTTCCATCCCATTTGATGATTACTTTTCGGGTAAACGTTGTTAGGTCTCCTAAATGAATTAGGTTTTGAAAAAGATGGAACTTTGTTTCTTGCAAAAGTAGGATTATATTTTGGAGGTGGTTGTCTAGTGGTGACGTGAGTTGGTTTCTTCCTATTAATGACAACAAAATCAGTTCTAGATGAAGAAGCTACGTTATTGCTACTGTTTGCTACAGCAGATCCACGGATCCTTAGTTGTACACTAGCCGGTTCCCTTATCACGGGATCCGTGGGATCCGCCACAACAGTGGCTGGTTTCTCTAGTGCCTTAACAAATTTTGTTTCTTTATTTTCACTAGTTGATGGATCAAGTTGTTGAACACCTAAACCTTTTTGGTTGTTGCCGGTTTTAACACCATCTAATATCGTATCTAAAGTGTTCGTACTCATTCTAGCAATTTTAGAATCTAGATGATCAACTAGTGTTTGAAGTTGAACGCAAAGTTCACATTCACCACTTGCTATTTTACCCTTTTCCAAACGTTTTAGTTTTGCATTTAGTTCTATGACTTCTTTGTCTAAACGTTGGTTTTGACTCTTTAAAAGCTTGTTTTTGTTAACTAGTTTTAAGCTAATATTGCATAGTTTATCATATTCATTATGCAATGAGTCGTCATCAAGTGATGAGCTACTTTAGTATTCGTGACATACCTCGTCATTTGCCATGAGACAAATTTCTTCGTCCTCCTCGCCGCTCATTCCCCACGTGCCGCTCACGAACGCCTTTGATCATCCCGTTTGGGACACTTACTAATAAAGTGGTTTGGGTCCCCACATTTAAAGCAAGTACGATCATCTTTGGGCTTCTCGTCCTCTTTGCTTTTCGAAGCCTTTCTTATCGTCAAACGGTTGTTTGACGTATCTTCCCTTTCTTCTAAAGAACTTTTTAAAGTCCCTTACCGCCATGGCGTACGCCTCGTCGTCACTACTCGAAGAGGAGTTCTCTTCATCGCTTGAAGCCGTTTTGGCTTTAAGGGCAAGAGATTTGTGTTTCTCTTTCACCTTTGAGGCTTCATAGTCTTTAGCGAGGACAAGCTCGTAGACTTTTAGGTTGCCTATGAGTTCGTCGAGAGTAAGGATTGTCAAATCTTTTGACTCTTCGATCGCCGTCACCTTGGATCTCCACTTCAATGGAAGTGCTCTTAGATATCTCCTAACATGGTTACGGCTAGAAAAAGATTCATCAAGTGCTTGTAAAGATGTAATAATAGTATTAAAGTTAGCAAATGAATGATCTATAGTTTCCTCATCCGATATTGAAAATTGTTCATATTGTTGAACAAATAAATCAATTTTATTATTTTTAACTTGTTGGTTGCCTTGATGAGTTACAACTAAAGAATTCCAAATTTCATTAGAGGTTTTAAGCATAGAAATTCTTTCAAATTCCTTTTTCGGTAAAGCATTATATAAAACCATTTTGCTTCACTATTTTTAGAAAGCTTTTTCTTCAATTCATCACTTAATTTATCATGAGGTATGTTAATTATATTTCCTTTATCATCATTTGAGGTAGCCTCAAAGTCGCCTTCAACAATAATGTACCAAAGATCAATATCTTTAGATTTCACATATGTTTCGAATCTATTTTTCCAATATATAAAACCATTAGTTTCAAGTAGTGGTGGTCGTTGCATAGATTGCCTTTCCTTATAATTATCAGAACCCATAGTGATCGAAAAGTTTTTAAATACAATTTTATTTTAAAACTTTTATAAACTTAGCTCTTGATTCCAATTGTGGAAAACTAGAAGGGGGGGGGGGGTTGAATAGTTTTGCCGGTTTTATGTTAGTTTCAAAAACTTTTAGATTCGTTAATATGTGAGATCTTATGGATGTAGAGAAAGTATAGATCTAATGATAAAGCAAGTAAATAAAGTAAAGCGAAGGGAAAGAAGAGACACAACCGATGTATAGTGGTTCGGCTACAAGGACACCTTCCTTGCCCTACTCCACTCCCCGAGTCACCTACTCGAGAGTTCAAGCACTATGTCAACAAACTCCTTCACTTGGCGGAGAAGCCTTCACAACGTTGCTTACACTTTTTCCGATACAAAGCTAAATACCGAGTCCGTAGCACGGTGGACCAAACCAACACGACTATTACACAGCAAGTATGTGAAATATCAAATACAAGATCTTTGCTATAGAAATCTTGCGGAGTGACAAATCAATCAAGGACCCCTTGCTTGGATGACTTGTAGAATGCTCGTGATCTCGCCTTAGAGAAGGACCTATATGAGGATCACAAATAGAAAGAAAGAAGAACAACTCTCTAGATCAAGTGATATATATGTTAGAAGAGAATGAGAGTGTATGAGAGATTTAGTAAGAAGAGGGGTGAGTTAGAATGAAGAAATGACTCTCTATTTATAGTTAAAAATCTTCACTGTTCCCCGGATCCCACGGATCCCTTCCACTTGGGATCCGTCTAGTGTAATCCTAGGGATCCGTGGAACGCTCCTCTTTGCCCATGGGTTTTTTGGTTATGGGTCATGGGTTATGGGTTGGTCCATGGGTTTTCTTTAGATTCAATGTATCTAAGTATACATTGTATCTAGTCTACTTGGGTATGGGTTAAGATCCATGGGTTATGGTTTTTACCCATTCTAATAAACTATTACAACAAATGCTTAATTACTACATTTTTGTATTTAAATGGCTATATGTAAATGCTTTACAAAATAACATGTATCCTTATAATTATACTTAAGATAACATTATATTTGTTATCAACAAAACACAAAGAGATTGCAAAATATTAATAAACGTTTTTACGCTTTATTTGTATTAACAAATATTTTATAACTAATTTAAATCATTTATAATTTATTTAAAAAAGTTATAACTAATTTAAATAATTTATAACTAAGTTAAATAAATTTTAATTGATTTAGTATTAATTAAATAATTTAAATAATTTTTAATTAAAAAAATTTATAACTAATGTAATTAATTTTTAATTTATTTAGTATTAATTAAATAATTTTAAACACATTCTAAGATAGATAAGATAAAGGAAAAAAAATCAAAAAGGCACGACATTGTCGTGCCAAATTGTGACACCAAATTTTCAGCAAAAGTTAAACCACCCGCCATTTTTTAGCACCAAAAAAATAAAAAACAAAAAGGTACGACAATGTCATGCCAATTTGTTAATGTTGACTTTTCCCAAAAGGTACGACAATGTCGTGCCAAATTTTCAAGGGAATGTCGTCCCAAACTGGGACCTCAATAATTGAGATAGATCTGATTTCATTCCCTTTTTTTTCTAAGCATCTCGTTTTCTTCTTCTTTGCACCACCAAAACCGCCATTTTACACCCAAATTGACACCCATCGACACCACCACAACCATTGACACCACCACAACCGCGACTGCTTCCACCTGCATTTTGCACACGCACCACTGTGCACAATTTCTTTAATTTTTTGTAATCCGAATTTTTTAAAGGTATGTATTTTTTTCTTTTGATTTTGTTTTGATAATTTAGTAAAGTTTAATGATGAATTTGAAGGTATGTAATTCGTTAATTTCGTTGTTTTTAGATAAAGGCACCACCACCGCGGCAGCGGCAGCAGTACACCGCCAGCAGCAGCTCCGGCAGCGGCGGGGGGAGACTCGTGAACCACCACCGGGTCAGCTTCTATAGCCCGGCACAGGTTAGGAGTTTTTTTATTTTTTTATTTTGTTGATTTGTTTTGGGACGACAATGTCGTCGTCAAAAGTTTTTATTAATTAATTTGGTTAATGTAAGTTTGGTTATATAATTTAGGTTGTTTTTTTGTATGTGTTTGTGTTTGGGACAGCCGGGATAGCCGGGACAGTTGGGGTCAACCAGGACAGTTGGGGTGAGCCGGGACAGTCGGGGTCTGCCAGGTCGAGCGACAACCTCTTTTTCTCTCTCTCTTTTCTTCTTTTCCTGTATTTCAGCCGCGAAATAGGTATATATATATATATACTTTTATTACTTTGTCGATAATGTATATACTTTTATATACTATGTTATAAATTGTTAGTTATAAACTTATAATACTTAAAGTGACCGTGTTAAAATGAAAATGATATGTGATATCAGAAAAAAATGACATGTGAGATGTTATTAATTGTTAGTTATAATACTTAAAGTGACCGTGTTAAAATGAAAATGATATGTGATATCGGAAAAAATGACATGTGATATGTTATTAATTGTTAGTTATAATACTTAAAGTGACTGTGTTAAAATGAAAATGATACTTTGGTTAGTAATATTGTGATTGTTAAACTTGTGTTACTGTTTTTAGGATTTTAGTGATTAGTTTTGGAAATTCCCCGTCCAAAGTGATTAACTTTGGTTAGTAATATGACAATTATTGTTTTTAAATTGTAATTTGAATGAAATTGTTACTATATGTTTATATGAATGTGTATATTTATATGAATGTGTATATTAGTATTAATTGGTCCACGAAATTATGTGTTCTTGTACCTGTACTTTTACAGATGGCGTGTGTACAACCTAGATCACACGGGGGGGATGCTGGCGGTGATCCACCCAGACGGCCCTCATTTACTATGCCGGGCTAGTATTTAAACACATTCTAAGATAGTAGTAAGCGGGAAGTTAGTTTGTGAATTTTAGACTTATTAATATTATGGAATAGTATTGAATTTGTCGAATGTTATCGTGGATTTATGTTAACTTTATAACTTTGAGACATGTTAGCTTTATAAGCTGTTGACTTGTTAGTTTGAGACATGTTATTGAGGAAATTTGCGCCTTGTATAGTTTAAGAGTAGTTTACTTTGTATCGTATTTGTTGAATGGTATTGTGGAATTGTGGAATGTTATTCGATCCGTTTAGTAATTTGGTATTGTATCATATTGTCGAATTTGTATTGTGGATTGTGATTGATTACAGGTTGTATTTGTTTTGGTAGATTTTTTCCGGAAAAAATCCGGAAAAAATCTGGAAAATCTGCAGTTTTACTGCATTTTTTTTTGCCCACCCAGAATTATTAGGGACGACATTGTCGTCCCTAAATTACACTGAATGTGTCGTCCCATTTTGCAGCCCAGGCCACGTGGAATTACAATTTGGCACGACTTTGTCGTGCCTTTCTGTAATTAAAAATTCACTTTGTTATTATTTAAAAAGATAAATAAAAAATAAAAATCAATTTGGTACGACATTGTCGTACCATTTTTTTTTTGAGTCGACATCTCTTGTATTTTGGGCACGAGAATGTAGTGCCAAAAATCACTTTTTTTTGTAGTGATATAGTGATGTGAATAACCAGATTTTTTTTATTTAGCCATTTCTTGTAAATTAAAGCTGTAGATATTCCAATAGAAAATATTGGCAACATTGACTCCAAAACATGGATTATTAATAGTAAGTCAAAATATATAGGATACATTCTATCGAAGTCCAATAAAAAAATATATGACAACATTTGTTGGAGCGAAAATTAAATGTGTAAAAGTTACCTTGCTTTCTGTTAATTAATATTCTTACCTTACACCAATAGAATGTAACTAACTTCACCATAAGCATGTTCAAAAAAAATGTATCATATAAACTTTGCATGTTGAACAAATATTAAAACATGAAGATTTTATTTCACAAGCCTTTGATATGATTGTTGCTGATGCTTCATATATAGATCCTCAAATGCTTATTTCCATTCTTTTTTCTTTTTTCTTTTCTTTTTTTCTCTCTGTATTAGCTGCACAAAGGACCTAGAGGGAGTTGATTTAGAAAATTAAGTTTTCATGTGGAAGCAATGATCATTACTAGTGACAGATATCAATTCCACGTGATGACCAATTGTGCTTGCTTCAATTCACATGTCATGTTGATCAGCATCTTTGATTGTTGACCAGAAGAACCCAATCCACCCAATTGCTGAGCGACACATTCTTACCCTCGCCCGGGTCGTTAAAGCACTTTCATGTACAAAAACACTTTTACAAATTCCAATAAATTTGAACTGTACGTTGCGTGACTTCAGAAACAGAATAAAGTTCCAGCCACTAGCTTTTTGTTTCTTTTGCATTGCCTCAGAAGCCTCTTATGTCCCCATTCTGATATCCACGCCACTTGAAGATCGAACGGGGGTTTCGGAAGCAGTTCTTACCAATGAACATTTGTTTAACAAGGATTTCTTTGCGTATGAAATTCTCGTATGATGAAAACAAGCTTTTGGTGTTTCATCTTTCCGTCTATGTAACGCGCAGCTGCAGTCTTTATGGTATGATCTCCGCTCTTTGTCCATTTCCGACATTAATAGGCTTCCTTCAAAAACAATATGCATTTTCATCAATGCCGCTTTTGTTGCCATTTCTAGTTCTCTTAGTAGCAGTGTGCCTGAATCTACAACAACTAATAATGATGTTTTACTATTGAACTTGCTGAGTTTTTTAATGTGCTTGTTGTGACATTCTCTAGCTAAAGGTTTATATACTACTGGCATTCTAGACCGGGTGGGATAGGTAGAGTAAAACTAGGAAAGAAAAGATACCATAAAATTTCTATCTGAGAGTTCAAGGCAAATATACAAAATATACATAGATGCTTCTCTAGCAAACGCATAGTTTTGTGTAACATCATTTGTATTAATTGAGATGCTTTTAGAGAATCTATACAAGAGTAACTTTATTACCTAAGTTAGGTAGACATTATTACAATTCTCTTTCAAAATTGCTATATCCAATAAACCTTGTTTTGTTCCTATGTATGTGATTCTTATTATGTTTGATTGCTTGTTACAATATTTTGCAACATATGGTTATAAGTATCCCTAAATTTATCACAATTGGTTGTTTTTCTCGATCTGAAATGAATATTCATGTGATATTTTGATCAATGTAACTATAAGGGGGAGGGAGTGGTACCCTAGTACCTGAATTGTCACATCACCTCTATCCAATAAAAACCCTCAAACTCAAAACTACCCAATTCTACCTTAACACTACCCTAAGTGGAGGGAGTGGCACCCTAGTACCCGAATTTTATTTTATTTTATTTATTTATTTTTTTTAATACATAAAATCACATACAATATTAAAATAAAAACATACAATTTCATTAAAAATAAAAACATTACATAATACTTTTAAAAAAAGAAACATTACATAACACTTAAAAAAAGAAACATAACATAATACTTAAAAAAAACTAGATTAAAAAAAAAAACCCACTAATCATCGAAATGCGGCAAGTATTGACGTGCTACGTGCTTCGTGAATGAGTATCTATACTACATATAATGAGTGTATGATCAAATCTTGAAAAGTGAAATCTTGAAAGTCAAATGTAAGAGAAATACATAGTATAATTAATACTCTTATTAAAATACCCCATTACTTAAAAGTACAATAATTTATTCACATTGTAGAACCAAATACAAGCATATCTACCCGTTTTTGACCCAACCCATCGGGTTGACTTAGTTTAAATCGACCCATTTTTCGACCGGAACGGTTTAACCAGTTGAACTACCCGGGTCGAACCGGGTTTCAAAACATTATGTTTAATCCTCAAATCTTCAAAATTTTATTATTTTTCGTTTATAACCAATAAACTTTTTTTTATCACTAAATGCTCTTTCGCCATAAAATCCCGTTGCTATGCACGGGGACTCGTCTAGTTATATCAAATATTAGAATGGTTTTATTGAATTTGTTCTACATGTTCAATCAATCAATACATCAGAAAAACTTTGACAAGGTAAAATTGTAAATACTTATATGCTCATTTATCTCAGTATCTACATAGTTTTCTAACCATCATTCCACAAAAAGGTGTAGCTTGGCGGGAACACCCTGATTCCGGGTGCCTTTTTGCATTAGCCATTGTCCACCCCACAAAGAATAGCTCCGGCAACTCTCCTGGCCTAGTGGGGCACCAACTAGAGTGAGCACGAGCCAAGACTCGGAGCCCTGACCTCTTATTCCACAAAGTCTCTCCAGTGTGCTCATATGTTTTGCGGAGGTGGGTACCTATAAGAAGCAAATGCCAAGGATGGGACTTAAACTTGAGTCAATTGACTCAAGCACTAGTGCTCCAACCATTGGACTAATGCTCCATTGGTACTTTTCTAACCATTATAAATTCATAACTACAATTTATAAATAGTGACGCACCACCCTCTTACTAAACTAGTATTAGTCCTCATGTACCTAATTACATATATTGTTGATGTGAATAACAAGATACACTAAAGATTTTGGATTAGCCATTCTTTGACTTTGCATGGATCTCGTAAAGCCGTGCATATTTCAAACAAAAATAACGGCAAAATTCACTCCAAAAACTTGAATGGAATATTAATCTACGAAACATTTGAATTCTTTTAAGATCGATACTTATAACTTTGATATTTCTTGGAAGGAAGGATAAACTCAAGAAAAGTGCCATTAATCTGGACCAATACATTGTTAAAATGAGGATACATTGTATCGGGGATCTTTTCCAAGTTGGACTACAAGTTGTGAGTAAATTTTGCCATGCATAATGTTAAGCGCCAAAAATTTTGTCAATAAAAGGCAACGACTATTAGCTCATTTTTGCATCCCATCTCATTACTACTTTCACATAGTGAGTGTCTCCTAGATTGTGAGTTAAAGTGAGAGTTTGTGTGGTATCTTCTAATTACAAGAGATATAAAAGATTAGTATTTATCCTTGTAATTAGAAAGAAGGTGTAACTTTTATTTTTCATCATAATGAAACATATCTTTTCTTGCCCGTGATTTTTACCCAATTGGGATTTTCCACGTTTTTATTTTGAAACAACAAATATTATAAATCTAATTAAAAAAAAACCTTAGCGAGAAGCTATAGGGATACAACTAAGATAAAAAAAACAACATGAAAAACAAGACACGAGTCAATGGGAAATGGTGGCTTGTATACGGGAGATAGTGGATTCGCAACCTACTCGTGCCAATTTACGTTCACTTTATTACGACTTGATATCCAGCAAAAAGAGAGTATTTGAACCTCAAGAAAACCCAAGTCAATACTAGTGTCAACTCCAAAAAAGATTTTGCGGTTCCTAGCATTCCAGATCACCATCCGTGGTAAAAATAACGGGTTTGAAGCATTTGAGTTGAGACGGATGAAACATCTTCCTTTTGTTATCACTTAAGCCCCTCACAAATCCTAGAAGAACACAAACATTCATCTCAGCCGGCACCTCAATTTCCCACCATGAAAATATATTCCCCAAAAACATTTTACCCGAGCACACAAGATCAACGCGTTCTCTAAATCTTCACAAAAGGGACAAAGCACAGAGTCCATGTCAATGTTTCTTTTGTCTAAATTTAAATAGTGTTGGAATCACTCCTAAACTATAATTCAAGTGTTTGTAATTAATATGTAATAGGTTGCTTAATTAGACTTTTATGTTAGTGCTTAAGGCAAGGCTTATGTAGAAAGCCCATAAGCGTTGGCCCAAGCCCATAAGAAAGGAAGGGAGTTAGTAGTGTTGCCCTAGCTCCTTCCCCTATAAATAATCTTGTAAACCTTCATTTGAAGGTTGGTTGTTCGTTTACTCTCAATACCTACGCATAAACCTTTCCTCTCATATTAGTGTATCGTGTGTATTTGTTCAACCGATCTCTCTTATCTCTATTTCTTCATATTGATGCTTGTGTTACAAACATGGTGACCTAACAGTGGTATCATTCGCTAAATAGTTGGGTGAAACGATTTTGTTTTGAAGTTTTAAGTCTATACGCGTAAGTTTCGGTATACAAACCTTCCAACGCTTTAAAAACTTATTTTTTACACTTTAAATTTCAAGATTCTTGTACTTTAAAGGTTATTTGGTGATAAAGTTTAAGTTTTTGGCAAAAAGTTTCAAACTTTACGTGTATTTCTTTGTTTTTGAGCTTGGTTTTACTCGTGTAGTCATTTCTACGCATACGGTGTATAAGTGTTTTGGATCATCAAGTTTCACACTTTTGTGTTATTTTGGTGATATTGAAGCGTTTTCATCATAAAAATATGGTTTAGAAACACTTTTGGGCATAAAATCAGTGTTTGGTGCAAGTTGGCATTTCCTACGCATAACAAAACCCTAAACCTACGTGTAAGCTCTACAAGGTTTGATCTTCAGTGCTATTGGTTTACTCAGTGTTTTCTTGCTTGGATAAGCCTGAAAACACTTCGACTTTGGATATCTTTTACACTGGTAAAGTGTAAAGGATTTTTGGGCAAAAACCCTAGTTTTACGCCTAAGACTAAGCACTTAGGCGCAGAATACTTTCTGCCTAAGCATTTTATTACTTCTAGCCAGCCTCGCCTAAGCTAATCTTACGCATAAGCATTCTACTACTAAGCCTTTAGTCTATGCCTAAGCAAAGTGTTTTTCATTCCTACGCGTAAGCTATTCCTACGCGTAAGTTATTCTTACGCGTAAGTTGGTGTTTTTACGCATAAGGTGTGTTCTTTGCATAAGCTGGTTTTCTACGCATAAGGACACTTCATCAACAAAGTTTCATTCGACTACAAAGATCCATCATCAACACAAGTTTCAAGATGTCTCAACCAGCATACTCTAGCTACTTTCCTCATATGTATCCTCAACAACAAGAACAACAACAACTCCAACAACAACAACAACAACTCCAACAACAACAACAACTCTATCAACAACAACATCAATTTCAACAACAATTTCCTCAAGGAGAAATTCCACCTCAAATGATTCAACCACCACCTAGTCTACAAGTACAACCTTACACAAACTTTCAAAATCAGCATCCATCCAAGTATGCTATGAAGGAACCATCTTGGTTTGCAAAGATGTGTGAAGCTTTAAGTAGCCAACAATCCATTCATGAAGTTGGATCCCTTGACAGACCTCCAATGCTCACTCCCGGAAACTACGATCAATGGGTGATAAGGTTCTTTAGGTTTTGTGATCTAAAGAAGCCACATGGAAAGTTCTTAAACAAGGTCATCCTTGAAGGTCCATTTCAGATGCCTACTGTCATTGTACCCGGAGATCCGACTGCCAATCCACCAAGAGATGATATCACCAACATTGTCGGTATTGATCAACTTACTACTAATCAACTTCTTCACTTAGAAGCTGATGAAATTGCTATGCAATATATCCTTTTAGGATTACCCAATCCGATACTCCGTAGTGTTGATGCTCAGAAGACTGCTAAAGCAATGTGGGAGCACATTCATCTTCTTATGGAAGGCACTGAACTAAATCAAGAAGACATGGAATCTAAAATCTACTTAGCCTATGAACACTTCATGATTGAACCAGGGGAGACATTAGAGTCATATCATCATCGGTTCTCAGACATCATCAATGACTTGGATAAACACAATATCATTATGCCAAGAATTGCAGTCAACACTAAGTTCCTAAGCAGTCTTGGTCCTGATTGGGAAAAGTTTGTTATTTTCATCCGTCATCCGAAGAATCTTCATCATGCTACATACGGATTGTTATATGACTATTTGAAGCCACACCAAAAGGAAGTTGACAGAGAAAGAGTCATCTGTGGAGCTCTGGTTTCACCTTCACTCCCGGATAATCAAACTCTTGCATTGTGGGCTCAAGTTATCCTCAATTTCCAACTTTACAAACTGTCTTCACAAATCCACCACAACCAACTACTACAATTACCCCATATGATCCGTCACAGCAACAATCTCAAGAAACTCAATTGGTTCCATACAACAACAATGATCAAGCACTTTATAGTGAATCTAATGAGGATGCTGAAGCTTTCGATGCATTGCAACAAGGGTTTGTCATGATTGCTAGAGCCTTCGGCCGATACTCTAACAAATCCAACAATCGCATTCGTACCTCATCAAACACTAGAAATCAAGCTGTTGTTAACAATGGACGTGTTGAAGTTCAGAATCATGGTAATATTCTTCAGATGGGTAGTGGTAAAGGGTTTAATGGTAATTGAAGGAATAACATGGGTGCTCCATAACAACGGGATCAAGTGGTTGAATAGGGAAATGCTCAGAATGGGGTTAATGGTCTTCGTTGTTATAACTGTAATGAAAAGGGTCATCTGGCTAATGCATGCCCAAAGCCGAGAACAAGAGGCAGCACTTCCACAAAGAGGCTTTACTCTTGGCTCTCAAGGATGAAGCTGGTGGAACTCTTACCAACAAGGAACAAAGCTTTGTGGCAAATGTAGATTCAAATGATGATATGGAGGACTTGCAGGCTAATGCAGCTGTGATGTTAATAGCAAACATGCAAGAACTCTACATGAGTGACACAGGCCCAGTGTATGAAACTGAAGGCTTGTCTCAGGTACCGGATCAAACTACATTCATTTCTAATCTGATATCTCCGCTAACATCTGCATCCGACAAGGCTCAGAGTGTTCAACATGAGCCATCTACATCTGATTCCGATGATAATCAAATAGATCCCATAGTTATATTTGACGATCAAGATGACCTTATGGTTAATACTGATAATCAAGTTGACTCCGTGGTTATATTTGAGGATCTAAATAATGATCATGTTGAGACTTACGTTGAACAAACTGAACTTTCGTCTAATCCAGATATTGAGCTCATGACCTTACTTAAAGACCAAAAATCCCGAATGGAAAAATGCCTTGACATCAATAAGCAATTAAAGGACAAAAATGCACTGCTAACTAAGGATAATGAATGCCTAAAATTTCAACTCAACATTTTTCAAACACAAGAAAAACGTGAAAAAGGTTTTGATGTCGCTTTTGCTAAATCTTAGCAAAATGAAAAATCTTTAGAAAAACAGATATGTGATCTAGTTGCATTTAAGAATGCTTTATTATCTCAAATAGAACAACTGAAATATGATCATAAACAACAACTTACCGCTCTCACTTTGGAAACTCAAAAAGCCAAGTCTGAGTTGTTATCTTGTCAAAAACAGTTCTGTGAGTACAAAAAGCATTCAAAGAAACGAATAGATGACTATCTTGAAGAAATTGTCGACTTACAAAACAAAATCAAAGAGTTTCGAAATGTTGTTTATAAACATGGTGAGTCAATTACAACTATTCAAAAGTTTACTTTTAAACCAAATCCAAATGGATATGGACCGAATCTTGCTGATTACAAACCTAAGTTTTCAAATAGAGCATTGAAACCAAATCCTCAAGTTTACAGTGCAGAACACAGAATTGATGATTCCATTATGACTGTTGTTGAATATAATTGCATGGAGGAATTAGATGCAGAAGACGAGAGTCGGTCAAAATTGGAAAATGTTGTTTATAACAAACCATATAACTATTCAAAAGCCGTAACTTTCGTCACACAACAGGATTTCTCTAACACACCTTGGGTTATCACACCAACTTTTGAGTCTTCTTATGAGGGTCCCCTTTCCAATGCTGCATAAATTAATGGTCTTTTACCTTCACTTAGTGAAATAAATCCATTAGCTGAACAATGTAAAGTTTTAAAATATTTTGAAACATTCTTATCGGACATCAAACTTTTGGAACGTGAAATTGAAATCAATTCTGAAATAAAAGTTGAACATTTTCAATCGCCTCAAGCGCGAGCTCAAAGAGATATTTTTCACAAAAGAATTTTACCTCATGTCCGAAATTTGAAAATGTGTGCAAAATATTGGGAAACGGATTTTCACAATGAGCTTGGACTTATGAAAAGAGTTTTTGAACAAACTGAAACACTTTCAAATACTAAACGAAAAAAGAAAATGTTGAGAAAAGATGTTGATCGACTCTTGGAAGATGTAATATGTGCTGATACCATTAATGTTGTGCTATTACATTCTGTTGCATATACATTTGATTATATCTCTGCTGATTCTGTTAAGTCTGTTGAAAATGTTGAGAATAACGATAATGTACAGCAAATCAAATCTTTGAAAACTGAAAACGAGCATTTAATCAATGAACTTTCAAATGCAAAACGTCGTCTTCAATGGTGTCAAAAGGATTTTCAAAATCGAGAACTTGCTTTGCAAAACAAAATCAACCAGTTGCGTTCAAAATGTATTGATCCTAAAATGGAACATCTGGATGATCAAAACGTGTATTTAAAGTGTCAAATTTCAAAATATGAACAAGAAATTGCCAAAGTCAAAACAGAATATGGTGTCATATTTGATTTGCTCAAACAGACTCGTGAAAAAGCATCACAAGAACTTGATAATTATCTTGTACACACCAACGATGTCGTACATAGAAATGCACAAATTCGCTATGAAAATCAAGATTTGTTGCACACTATTGTTGAGTTGAAAGAAAAGCTAAGAAAGTATGATAATGATAAGCTTAGTAACACTAATATTCCTGCACCTGAAAAGCAAAATCTTGCCTCTAGAACACCTACTGACAAAACAAAAGATACTAATGTGCTTCCTTCCACTGATACAGGAATAGTTTCCTCTTTTCCCAACGCTAGCACTTCACAGCTTAAGAGCACCTCAAGGAAAAATAGGAAGTTGCGACGTAAGAAAAGAACAATAAAGACCTCTGAAGTAGAAGAACACCTTAGGACTTTGAATAAGACTCAAGTTGCACCCACTTTAGATATTGCGTCTGACAAATGTAATGGAAAAAGTGATGTAATGAATGCTGAACCTTTAAGTACTTTAAATGTTAAGTTTGAAGCTTCTTGTGTTAGTTGTCGTAAAAGTATGTTTTCTGGATGTCATGACAAGTGTGTTGCTAAGACTATTTTATCTCGTAAACGGAACAATAGAAAACGTATTACCTCTAGGCCCACTAATGCTACTAAGTCTGTGCTAGGTAAACCGCCTTCTAGTGCTCATGCTTTAATCATTGATGTACCCTTAGAACCCACTTCACCTCCTAGGAAGAACTTATCACCTAGTGCATTCACTAAGACCAAAGCTAAGACTAGTTGGAGATGGAAGAGATGGTTACATAATACACTTGGATTTAAATGGATACCTAAAATCATAAACATGTGTGTTTCACCTATCACTGCATCGGAACCCTCTAACTCTTCGGGTTCCACATCTACTTCT
>OU343223.1:193222263-193353415 GCA_910596185.1 Chrysanthemum makinoi
ATTCCATCTGTGTCGTCTGTGTGTAATGCAAGTGATACAAATCATCCTCTGGGTTGTTGATAGCGGATGTTCCTGACACATGACAGACAATCTTAACCTGTTATCAAACTTTGTTTCAAAGTTCATTGGCACTGTCAGATTCAGGAATGATCACTTCGCGGCTATCATGGGCTTCGGAGATTACATCAATGGGAACATCGAAATTAGCAAAGTTTATTATGTGGAAGGTCTCGGTCACAATCTCTTTTCAGTCGGTCAATTTTGTGATGGAGATTTGGAAGTTGCGTTTAGGGAGAAAACTTGTTTCATTCGTGATCTACAAGGAAATGATCTTATGTCTGGTCAACGCACATCAAGTCTTTACACAATCTCAATGCAAGACATGATTGCTTCTTCTCCCATCTGTCTACTTTCTAAGGCAACATCTACAAAATCCTGGCTATGGCACCATCGTCTCTCACATCTAAACTTTCAAACCATAACCAACCTTGCATGGTTCAAACTTGTTGAAGGTCTCCCACGATTTCGGTATTCTAAAGATTACCTATGCTCAGCTTGTGAACAAGGGAAAAGCACTCGTGCTCACTTTTCTTCAAAGGTGGAACATAGCTCACAGCATGTGCTTCATCTTCTTCACAAGGATTTGTGTGGCCCGATGCGCGTGCAGACGATTAATGGCAAATGCTACATCTTGGTAATTGTGGATGACTACTCAAGATGGACTTGGGTTTATTTTCTTCGAAGTAAAGATCAAGCTCCACAGATGATCATCACCTTCCTCACGAAAATTCAAGTTCAGCTCTGGAACACAGCCAGACAAATCAGAACAGACAAAGGAACTGAATTTGTGAATCAAACTCTTTGTGCTTATTATGAGAAAGTGGGAATTGAGCATCAAACATCAATTGCACGAACACCGGAACAAAACGGAGTTGTTGAAAGACGAAACCGTACGTTAGTGGAAGCTGCAAGAACGATGTTGATAAATGCAAAACTTCCATATTACTTGTGGGCTGAAGCCGTGTCAACTGCATGCTACACTTAGAATCGTTCAATGATTACCAAACGCCACAACAAAACACCTTATGAACTTATCCACAACCATAAACCGAATATCATACACTTTCATGTATTTGGATCCCTTTGTTATCCGAATAATGATCGTGATGACTTTGGTAAGCTCAAAGCCAAAGCTGACATTAGAGTCTTTGTTGGATATTATGAAAACTCTAAGGGTTACCGGATCTGGAATCGTCGTACAAGGGAGATTATGGAAACGATTCATGCAAATTTCGATGAGCTTACAGAAATGGCTTCTGAGCATAACAACTTGGAACCCGGACATAACCGTCTAAACTTCCCCCAAACCCCATCATCAGCTGAACCAAGCCTACAACTTACTCGTCAACAAATGGAACAGCTATTTGCTCCTCTGTTTAGTGATGATATTGATCAACGTGCTCCAGATGTATCAAATGTTTCCGCTGCTCAACCTGATAATAATCTTATACCTGATACACCTGAAACAACAACAACTGTTAAAGAAGCACCTCCAATTGACTCTACAACAACAGTCGAACAAACCACATCCAATGACGCTGATCCAGCTGATGATCTTCTAAACCAAGAAGTATTACAACCTGCAGATTTTGATCCAAATGCGTTCTTCAATCCTTTTGCTAATGAAACTGCCACTTCTGATGTTGCGGAATCATCTACAAGCCATTTGAATCCACCCAATCTGCACAA
Organism: Chrysanthemum makinoi; assembly: GCA_910596185.1. Classification (NCBI taxonomy): domain Eukaryota; kingdom Viridiplantae; phylum Streptophyta; class Magnoliopsida; order Asterales; family Asteraceae; genus Chrysanthemum; species Chrysanthemum makinoi. The sequence goes on from OU343223.1 coordinate 193,224,013, forward strand.
TGTATATCAACATCAACCCTCCACACATCGTTGGACTAAAGACCATCCTCTTGCAAACATTATTGGAAACCCGAATCAACCAGTCGTAACTAGACAACGCCTTCAGACTGACGGTGAACATTGCATTTATGCACTTACCGTTTGTCAATCTGAACCCAAAAACATTAAAGAAGCAATGACTTACGACAACTGGATTGAATCCATGCAAGAAGAACTTAATCAGTTTAAACGTCTTGAAGTATGGGAATTGGTTGAAAAACCAACAGGGGTCTATGTTATTGGTCTGAAATGGATTTGGAAAAACAAGTTGGATGCTGAAGGTACGGTTATCCGAAATAAGTCACGTCTGGTGGCTAAGGGTTATAGAAAAGAAGAAGGATCGACTACGAGGAATCATTCACACCAGTTGCTAGACTTGAGGCTGTACGGATTTTTCTGGCATTTGCGGCTCACATGAACATCACGGTCTTTCAGATGGATGTCAAAACTGCTTTTCTGAATGGTAAACTGAAGGAAATGGTCTATGTTAGTCAGCCAGAAGGATTTGTTGATCCAGAGTTCCCTAATCACGTCTACAAACTGAACAAGGCTCTCTACGGTCTCAAACAAGCCTCTCGGGCGTGGTATGATAAGTTATCATCCTTTCTTATTGCCAATAACTTCACTAAAGGATCGGTCGACCCAACACTTTTCATACAATATCATGGGGCACACATTTTAATCATTCAAATTTGTGTGGATGACATCATTTTTGGGTCAACACATCTAAAGTACTCAAATGCTTTTTCAAAACTGATGCAAAAACATTTTGAAATGTCCATGATGGGTGAACTTACATTCTTTCTTGGATTGCAAGTTCATCAATCACCCCATGGTATGTTGGGATATAAAAAGTCAAAGTGCTGAAGAGTCAAAGTACTGCTAAAGAAGAAAGTCAAAGTACTGCTCATTTATCAAAGTACTACATGGTTAAAGGACTGCTATGCAAAATCGTTAAGGATAATAATGTAATTCTAGAATGTTCTAAGTTTAGTTTAGAATTACTTGACGTACAAGGAATAGAATTGTAAACTGACTAGGGTTATCCTTATGCCTATAAAAGGACCTCTAGATTGGCATATGAATGTACGTGCATTATTAGAGTTTATTAAGTTCGATATTAGAGTTGTTAGGGATTGTTAGTGAATCTGTGTATTAAGCAGGTTCATAGTTTTAATATAATTATCGAAGTTAAAGTTAATTCTTCTTAGCTTTATTCAAGTAAATTCCGCATACTTAATAGAGATAATTCAGTGTTTCATTGTTAGTGACTTAGGATTTATCCAAGGTTGCTAAGCTCTTTACAAGCTACATAAGTTAGTTTGGTTAGAGTACATCGATCCAACAAGTGGTATAAGAGCTTGTGTGGAAACTCTGATTAAGAAGAAACCTTAAAAACTGATTTAACAAAACCCTAAAGATGTCAACTGAAGCTGCACCACCCCCTTCCATCACCTCACTCAGAATTCCTATCATCAAGAAAGGAGAGTATGATCTTTGGAGCATGAAGATGAGGCAGTACATTGCTATTACAAACCATGAACTGTGGAATGTAATTGTCAATGGTAATGAAGTTGTTGCAGATCCTATTGTCAATGTAATTGACAACCTAAACCACCTAAGGCTGTCTTGCCAGCAGCTACAATAAGGATCAAGAAAAGGCTCTCAACATCCTATTATCTGCTATACCTGATGGTCACCTACTTAAGTTTCATGATGCTAAGGATGCTAAACAACTATGGGTCACTTCAAGACAAGGTTTGAGGTAATGATGCTTCCAAGAAGATGCAAGAAATCTGGGTGAAGCAACAGTTTGAAACATTCGTGGGCTAGAGAGGTCTTGACGCGCCTATGATAGATTCCAAAATCTTCTTAGCATGTTGGAGCCATACAAAGCAAGAGGTCTGTTGAAGATGCAAATCAAGTTCTTAAGGAGTTTCCATCATGAGGGCATGGATTGCTACTATGATCGAGGACAACCTGGTTTAGACGTTATGGACTTTGATGATCTCTACAACCATTTGAAGGTGTATGAGCATGAGATGAATGGACAAACTAGTTCAAAATATCACAGATTGTCCTTTTGTCTCTGAAGATAGGCGCATCTCCTTACCTGTAATCGCTTCTCCTACTCAAAGTATTGTTGCTCAAAGTACTATTGCCTATTCTACCCCATCTTTGCTCACAAGTCACACCAACAAACACCATCCGATGAAGTTGTTTGCACATTCTTTGCTCAGCAAGCAACTTTACCTGTTACTTATGAAGAGGATTTGTCATAGATTGAAGAGGATGCTCTTGAAGAAATTGATATCAGGTGGCAAGTTGCTATGATCACTGCAAGAATCAAGAAGTTCATGAAGAAAAAGGAAGAGGCATTGACATCAAGCCTAAGGTGGTATAACTTTGACAAGTCCAAGATTGAATGTTTTAATTGTCAAAGGACTAGACACTTTGCAAGGGAATGCAAGTTTGTTAAATACCGTGCAAACAATGACTGAGAAACCCAAGCTTGAACTAAAGGAAATCCCTTTATTACTGAAACAAAGCTTTGGTTGCTCAAGAAAATCTATCGAGGTTGACTGAGTGTGAGTTTGATGATGAACCAGAACCTATTGCATGGTAGCAGTGGAAGACCTGGAAGAGTTTGATTGGAGCAGCCTTTGATGAGGAACAAGGATTCGCCGCTGGAGTCCGTAGAGATGGTCTTGGAAGCTTTGATTGGAGCATGGAGAGTGAAAGACACTGCTCTGCTGCTATGGTAGCTACTTCACTAATTTCCCCTATCTCTGAGGTATGCTCTAAGTGTCATAATTTTTATCAAAAAGGTGCTATCGATTATGTAACTAAAAGAGATAATTGTAGAAGAGCTAGGTCTGAGGTAGCTGGTTATCAAATTAATTTAGAGTCAATGGAAGCCAAAATAATAACACATGAAAATAATGAGATGGCTTCAGGTAGAAAAATATGAGCAACATGATTACCAATTAAAATTAAGTGAATGGAAGTTAGGGTAATGCGTAACTAGAAAAGATGACTAAAGAAAGGGATGAATTGCTAGAAAAGTTTGTCTTGGGGACAATCCGCCTTTCTCATGTTAGTTATGTTGAAAAATAGAGAAGAGTTTACATTAGAACTGGACTAGGTTTTGGTATGGACTTTAGTAGCATAGAAGAAAACCCACCTAGTGATAAGGATGAACTTGATTTTGAGGATATTACAACTAGTGATGATGAACTCATTAACTATGTAGATACATCTAGTAATGAGGAATCAATTAGTCAAAAACCTCCTGAGTTTAAGAAAGACAAGGTTATCATGCGGTCCCACATCCCACCTGGTAGTTTTCAACCCCTAGGACAGATGTTTCTCTTTTTGGAATAGACAACTTAGAGTTTAGGAAAAGCTTACCGTCAATCTAGTTCTAAAACCCCAAAAGAAACATTTGAGAAACCTAAGGATGATGATGTTAAGAGTCAAGCAGTACCTTCAACTCAAAGTACTACTACACCTTCAAGAAGTACTTTAAGAAAACCTTTTCAAAATACCGCTAAACCTTTTTGGGATAATTTTGGTCAAAACACCTTTCATCATTCACCAAAAAGACAAGATAGTTTTGGTCATAGACATAGAGGAAGACATTTTGGGAGTATGGGTCAAAATTTGTGTTTTGTTTGTTATAGTCCCGATCATTTGATTAAGGACCGTGAATTTCACTCGATTATTAAGGAAATTCCCAAAGACCAGGACTGCCAACCAAAACCAAGGAGAATACTTGGAATCATTCATAGGGTCAACCACGTAATTTCTCACAAGACCATAGGTACCTCACGAGAAGATCTTTTTTCAAATCACCGCATCTTCTCAAGGTAATGCTAGATTTTCAAACAATCGTGGTACCGAGATCAACCCTCAACTGCCATTACAAATCAAGAAGAGTAGCCTCAAGCTTTACTCTACACCGAAGTTAAAACCAAATGGGTTGAGAAAGAAAATCGATGGGGAACAAACAGACACTTTCAGAAATAAGGTTGAAAAAGAAAATTTTGTTGAAAAAGAAAATAAGATTTCTGTTGCAAAAGAGATTTTTACCTAAAAACCAACACAAGTTTTTAAACAACCAAAGATAATTGATCATGTGCTTAAAGATAGTGGAAATTACATACTTAAAGAATTTAAGTATAACTTCACAAGGGAACACAAGTTAGTAATGGCTTGGGTTTCTAAAATTAACTAACTCTTTTATCTTTGTGGAAACCCGTAAGGAGCTTAAAGATCATCTAATTGTGGACATTGGTTGCTCTGGAACCATGACAAGAGACAAAGAGATTCTGTCAGATTTTAGATCTTATTGTGAAGGAAGAGTTGCATTTGGGAATGATGCTAGTGGAGGAAGAATAACTGGCCAAGGAACTATCAAGGCAGGAATCATAGATTTTGAGAATGTTCGCTATGTGAAGGAGCTCAAATTCAACCTTTTGTCAATCTCTCAGATCTGTGACAAGAAGCACCTCGTGCTATTCACTCACACATAATGTCTCATTCTTTCCCCTGAATTCAAGCTTATTGATGATAACTTGGTAGTACTAAGAGTACCAAGAACAAATGATGTGTACATCTGGATAAGAGTCTTCTCTCTGAAGAGCTACATGTTTAGTAGCTAAGGCAACACTTGAAGCAAGCACTCGTGGTATAGAAGATTAGGCCATGTAAATTTCAAGAATATCAACAAGTTGGTTAAAGGAAATGTAGTTCGGGGTTTACCTTCCAAAACATACACAAATGATCACTCATGTTTGGCATGCAAGAAGGGTAAACAACACAAAGCATCATGCAAGAAGTGTTGAGGAGAACTATTAGAGAACCTTTGGAGTTGCTGCACATGGATTTATTTGGACTGTTTCGCTTGTTAGTCTAAACAAGAAGAAGTACTGTCTGGTTGTGACAGATGATTGCAGTAGATTTAGTTGGGTCTTTTTCTTGGGATTTAAAGATTATACTTTTGATGCAGTTCATGATCTAATCATAGCCCTTGAAAACCAATTGAGACTTAAAGTAAGAGGTATTAAATGTGATAATGGGACTGAATTCAAGAACAAGCTTATGGATGAATTTTGTGCTAAGAAAGGAATCAAGAGGGAGTTTAGTATTGCAAGAACACCACATCAGAATGGTGTTGCAGAGAGAAAGAACGTAACTTTGATTGAAGCGCCGAACAATGCTTGCAGATTCATTATTACCTATTCAATTTGGGTGAAGTCGTAGTACCGCTTATGTGCTTAATAGAATATCAGTCACCAAACCTCAGATGAAGACACCTTATGAGTTGCTTATGGGAAACAAACCTAACATATCTTTATGAAACCTTTTGGATGTCCTCCACTATTCTAAACACTATTGATGCTTTGGGAAAATTGATGGCAAGTCGAAGAAGGATATCTATTGGGATATTGTACCAACAACAAAGGATTCGAGTGTACAATACCAAGAAGGTTCAAGATTGTCTTCATGTTGAATTTTTAGAAGATCAAGAACATCAAAAGGGTAAAGGTCCCGATTGGATGTTTGATTGAGACTAATTCTATGAATTATGTACCGTTAAGAGAAAATCAAGATGTCCACAAAGAAGAAGATTTACAGTACATTGTTCATGGAGTCCATATTAGACCTGATGTTGTTCCTGATGAAGAACCCATACCTGTTGAAACAAAGAGAAGTACTGATGAACCAAAATCCTCATTATCTGCTGAGGATCAAGCTATTCAACATGATCTTAATAGGATGCTTTTTCAAGATGTAGTAGCACAATCTTATGATGATGATCAAAAGAGCTTATGAATAAGCAAAGAAAAAAGAACAAGACCTGCAGAAGCTCTCACAAGTATTGATGATAGTACTTTAGATCAAAGTACTGCCAAACCCTGACAACACTTTGGATGATTTAGACAATCCAATGCCCGGCTTAGATAATCGATGATGAGTTTGAAGATGAAGGTATTTTCTCCATTCCAATGAAGATGCCGATTTCACAAATTTGGGTGATAATCTTGAAGTTCCACGCACTCCTATCTTACAATTCATAAAGATCATTCGACTGGTCAAATCATTGGACCTTCTACTCATGGAGTGCTCACAAGAACCAAAGCTAAAGGTTTTTCTACACCACATAATGCTTTACTTAGCTTTGTGTATAAACAAACCGGTGAATCATAGGATCACCAAACATGCTTATTCACTTGCTTTATCTCTCAAGAAGAACCCAATAACATAGCTAAAGCATTAACTAAAGAGAGTTGGGTAGAAGCTATGCAAAAAGAACTTCTTCAATTCAAACTTCAAGAAGTTTGGGTACTATGTGATCTACCAGATGGAAAGAAAGTATTGGTAACGATGGGTTTTCGAGTAAGAGAGATGAAAGAGGGAATGTCATCAAGAACAAGGCAAGGTTAGTTGCACAAGGATATAAGACAGAAGGAGTAGATTATGATGAAGTATTTGCTCTGTAGTAAGGATTGAAGCTATTCGAATATTCCTTGCTTTGCATCATATATGGATTTCCGTGTTTATCAAATGGATGTTAAAAGTGCCTTTCTATATGGCAAGATTTCAGAGGAGGTCTATGTTAAACATCCTCCGGTTTTGAAGATCCCTGCACATCCAAACAGTCTACAAAGTTGTTAAGGCTCTTTATAGCCTCATCAAGCACCTAGAGTGGTCCGAAAGGCTCTCTACTTTCTTATTGCAACATGGTTACAGAGGGAGCAATTGATAAACCGTGTTTATCAAGAGATAAGAAGGATATTATGCGGTTCAAGTTTATGTAGATGATATCATCTTTAGAGCTACAAAACAGCCCATGGTGAAGGAGTTTGAGTCACGATGCAACATGAATTTCAAATGAGTTCTATGGGTGAATTAACTTTTTTTTGGGGCTTCAAGTTAAACAGTCAAAGGAGGGAATTTTCATAAGTCAAGATAAGTATGTCTCTGAACTCATTGGGTGAATTAACTTTCTATGAAGCCAGTTACTACACCTATCAAGTCTATCAACTCATTGGGCAAGGATGAAGATGGTCAGCCTGTTGAAGTCAAGCTGTACAGGTCTATGATTGGTTGTCATATACGTACTTAATCGCTGGCCTATATCATGTTTGCTGTCTGTTTATGTGCAAGATATCAAGTCTCACCTAGAGTCTCTCATATGAATGCAATGAAGAGAATTTTTAGTTATTTGAAACAACAACCTAAGTTAGGGTTTGGATCCAAAGGATTCACCTTTTCACTTGGAAGCTTTTTTAGATTGTGATTATGCAAGTGATAACTATGATAGAAGATCAACCACGGAGGATGCCAAAGATTTGGAAGAAGATTAGTCCATGGCAATGTAAAAGCAAACTATTGCGCAAACATCATCCACTGAAGCGAATATGTTGCTGCGCAAGGTTGTGGACAAGTGTTATGGATGCAAAATCAACTTTGGATTATGGGTTCAACTTCAATACTCTATCAACATTCATAATGAGATTACAATTTGTATTGTGAACAATCCAGTTTATCACTCCAAAACCAAGCACATTCAGATTAGGCATCACTTTATTAGAGACTGTTATGAGCATAGGCTCATTAATGTTGTCAAGGTTCACACAGATGATAATGTAGCTGATCTACTCACAAAAGGTTTTGATGTTTCAAGATTCAATCACTTGGTAGTGAGCATTGGTATTATTAATTACTAAGCTACATTTAAGGGGATGACTGATTAGTTAGTTAGACAGTCCTATGCATTGCTTGAGGGGAGGCAATCCAATGCCTATTTGAAGTGTTTGTCATTGTAAAGAAGAGAATGGAAAAGTACTGCTTTTTGTTTATATGAAAGTACTGCTCTGAAAGTACTGCTTGGAAAGTACATGACACGTGGAAAGCACGCTTGTCTTATCAACGCATCTTCCAATCGTCAAAAAGATGGTTTAAAATTCAAATAACGGTAACTTTGTTATTATGGGATGTGATTTTTAAAATCTTACCTATAAATAACTACCCTCCGAATTTCCCTCTCATCTTTATACTTATCAATCTTTTCCATATTTCTTTCTCTTTCACTTTTACTATTCATCGAATCAATTTCTTTTGTAATCAACAAAAAATGGCGAATCGAAACATAGTTTCTAAACACAACATGGTGGCTAATTTGGATAAAACTGAAGCTAATGTCGCATTCCATAACATCATTGATTTTCTCACTAGATCTCTGATGAGTGTCTAAATACTCATCATTTTTGTACAAAATAAATCATAAAATCATCCTGAAACACTCAAACACATCAAAATGATCAAAATATCACAATCTTGTTTTATGTGTTTTAAATGCAAAATATCAAAATCGATGAAAACATATCAAATTTGCAAAATTGCAGTCCCCAAGTTTCAAAAATTGTCAAAACAACCGAAAGGCATAATTTCAAAAGTAAAATCACCAAAGGTCCTTTTAAAATCAAAACGTGCCAAATTTAGTCCTTTGGTGAAAAATGTCAAAAGTTTGAGAAAATTGCAAGTTTAGTCCTTCAACTTTCAAAATTAAAATGGCCCCGAAAATGGCAAAATGTCAGCTTTGGTCCTTGTACTTTTTGAGAGTGTCACTTTTGGTCCCTTTAAACAACTTTGAAGTATTGGCAGTTATGGTCCTTGAATTTTCAGAATTGACAACAATGGTCCCTATTATTATTAAGCTTAAAACCATTTTGGACCCTTTCACACTTGGACCCCCACAAATGCATTGTGAACCCCCTTTGATTATATATATCCGGTTAATATCTTCAACCCACCAAAAGTCTACCAATCTCAACCGCTTTGCTCTCGCAACTCGTAACACCCATCCCCCTCCTCAATCCCCCTCTCCCATGTTCCCTCACCTCCAACTAGCTTCCAAGCTTCATTAATTGCTCCCCTAACCCCTCACTCAACCCCCAATGGGCAGAAAAGAAAATGCCAAAACTGATTTGAATGGTTGGGATTATTTCCAAGCCATCCAATGGCTAGGATTGATGGGAAAGATCCGAGGAGAGAGGCAAAGAGTTCAAAAGAAGGCAAAAGGGGAGCAAAGGAGGGAGTCTTCTAGTTTTGAATTTTTCTTATGTCGCTTTTTATGTCAAGTTGTTAATTTAGTATTAGACTTGTATTTTCTGGTTAAATTGTATCAACTTTAAGTATTTAAAGGTATTGAAACTCAATGCAAGTACAAAATTCAGTTTATGTTTACATGTGATCTTATTTGTCCACTGTTGAAATTTTCAAAATCAAAAGCTCATTCAAAAGCTTCATCATACTTGTTTCTCATTTATTGAGCCTTAAATAAGCTTAACATAGTTTTACAAGTTCCAATTCAAGTTTACACTCATTTTGTATCCGGTCAAAAGTCAATCGGGTGAGCATATGGCATGGACATGGTCAATGGTTGATGCAGGCTTGGAATGAGGTTGAAATGGAAGCTATGGGTTGGAATAAATAGATTAGTGGTTCTTGGTTCATTGGTTTTCAAGCTATAGTTGGTTTGGACATTTGTAAGTCCAATTCAAGTTCTTATACATATTATGCATTTGTAGTTTTTATCTGTTAATTCTTGTCCTATTAGATGTATCTAGGTCTGATAAACTAGGTTTGATCATAATATGGACTTGTACTGGTTTGGATTTGTTTCGTTGCATATCGTTTTTAGGGGTGTTTGGATTAACTGACCACTGCCTTAGAGTTATATTCAGTGGTTGATTTTTATTGTTTCATGTTTGTTTAAGTATAAGTATGCTCATTTGAATCTAGGTTTAGGTCCTGCAAACACAGAAAAGTCAAAATTGATTCTAAACTTGTCTAACTCCGTCCAATCGTGGGATTTGGGATTAGAAAATCATCATTTTGTGTTTAGATATCCATAAGCTTGTTTGCATTACAATTGTTTTATCATATTACATCGGTGTTAAGCCCAAAATTGATCTAAAGTTCAACTTAGTCAAATTTCATCAATTTGTCAAAAGTCAAAAAATGTGAAAACTGTTTGGGGTCAATTAGAGAATTGTTTTGAGTTCATTTGGGACTTACTCGTGAATCTTGGTGTTTCAAAAAGCTCACTGGTCCCCTTTCTTATAAGCATTTTGTAGAATTTTATAATTTTCTATAAGCTCCAAATTAGCTTGTGAACTTGGACCATTCTCCCTCTCACTGCCCTCTAGCCATCTAGATTTTTCTGCTTGGTAGAAAATGAGCTCATAAGAGCTCATCATAGCTTGATTTTGGTACAAATACTCTCAACCTGTCTACCAGGTTCCAATTGGTATTTTTCAGTTTTAGCTTGTATTGAAGCTTGTGCAAGCTAACTTCAACCAACCCCTTCAAGTTTTAAGCAAAATCTCAAAACATCAAATCTTTGCAATTGGGAATTCAGAGGTTATAGCTAGTTGTTACTTGTTGTTTGAGTTCCTTTTAGCATATCCAAGCTTCTTAAGTGTGGTGGTATCATTAGGTAGTTGGCTTATTGAAGTGCTTATTTTAAGCTCATTCCACATCAGTTCTTAAATCATCCAAACAAGCTCCTGTTTTTCCATTTTTCATAGCTTCCTAATATTATTTTAAGCATTTCCTGAATTTTTCAGATTTTTCCTAGTTTGTTGGTACTTTTCTCCATTTTATCTAGTTTTTAAGCATATTTAAATAGCTTTTAATAGAAAAAATTCAAAAGGTCCAAAAAATAACTTTTCATTTTATTAAGTTTAGATAAATATAATTAGTGAAAAAGTAAGTTTCCAGATTTTTCATATATTATTTGTTAATTTTAGTAATTTAATTAGTTTTAATAGTTTAAAATCATAAAAAATAGAAAAAATAACCAGAAAAATATAAAAATAGTTTTTAAAATTCTCTTTTGATATTTTAGACTTTTCCATTTCATAATTTTATTTTTCTAGCTTTATTTCCTATTTTCTTGTATTTTAGGTAATTATTTAATAGTTAAAAAAAGTTTTTAATTAATAATAATTAGATAATTAGTTGTAAAATTAATTTTCTTTTTCTAATAATTTTCTTTTATCATTAGGTTTATAAAAATATCATTTTCATATTTTTAGGTTAATATTGTAAGTTTCACGCTTTTGTTTGTACGTCACGTAGTTTTAATTAAGTTTTATTAAAACAAAAAGAACAAAAACATCAATTTAATAATAGTGATAGCGTTTATTTAATAGATTTTATCTTTTTAGATTTCTTTTAATTTGCATTTAAGCCGCTGTAATTTGTTGGCTATTTCTGTAGTTATAATCATAAATCAAATCTCTGTATCCATTCAAATCTTCTCGATCACTAAACGTTGGACTATTCTCGCACGGCTCGTTGGGACATAACGACCCGGGGAAACATTATACTCCTCAGATCTTCATTGATTTCGTGTCTGAACAGTTTTAAGCTGGTTACGGTCTGTCATTCACAAGTGGTAGACTTCATGCGATTAGACTTGGGATTGCTTGGAACCGATCAAATTTTTACGCCACGCCGGGGAGTCAGTGCTATTTGTCTTACGTCTAGAAGATTAGTTGTTTGAATACTCACTCATTTGTTCATATCATCCATCTATATATATATCCATATTTTTATTTAAAAATCCAAAACCCAAAAACAAGCAAAAAACGTATAAAAACAAAAAATATTTTCCTTTTGTTTCTATATATGTATCAAAATAATAAAAATACAAAAGATTCGTCGCTTTTCTTTAATAATAACAACTTAAAAGATTACCACACAAGAAACCAAGGCAAGTGCACTACCTAACTGCGACCATAATAAGTGCCCGAACTAAAGATATAAAACTTGCCTTTGTGTCCTTGTGATTGGTGTACCTTTTCCAAAGAAGCCATTCATCTTGGATTATTGGTTAAGTTCATCGTTGTTTTGCCTCGATCTTGTGTTAATTGATTTTGTTGTGATATCGACGCTTTCGAACCGTAAAACCCATAAAGATTCTTCTCACCCAAGTTTTATAAACGCCTTCATAATTCTCATTCTCATCTAAAGATTATTTTCCCATTTCTCTCCTTAACTCGAGGTTTCTTAGAGTTACGCCTAGTGTATGCGCACTTCGCCAGCAAGCTCGTAGACGTATTCTTAACAAAGAAAACGTACATCCGAGATACGCACGTTGAGCATCCCACCATGTCTGAATCCAAGGGATGGACCTCAAGTCCAACCCGATCCACACAATCCAGCTCCCGATCTCCGAACGATGGAGGAGCTTTGCCAACCCACGATGAATGGACGGGGCGGTCCAATTGCCCCGGTCAACATCGAGGCAACGGATTTTGGACTTAAGCATCACATGATTCAACAAGTCCAAAGTTTTTGCCAATTTCACGGATCACCGGGTGAAGATGCCAACAAGCATCTTGACAAATTTCTCACCGTCACCCAAAGTATGAAGCAAAATGGGGTCACCGATGACGCCTTTCGCTTATACCTCTTTCCATATTCCTTGACGCTTCATGCCACCGCATGGTTTGATCGTCTTCCCAAGAACTCAATCCATAGTTTCGATGAAATGATCTCCAAGTTCTTGGCGAAAATATTTTCCACCGCGATGGTGACGAAACTAAGGAATGAAATCAGCAATTTTAGGCAGCTTTCCGACGAGTCCTTATTCGAGGCATGGGAACGCTATAAGCTTTCAATTGACCGATGTCCGAACCACAACATGTTGCTTGTCACCCAAATAGATACATTCTATAACGGGTTAACACCGAGACATCGCGGACACAATCAATGCCGCCGCTGGTACCTTTATGAAAAGGCGACCAAGAGTGCTATGATCTCATCGAAAATATGACTGCCCACCACAATTATTGGGATTCCTCAGCCGAGAGGAGTGAGTCAAGGAGATCCACCACCCTTCCATCTTCGAGTTCACCACTCTCAACAAAAAGTTGGAAGAGATATCAGCCGCCATGCTTAAAATGAATCACACAAATGCTAATCAACAAGTTAATGCCGTGAACAAGAGTTGTGAGACTTGTGGTGGTCCACATCCTTATTTTGAGTGTCCAGCCTCCGGTGGCTTCACTCAAGAGAGCGTATATGCTGCTCAAGGTTCCTACAATTTGGGGGGTAACTCCTACCAACCGCAAGGGACCGTAGCTTCTAAGCTATCGCTCTAACAACTACCTTGGACCACCCGGGTTTAATCAAAATCGAAACAATCAAAACAGAAATAATCGCTTTAATCAGAATCAGAATCAGAATTTTCACCATCAAGGTTCTCAAAATCAAGGGAACTATAATCAAAACCGATTCCAAGCTCCACAACAACTGCTCAAGCTCCACCTCCTCAAGCTTCCATTGACATTGTTAGTTACATCAAAACAATGAAGCTAAGATGGTGTCCATGCAAAATCAGATTACCTCTATGAGAAATGATTTTACATCTGAGATTAGAACAACTAGTAGCAAGATTGATCAACAAAATAGCAAGATCGATAGCGTGCTTGCTCTTCTCGTAAGTCAAAAGAATCAAGTTTCAACTTCGTGAACTCTTCCAAGTAACACCATTCCCAACCCTAAGGGTGAGTTGAATGCTATTACCACTCGAAGTGGTAAATCTTATGAGGAACCCTCGATGCCTACTCCTTCTCCAGTGAAGGATGTGGAACGAGAAACCGAGGTGACAAAGGACGAGGTGCATATCTCAAGCCCACGGTACCGCGACAAGTCCAACCGTCGGTCGACTTACCTCCAATTCCGGAACCCGTTGTTCCGATGACCAATCCTAAGCCTTCACTTCCTTATCCTTCAAGGCTTAATGATCAAAAGGCCCGCAACAAAACTAATCAACAAATGGAAAAGCTTATCCAAATCTTTCAAGATTTGCACTTCGAGATTAGTTTAGCGGACGCTCTTCTTCTTATGCCCAAATTCGGTCCGACAATCAAAAGTTTGTTGACTAACAAAGAAAAGATTTCCGAATTGGCTAAAACTTCTTTGAATGAGAATTGCTAATCGCGGCGTTATCCTCAAAAGCTTCCCAAAAGCTAGGAGACCCCGGAAAATTCCTCATCCCATGTTATTTTCAAGGATTAGTTCAATGCTCCGCTTTGGCCGATCTTGGCGCAAGCATTAACTTAATGCCAAACTCCCCGGAAGAAGCTTTCATTACCTCCGCCACACCTACGTGTATGGTCCTTGAGCTTGTCAATCGCCGTACGAGTTCTCATCCGCTAGGTATAGCCGAGGACGCCTGTGTAAAGTTGGAGATTTCCATTTCCGCCGACTTTGTTGTTGTTGAATTTGATGCCGATCCCTCGAAGTACCCCTCATCCTGGGAGGTGCTTCTTGAAAACGGGTCGGCATTAATCGACGTTGATATGGGGAAATCACTTTGAGGTCAAACAAGGAAGCCGTTACCTTGAACCTCGATCAAGTTACGAGATATTCCCCTAGTTATGAAGACACTTCCGTCAACATGATTGATGTCATTGACATTGTGTCGGAGGAATATTCTCAAGAACTTCTTGGATTCTCGAGTGGCAATCCCACTTCGGTTGATCCCATCGTTGTTCTCTCTTCCACATCCCTCACTCCGTTTGAGGGAAGTAACTCTATTTCGGAAGAGATTGAAGCATATTTGTCTAGTGATTCAGTTTCATGGGAAATTGATCACGCCCCTATTGACATCGAGGGAGATATTCTTCTCATCGAGAAGTTGCTCAATGATGATCCCTCATCACCCCCTCCTCAAGAACTTCATAAAGAGGAAATCAAAACGATTGAAAAATCTCATGATCCTCCCGAGGTCGAACTTAAGGACTTACCACCTCATCTCGAGTATGCATTTTGAGGTCTGACAATAAATCACCTGTCATTATTGCTAAAGACTTGAGTGAGGATGAAAAAGCCGCTCTCATAAAGGTTTTGAAGTCACACAGCAGCCATCGCTGGAAACTTTCCGACCTCCAGGGGGTTGACCCGAAATTTTGTACTCACAAAATTCTCCTGGAAGATGACTCCAAACCAGCGGTTCAACACCAAAGAAGGGTGAATCCTAAAATTCATGAGGTCATCAAAGCGGAAGTCATAAAACTTCTCGATGCCGGATTGATTTACCCTATCTCGGATAGTCCTTGGGTGAGCCCCGCTTCATTGTGTTCCCAAGAAAGGTGGCATTACTGTCATTGAAAATGATGAAAACGAGTTGATTCCTACCGATTGGTTACGGATGATGCGTGTTTGCATTGACTACCGAAAGTTAAATGAAGCCACCCGTAAAGACCACTTTCCCTTACCTTCATGGACCGATGCTTGAGAGATTAGCGGGAAACGAATACTACCGCTTTTCTCGATGGTTTCTGTTACTTCCAAATTCCCATATAGACCTCAGATCAAGAAAAGACCACATTCACATGTCCTTATGGAACATTTGCTTACCGGCGATGCCTTCGGCTTATGCAATGCTCCCATCGCCCAAAGGTGTATGATGGGCATTTTCCATGATATGATCGAAAAGACTATGGAAGTCTTTATGGATGATTTTTCGTCTTGGGAATTCTTTTCCAACATGTCTCCCATTTGGACAAGATGCTTGAACGCTTTGTGAAAAACACCAACCTTTGTCTAAATTAGGAGAAATGTCACTTTATGGTCAAAGAAGGCATTGTCCTTGGCCATAAGATCTCTAAGAAAGGGGTTGAGGTGGACAGAGCTAAAGTTGATGTTATTGCAAAGCTACCTCCTCCCACAACTGTTAAAGGAGTTAGAAGTTTCCTTGGTCATGCCGGTTATCGCTGCTTCATTCAAGATTTCTCGAAAATATCCCAGCCTATGACCCGACTTCTTGAAAAAGACACTCCTTTCGTCTTCTCTAGTGAGTGCATTGAAGCTTTCCAAACTCTTAAGAGGAAGCTCACGGAAGCACCAATTCTAGTTGCCCCTGATTGGGACCTACCATTCGAGCTTATGTGCGACGCAAGTGATTTCACATAGGTGCAAATCTTGGGCAACGCAAGGCTAAACATTTCCAGCCTATACACTATGCTAGCAAAACTTTGAACGAAGCTCAAGCACATTACACCACTACGGAGAAAGAATTACTAGCGGTGGTGTATGCTTCGAAGTTTCTACCATACTTGATCTTGTCCAAAAGCATAGTGTATACGATCACTCGCCCTCAAATATCTTCTTGCTAAGCAAGATGCAAAACCGAGATTGATCCGATGGATTCTCCTCCTACAAGAATTTGATATCACCATTCGTGATAAAAAAGGAGCGGAGAACCTAGCGGCTGACCATCTTTCCCGTCTTGAAAATCCTCATCAAGGTGTGCTCGAGAAAAGGAGATAAATTAAACGCTTTTCCTCTCGAGACACTTAATGTGGTATCTCATCGTAGAGATTCGAGTACCCCATGGTTTGCCGAATTTGCAAACTATCATGCGGGTAACTTTGTTGTGAAAGGGATGTCGTCCCCAACAAAAACAAATTCTTTAAAGATGTTAAGCATTACTCGGGACGACCCCTACTTGTTCAAGGTTTGTGCGGATCAAGTCATCCGACCGGTGTGTTCACGGCCGCCAGAACCATGAAATTCTCAAGGCTTGTCATCATGGACCCACGGGGACATAATGGAACTACACCGCCAAGAAGGTGTTTGATTCTGGTTTCTATTGGCCCACAATTTACAAAGATGCTCATGACCTCGCCAAATCTCGCGACTCTTGCCAACGCCATGGTAACATCTCTAACAGAGATGAAATGCCTCAAAATGCCATTCAAGTGTGCGAGATATTTGACGTATGGGGCATTGACTTTATGGGCCGCCTCTGCCTTCCTCGGGGAACAAGTATATACTGTGGGTGGTCGACATTGTCTAAATGGGTGGAGGCGAAGCGCTACCTACCAACGACGCCAGTAGTTGTGAAGTTTTAAAGTCTCTTGCCCGCTTTGGAACTCCTCGTGCTATCATTAGTGATCGCGCACACACTTTGCAATGACCACCCGCAAAGTGATGCTTGTCGGTGTCACCCACCGCCTCTCCACCGCGCATCACCCACAAACTAGTGGGCAAGTGGAAGTTTCGAACCGTGGTTTGAAAAGAATTGAGAGGACCGAAGCAAAATCGTGCCTCTTGGTCGCATAAATTAAGATGCACTTTGGGCCTTCCTCGCTACAAAACACCCATCGTACTCCTTACAAGCTCGTGGTATGGAAAGGCGTGTCATCTCCCGACGAGCTTGAGCACAAAGCCTATTGGGCCTGAAGCATGCAAATTTCGACTAAGTTCGGTGATCATCGAAAGTTCAACTCAACGAATTAAATGAACTCGGATCAAGCTTACGAGAACTCATTGATCTACAAAGAAAAGACAAAGAAGATCCATGACTCAAAGATTAAGAACCGCGCTTTCACTTATGACGAAGTCCTTCTTTTAATTCTAGATTAAAGATCTTCTCGGGAAACTTAAGACCCGTTGGATCGGGTCCATTTACCATTACCAGTTTCCATATGGCACCGTCGAATTGTCTCAAATAGACGGGCCAAACTTCAAAGTGAATGGACATAGGTTGAAGCATTATTTTGGAGAGGACATTCCTCATGTGGTTGTCCCAGATTTACAAACTTTCCCCATGAACCAATGACGCGGGATCGAGTCAAGCTAGCTTTCACTGAATCAAAAAACAATAGCACACTATATGGGTTTTCACCCATATTTCCACTTCTTTCTATTTTCTACCACCCTAGTGGGGTTGCCCCACATGTTGTGTGTATATTAGCAAAAAAAAAAAAAAAAAAAAAATATATCTTCTAAATAATGGCCAGTATTTCCCTTTTACGTTCTTTGTTTCGCATACAATCAGATTTGAATATTGAGGGCAATAGTCATCTCTAGTGTGGGGGGGATTCTCACGATTTTATCATGTAATTATCCGCCTAATTCCCCCGTTTTTTATCATGTAATTATCCGCCTAATTCGCTTTTAAAATTTTTTTGGAGCAAGTGTTTTGCACTTTCTCATCCGGTTATCATCCGCCTTGTCTAGTAAGACAAAAGGATTGGCTAATCCGTGAGCAAACGCTTTTGTAAAGATTTCTCAACCGCTTTATATGGCTTGTAATTTGCCCAAAATTGTATGGTTCTCAACTCACCATATCCTAAAAAGTGAAGAGTTGGCTAGCCCGCAAGATTATGGCTTGTGGTAAAGGCAGTGGAAAATCCATAATTGGTAATCAGCTCACCAAAGATAATATTGATAATTTATCTAAGAGTTGGCTAGTCCGTATGGGTATGGCCTCGTAAAGACAAATCAAACTGCTGGAAGTCGGTGGTTTGCTCAAAATCACATGGTTATCGGCTGTACCATGGTTCTTACTTGAACTCAAAACATTTGGCTACCTAAGTAATGGCTTTTGGTAAATAGATGAAATCCATTAAATTTTCTCAAAAGATTGCTAGGGACTAGCAATATCTTAGTGGGATTGATGAAGTGCCTAAATACTCATCATTTTGTACAAAATAAATCAAGAAAATCATCTCAAAAACACTCGTAAACACATCAAAATGATCAAAATATCACAAATCAGTGTTTTATGTGTTTTAAATGCAAAAATATCAAAATCGATGAAAACATATCAAATTTGCAAAATTGCGCTTTAGTCCCCAAGTTTCAAAATTGTGTCAAAACAGTCCCCTCGAGCATATAATTTCAAAAGTAAAATCACCAAAGGTCCTTTTAAAATCAAAACGTGCCAAATTTAGTCCTTTGGTGAAAAATGTCAAAAGTTTGAGAAAATTGCAAGTTTAGTCCTTCAACTTTCAAAATTGGCGTAAATGGCCCCCGAAATGGCAAAATGTCGTACTTTGGTCCTTGTACTTTTTGAGTGTCACTTTTGGTCCCTTTAAACAACTTTGAAGTATTGGCGCTATGGTCCTTGAATTTTCGTAATTGACAACAATGGTCCCTATTATTATTGCTTAAAACCATTTTGGACCCTTTCACACTGACCTCACAAATTGCATTGTGAACCCCCTTGATTATTATATCTCGGTTAATATCTTCAACCCGCCAAAGTCTATCAATCTCAACCGCTTTGCTCGCAACTCGTAACACCCATCCCCTCCTCAATCCCACTTTCCCATGTTCCCTCACCTCCAACTAGCTTCCAAGCTTCATTAATTGCCCTCTAACCCTCACTCAACCCCCCAATGGGCGTAAAAGAAAATGGCGCCAAAATCGGGATTGAATGGTTGGGATTATTTCCAAGCCATCCAATGGCTAGGATTGATGGGAAAGATTCGTAGGAGAGAGGCAAAGAGTTTGGGTTATAAAAAGAAGGCAAAAGGGAGCAAAGGAGGGAGTCTTCTAGTTTTGAATTTCTTTCTTATGTCGCTTTTATGTCAAGTTGTTAATTTAGTATTAGACTTGTATTTTCTCTGGTAAATTGTATCAACTTTAAGTATTTAAAGGTATTGAAACTCAATGCAAGTACAAAATTCAGTTTATGTTTACATGTGATCTTATTTGTCCACTGTTGAAATTTTCAAAATCAAAAGCTCATTCAAAAGCTTCATCATACTTGTTTCTCAGTTCTATTGAGCTTAAATAAGCTTAACATAGCTTTTTACAAGTTCCAATTCAAGTTTACACTCATTTTGTATCCGGCCAAAAGTCAACTCGGGAGCATATGGCATGGACATGGTCAATGGTTGATGCAGGCTTGGAATGAGGTTGAAATGGAAGCTATGGGTTGGAATAAATAGATTAGTGGTTCTTGGTTCATTGGTTTTCAAGCTATAGTTGGTTTGGACATTTGTAAGTCCAATTCAAGTTCTTATACATATTATGCATTTGTAGTTTTATCTCTAATTCTTGTCCTATTAGATGTATCTAGGTCTGATAAACTAGGTTTGATCATAATATGGACTTGTATGTGGTTTGATTTGTTTCAGTTGATATCGTTGTTTTGGGGTGTTTGGATTAACTGATCTCCTTGTCTTAGAGTTATATTCAAGGTTGATTTTTATTGTTTCATGTTTGTTTAAGTATAAGTATGCTCATTTGAATCTAGGTTTAGGTCCGCAAACACGTAAAGTCAAAATTGATTCTAAACTTGTCTAACCGCCCATTGGGGATTGGGATTAGAAAATCATCATTTTGTGTTTAGATATCCATAAGCTTGTTTGCATTACAATTGTTTTATCATATTACATCGTTGTTAAGCCAAAATTGGATCTAAAGTTCAACTTAGTCAAATTTCATCAATTTGTCAAAAGTCAAAAAAAAATGTGAAAAATCTGCTGTTTGGGGTCAATTAGAGAGAATTGTTTTGAGTTCATTTCTGACTTATTCAAGAATCTTGGTGTTTCAAAAAGCTCAGCTGGTCCCCTTTCTTATAAGCATTTTTGTAGAATTTTATAATTTTTCTATAAGCTCCAAATTAGCTTGTGAACTTGGACCATTCTCCCCGCCATCTGCCTCGCCAGCTCATCTGAGATTTTTCGGCTTTTGTGCAGGTACAGAGCTCATAAGAGCTCATCATAGCTTGATTTTTGGTACAAATACTCTCAACCGTGTCTATAAAGGTTCCAATTGGTATTTTTCTCTAGTTTGTATTGAAGCTTGTGCATTAGCTCAAACTTGGTACCCTTTTACCTGCTTTTAAGCAAAATCTCAAAACATCAAATCTTTGCAATTGGGAATTCAGAGGTTATAGCTAGTTGTTACTTGTTGCTTTTGAGTTCCTTTAGCATATCCAAGCTTGCTATGTGGTGGTCATTAGGTAGCTTTTGGCTTATTTGCTTATTTTAAGCTCATTCCACATCAGCTTCTAAATCCTCCAAACAAGCTCATGTTTTTCCATTTTTCATAGCTTCCTAATATTATTTTAAGCATTTCCTGAATTTTTCAGATATTTCCTAGTTATTTGGTACTTTTCTGCAGATTTATCTAGTTTTAAGCATATTTAAATAGCTTTTAATAGAAAAATTTAAAGGTCCAAAAAATAACTTTTCATTTTTATTAAGTTTAGATAAATATAATTAGTGAAAAAAGTAAGTTTCCAGATTTTTCATAGTTTATTTGTTAATTTTTAGTAATTTAATTAGTTTTTAATAGTTTAAAAAAAATCATAAAAATAGAAAATAAACTTAAAAAATATAAAAATAGTTTTTAAAATTCTCTTTTGATATTTTAGACTTTTCCATTTCATAATTTTATTTTTCTAGCTTTATTTCCTATTTTCTTGTATTTTAGGTAATTATTTAATAGTTAAAAATAGTTTTTAATTAATAATAATTAGATAATTAGTTGTAAAATTAATTTTCTTTTTCTAATAATTTTCTTTTATCATTAGGTTTATAAAAATATCATTTTCATATTTTTAGGGTTAATATTGTGTAAGTTTCACGTTTTTGTTTGTACGTCACGTAGTTTTAATTAAGTTTTATTAAAACAAAAAGAACAAAAACATCATTTTAATAATAGTGATAGCGTTTATTTAATAGATTTTATCTTTTTAATTTCCTTTAATTTGCATTTAAGCCAGTAATTTGTTGGCTATTTCTAGTTATAATCATAAATCAAATCTCTCTGATCCATTCAAATCTTCGATCACTAAACGCTGGACTATTCTCGACTACTGCTGGGACATAACGACCCTGGGAAACATTATACTCCTATCTTCATTGATTTCGGGTTCGAACAGTTTTGCTTACTTGGGTCCGGTCATTCACAAGTGGTAGACTTGCGTGATTAGACTTGACTGTTTGGAACCGATCAATCTCCAATCAGTTATGCACTTTTGGTGGAACCAGATGTTATTGAGCCATGGATTCAACAATTTTGGGCGACTGCTAGAACTCACATGGAGAATGATGAGTCATATCTACAAAGCTAAGTTGCTAGGAAGATCATTAGAGTTAGTAAAGCCTCCATTCGAGAAGATTTGATATTTGATGATGAAGAAGGGGCTATACGCTTTGAAAACAACTTATTTGGGATACTTTCAGAGATCTCGGTATGAAGGGTCTTTAAATGAATTAACATTCAATAAACCCTTGTTTAGTCCACAATGGAAGTACCTGGTTCATGTTTTACTTCATTGTATCAGTTCAAAGAGTACTTCATGGGAGCAATTTGGATCCAATATAGCATCTCGCTTAGTGGGATTGGCTACAAATCGTGTCTTCAACTTTCAAGACTCATTCGATGGTATGATATCTCATATTTCTAATGGATCACCCCGTTAATGTATCCAAGATTTATTCAAGTTTTATTGAATGAACAACTTCATGATGTACCAAAGCCTTCAAGCTTATTACTAGTCAGGGTACAACCTCAAAGATTTTTCACCATGGCTGCTAAGAGTGATAGGTTTTTCTGGAAGGAACACTCGTTGACTACTTCTATGATGGAGATTGTTCAGCAATCGAGAGAAGCTGCTAGTGAAGAAGGAGAAGGTAACGCATCAACTCAAGGTACGCTTCTCAACATACTTTCTTCACATGTATCATGAACCGTATGCACCTAGCCTTCATCGGCTACATCTCACCAAGCACCGCTTGGTGATTTAGAACCAGAAGTAAAACCACCATCCTCTTCCAATGATTACATTTCCACAGATGGGCTTCAAACATCTGGAGGAGATGAGGGAGATGTGGCTTCTGAGGGTCAAGTTCTGGATAACTATGGTTTGGCAAGGGAGCTCGTAAGATTGAAGAAAGACTTTGAAGCTCAGGCTGCACAAATCAATAAGTTGAAAATCAAGTTTTGAAGGTTAAAGAAGTTTGTTTGGCCATTGGTCCAAAATCACAGATTATGGGTCAATTCTCAAAAGAAGTTTAAGAAGCCTTCAAAGGGCAAAAAGGTTCAACAGCAGTCTTCATTCAATTTGGGAGGAATTGAGCAATATAATTTAAATGAAGATGCTCAACCTCATACGATAAAGATACTAAACCTCAAGGTATCAAACTCAAGGTACCGATGTTCAAACTCAAAGAAATCAAGCTACAAGTAAACATTCAAAGTAATCGAGCCCAAGGAACCTGGTGTTCAAAGTACCGATGTTCAAGGTGTTGTTGATCAAGGTACCGCCTTTCAAGGAACATATAGACAAGAGTTAATCACACCAAGGATTCTAGATTTTAAAGAGGAAGCCGGTCCTTCAACGTCATACCAAAAGGAAGCCGATACACCCAAACCAAGATAATAATCGCAAGTGATGAGATCAGAGGCTTGAGATATTGCACAACTTATCAAAACCAAGGGGTGTTAGTATTCCAGAGTTGCCAAGAACAACCTCAAGTTTCTCAACCAGTGTTAGATCCTAATGACAAAGGGAAAGGCAACCTGTGGAATCAAAGAAGAAGAAAAGCTCACGGTCAGATATAAGAGCTATTGAAGTGGCTAAGAATGAAGAGGCTGCTAAGAAGTTTCAAGCAGAGTATGATGCTGAAGTTGTTGTACTAGTAAAGAAACCTGTTGTATCAAAAAGACCAAGTATTGCTAAGGAAATAAATGCCATGATGGCTTATCTAAAGGGTCAAGGGTATACTAGATTACAGAAGTTGAAATATTTTGAGATGAAACAGCTGTATGTGTAATGCCCCGACCCAACAAGGGTAAAGGAATCACAAGTAATGGTGTCATATCAAAGCAAACATAAATATCCAAAAGAAATCTTAACATAAATGCGGAAGTAAAACAAGTCAAAACGACTTCAATACATAGGTCCCAAATGAAAAATAACTCTAACCAAAAAGTCTGAAATAATAAGTCTTAAATGGCATCATAAGATCAAAGCTAAAAATCTCTAAGGTAAGTCCACTCATGCACTCATCCCAAAGCAAAAACCCAGCTTCCATGCTTAGATACCGCCGCGGAAGAAAGGAAAATGCGGCCAGCTTCAAAAGCCCAAAGGAATGATATGAAAGCAAAGTTTAACAACTTAATATCAATATGAAATATAATAAACGGAAGATAGCAAAATCATAATCATTTTCAAAGTATAAATCAGAATTTTCAAATAAAGTTTATAGTAAACTACCACGAGCCCGTAAACAAATATCGATCATAATCATATTCTCATAAGGCAACATTTCGTAAGGCAACATTTGCGGGGAGACCTACCAGAGTTATGAAGGACGTGCATGCACGCAAAGATCAATCATCGATAACATATAACGATAATGTGATAACAGATCTAGGATGCATCCATATCCTCTTCCTACATATACAAAATATGCTCCACCATCCAGAACGTATGTAACATCACTCTATCGCCCTAGAGTCATATCGAGAGGTGCATCACTGATACGACATGGAACCCCATGACTAGTGAAATATTTGGCTCGTGTGTCAAACTATCTTAGGTCAAATCGAATGTCATAACTCCATAGATCATATTTTATCGGTGTTATTCACATTTTCAAAGTCAGAGTTTTCATATCATATAGTTTTAAAATCAAATGTTTCATAATTCAAATCGAGTTCAGATAAGCAATAGCTCAAACAAAATGGAATGGGGTTCATAGCAAAGGCTTAGGAAACCCTAATAGAAAAGCTAACGAAAAGAAAATTAAAAGGAACCTTTCTTGAAAAGGTCAATATCTGTACTTTATTCCAAAGCAAATGATCAAAAAGCATAAATACGGAAAGCAAAGGATTACTCCTTCTTCTCAGAACCTATACACATTAACGGGTCAGCCCATATTTATGATTCCGTAATCATCGAAATGATCTTTTAACATTTGGTGTTTATACTTAGTGTATTCAGTGATCTTCATACTTTAGGGTTTTATGATTAAATGAGACTTAAGTGTTTTATAATTAATATCGTAGATTAGGTTCATTATGTCATTTATTAAAGTTTAGGGTTAAATGTGAAAATAGTTTAAACGCCATAAACTCCCACATGAAATAACGAATTAACACTCTTAGCTTCAAACCCTAATCGACTCTCATTATGTTCTACGGTTTTATCCTTCTTTTAATATCACCTTAATATGCATTTACTTTTCATGTTACGTCTTTTAATGACTTGCTACTTAACCTAATACCTTCATGTCTTAACCATAATGCTACTTATATACATGTTCTACTTCAACTTTTATTCCCATGCACGTTTATGATTTTATGTGACACACAAATTACTTATTATCCGGATTAAATACACATTTACACACACACGACTATATAGCTCTCAGATAGATATGACCACGTACTATGTTTACATATCATTC
Source organism: Chrysanthemum makinoi (assembly GCA_910596185.1). Lineage (NCBI taxonomy): Eukaryota > Viridiplantae > Streptophyta > Magnoliopsida > Asterales > Asteraceae > Chrysanthemum > Chrysanthemum makinoi. The sequence goes on from OU343223.1 coordinate 193,249,302, forward strand.
AAGCTCACTTGACTTATAAAACACCCGCATGATACACAAACCATTTAGGGTTCGCATGCACTATTCTGGCTCACATTTCAAACTAGAGTTTATGTTTATATGACCTCTTACTTATTTAATACATGTTCAAAACTCTTATATGTTTCGTTCAAACCTAGGGTTCGACTAATAGGTTATTACGCAAATCCTAGCTCATCTAAGTACTTTACATATTCAAGTTACCATGTTTTACACCTTGGCTGAAACATACACATGGTTCGGTTCACATGCATGTGGTTCGGGTTCTCATACCGACCTAACCATGATCCGATTCAATAATATCTACGTAACATACTCTTTAACACTTATAAGGTTCAAATTGTATGGTTTGTTCTTTGTTGGTTTCATACGGCTCGACACAAGGGAAAAGGAAACACAAATCGACTAAAACAAACATGCGACAACATATTAACTTAAGGTGCATCAAAGGAAAACGAGAAACACGCTATACCTTAACTTGGTTGAAGCAAAATCTCACCAGAAGGTTGTAGGGTTCGCCGAAAGGGAGCAAAGAAAAGAAAGAGAGGCAACCAAAAACTAGGGTTTCACTTTTGAGTTTATGTATTGTATTTATAGCTAGTAACATTTAGTTTAGGGCTTTAGGAGGGGTTGGGTTCGGCCTAGTCCAACCGAGCACACAAAAACCCACTCCATATGGGCTTCACTTCGAGTCCATCGATCCAAAATCAAACAAATGGCGAGGCCCAAACTTCTATGCGAGACATTTTAAATCTTCGTCGCACAAAAATCGACACGTTACATATTTTAGTTAAATTCTAATTATTCGTTAGTTAGGTTTTAATTTTCGGCAATGATTATAAACGTATTTTACGTATTTTATAATTTTCGCTTCCAAGGGTATTTTAGTCTTTATCTATGTTTTAGATTTTCGTGTTTTACAACTCTTCCACTCTAAAAGAAGAATTTTCGTCCTCGAAAATTGAAATGAAACGAAACGAAAATGAAATGAGAACATACCAAACTATTCAAAGAAATGAGGATAACTAGTCGATCGACTCCTCGGTTTCCTGTGTAGCCTCACGCTCCTGGTGATTTTTCCAAAGAATCTTAACGAACGGAATGACTTTATTTCTCATGACTCTTTTTTGCCTTTCTAAAATAGCTTCCGGTTCTTCAGATAAAGACATATCGGATTGAATTTGATCAAACGGATAAGAAGCAACGTGTAACGGATGATAGTTGTATCCCCTTAGAAGAGATACATGGAAAACATCATGAACATGATAACCGGCGGAAGTGCTAATCGATATTTAAACTTCTCCCTATACGTTCCATTTCAAACGGACCGATGAATCGAGGACTGAGCTTGCCCTTGATTCCGAAATGTTTCACACCTCTAAACGGTGAGACTTTCAAAGATACACGATCTCCAACCCGAAATTCTAAATCACGACGATGCTTGTCGGCATAACTTTTCTCACGAGACCTAGCCTCCTTCTTTCTTCTAGCAATGCCTACTTTCTCATTATCGATCTCAATCATTTCTGTACCTTCAATTAAACGTTCACCTACTTCATCCCAACAAGTAGGTGATCTACATTTCCTTCCATAAAGAAGTTCAAACGTGTTGCCTTTAATGCTAGCATGCCAACTGTTGTATGCAAACTCTACTAAACATAAATATTCATCCCAAATGCCAGTCCATTCTAAAGCACAAGCCCTTAGCATGTCCTCTAAGGGCTGAATAGTCCTCTCTGACTGACCATCTGTTTGAGGATGAAATGCCGTACTAAAATTAAGTCGAAAACCCCAAGCTTTTGCAAACCTTTCCAAACGGGAAGTAAAACGCGGATCTCTTCGGACACAATAGATGTCGAGTACCATGAAGTCTAACTATCTCTTTGTGAAAATTTCCGCCAATCTACCAATACCATAATCCTTTCTAATTGGTAAGAAATGAGCAAATTTGGTTAGTCGATCAACAACTACCCAAATCACATCATGCTTCTTCCGAGTAAGAGGTAGTCCAGTCACAAAAATCCATAGATATCTTATCCCACTTCCATGTCGGAATATCCAATGGTTGCAAATAAATCCACTAGCCCTTTTGTGTTCAATCTTAACCCGCCGACAAATCATACACTTCGACACAAACGCCGCCACATCTTGCTTCATGCCATTCCACCGTATAGTGCTTTCAAATCCCTATACATCTTGGTAGAACCAGGATGGATAGTGAAAGGAGAACTATGAGCTTCAGTCATAATTCTAAGTACCGAATCATTGGGAACACATAGCCTATCTTCATACCATACAATTCGCCATTATCAACCTTAAACTCCGGTCGCTTACCTTCTTCAACATTTTGCGCCACGCCCACGGCCACAATATCTTTCTGCTTCCTTAATTTGAAGTATAAGGTTTGACTCACCTTCATACTAGCCTAGTATCCATCAAAACCTCGTACACACAACTCAACATCCAAACGCTCTAAGTCACGAAGAATCCTAGGTTCAATCTCAATACTTGCAAGAATGCCGATTTCCGGCTAAGCTGCGAGAAACTACATTAGCCTTATCGGGATGGTGATGAATGTTGGTATCATAATCCTTAAGAAGTTCTAACCATCTTCTGCCTCATGTTAAGTTCTTTCCGAAAGTGAAAATATACTTGAGACTCTTATGGTCGATGAAAATATCACACGTCTCTCCATACAAGTAATGTCTCCAGATCTTCAATGCGAACACCACAGAAGCTAACTCAAGGTCATGAGTTGGGTAATTCTCCTCATAGGTTTTAGCCGCTTGAAGCATAAGCTATTACCCTTCCATGTTGCATCAAATCACAGCCCAATCCTTTCTTAGATGCTGTCACATCAGTAATCGGAATCCTCCGTAACGGATGGAAGAGTCAAAATAGAGGACACCAATCTCCGCTTCAACTCCTCAAAACTCTCTTCTCGCTCATCCGCCCATTCAAACTTTTCTCCTTTTCTCATCAGCTTTTGGGGCAAAGCTAAACAAGAGAAACCTTCAACAAAACGTCGGTAGTAACCAGCAAGTCCTAGAAAACTTAACCTCAGTCATCGTCGTAGGTCTTGGCCATTTAGTGATAGCCTCAACCTTAGACGGATCCATGGTGATACCATCAACAGATACGATATGACCAAGGAAAGCGACTTGTTTTAAACTTAACTCACACTTCGAAAATTTAGCGCACAACTTCTTCTTCCTAATCTCCAAAACTATCCAGATGTTGTTCATGCTCTTCTTCTCGGACTTAGAGTAAACCAAAATGTCAGCCGATGAAAACAATAACAAACTTGTCGAGAAACTAATGGAAAACACGATTCATTAGGTCCATAAATCACGCAGCGATTTGTCAAACCAAAAGGCATAACGAGAAATTCATAATGACCATATCTCGTGCGAGCAACGGTCTTAGGAACATCTTGCTCTCACACGAGCGTGGTGATGATAACCATCTCGATCAATCTAAGAAAAGAACTTAGCTCCTTGCGTTGATCAAACAAATCATCAATAATACGCGAGATAACGTTACGAATAGTAATACAGTTGAGTTCACGGTAGTCGATACATAGACGCATACTTCCATCCTTCTTCTTCACAAACAAGACAGGTGCACCCCATGGAGAAACACTGGGTCAAATAAATCCATTTTCTATCATCATCTCTTGCACTGCTCCTCAACTCCTTCGCTTCTACAAAGTGCACGATACGGAGCCTTCAAATCGGTTCAACACTAGGAATTAACTCCAATGCTAAACTCAACTTCTCAGTCGGGGAATACCGGAAGTTCATCTGAAAAACGTCGGTGAATTCACAAACAATGTAGTTTTCAATGTTAGGACTCTCCAAAGATGTGTCCTTAACAGATGCAGAAAAACCTTGGCACCCATGAGCAAGCATGGTCCGCTTCATAGCGAGAAATAAACTTAACAGATTTGAGAGGTTGAGAACCATAATAAACAAATTCGGGATGTTTTACGCCTCCAAAGATCACCGTTCTAGCATAGCAGTCAATTGAAGCTCTATGATAAGCCAACCAATCCATGCCTAGAATGACATCAAAGTCAACCATATCGAGAGGATACAGATTTGCAAGGCGAATACGATCATCAAAACGAAGAGGGCACTTAACGTATTTATGATCAATGATCATGTGGTTTTTTCATAGGCGTAGAAATCGATAAGTGATTTGTTAGTGGTTTGGGCTTCATATTAAGTTTCTTAGCAAATGTGATGATATAATGGAGTGTGGCACCGTATCAAATAAAGTGAAGAAGAAAAATCATCAATGAAAAGAGTGCCCGTAATGGTAAGTGGCAGTCTCACCATAGTAGCATAAACACGCCCAAGAGTAGGTGGCGGCTTGATGTAGTTTCCAGAATCACCGGTTCCTCTTAGGGCAATCCTTGATCTTGTAGTAGTGGAACCACAAGAGAAACATCCACCGGCCTTGAAACATCCCGATGAGCCTTCCACAAGTGGCAGAGTGGGGGAGGCAAAACCTCACCGTCCTTGTCGGACCAAGATCCAGCACGACTGACATTTGATCCTCGAACCGACTGATCCTTGTTGCACTGGCTGTTACCTTGATTCACTCGATCATTTCCATTCTTACCCCACCTCGCCTCCTCGACTCCTCAGCCTGCACCTAGAGTCCACATTCCTTCCGACTGACCCTGGCTGATCATAACTCCTATCCACTTGACCCCTCGAATCATAACTCATGCCAGAATTTCCCTTATAATCATTACTTTGAGTCCTACCTTGAATCCGATCACCATCGCGATTACGCTTGTTGGAACCCGAACCCTCATGAAAGATCTCAATGTTACAGAAACGCTATCATAGGTCAACACATCCTCATACTCTGTTAAGGGCCGGTCCAACACCCACTTCTTCAATCCCCACTTGAAGTGCTTAGCTTGACGCCTACCATCTCCAGATTCGCTCCCCAAAACTTACCAGCCTCATAAACCTACCCATGTACTCATTGAGTTCTCATGATCAAACCGGTAGATTCCTTGATAATCCCTCCTCATACCTTTGCTGCTCAAGATCGTGAAGTAACGGTTAGAAGATAGTCCAAACTCAGCCCAAGTACAAGCAATAGCAAAAGCTGCCTCTCCTCCTCTCACCTTGGAGTGCCTTCCACCAATTCAAAGCATCACCCTCTAACTTAAATGTGCCAAACGGGTCTTAAATTCATCTCCACAACCCAAGATTTCAAACACTTCTCAATATAGTGATCCAGCCTCGGCCTCAGTGGGAGTAGCAGAAGGTAAAAAGAAAGAGGCTTGAGCTTTACCAAACGCCGAGCAAGTGAATGCCGACGGGTTGATTTCCTCCACCACTACCCGGCACCATTCATTCTCAATGTTGTTGATCACCGTGTCATCACCTCGTGTAGTAAGACCAGGAAAAGAGTGAGCGATTGGCAACCGCAACATCCAAGCCGGGAATATCATCGTCTCCATCAGCCGCTATTAGTAATGAAGTTCGAACCATCTAAACGATATTCAAACGATTAGCAAAATGAACAAAGGTGAGATACTAAATGAAAGTTCAGAAGGAATCCTAAAGTCTACCCAATCCTCATAGGTCAAAGCCTAAGCTCTAAGGGTTTCAAAACCTAGGGTCCATATGTCACGTGTCCCTGACTACAAGTCGTAAACCTGGCTCTGATACCATAAATTGTAACGCCCCGACCCAACAAGGGTAAAGGAATCACAAGTAATGGTGTCATATCAAAGCAAACATAAATATCCAAAAGAAATCTTAACATAAATGCGGAAGTAAAACAAGTCAAAACGACTTCAATACATAGGTCCCAGCGGAAAATAACTCTAACAAAAAGTCTGAAATAATAAGTCTTAAATGGCATCATAAGATCAAAGCTAAAATCTCTAAGTCCACTCATGCACTCATCCCAAAGCCAAAACCCAGCTTCCAATGCTTAGATACACCGGCATGAAGAAAGGAAAATGCGGCCGAGCTCAAAGCCCAAAGTGAAGATATGAAAGCAAATCGAATACTAAACGATATCGAATATGAAATATAATAAACGAAAGATAGCAAAATCATAATCATTTTCAAAGTATAAACGGAATTTTCAAATAAAGTTTATAGTTAACTACCACGAGCCCGTAAAACAAATATCGATCATAATCATATTCTCATAAGGCAACATTTCTCGTGAAGGCAACATTTGTGGAGACCTACCGAGTTATGAAGGACGCAGCATGCACGCAAAGATCAATCATCGATAACATATACAGATAACGATAACGATCTAGGATGCATCCATACCTTCCTACATATACAAAATATGCCCACCATCCGCCAGAACGCGTAACATCACTCTATCGCGCCTCTAGAGTCATATCGAGGTGCATCACCGAGCACGACATGGAACCCCCATGAATAGTGAAATATTTGGCTCGTGTGTCAAACTATCTTAGGTCAAATCATGTGTCAAACGACATAGATCATATTTTATCAGAAGGTTATTCACATTTTCAAAGTCAGAGTTTTCATATCATATAATTTCAAAATCAAATGTTTCATAATCAAATCGAGTTCGGATAAGCACTCAAACAAAATGGAATGGGGTTCATAGCAAAGGCTTAGGAAACCCTAATAGAAAAGCTAACTAAAGAAAACGTTAAAAGGAACCTTCTTGAAAAGGTCGAATATCGTACCTTATTCCAAAGCAAATGATCGAAAAGCAGAAATATGGAAAGCAAAGGATTACTCCTTCTTCTCAGAACCTATACACATTAACGGTCGTCCATGTTATTTATGATTCCGTAATCGTCGAAATGATCTTTTAACATTTGGTATTTATACTTAGTGTATTCAGTGATCTTCATACTTTAGGGTTTTATGATTAAATGAGACTTAAGTGTTTTATAATTAATATCATAGATTAGGGTTCATTATGTCATTTATTAAAGTTTAGGGTTAAATGTGAAAATAGTTTAAACGTCATAACTCCCACATGAAATAACGAATTAACACTCTTAGCTTCAAACCCTAATCGACTCTCATTTTGTTCTAGGGTTTTCTCCTTCTTTTAATATCACCTTAATATGCATTTACTTTTCATGTTACGTCTTTTAATGACTTGCTACTTAACCTAATACCTTCATGTCTTAACCATACGTTACTTATATACATGTTATACTTCAACTTTTATTCCCATGCACGTTTATGATTTTATGTGACACACAAATTACTTATTATCCAAATTAAATACACATTTACACACACACGCACCATAGCTTCAACTAGATATGACCAACTACGTTTATATCTACAAGCTCACTGACTTATAAAACACCCGCATGATACAAACCATTTAGGGTTCGCATGCACTATTCGTTCACATTTCAAACTAAGGTTTATGTTTATATGACCTCTTACTTATTTAATACATGTTCAAAACTCTTATATGTTTTGTTCAAACCTAGGGTTCGACTAATAGGTTATTACGCAAATCCTAGCTCATCTAAGTACTTTACATATTCAAGTTACCATGTTTTACACCTTGGCCAAACATACACATGGTTCGTCTCATGCATGTGGTTCGGTTCTCATATTCTACCCAACCATGATCCGATTCAATACTTATTACGTGAATATACTCTTTAATACTTATAAGGTTCAAATTATATGGTTTGTTCTTTGTTGGTTTCATACTACCGACACCAAGGAAAAGGAAACACAAATCGACTAAAACAAACATGCGACAACATATTAACTTAAGGTGCATCAAAGGAAAACGAGAAACACGTTATACCTTAACTTGGTTGAAGCAAAATCCGGACACCAAAGGTTGTAGGGTTCGCCGAAGGGAGCAAAGAAAAGAAAGAGAGGCAACCAAAAACTAGGGTTTCACTTTTGAGTTTATGTATTGTATTTATAGCTAGTAACATTTAGTTTAGGGCTTTAGGAGGGGTGGGTTCGCCTATTCAACCGAAAGCACATTAAAACCGCCCATATGGGCTTCACTTGAGTCCATCGGATCCAAAATCAAACAAAATGGCGAGCCCAAACTTCTATGCGAGACATTTTAAATCTTTCGTCGTACCAAAATCGATCACGTACATATTTTAGTTAAATTCTAATTATTCGTTAGTTAGGTTTTAATTTTCGTTAAATGATTATAAACGTATTTTACGTATTTTATAATTTTCGTTTCCAAGGGTATTTTAGTCTTTATCTATGTTTTAGATTTTCAGGTTTTACAATATGACTTGGTAAGAGAAGCTTATCAAAAGCAAGTTGATAGTATTATTTCTTTTAAAGATGATGATAAGCTGAAGGAGGATGATAGAAAAAGAAGCTTAAAGAGGAAAAGAACAACTGAAGAAGAACAGTCATCAAAGAAGGTAGAATTGAGATCAGATATAGTTGATGAACTGAGAAATTACTTAAGAGTTGTCGACTTTGATCATTCTAAGTCTAAAGATGTTGCGTAAAAGAAATCAAAGATAACTACTTTTGAAGTTGTAGAATCACCAGATGGAGATTATATGATTTTCCCTAGAGAAGATGAGAGTTTCAGAGTGTTTAATTTGCTATGGGACATATTGCACATCATTAGCAAAGAAGATTTGTGGCATTTATACAAATTAGTGCAAGAATATTTTGAACACATTCCATCAGAAGGAGTTGGTTTAATATTACTTGGAGACCTCACAACTATCAGGGAAACAGAGGAAACAAGTACTGATGCTATATGGAATAATCAAGAAGTATGGGAGATTAAGTCGGAGATTCTTTGAAGAATCAGGAGTGCATGCTTTGGAATTAGAAGATGGAACTATGATCCATATGTTAGTCGAAGAAGATATCCTTTGGCTAATGATCTTATGAGAAGGATGCTGGATCATGGAATGGAAGTTGAAGAAGAAACTGAAACAACCTTAATGGTTATTGAATTATATATCGGATGGACAACTATGAGGGATGATGAAGCATAAATCGGTATGATGTTTAATTGTATATTATTTTGAAAAATAAGTATTTTATTCAAAGTACTGCCGACAAACATACTTTAATCAAAGTACTGCTTGCATCACAAAACCAGTTAATGATTTTTGAAAGAAAACTTTTGTTAAGTGAAAAATATTTTGAAACAAAGGTTAAAAGCAACAAATGGTTTTTGAGATGGTTATAACAATAGGTTATCAATCCACCATGTTTAACAAAAGGATTGGCTAATCCATGAGCAAACGGCTCTAGTAAAGATATCTCAAATCTGTTATATAGTTGACAACTTGCTAATAAGTTGTATGGTAATTAACTCACCATATCAGCAAATGTGAAGAGTTGGCTAGCCCACAAGAAAAATGGCTTGTGGTAAAGGCTGTGGAAAACCATTTATATGGTAATTAGTTCACCATGGTTGCAAAGAACTAACTAGTCCAAAAGGGTACGACTTTTGGTAAAAGACAAAATAATCCGATAGTCGATGATTTGCTAAAAATCATATGGTTATCAATATACCATGGTCTTACACACCTAAACATTTGGCTACTCCAGAGTTAATGGCTTTGGTAAAGAAACATCAAAATCCATTAAAATTTCAATGATTCACCTCTCACAGAGTTTACACACCGGAAGTGATGAGAATAGACCGAAACTTAAATGAAATGATGTACAAATTGTCATATGTTGCCGTAGTAAAAAAAGATGGAGCTGTGATTGTTGTTGTAAAGAATTCACCGATAAAGACTACTTTGATGATGATAATACAAGCACAGGGAATACAAAGAAAAAACTTTGAAGATAAAGACACAATCTTTCCTTGAAGACAAAGAAATTTAAGAGGAATATACAAAGGAACTTGAAATCAAGCAAGTAGAATTCAAGTTAGGGGAGGATTGTTGGGATATAAAAGGTCAAAGTGCTGAAGAGTCAAAGTACTGCTAAAGAAGAAAGTCAAAGTACTGCTTCGCTCATCAAAAGCATTTGCATGGTTAAAGGACCGCTATGCAAAATCATTAAGGATAATAATGTAATTCTAGAATGTTCTAAGTTTAGTTTAGAATTACTTGACGTACAAGGAATAGAATTGTAAACCGACTAGGGTTATCCTTATGCCTATAAAAGGACCTCTAGATTGGCATATGAATGTACATGCATTATTAGAGTTTATTAAGTTCGATATTAGAGTTGTTAGGGATTGTTAGTGAATCTGTATTAAGCGAGGGTTCGAGTTTTAATATAATTATCGAAGTTAAAGTTAATTCTTCTTAGCTTTATTCAAGTAAATTCGCGATACATAGGAGATAATTCAGTGTTTTATTGTTAGTGACTTAGGATTTATCCAAGGTTGCTAAGCCCTTTACAAGCTACATAAGTTAGTTTGGTTAGAATACATCGATCCAACATGGTATTTTCCTAAGTCAGTCCAAATATGCTCTTGAAATTTTAAACAAACATGGAATGCAAACCTGTGATACCTATGCCACACCAATGGCATATACCAAGAAACTGGATGCTGATTTACATGGGAAATTGGTTGACCCTACCAAATACCGAAGTATTATTGGGTTTCTCATGTATCTAACAAGTAGGCCGACATTGTATTTCTTTGATATCTGCTTGCTCCGTTATCGGCCGAGACCAATGAAACTCACCTCTCTCGAGGCTAAAAAGAATCCTCCGATACATCAAGGGAACCATTAACTTGGGGATCCGTATCCGGATTTTGGTTTTGAACTAATAGCTTTTTCAGACGATCCGCTGTTGCTTAGATTCTCGAAAAGTACTTCGTGAGCTTTACAATTTTTTTGGTGATAAACTGGTGTCATGGCAATCGAAGAAGCAGGATTGTACATCGCTGTCCTCAAAAAAAGCATAATATGTAGCCATGTCGGCGTGTTGTGCTCAAGTCATTAGGATGAAAACACAACTCAAAGACTATGGTTATGTATTTGATGATCCTCGATGCATCGACAATCAGTGCTATTGATCTCGCAACTCGTTCAATATTCGAAATCAAAGCACATCGATCTTCGATATCATTTCATCAAGGAGCATGTGGAAAGGGTACCGTTGAATTATATTTTGTGGTCTGATACCGATCCGTGATCTTCTCACCAAAGCCTTAGCTCTGCTAGGTTTCTGAGTTGATCCACCCGGATTGGTATGAGGTGTTTGACCCTAGGAACTGGATGAACTTTTTAAAACAATCTTAAAACCAGTCAAACACCAAAACCTCTTTTGTAAATAAATTTCTCAAAAACAAAATACAAAAATATAAAATCTGATAAAATTCAAAAATATTCTTCTATCTAATTTCCTTCAAACATGGCAAGTACAAAACTTTAGTCAACACTTTGTTCTATCAAACTTTTCATATTTTTCCCGAACAAGTGTTGAGGGGGAGAAAGTAAATATTTTTCTGTTTCATAAAACCTTGTACTTGCATGTTACCTTATTCCGGTTATATCTTTGATAATGGTGGTCACGTTTCTGGTTTATTGACACTCCCCAGACTCAAATTTGTAAAATTTATTTATTTCTTAAGTCGAGGGGGAGTGTCGTCAAGTTTTTTTCCGAATATCATACTTTACGTAACCAAAATGGAAGTTATGGGCTAAGGATGAAAATGGTTGAGGTGGAGGGACTATTTTTGTCAATAGCTTAAACTAAATATAACAAAACCACCTCAACTACCTCTTTCATTCATTTACTCCCAACATTTATTACCTAACAACCATATCCCACGCATAAGATTTAAACTTCTAATCCGTGCTTTAATCTTCATCTTTGTAAGTGGTTTAATGATCTTCATGTATTTCTAAACATAGGTTTTGATTTTCAAACAAATCCAACGGCTAGATTTTGTGTTTGGGATGATTTTGTGTTCTGCCGCGTATGTATGAACACAAAATCATCATTAGTATTTATGATGAATGTTATTGTGTCAAAACGTTTAAAATCAAGGGTTATAAACATTTTCAACATCAAAATCCACCCAGAAAACATTTTCAATCATTTTTCAAGAATTAGGGTTTATACCTGGATTTGGGCGTTTTCATTTGAGAGTGTTTATGTGTAATTAGATAGTTATATGATGATTGGAACATAGTTAATTAACCAAACCACACTTGAATCATTCCCAGAAACATGATTTGTGCATAAATTGAGAATTAGGGTTTAAGTATCATACAAATTGGGTACTTTTGATCCATAAGGTTATTGATGTTAAAACTTGTTGCAACATAGTCATATAGCTTCTAAGGTATCCCAGAAAAAGTTTGGGGCAAATCCTATGGCTAAATTCCTTACTCGTAAAATTTGAATGTTTAGGGTTTTAGTCTTACGCATAAACAAATCTTACGCTTAACTGTTATTGTTAGTAATTCCATGTGTGGATGAAAGAAGTTGAATAAATGTGTTGATAATGATGTTATGAAAAACTTATTTCAGGCTTTACGCGCGCTATCTGTAATCAAGGTTAACGGATTCCTACGCATAAGGATTACCTTACGCTAGAATGCTATTTCGTAAGAGTAATCTTACGCGTAACCCGCACGCGTAAGGTTCTACTAGGGGACTACGCGTATCCTGTGAAGGATATGCGTAAACATTGAGTCTTACGCATAAGGTTCACTCTACGAGTAAACCTTACGCCAGTAAGCTCCCCACATACACTTACACGCAGCTCTATACCTAGGACTCTTTTTCACGCAATATTTCTACGCCGCGAAGATGAGATCCCACGATAAGCTTATGTTTACTTTATGACCACAACCGTTTACGCATAAGCTTGGAACTTTACGCTTAAGCCTCATCTTAACCATAATTATGAATTGTTACGCTGCACAAACTTGTAAATAAATAAATCATAACGTCACGAAACCAAATCGTCACTAATAAGCTAAAATGGTTATAATGTTGTGTGTATGAGTGCAAATTTGGACTTCAAAATTCAAAATTAATCAACTCACAACACTTATCACGACTACTTTGGACTATTGAACAAACAAGTGACATTGGACTCGTAACATTCATTAACATAACATATTCAATAATTGGTCAATAAAATCAACTTTTGACTAACGTGAATGTCTTTTCGATATGTTGGTTCTTTTGGCTAAACATCTTCTCGGATCACAACATGGACGCCACAATGGAAAACGTTGATGCACCAAACGCATTTCTCGATGGAAGACATTTTCCCATGGTTACAAAATGAAGATAGGGAAGAACACCAAAGTGGAATTTGATAATTTCACGTGCTCTGAGTCTTCATGTGTGTTATTGCCGACATTCTAAAGACTCATCCATACAAGAACATGCTCACTCTAACTCTGCAACAGTACCGTAATTTATATCCATCTCAGCCAGCACACCATCAAAAGGGTCAGGTCAAGATGCTATTAGTGACACTCAACAACAAACAAGTCACCATCAATGTATGCACCTTCGGCAATTCTCTCACTACCCCGCCATCCAGCTTGATGAACTTATTGCCACTCCAATGGAAGCAACTCACACCCAATTCTTGGTCGATATTGGCTATGATGAAGTCATTGGGACCATCACCAAACATTCATCAGTCGATCTTAAGAACATCCCTCACTGCGGGAGAACGCCATATATTGCGACTACAAGTTTCTTGACGTGATAGCGGTTATGAGCATCCCAAGCTCATTGAATTGCAAATATTCTAGGGCATGGTCAACAAGACACATATTGATTTTGCAAGTCTGATTTGGGATGCACATGATGTCTTACGCCGTGGAGCCCGGTTCTAAGATTTCCCTACATCATATACACTAAACTGTTGATCCGAAGGATTCTCGGGAATAATCTTGACATTCCCTTGAGACTTGATGACCCACCATCACTCGAACTGTTGAGCCAACTCTGAATGTTGTCGTGATCAAAGAATCCACAACGAAGAAAGGTGTTGTAACTGACAGATCGCCTTCTCACTAGAGATAATACAGAATCATACTCACCGATATCTAAAGCAGTATGCCGTGCAAAGTGGGCTTGATGGATGAAAAGACCTCCTCCACCCCAAAACCAGGAGAGGTAGTAGTCGGAAGCATAGCAAGCAATCGAGTGCCCTTTAAGTATCCAAAGATGAATCCTACCGCAAGTTAAAAGTTCCATCTAAGGTTGCCTCTCCTACTTCCAAACCGACACCTAAATTAGAGGATCAAGACTTTGGGAGGATATGGAGAAGAGGTTGGTTGCCCGGGGACCGTCACGATGATACACTAACAGTTGAAAAACCTCTAAGTCCCAAGTCTGGTAAAGGGAAAAATCCAGTGCAAGAGCAGGAAGAAGAGAGCTCAGATGAAGAGCCATAGGATGAAGACAAAGATTACAGAAAGAAATTGAAGAATCTCAAACTTCAACATGTTGCTAAGGAGGTCAACCTACAACAAACTCGTGGCCCTAGAGGGTCAAGTGGTGGTGCACTAACCACACCAGTTTCTGATGCGGTTAATCAACCCGATAAGGGAACTGGTACCACCACCCATGAATCACAACAACAGCAACTAGAGGATGAGATCATTTTTCACTTTGAGGAACCTGATAAGAAGAAGGAGAAGACTGAGAAGATAACGGATGAAGATGTTGAGGCAGCTGCTAATGAAAAAGCTGAAGAGGAAGCGTAAGCCAAAGCAGCTGAAGAAGCAAGGATTCATGCTGAAGAAAAAGCTAAAGCTGAAGAGGAAGCGCTAAGCAACAAGAGGCTAGAATCAAGGCGATGAAAAGGCAAAGGTCAGGAAAAGACTAAAGCTGAAAAGAAGTTGATGATTATCTTCTAGATAGTCCCGCATACAAGGAACAAACTTCGAGCCGCTAAAGACCCGTGAGCTCATGATTCATCTTCGTTGATTCATCATCTCATCACCACCACCATCAAAAGCTACCACAAGATCTCAGATCTAGATCTGTTTAAAACCTACCGATACTTGGGCATCACGGGCTAAGACTAAGATTGTAAACGCTGTCAAGCAAGCAAGGAAGAAGAACGTGGTCAAGAAACCTAATCAGCTTGCACAAAATCAATCTACTTCAAAAAGTGATAAACGAGATGTTGGGAGAAAGGGAACAAATTCAACAGCTTCTAAATAGAAATACCCGCGGGGATGGACAAGACCATCGAGAATACACTTTCGACACCGCCCCTCGGAGTGACAAGAGAGATGTTCACCGCACAACTCTATCCGAATCTCATGCAATTGGTCAAGCAAACAATGCATCTACTTGTAGCAATGCAAATCAATCCAATTGAGCCTCATGGCTCTCGGATGCAATTGATTTCCAAGCTTGTTCTACATATGTCTAAACGACTGCACCAAGCTTTCCTCGAAGCTAAAATTTTTGAGGCATTTCTGGAATTTCAACTCAAAACCTCATACAAAGCGGCAGCTGAAAGGGCTAAGCATCCAAGAGACAATGATGATATGGATAAGGATTCTGAGGCGAAAAGAAAGAAGAAAAAGGACGATTCATCTACTATGCCTCCACCACCCTAAAGGACCTCCACCGCTAGAAGATCTCCACCACGTTCTCCTGCAAAAGACAAACCTCGGGACTTTGAGTCACCACCACAAACAGAGAAAACCGGTGATCACTTTGAATACACTGGTGGTGACGATGAAGAAATTCCTGAGCCCCAACAACAACCTACTTCTTCTACATCAACAAAGAAACCATCATCATCACCAAAGCCTATGAAAAAGAAACAGATAGAAGTTGTGTCATGGATAGATGATGATGACACTGAAGAGTATGACTGGTTCTCAAAACTTGTTGATGCAACTCCTCAGTTACCGGAAGGTCAAGAACCGGTAGATGGTCACACAATGGAGCATGTGAAGCTTATACAAGAAAAGTTCAAAGTGAAGAAAATGACTAAAGTAGAGTTGAGGCGAATCAAGAACGACGTCTTTTAAATACTTAAGGACAGCTCAGACAGTGCCATTGAAGTTGAATATCATCTCGACAACATAGCACGAGCCATGTCTAACAACATTGATTGGCTCAACCCTGAATCAAACATTGACTTCACCGCACTGCACAAAGCTCCATACTACAACCGACCGACCAAACCACTACCTACCATTTTCCGACCGGATCAACCTAAGATTCCCTACCGCTATTTCTTCAACAATGACTTGGAATTCCTTCTACACGGTAGCGATGTCACCAAGAAATACGCTACATCACTAACCCTCCCTTTCCGACAGAATCTACTCTAATAATATAGCCATCGAGGAAGAAGCCACACACATTTTTGTTGACAATGTGGAAAAGTATGACCTCGATGCACTGTATGGGATTCATCATTGGCCTGAACGAAGAAGAATCTACAACAGAAGCTGCCAGGTTCTTAAGTCGAAAAAGGAAGTGTTCAAGGACAAACGGATCATTGCAATTATGCATTTTACCCGTCATCAAAGTACTACACATTCCTAAAGAGAATTGTGGTCAAACGACAAGACGAATGGAATATGACTTACGAAGCAGATTTCCCGAGATTGTCTCTCAATGACATTGAAGACATGTATCTTGCCAAGGTACAAGGACGAATGCGACAATTATCTACAAATATCCAACGCGAGTACATCAAGTCATTGCTAATACTCATAAGAAGCATCGTTATCCAAGAACGTGTTGAAGATATTCAACTTGTCGTGGAATCGTATCAGAAACGAGTTAATCTCACCAAACCACAACTAGACCTTCCCGATATTAACCATCTTGCTCAGTACACCATCATCAAGAAACCACTTGGGGTAGTCTTAAACTCCACGCACCGTTTCATGGCGCATGCTACACAAATTTTGTGATCATACGTTGAAGAAGGTTCGGGATGGTTTGGCTTATCGGTTGAAAGAGATTCATCAAGGCATTGGGTCGCAGAAGAGATGGAATTCGAGGGATAGGAGGGATGTGAAGAAGATCATCACTCGGATTGATGAAAGGTTATTCAGACGGGATCAGATAAGAACGTTGGAGAGTTTCGTAGGTGGTCGTCCAAGCATATCTCTCACAGGCAACCAACATCCAGAACGCATTCCTGGAGTTATTGACGGACTTCCTGGTACTCCTGATTCTCCTTGATTTGTTTCTCTTATCATTATTTGGATGTGTGATCTATTATTAACTATGGTTTGTGCACAAATAACAGTGTACAACCCGTACTTGTAATGAAAGGACCCTATGGTACACTTCAGTGCCACAATCCTTATAAAAGGAGCGAAAGCTTCTTACTTTTGAGTAAAACTAATCAAAACTTTCACTTTCAAAGTTTTGCTCAAAAAACAAGTACTTCCCCTTATAAGCAAAACCTCAAAAGTCAATATCACTTGTTGAGGGGGAGTATTTGCTTAAAACTTTGTTCACAAATTGTTCTTCATGGAATTCTTCCCACAAAACTCGAAATGGACATAATCGATATCAAAATTTCGTCAAAAATAACTTTTATATGCCATTTTTGAGGGGGAGAAAAATTATGTGATAAGAAATATGTTGCGAATTGCTATTGAATCGTCGTACTAAAGACTTAACCAATGAATTGACGAGTTCTTAAATGTTAGTAACTGGAAAAGACTTGTCTGGGATGGGTAATAATTTCAAGCTAGTTCGCTAGTGATGTAAACTTGTCTCGCAAAGGACTTGTCCTAATAGAATGTACCATTCGAGAAACTCTTGGTAGACATGAACCTTGACGGGTCAAACCTCCTCTCCAAGGAGTGTTTACAACTTCAAGTCGGCCTAGTCGTGATGTAACCGTCTCGCTGGGAACTGTCTATCTTGAGTTGATCAATTCAAAAGTGCCGCTCTTTCCTCACCGCAGATTTCTCAAAAATACTTAAGCACGCGGTGGAGGGGAGTATTTTTGCAAAATATAAAACTCTTTCGCAGGTACAAAATGTTTTTAATCATAAACACTTTGAGAGATTTTTCATGAAAATGGTTTTATGGCAACATAGGTTAGTCATGGAGTTATAAGGTGACTAAGGTTAGTAATAACCGTCTATGATCCCAAGCCGGAGGGATCTACCTAAGGACACCAATAGTTAGAATTTAGAAGTCCCTTAGGTGATTATAAAAGGAGAAAGAAAAAGGAGAAGGAGTTGAAGAATTAAAAGAAAAAAAAAAAAGTGAAATAAATAGCCTCCAGTTATTCAACTTAGGGCGCATTACCGTTCAATATATGCTACCGTTGTCACTAGATGACACCGGTATGAAGATTAAAAGTCGCTGGACCCAGTGACGCATGCACTAAACCTTCTGGCCACTCAAGTTTCTCTCAACAAGCTTGTTTCCTTCTCACGGGAACCCTACGAAACTATCGGCCTTCTTAGAGATTATCTGGATGAAGAAGGAGATCCTCTCCCTAGTCTCCTCAGAAAACCAAAGCGCACAATTGAGTCTAGAGCCATGAGATTCATCAAAAGATCTCTTAGGTACACTTGACATTTCATCACTTGTCGCTCATCATTAAGGACAAGTGATACATTATCGAGTCCTACACGCGATCTTAGCAATCTATCGAGAACATTTATGAGAGGTTCACACAATTGTGATCCTCAGTGATTGAATGGAAACTCCCGCCAGGTCAACATCAAACGCCCTGACAACAGTCACTTCGGTAACTCCTTGTTGTTGCTTAGTGTTCAAACGGTCTCATGTCGTGGGGTGATGCTTCGGCGCATTCTCACTCACCTGAACTGTGTGTACTTTGGTAACATCGCTATCTCACTTGTGGGACTCTAGTTTAGGAAACGTTTGTGAGAATTAGAATTGTGTTTTCACACTATGTTGTTAACACTCTCGAAGTTCAAACTTGTAAGCGTTGGATTATTTCTAACCCATGTTTTATGTTTTCTTCTTATGGATGCTCGCGGGTGGAAAAGATCGCATTCTTCACATGCTCATACTAACAACAACACTAATTGAAGTTCTCTCAAAAGGCAACACAAAGTCATAATGATTCTTCGTCAAAGTCAAAGAATCTACAAAGTTTAAAGACTAAGAGAACTACATCTGCATCGAAAATTCAACATTAAAGAGCGGTGAGCATGTTGGAGAAAGACGTAGACACTGGAGCAACAAAGCGCACTGGCGCATAACCACAACATACTATCACTACCACCACAAAGAACAAAGATCTAAGAACAAAGATAAATGAAGACGTCAAAGCTGAAAACTTCAAAGATAACAAGACCCTAACACTGGGGAGATTGTTGGAATCAAGGCACTTCTTCTCACAAGAAAGAAGAATGTCAGAAGATGTCAAAGCAACTATTACATCAGCAACTACAACGTTTTTCACTCATATCATCAATTACCAACACTTAGGGGGAGATTGTTGGAATCACTCCTAAACTATAATTCAAGTGTTTGTAATTAATATGTAATAGGTTGCTTAATTAGGCTTTTATGTTAGTACTTAAGGCAAGGCATATGTAGAAAGCCCATAAGCCTTGGCCCAAGCCCATAAGAAAGGAAGGGAGTTAGTAGTGTTGCCCTAGCTCCTTCCCCTATAAATAATCTTGTAAAACTTCATTTGAAGGTTGGTTGTTCATTTACTCTCTATACCTATACATAAACCTTTCCTATCATATTAGTGTATCGTGTGTATTTGTTAAACCGATCTCTTTTATCTCTATTTCTTCATATTGATGCTTGTGTTACAAACATGGTGACCTAACAAATGGGTTGGAAGTCTATTTTTCTCAACTCTCCAAATGAACACAAAAACATTTTTAGGGACCACAAAAGACCATTTTGTTTCATGAGATCTGGGGAGAAATTATCATTAAGAGCCATTTGAAGTGATTTGACAGAGTAAACTGGTGATGAATCCATGAACCGCTTCCAGCCATCACTTTCAGGATTATTCAAAGAAGTGTTACCCGCGATATTATGAAAATTAGTTAGATCATCTTGCTCTCTTCCACTTATAATTTGTCTTCTCTAAGCCCAATTACACTCGATCACGTCATCTGTTATAACACACCTCTCTTTAAGACTACAAAGTTTGTTCATCTCCAACTCAAATAGTCTCGGGAAGGTGTGAGCAAGGCTGAATGAACCAAGCCAACAGTCCTCCCAGAAAGATATAGATTCCTCATTACCAATCCGCTTCTTAAATGATGAGATCAAAGAAATGCCTTGATGAATTACTTCTCGCACTATACCGCAGCGGAAGGCATCGTCACTGGGGTGCTACTTCTTAATGCATAGTTGAAGTTATAGAGAATGACCTCTAAACGAGACTTCATGAATGCTGAACCATGCCAAAATCAAGTATCTAAGAAATACATGCTAAAACAGTCAACATATTGTTGCTGAGTTCATAGGTTTAAGTAAAGAATAATGAAAAGTAAGAGGAATATTTATCACAAGGATTTAGTAATCGTTGCATCTCTCGCAATATAAAAAAAATAATGAGACCATTGTGTAACCCACAATGTTGTGAAAATGATGAGATCATTGTGTAACCCACATTGTCTTGAAAGTGAAAATTTGCCATTAAATAAGTATAGTAGTGAACCACAAGATTTTAGAAAGTATGATTGTTATGTCATGTTAAAGTAACCAAAATTGCGCTAAGCTCATAGAACCGAATTAATTCAGCAGCCATTGATTATCACAAAATAGTTTACTTTGATTATTGGGGATTAAGAACCCAAAGCATGGTGAAGATAATTAGTAGCCTAACTAATTACCAATAGATGGTTACCGGATATCACTTGGAATCGTGTTATCACTTTCCAAAGTAAATTATTTGACCCTAATGCCTGATTATCACGAATATCTACTTGGAATAAGACCAAATGTATGTTAATGATTTAGGCAAAAATCAATAACCCTTTTGCATCCAAGTGTTTATGTTTTCTGTATCTCCTTCATGCATAATCTAATTTCCTATTTATATGAAAAATACTCATAGTTAGTCAAATGGAATTATGAGGATTAATCGGCCCATTAATCGCCTCATAATTATCCCCATTATGTGTCATTAAGCGCTATAATCGCCAACAATAGTAACCTCACTAGCGCCATCAATAACCACTTTTAAACCCGCAGAGTCGTGGCAAACAAGGACATATGGTGTACACCTCGCGTCTCCTAAGCCATTACCAGGTGTGAACTAATCCCACAAGTGCACTAAATTTTCCAACATGTACATCAGTATGAAATTATTTTCTTCACACGGAACTAACCAGTACGTAGAATTAACTTGATAGTGTTGCTCCCGTATCTCAAATAGCAAAATAACAATTTAAGTCTAATCGTGATCCATGACTTAAGGAAAGTATTTAGAAAAATCAGTTAAATAAGATAAGTAAAGTAAATGCACAAGAAATGTTTTAACGTTTATGTTCTTATTAAAATGAATCAAAAGAATATATTACCCAAGTGTTTGTGGAACAACACTTGGGATTGAATGGCAAGTATGGTGTGAACTCCTCACTATGCTTAGGCTAAGTCTAAGCACAACTACAAGGAACCACCGAACTATTTCAGGGACTTAGTTGTATTTGGAGGAGAGAAAGTTTCTTGTAAATGTTAACACATTTAATGCACAAGCTTAACTTTCACTCCTTCTTTATGCCTATTTTTATTTGGAGGAATAATTGATCTCTTGAAATTGTTCTAAATTTTAATACAAGAGATAACATTTACTCCTATTATAACATTCTCATTTATAGGAAAAGGCAATATGGATACCCGTTGGGGTATAAGGTACGTGTAAACTGTTTAATGTTGTAGTACTATAATTCCATTTCTAGGACTAGTAGAACCTTACTTTTCGGAACAATTGAACAACTATTTTTACCTTTTTACCAACTATAATAAATCTCGACTTTTTGATAAGTACATTTCACTTATATTCTCAAGATCGATCCCGCTCATATATTCAGTGACTTAGACATCCTACCAAAATGTCTAAGTCTCATAATGTCTTTAGTGTTTAAGGAGATCTTTAGGAAGTCAGTGAGTTATTGTCATCACTCACTGACTCTATCATCTTCTTCTTGGTTCTTACCTTCACTGGGTTCCGCCTCAGGTTGTGTTGAGTCTTTTATCAGATTGTGAGGAACATCTTGAAGATAATTCCCTGAATGTTTTCTTATATTCAGGACATTTTTTATAGTTAGGTTAATTTTTATTCAAATCTATACAAAGGATCAGTGGGCACTGAATTGGTCCAACAATACTTATCATAGAAAGTCAAAAAAAAATACAAGAGTTAGTAGAAAGGAGCAAACAAATGTCAACATTATTCCTTGGTAGTAGTGTACTTTTCTAGTTAGATACTTCACACGGCGCAACCCCACAGGTAACCTCCTTATATTCTGCTTATAAAAGAGAATGTCTCAAACGAGTAATGTTTTCTTGAGCAATTAATGTGATACACATTGACAAGAGCATTTACTCCTCCAAATAACTAAGTGATAAGGTTTTAAAATGTACCTTTTTGAGGGGTCGTTTAAGCCCTTATTTGATCACTTTTGTATCCGTTATTACTTAATATCGTTCCTTTTCACTTTTTAGGTCTCTTGAAGGCAAATTGTTGGAATGGCACTTATTTGGACGAAAAGGCGCTGATATACGAAGAAAATGGCCAAAGTCAAGAATCGAGACACTCAAGCTGCTGAAATACAAGGGGACGGCGCCGTGTTATCTCATGACGCCGGTCGGAGCACTTTTGTGACGGCTCAGTAGCCAAATTGATTATTTACAAGTGACGGTGTCAGGCTTTAAAAGAGTAGGTCGTCGCAACTTAGACGGCCTAGATTTGATCCGCACGCGCCGAGGTCGAAGAGGACGGCGCCACAAGCATAAGGTGACGCCGCCGCAAGACTAACGCTGCCAAGACGAAACCCTAATGACGGTGACCCAAGGCCACAAATCATAAGGTGACGCCATCGCAAATGTAATCTTATATATAGAATCAATTTTTCGCTTAGGAGTGTAGTTTTTTTGGAGTAAAAACCTAAACCGAACCAAGGCTGTCTTGTACAGTATTTTAGGGTTCCAAACCCTATCATACACCAAGATAAGTACTTTACTTCATTAATTCAATTATGTCTTCAATTATTTGTGTGTATGCTTGCATGTTCTCCATGTCCGGCTAATTTACTTGTGTGTTTGCTTAGGGAATATGAAACTTAACTATTGAATATTGATTGGTTGTCTCTTATCTTAATTGTTAATGATCTAGTAATGCGATAGGTCATTCATTGTGTAGTTAATGCTTGATTAATCTTTGTGAACCTTAGACTATAACACCTAGAGTAGTTGTAGGCTAAACCATCCAAAGAGTACCTTAGAGTTAGAGTTTATAAATCCTAGAGATTTTGTAGACGAGACCCTTTGGTAGTTTCAAAGAGTTAGGGATAAACGCATACCCTACGACCTTAGACGCACAACGCAATTAAGAATAAGGACGTGGCAATTCAATCATCAATAGAAGATAATTAAGGAGTAATAAAACCTAAGTAAACACATCTTTAAATCATCATACGAGCACACAATAATTAGAAATAGACTACCCATACCTTAGTTAATTAGATAATTAGATAATAGAGTAATCGGTGGAAATACCAACCCCCCAAATCCAAACCCCGAGATTCGTACCTTTCCATTTCCTAAAAAACATAAAAAGATAAAAAATAATCTTCCTCAACCCCAAGCTTAGCGTAGTAACTCCTCACTAGCATTCCTATTCCCCTAGAGAACGATATAAATTATCGTGGCTTACCCTAATACTACACTACAATGATTAGGTTCACTGCCTAGGGTGTTGAAAAACTTGCTCAACAAAAAGGAAGTTCCTTTGACCAACCGCTGTAGCGTTATCAAGTTTTTACGCCACCGCCGGGGAATAGAATAGCTAGTTAGGAGTCCACCTCGCTTAGGTTTCCTTGCTTGATTCCTATCAAGTAAGCTTTTTTCTCATTTTTAGCTTCCTTGTAGTCTATCCCCCTTCTTTGTGTTTATGTTCGTAAAACCCTTTTCATTTGTCGCTATGGCAAGTGAAATTGCATTTGAATCATTAACAAATGAGGAATAATTGAATTTCGCAGATTGGATTGGTTTTTATTGTTCTAATGAATTTGTGAGTGAAGTTAGAGATATCCAAAAGGAGGTGTAAGGTTGGATGGGTTTGATAAATTTTGTGCTTGTGTGGCTTCTATTCAACGATCATTGTTAGAATCAACTCCTTTTAGTGAGACCCTCTGGGAAAAATTTGAGAAAAGCCTCCTAAGTATAAACCGTCAGTTGTCACAACTTGAGGAAATGGATAAGGAGGATTTATCCAACCTTAGGCATCATGATCAAAAAGACCTAGTTTTTAAGAACATAGAACCTAAACCTGAACAAGATTGTGAGATGGTTAGAGTTGAACCACCTATTTGCATGTGTGGGATAGATTTCAAAACATATGACACACATGAGGAATCCTTTAGGCAAATAGAACATAGCGATCAAATTTTTAAGAACGATTCTTACGAATCGGACCAAGAATTTGAAATGGCTAAAGAAGGATTTGAGATACTTAGGAGTGTATTTGGGTTAGATCATACTAAAACACATGATGAACTTTTAGGAGATCTAAATATAATGGAGAATGAGGTGGAAACTCCAAGCCCACAAGCCCTACCATCACTTGAGGACCACACATCGCCTAAAACTTACCCGGAAGAAGTAGAAGAGACTATACGAACCCCGATTGATATAGAACCTTTGGACCAAACGCCACTAGAGAATGTAGGTTTAGATGCTTGTTGTCATGACCTCTCTTAGTCCTAGGGAAGTTCCTAATTTTGATGAACCGGAGCCTCAACTAAAAACCTTACCCAATTTTCCGTCTTTAGATGTGACTCTTGGAATTGAATTAGGCCCCAATCCACTCATCAAAATAAATAGTCCTGGTAGTTGCTTGATAAAGGTGGTAGACTCTAGGCCATGTAGAGTGGAAGCTAATATAGGAGTAACCCATGACCTTACACACTTATATAGCCCATTCATGGTTGATAACAAGAAACATTATGGGTTTAAACCGGGTTTATTAGGTCAAGATGGATCCTTAACTAAGAATCTTTTGAAGTTGATAGAAGATGATCCATTTTTACTAGAGAGATTTGATTCACCCGCTACACTAATAGACTTTTGTAAGGTTATAATGAATGGAGCACACTCCTTTGAGCATATAAATCACCCATCATCCTCTCCTCACGTAGCAAATTTCCACCCTAAGGGTGTGTATCGCTACTATCACCCAGATAAGCTTAAGTGTAGGGAAACCTCCCTTTATCCTAAATAAGGGGGTAGAGTCAGGCTCATTACTCGAACAAAAACAAGCGCTTCTTGGGAGGCAACCCATGTGTATTTGTTTTTCATTTTTATTTGTGTGTCGTATATCTTTTATTGATTGTTTATTCTCATGTTTAAATTTGTAAAAATACTTTATTTTGTTTTTAACCTCGTCTTAATTACATATAAAGGTATTTTACATAAAGGATAAGTGTAGGGAAGATTACACATGTTTTCAAAAGAAACGTAAACATGAGAATAACAATTAATTAAAAGATATACATGTGTGTTTGTTCGAGTCAAATGCTTGTATCGAGTCATAATGGATGTTTTGCAGAAATTTTTTCCAGATTTTAAAGATGTAAATTTTCCAGAATTTTTCCGTAAAATCGCAGACCGCTTATTGTCGATAACCTGACGCGCCGATCGGAACTGACCCGTCAGCCGAAGGAGCAAAACAACTGATTACTTTTTCTCGTTTTCTGAGCCACTTATAAATTTTGGAATTTTCCAGGTCTTAATTTTTCAAAAAAATTATGTAAACATCCGTTCCACAAGCATTATATCCTAGTATAGTAGAGTCCTATATATATTATTACCGCCGATTTTACGCTAAGGTTTCTTTTGTTTTCTTCAAGTGTGCAGGTTTTATTTATCAAGAAGAAGATACATAAGTTTGGAAGGAGCTTTTCACGCATACATTCTTCTTGGAAAGGATTTAACCACTACTTCACACACGGATCCTACCGAGCTAATCAGGGGAGTATTAGTTTCTTTCGTTTTTTATTACCTTCTATTATCATAACTTTGATATTGAGAACATTGGGGACAATGTTCTTTTAAGTCTAGGAGGGAAAAAAAACGGGAACTTTGAAACTATGCTTATCCTTGATTATTTGCTTTGTCAAATTGTATTTGTGTAATGAACCATGAGAAAATGTCGGTTAGGGTAATTTTGGCACCAAATTTAAAATTTTTCATGACATATGAGAGTGGGCCATTAGTCTTAACAAAAAGCGTCTCATGGATAGGAAGTTACATGACTAGCACAAAACCCTTTACCACTTAAATTCCACCCAAAATGTGAGGATCACCCTTAGATTAGTAGGAATTAAAGCATTCATCTTTAATGCTTAGTGTGTGAACCGGTAGTATAATAGATTCTAGAACTTGTTTTGTGATGCATCCCGAGATTGCTAGTAAGACTACACTTTTGTAGTTAGGAATAACTAAATGATAAGAGGCATTAGGATAACCCTTGTTTGATACCTGTAATATAATTACTTCTTCCACATCGGTTGAGTAATTCCCCCACACCTTTGCATTGTATTCATCTTTAGTACACGATACCCCTAGTTAACCGCCGGAGCCTATTTTCAAGGGTTCTCGTGATGTTTCAATTTTCCAGAATATCAATGAAGAGCATTGTTTACACCCCACCCCCAAATGTACACCCAAATCTCCTTAGCCTACCTTGTATGCACTCACTTTTAGTGCATTATTGTTATCACCCTAAAACCCTTAGTTCAATTATCTAGTTGCTTGCATGAGTTGCTAAGTCGAGTCATATCCTTTGTATACGCTTTGGGACCATTGGGACTCATGGAAAAAGTTAAAGTTTCTGAAATGATGGGAAGGGAACGTTAAATTCAAATTCCCTTTATTTGCGTAATAATGTACTCCAAGTGTTTTGATCTTTTCAATTCGGGTCAAATTAGTGTTAGAGTAATAAAAAACTCAAGTGTAGGGATGTGCCTATAAATCCCTATCATTTTGATGTTACCGTAGAGGATGGTAGAGTAAAAGTGTATGAAAAAAAAAGTGTAGAAAAAAGAAAAAAAAAAAAAAAACATACGGGCTACCATCCTACATCTATCCTTTAAATTTATGTTTGTTTGTTTCACTTATCTAGAGTTTAGAGTGTCGAGTCTTGGCTTAGCAATGCCATTCTTCGTATGCTTGTAACATAAAGATTTTTGACTTGCCACCACTAAATAGCCTATCCCACAAAACCCTTTGTTTCCCTACCGTAAGCCTAACATTACAACCCTTTAAAAGACCTCTTTAGTCTCTTCCTAGGTGCTTAAACCAAAGCGATGGAGGTTTGATCTAGTCTCAAGCCTATGGTAATCTATGTACTAGGACCGGTTAATGAGTGTTTATCTTCCATTTCCAACTTGTTATATTTCATATACACCCGAGAGATGTGAGATCCCAAACACCCCATGTGAGGTGCTAGTAAGTAATTTCCGTGCTTGTTATGACTTTTGCGGGGCTTAAATGTGTTGTGGATTGTTCTAAACCAATGCTTCATGACCCCTAACTTATAAATTAATTGGCTAAAAGCACATTTGCTTGAGGACAAGCAAATGCCAAGTGTAGAGATATTTTATAAGGTTTTAAAATGTACCTTTTTGAGGGGTCGTTTAAGCCCTTATTTGATGACTTTTGTATCCGTTATTACTTAATATCGTTCCTTTTCACTTTTTAGGTCTCTTGAAGGCAAATTGTGGTAATGGCACTTATTTGGACGAAAAGGCGCGGATATACGAAGAAAATGGCCAAAGTCAAGAATCGACACTCAAGTCAGCTGAAATACAAAGGGGATCGTCAGTGTTATCAATGACGGGCCGAGCACACTTTTGTGACGGCCAGAGCCAAATTGATTATTTACAAGTGACGGTGTCAGGTTTTAAAAGAGTAGGTCGTCGCAACTCAGACGGCCTAGATTTGATCCAGACGGCGCCGAGGTCAGAGGACGGCGCCACAAGCATAAGGTGACGTCAAGAAGACTAACGCCGCCAAGACGAAACCCTATGATTGCGGACCCACTACAAATCATAAGGTGGCGCCGTCGCGAATGTAATCTTATATATAGAATCCGAATTTTTCAGTTTTAGGAGTGTAGTTTTTTGGAGTAAAAACCTAAACCGAACCAAGGCTATCTTGTACTGTATTTTAGGATTCCAAACCCTATCTTACACCAAGATAAGTACTTTACTTCATTAATTCAATTATGTCTTCAATTATTTGTGTGTATGCTTGCATGTTCTCCATGTTCGGCTAATTTACTTGTGTGTTTGCTTAGGGAATATGAAACTTAACTATTGAATATTGATTGGTTGTGTCTTATCTTAATTGTTAATGATCTAGTAATGCGATAGGTCATTCATTCTGTAGTTAATGCTTGATTAATCTTTGTGAACCTTAGACTATAACACCTAGAGTAGTTGTAGGCTAAACCATCCAAAGAGTACCTTAGAGTTAGAGTTTAAAATTCCTAGAGATTTTGTAGACGAGACCCTTTGGTGGTTTCAAAGAGTTAGGGATAAACGCATACCCTACGACCTTAGATACACAACGCAATTAAGAATAAGGACGTGACAATTCAACCATCAATAGGAGATAATTAAGGAGTAATAAAACCTAAGTAAACACATCTTTAAATCATCATACGAGCACACAATAATCAGACATAGACTACCCTTACCTTAGTTAATTAGATAATTAGATAATAGAGTAATCGGTAGAAATGCCAACCCCCCAAATCCAAACCCCGAGATTCGTACCTTTCCATTTCCCAAAAAACATAAAAAGATAAAAAATAATCTCCCTCAACCCCAACCTTAGCGTAGTAACTCCTCACTAGCATTCCTATTCCCCTAGAGAACGATATCAATTCCCGTGGCTTACCCTAATACTACACTACAACGATTAGGTTCACTGCCTAGGGTGTTGAAAAACTTGCTCGACGAAAAGGAAGTTCCTTTGACCCCGAACGACGCGTGTAGCGTTATCACTAAGTCCCTGAATCTATACATACTTTGGTTATTGTTTAAGTTAGTGAGGAGATCATCATACCTTGTTATTCAACTTATATTGTTATTTCGCACACAATCTTAGTATATTTTTTAATTCATTTCTAATAAGAATTTAAACGTTGAAAAAAAACACTTGTGTACATCTTTGTTACTTATTATCTTGTTAAACGTTTTTATACTTTGCTAGCAGGAAAGTTGGTTAGTTAACTTTATGAATACTTGTAGAAACTTAACAGAGAGCGATACCCAATCCGCAAGACACTTTATAAATACACTACAATACAAGTGGGCTAATGCAACGGTAGGAAACTGTTGCATATCCGTTGCATCTGGTCATCTGCAACGGATTTGCAAAATATTTCTACCGTAGCATAAATGCTCCATGGAAATTAATTTTGCAACGGAATTGCAACGGTCAAAAAAAAATTGTAACAGTTTTCCAAGTAAAAACAATATGTTGGAATATTTACAACGGGTTTGCAACGACATAACTTTTCAACCAATTTGCAGCAGTATATATATGCTACAGATTTACAAAGGATTTTTAACGGTATATATTGCAACCATATGCATTTGCAACAGATTTGCAACATAACTATCCAACAATTTTGCAACGAATAAATTTGCAACGAGTTTGCGGAAAGTGCTTTGTCAATGGAAAATATGTTGCAAAATAAATTACATTTGTTAGTATTTTTCTATTAACAATACATATATTCAAAACTACAATCAAACTCAAATCATAAAAATCATATTCATATTAAAATATTGTATTACACAATCAAAAGTATAGCAAGTCCAACCAACTGTACCAAATAAAAGATTGCAACAAAATATTTACATGAGATGGTCAAGGGAAGGTTGATACGAAGGGAGCACCTCAGCCATCTTGGTGTCTTAATTTGTAAAGTTTTTTCTAGCGTACTCGAAAGCTTTCTCTCGCATCCATGGAGTGGCTAGCATATCCTATCTTGAGGACACGTATGATGCTACTCCACCAAAATACATTATTTGATATCTTTATTTCTTTACACGAACATTATTCCCTGTGTAAATAAACAAGTAACAGTATGTCAAGAAATTGTGCTATTAAATTATATTCCTTAGGTAAGCATACATCAGTTTGTATATGCACATTAAATGGATGTTGAATAAATGGTTTTCGCCATGCTTATGTAGATAGAAAGTCCTAAGAACACATATTACATAGGTTTTTACGATGATAGCAGCCAAACAAAAAAATGTATATTATAAAGGTTTTGCATTACCTTTACAAAACAACTAATCAACTCCATTAGGAGCCTAAACAAATTGTTTATTTATGTTGTTCAAAAAACAAAGAAACTTGATATTACCATGGCTTAATTTGAATTCCAGGTATACATGAACAACAATTAACATGTTAAACAAAGAAAGTTCATTCGTGTTTGACGAGTAACCAAAATTTAAAACATATACAAGTAGTTATCTAATTAATGAAATGGACTATAGGTAGCTGCAAGCTTGATAATATTACATACATTTATTGGTATACTAATGAAGAGAAAACAGTTCGTGGTATACAAAACAGGTGGAAAATAGTTTTGAATAAACCGTACAAGTAGTAAGACATAAATATTTTGCCTTACTCAATCAATCTCTTATGCAAAAGTACTAAACTATATTTACCCTTGCTCAATTCCAAAACACTAGTTATTAGATACTTTAAGGGAGACTAGCCTAGGGCCCTAAACATGAACAAGAAGAGTTTAAATCACTACAAACAAATATATATTTTAAACTTTTCAAAGTCCAAACCATTAATTGCTAAACATGAGTTTGCAGATAAATTAACAAAGCAAATTGATTTGAATTGCTTACTTATATATGTTATGAGACCAGTAGGTAGATCACTTAAGTCACACTTGAAACCCAAGCCTCTTTTACATTCAAATGCACCTGCAACTAAAATAGATTATTGTTGGACTCTTTCCCCAACAAACCAAGCTATAATAGACTTGTGGGCTGCTGCAAATCAACAATAACTACATCAAAATAACAGCAAAACTTGAACAGATTATAAGCCTTGACAATCAACTAGAACAATCACTAAACAGCACACGAATAAGCCTTGTAAACCCTTTAGTATAGATCGACTATTTACAACTAACCCTTCTAAGTTTACTTCTAATTCTAACAATACATTCTAATTATGACATTAGCTTATACTAAAAAGGAGAAGTGTTAAACAAATCAAATGAGTTAAATGGGTTAGATGTCATTCAAAGTATTTTTTACATGTAGAAGATGAAATGACCAACCTTAACCAGTGAAGATACTTTCTTCCCAAGAACTCGAATATGGCCAAATAAAACAATTGAATATTTAATAAATAAAGTTAACCAAGAAATAAACACATATAAACATATATTGACATATAAGAAGATGTAATCTGACCAAAATCGAGCCCCAATTTCAACCATAGCTTATGGGTTTCATAATAATTGGCTTCTTGAATCTAAAATACTGTTGTAATTATTAGTAAGATACATCATAGCAACAGAATCACATAAAAAATAATACAGAAAAACAGCTTAACATGGTCTATAATGGCATATCAGGGCTCAAACCCGATATTCCTTATATTCTGTCAGTCCCTTGAATTGCGAGTTCATGGCCAAAATTGAGCCGGGTGATGTTTACATACTCATTTGTGGTGAATTTGGAACGAACTCCAAGAGAAGAAGCAAAGATAATATGGTTTGGCTTTTTTGTTTCAACAGCTGCAAATGAAAGAAAGAAAAGGGGGCGGGAGTTAGAGGGATAAGTATTTGGGTTTTGATTTTTGGGGAAACATGGGCGGGAAACTAAAAGCGGGAGGCTAAAATTTTCATTATTTTTGGTGTTTAAGAAATATAATTATCAAAAAGTATAATAAAAAATATGGTTCCTTGGCATTATCAAAAAGTGGAGTAAAAAAACTAGGCTATAAGGTTTAAACTATGATAATTCATATCAAAAGTCTTATCTTAGTATCTAATGTACCTGAGTTGAGGTGTTGTGAATTATTTAAGTGAGCTCGGCTTGGCTAAAACTAGACTCAAGCCCCACTTAAGTGAGCTCGAGCCAAACATGAGTTTGACTTCAAGCCTAAACCCGATTTAAGTTTGAGCCTTAACTCGTGTTGGTGAAAAGGAAATGTAGATTACGCCACATGATCACGGATACCTAGTCCTATGAATATCGACCCTTAACCCTTGAGTAACTTACGGGATTAACAGTAGAAGAAATAAAAAACAATATACAAACGATAAACATGGTGAAATCAATATGCAAACCGAAAGATTATACTTCGAATGATGATGTGAGGTGTTCTTCAATTGATTCTCTGACCTAAATTGGTGTTTTTCTGGTCTCAAATTCGTCCTAGGGTTGGATCGGGTATGAGAATGTCACACCGCAATTCCGGTCATTTCTCATATTCCATATTCATCATTTCATAACGCTCTGCATGGTTTTGCATTTCATATTAAACGCTTATTTTCTTATTAAATAAACGCTATCGCGTAATTTATTTATTATGAACAATTGATTCAATACTTCCAAAAATTATTCCAATATATTTTAATACTCATATTAAGATTTAAAAAAATAATAATAAAAATGAGTCTACCCAGTGTTTTAAATTTATTTGGTATATAAATTGTTAAATTTATATTATTACGAAGCTTTTCTTAAAAACTACACCTATAATTATTATATCACCCAAATTTACAAGAAATGTATTTTTTTATAATTTTTATGACCTAAATATATTTTATCTTGACCCGTGAAATTTATTTTATCTAACGCTTCCTTAAATATTCAAATGTGTATACAACTTACTAATATTACTTAACAATACTACAAGTTACAACTTATTTCTACTTAACTATCTTTACTTACACATTTACTTGCATAATAAAAATACATATATATATATTTACATATATGTACATGCATTATCATTTATTACATGATTTCTTTCAAGATATGCAAGATTTTCTTTCTTACTTATATAAGTCCTACACTCCACCTTCTTTTCTCATTCCATAATTCAAGCAAGTCAAGATCAAGTTCTCCTCTTTATTCTTCACCAAAAATCCGGCCACTATCATGATGTCAAGGAGGTGATCATCAAAATTTTCTAATCAAGATCTTTACAATCTAGATACACTCTTTGTTTAGGTTTTGAAATAAAAACCTAGGGTGTTTAGGATAACCCTTGGTTCACTAAACCTCATCAAGCACTTGTAAGCATGAAACTTTAACTTTTATCTTTTCATACATATTTTTCATACATTTTCTTGAAGTCCATATGATCATAATTGCTCAAGTTGTAGTTTATCAAATGTTATCACCCATATGTGCTCTATAAATTTTTATAACAAGTATTTACTAGTTAGAAGTTTATAAAAGTGAGTGGTTTGAAAAATGATTTATCAAGGTAAGTTTTGATCATTTAGTAGTGAAGGTTTTATGTAGTTTATGTTAATTAGTAAGTTGAAAAATAGTTTTAAACCCAAAAATAGTCTTTTACCATATATGGTTCGAATAGCATTTTATTTTTAGTAGGATTGGTGATGAGTAGATTAAGGGATTTTTGTGGTGAAGTTGTGGTTAACAAGTAGATAAAAATGGTAATTTAAAATGGGCGAAGCCTGTTCGAAATTTATAATTTTTACGAAAAGTTAGTCATTTTTATAAGTTTTATTAAAGTTTTAGAAAATAGATTTTTAGTTATGAACGTGGCCTTTTGAACGGACTAAAACGGAGTTATAAACTAAAAATATACGTGGTTTCCAAGTTTATTTAAAAACTATAATTTTCCGGAAAATTGTACATGCAGTCCGAAATTGTAACTGGCCAAACAGTGGCCTTAAACTTTCTGTGAAGTCTCCGAAGTTTAAAAATATATTAGTACTCTTGATTACCTTCGAGTGGATATAAAGAACTTGAAAACGGACTTAAAACGAGTGATTTATGGTTAACCAACTTTGGGTCAAAACGTTGAAAATACTATTCACAGCTTTTGTAAGCTGTCAGGATTTTTAATCAAGATTTTGAGGGCCTAAACGGACGTTTCGGGGGAAATGGACGTTAAAAACGAGTTAGTTTTCCTATGTATATATTACGTTAAGTCCGATGTAAACCGATTTGTCAATTACTAAAACCGTTACATAGTTTTAACTATATTTTCACCATTAGCTCAAAAGTAATTATTTTCGACATGAAACCGTCACACATTCAAGTAACAATATTTTTATATAACTAGTTTTCAAGTAGCATATTGGGTGATACGTTTTCAAATCATGCATTCACGACAACATATCATAACTCAAGTCATAACATTCATTTTAGGTCGCGGATAGTTTCGGGCCTCACTTTCGTGCATTTCATTTTGTTAGCATATCAATCGCACAGTGTGAGTTCATACCCGCTTTACTCGCTTAAATTCTACAAACTATTTGGGGAGATACATGCTTAAATACTTGTTTACTTTGCAATACTCAAACCATTTATACAATTGTGTTACACTATACTTCTTATACACTTTGGACATTTGTGTGGTTTATTACGATATGTGCCTTAATGTGCTAAACTAGTTTTCAATTATGCATCAACATACAAACTTTAGCAATCGGTTAACTTCCGGAGCCAAGCAGAGAGGTATTGATAGTACTATCGGGTGACGCCCCCACCCTTGTGTCCTTGATAGACGAGACTTGGGTGAATATAATCGTTATTCAAGTGATTCAATGTAACGCAACAAAAGTTAGACTTCACGTGGAGGTTCAAATTGGCTGTGATTCTTGGCATTAAGTTTATGTATATATCGTATGCACCTATGTCCTACTTACAAACAAGATTGACAATTACATATTTTGGCAATGGGTTGTGAACACACAGGTTGCAAGTTTTGTATGGCTTGAACTTGAACTGAGGATTTACAATGCCTTTCTGTAAATAACATTTCTAAGTATTTCAAATCATTTTGTTACAAAATTATGAACTCACCAACCTTTGTGTTGACACTTTTAGCATGTTTATCCTGGTCTTAAGGTGATAGCATTTCATGGAGCTTTTGGGTCGATGGCATACATGGAGTCTTATGCTTTTAACTATTACCATTCGCATGTTTTGTAAACTCTTTGGTATTATCAAACTTTGTGAATTTTTGTGGTGTAAACTTTAACTTATTAAATCAATGGTAAACTCTTTTAAAACGTCTCATTATCGAGGTCGTTTTCTGTATCCATACTTTGTGCTATGACGTTATACCCCAATGACACTATCGTTCCGCAAGGCGCATATTTTGGGTGTGATGATTGGTATCGAGCCTTGGTTATAGAGAACTAGGTTGCATTTTAGTTCCTAGACTATAAACCGCCACGTCGATCCTTTCGTTTCCTATTACCTTACTCACTTTTCGTGCGCATATGTTTTCTTAAGTATTTCGTCTAGACCTACCTCATTAGATAGCGTAGTTTCCTTTGTACCAATAGGAGTCCCAAAATCTAGTTGGGTCATCAAAGATATGGAGTCAGAATGAGCACTTATCTAACTTGATCTCGTGATGTTCTTGTTTGATGAGATGCGAGATCGAGCTAAATAAGTGTTACTATAAAGCTGGATAGATTTGATGATTTTTCCCGAGGATGGGAGTTCTCTTGAGGATACTTTGGGAACTGCTGGCGACTAAACCTCATAGTGACTTTAGCATCTAACGGAATTTCCTATACACCAAGTGCGACTCTTCCTAGATACCTACCCCAATTTCCTTCTCTCAATGTTTAGAATCGGATGATAGGATGGCTACCTATTTAAGTAACACCAATCGCTGGGACATGTATGCTTGGTGGTATGTACACGTGTGAAATGAGGCAATTATAATTATGGTGGCTAACATAATTATAAATGCACAACTACGGACATATGCACCAAGATATGTAGATCGGTGTGGACACCTTAGGAACCAATTTGTGGCGTAGTATTATATTTGAGGACGTTAAGCATAGACATTGGGAAATCCGGTTCTTTCCCTTGCAGAGATAATGGCACCAAAGAGAGTAACACGCAAGATCTGGCCGAGGTGGTACGCGTACCAAGGGGTGGAATGATTGTGTGGGTGGTGGTAGAGAAGCGTAGTGACATGGGTAACAATGACAACAACACTGGCGGAAACCCTGACTTTGCCGCCATCATCGCCCAACAACTTCAAATCTTGCTTCCCACTATTGTCACACAAGTTGGAAATCATATGAATAACTCGGGAAACCACGAACGGAAATGGCGACACCAAACAATGTAGTGGCAAGAATAACAACAACAACACCAACAACAACAACAAATGAATTGATGCACATATAGGAATTTTCGGCATGCAAACCTGGAGTTTGATGGTATAGGAGGTGCTTTGGCGTATACTGGGGTAGAAAAGACAAAGGCAAAGTGATCGACATCAAGAATTGTGCCACACATCGAGTGAAGTATGCAGCTTGCTTGTTATCGGAAAGGCATTAACATGGTGGAACACACAGCCTACGGCTAGGGGCAGAGAAGCAGCTATAGGTAATGACATGGGACGAATTTAACAAGTATTGAAAGAGTATACCGCCGGACAATGAAATGCGAAACTAGAGGATGAATTTTATCACCACTCCATGATAGGGCCGGGTCACAACTTACACCCGATCGATTCCATGAATTGCTAGACTAGTTCCTCATCTAGTTACCCCTGAGTCCAAGAGAATCTCGAGGTACATATATGGTCTTGTCCCCAAACCGTGAACTGTGAAAACAACTGAGCCGTCTACAATACAAAGTGCGAGCACTGAGGCGGAACCCCATTGCACGAGATGGTTAGAAATGGTACGTTGAAGAGCAAAGGATAAGAGGAAGGAAGCGAAGTGGGTCAAATAAGCAGATGGACGCGGGTAGCCGACAACAAAAGGGCAAGAGTTTTGGTGGCAACCGTAATGAACAAAGAGAGTATGCGGGTACACATCCTAAATGTGCTAAATGTGCTTATCACCCCAAGAACAAGCCCGCCGCTTGTGTACAAATTGCAATCGATATGGCCATTTTAAGGAGCAAAGGTAAAAAGGAATAATCAAAGGACTTGCTTTGAATGTAATGTACCGAATCACTATTTAATAATTGTCTCACGAATAAGCCACCGATGCAAGCTCCTCTAGTCAGGTGGCAATTGAAGGAAATAACCCGAACCCTGTACTCAATATCAGTCCCCCTCGAGGTCGAGCATTCTATATAGGGACCGAGGAAGCCCGCAATGTAATCGTGCACGCTTTTCCTAATTCACTATGATCCACCATATTATTCATTCTGAAGCTCCTTAGATAAGAAACCTAGACGCGTGAAGTTTTACAAACACTTTGACCATACATTTGATTTCTCAACCTAAGGGTAGAACTTTAGTATCAACGATTGAATCGCGAGGACGATTCTTCTATCAGAAGAATGTCACAATTGCAATTTCCATCATTTCTCATATTCCATATTCATCATTTCATAACGGTTCGTGCATGGTTTTGCATTTCACATTAAACGTTTATTTTCTTATTAAATAAACGCTATCGCGTAATTTATTTATTATGAACAATTGATTCAATACTTCCAAAAATTATTCCAATATATTTTAATACTCATATTAAGATTAAAAAAAAAAATAATAATAATAAAATGAGTCTACCCAGTGTTTTAAATTTATTTGGTATATAAATTGTTAAATTTATATTATTACGACGCTTTTCTTAAAAACTACACGATAATTATTATATCACTCAAATTTTACAAGAAATGTATTTTTATAATTTTTATGACCTAAATATATTTTATCTTGACCGTGAAATTTATTTTATCTAACGCTTCCTTAAATATTCAAATGTGTATACAACTTACTAATATTACTTAACAATACTACAAGTTACAACTTATTTCTACTTAACTATCTTTACTTACACATTTACTTGCATAATAAAAATACATATATATATTTTTATTATATGTACATGCATTATCATTTATTACATGATTTCTTTCAAGATATGCAAGATTTTCTTTCTTACTTATATAAGTCCTACACTCCACCTTCTTTTCTCATTCATTCCATAATTCAAGCAAGTCAAGATCAAGTTCTCTCCTCTCTATTCTTCACCAAAAATCCGGCCACTATCATGATGTCAAGGAGGTGATCATCAAAATTTTCTAATCAAGATCTTTACAATCTAGATACACTCTTTGTTTAGGTTTTGAAATAAAAACCTAGGGTGTTTAGGATAATCCTTGGTTCACTAAACCTCATCAAGCACTTGTAAGCATGAAACTTTAACTTTTATCTTTTCATACATATTTTTCATACATTTTCTTGAAGTCCATATGATCATAATTGCTCAAGTTGTAGTTTATCAAATGTTATCACCATATGTGCTCTATATAAATTTTATAACAAGTATTTACTAGTTAGAAGTTTATAAAAGTGAGTGGTTTGAAAAATGATTTATCAAGGTAAGTTTTGATCATTTAGTAGTGAAGGTTTTATGTAGTTTATGTTAATTAGTAAGTTGAAAACACTAGTTTTAAACCCAAAAATAGTCTTTTTACCATATATGGTTCGAATAGCATTTTATTTTTAGTAGGATTGGTGATGAGTAGATTAAGGGATTTTTTGTGGTGAAGTTGTGGTTAATCAAGTAGATAAAAATGGTAATTTAAAATGGGCGCGGAAGCGCTGTCGAAATTTATAATTTTTCCGAAAAGTTAGTCATTTTTATAAGTTTTATTAAAGTTTTAGAAAATAGATTTTTAGTTATGAACGTGGCCTTTGAACGGACTAAACGAGTTATAACTAAAAATATACGTGGTTTCCAAGTTACGATTTAAAACTATAATTTTCCGAAAAATTGTACATGCAGTCCGAAATTGTAATGGCCAAACAGTGGCCTTAAACTTTCTGTGAAGTTCCTAAGTTTAAAAATATATTAGTACTCTTGATTACCTTCGAAAGTGGATATAAAGAACTTGAAAACGGACTTAAAACGAAAGTGATTTATGGTTAACCAACTTTGGGTCAAAAACGCGTCTGAAAACACTATTCACAGCCTTTGTAAGCTGTCGATTTTAATCAAGATTTTGAGGGCCTAAACGACGTTTTGGGGAAATGGACGTAAAAACGAAAGTTAGTTTTCCTATGTATATATTACGTTAAGTCCATGTAAACCGATTTGTCAAATTACAAAACCGTTACATAGTTTTAACTATATTTTCACCATTAGCTCAAAAGTAATTATTTTCACATGAAACCGCACACATTCAAGTAAAAATATTTTTATATAACTAGTTTTCAAGTAGCATATTGGGTGATACGTTTTCAAATCATGCATTCACGCATAAACATATCATAACTCATGTCATAACATTCATTTTAGGTCGCGGATAGTTTCGGGCCTCACTTTCGTGCATTTCATTTTGTTAGCATATCAATCGCACCAGGTGAGTTCATACCCTCGCTTTACCGCTTAAATTCTTACAAACTATTTGGGGGAGATACATGCTTAAATACTTGTTTCACTTTTGCGAATACTCAAACCATTTATACAATTGTGTTACAATATACTTCTTATACACTTTGGACATTATGTGTGGTTTATTGCGTTATGTGCCTTAATGTGCTAAACTAGTTTTCAATTATGCATCAACATACAAACTTTAGCAATCGGTTAACTCGCGAGCCTGGTAGGATTGATACATTTTAGGGCCGACGCTTCCCACCCTTGTGTCCTTGATAGACGAGATCTTGGGTGAATATAACTGTTATTCAAGTGATTCAATAACGCAACAAACAAGTTAGACTGTCGTGAGGTTCAGATTGGCTGTGATTCTTGGCATTAAGTTTATGTATATATCGTATGCACCTATGTCCTACTTACAAACAAGATTGACAATTACATATTTTGGCAATGGGTTGTGAACACACAGGTTGCAAGTTTTGTATGGGCGGAACTTGGAACTGAGTGGATTTACAATGCCTTTGCTGTGTGAACATTTCTCTAAGTATTTCAAATCATTTTGTTACAAACTTATGAACTCACCAACCATTGTGTTGACACTTTTTAGCATGTTTATCTCAGTCTTAAGGTGATAGCATTTCATGGAGCTTTGGGTCGCATGGCATACATTGAGTCTTATGCTTTTTAACTATTACCATTCACATGTTTTGTAAACTCTTGTGTATTATCAAACTTTGTGAATTCTTGTGGTGTAAACTTTAACTTATTAAATCGAATGGTAAACTCTTTAAAACGTCTCATTATAGAGGTCGTCAGATCCATACTTTGTGCTATGACGTTATACCCCAATGACACTATCGTTCCGCTGCGATATTTTTCAAAAGTGACAGAGAAAGTGTAGCCCTAAGTCATACTAAGGATTCGTATTTATAGTCTTATGAATTTGACGTCGATGCGACGTATTCAATGTCTATGCGATGTATTAAATATCTCAAGAGTGGGCTCCAAGGATAGAATATTCTGGTCAATTCGCCTGACTAACCTTCGATACGGCGTATCACCATAAATGGATACACCGTATGTCTTCAGTCACAACTTCCTTGTATCAAGAAAAGGGCTTCTATATGGAGTATTCCCAGGTATTTTTGTGAGTACAAAATTTTAAATTTCTTAGTTACAAATATATACCTATGTATCACTAGATTTGGATACGCCGTATGCATATGCTGAATTATGCATTTCTTTTAAGATCCAAGTATTGCCATTTTCCGTGTCTTTTTCATTATTTCTCTAGAATTACTAAGAATACAAAATATAAAGGATTAAGCGACGATTCTTATGTAGGAGTATAGTAAATGAACAATATACATGGGATCAATATGATGCAAATGTGTACTTATTTGATTACATCAGAAATAAAACCTTAACAAGAGATAACTCTTTAAAATTGAATTGTATCAGTAAATCAAAGATCAAAAGTTAATTAAAATGATAACAAAAACTACATTTATAGGAAAACGTTGTCTTGGATAAAAAGGATAATTAAAGTAAATAAATATAATAAAGATAAAATTTCCTAATAATAAAGATATAAATCAAGGCGACGCTTCTACAACAGAATAAGGAACGCCTTGTTATGGTGTAACAACCTCGAAGCTCATTTTAATCCCTATTAGAGCTTAAGGCATAAAAGATTAGAGTGTTACGTCGTATCGAAAATTACTTTTACGACTCCATTTCTCAAATCTTGTCCCCATCATTTCTCCTCACATGTAAATAACTCGCCCTCGAGTTCTCACCATTAACAGCTTCATCAACCTCGAACATCTTCTCACTGCGTACCTTATCTTCAATAGCTTTACGCTTTACCTCAACTGGAGAGCTCTTTTCCTTCACTTCTTCTAATTTCTTCACACATTTTCCACATTCTCCATGAGCCATACAAAACGCTAAGCCTCTCTTTATCGCCTCACATCATTCTCTTCTTCGAAACACCAACTTCCTTTGTCGTTTTCAATACCAAAATTGAGATTTCGTTAACAATTTTATCAGAAATATGAAGGTCTTGGATTTATTCAACATGTTCTTCAACAAATTTGGTTTTCAAAATCCTTCTTTTCACTTTTAAAATCGAAAGCTTGGTAATTGTGGTTTTACTCTCGTTGTGATAACGCTTACACGCCAACCGTTCGTATCAAAGGAACTTCCTTTTCTTCAAGCAAGTTTTTCAACACCCTAGGCAGTGAACCTAATCGTTGTAGTGTAGTATTAGGGTAAGCCATTCTGAAATTGATATCAAATGTTCTCTAGGGGAATAGGAATGCTAGTGAGAAGTTACTACGCTTGTTAAGGCTTTAAGTAAAGATTATTTTTATCTTTTTATATTTTTTAGGAAATGGAAAGGTACAAATCTCGGGGTTTGGATTTGGGGGTTTGGTATTTCTACCGATTACTCTACTTATCTAATTATCTAAACTAGTGGGTAGTCTATGTCTAATTATTGTGTGCTCGTATGATGATTTAAAAATGTGTTTACTTAGGTTTTATTACTCCTTAATTATCTCCTATTGATGGTTGAATTGTCACGTCCATATTCTTCATCGCGGTGTGTGTCTAAGGTCGTAGGGTATGCGTTTATCCCTAACTCTTTGAAACTACCAAAGGTTAATGACTACAAATCTAAGGTCGTAGGGTATGCGTTTATCCCTAACCATGAGAAAATGTCGGTATGCGTTTACCCTAACCGACATTTTCTCATGGTTCATTACACAAATACAATTTGACAAAGCAAATAATCAAGGATAAGCATAGTTTCAAAGTTCCCGTTTTATTTTCCCTCCCTAGACTTAAACTGAACATTGTCCCCAATGTTCTCCGAAAGTATCAAAGTTAAAATAATAGAAGGTAATAAAAACTAAAGAACTAATACTCGATAGTCTTCTGTGATCCGTGGTGTGAAGTAGTGGTTAAATCCTTTCCAAGAAGAATGTATGCGTGAAAAGCTCCTTCCAAACTTATGTATCTTCTTCTTGATAAATAAAACCTGCACACTTGAAGAAAACAAAAGAAACCTTCAAGCAGAAAATCGTGCAGGTAATAATATATATAAGACTCTACTATACTAGGATATAATGCTTGTGGAATGGATGTTTACAGAATTTTTGGAAAATTAAGACCTGAAAAATTCCAAAAATTTATAAGTGGCTCGTAAAACGAGAAAAGTAATCGCTTTGTTTTGTTTCCCGACGCCGCCGTAA
Organism: Chrysanthemum makinoi; assembly: GCA_910596185.1. Classification (NCBI taxonomy): domain Eukaryota; kingdom Viridiplantae; phylum Streptophyta; class Magnoliopsida; order Asterales; family Asteraceae; genus Chrysanthemum; species Chrysanthemum makinoi. Next base: position 193,292,282 of record OU343223.1, read on the forward strand.
GTTGCTTATCCCGACACCGCCAGTTATCCCGACAATAACTGGGTCCAAGGATTTTCCGAAAAAATCGAAAATTTACATCTTTAAAACTGAAAAATTCGCAAAACATCCATTATGACTCGATACAAGCATTTCCTCAACAAACACACATGTATATCTTTTAATTAATTGTTATTCTCATGTTTAGTTTTTGAAAACATGTGTAATCTTCCCTACACTTATCCTTTATGTAAAATACCTTTATATGTAATTAAGACGAGGTTAAAAACAAAATAAAGGATTTTCACAAATTTAAACATGAGAATAAACAATCAATAAAAGATATACCTATTAATAATAAATAAAAAATGGTACCAAATACACATGGGTTACCCCAAGAAGCGCTTTTGTTTTGTTCGAGTCAATGACCTCGAATTTCTACCCTATTTAAACGGATAAAGGGAGGTTTTCCTCACCGGCTTAATGTGGTGATAGTAGTAATACGCACCCTTAGGGTTGAAATTTGCAATGTGAGGAGAGGTTATGGGTGATTTATATGCTCAAAGGGGTGTGCTCCATCATTCTAACCTACTACCTAAATTTTTATGTAAGTAATAAGCAATCAAATCTCCTAAAATGGATCATCTTCTATCAACTTCAAAAGATTCTTAGTTAAGGATCCATCTTGACCTAATAAACTTGGGTTTAAAACCCATAATGTTTCTTGTTATCAACCATGAATGGGTGATATAAGTGTATAAGGTCATGGGTTACTCCTATATTAGCTTCCACTCTACATGGCCTAGAGTCTACCACCTTTATCAAGCAAACTACTCGACTATTTATTTTGATGGGTTGATTGGGCCTAATTCAATTCCAAGATTCACATTCAAAGATGGAAACAAAAAGGTTTTTGTTGAGGCCCACATCAAAAATTAGAACTTCCTAGACTACAAGAGAGAGAGGTCATGACAACAAGCATCTAAACCTACATTCTAGTGGCTTGTCCAAAGGTTCTATATCAATCGGGTGCCTATAGTCTCCTCTACTTCTTCCTCGTGTGTTATAGGCTTATGTGTGTTCCTCAAGTGATGGTAGGGCTTGTGGCTTGGAGTTTCCACCTCATTCTCCATTATATCTAGATCTCCTAAATGTTCCATGTGTTTTAGTATGATCTAACCCAAATACACTCCCAAGTATCTCAAATCCTTCTTTAGCCATTTCAAATTCTTGGTCCGATTCATAAGAATCATTTTCAAAAATTTGATCACTATGTTCTATTTGCTTAAAGGATTCTTTTCATGCTGCTGTCATATGTTTTGGCAAAATCTATCCCACGCATGCAACTAGGTAGTTCAACTATAACCATCTCACAATCTTGTTTCCGGTTTAGGTTCCATGTTCTTAAAATCTAGTTCTTTTTATCATGATGCCTAAGGTTGATAAACCTCCTTATCCACTTCAAGTCAGGACAACCGATGGTTTATGCTAGAGGCTTTTCTCAAAAATTTTCCAGAGGGTCTCACTGAAAGGAGTTGATTCTAACAATGATCGTTGAATAGAAGCCACTTAAGCACAAAATTTATCAAATCCATCCAACCTTACACCCGCCTCCTTTGATATCACTAAGATTACTCACAAATTCATTAGAACAATAAAATGCAATCCAATCTGCGAATTAATTGTCCTCATTTGTTAATGATTCGAATGCAACTTCACTGCCATAGCTTAATGTTGAAAAGGGTTTTAATGCACAAACACAAAGAAGGGGATAGACTGTTAAAGGAAAATGAGAAAAATTTACTTGATAGGAACAAGCAAGGAAACTAAACAAGATAAAGATCAATAGCCATTCTATTCCCCGCAGCGGCCCAAAACTTGATAACGCTACACGCCACGTCGGGGTCAAAGGAACTTCCTTTTCGTCGAAAGTAAGTTTCAACACCCTAGGCAAAGTGAACTAATCAAGTAGTTTAGTATTAGGGTTAGCCACGGGAATTGATATCGTTCTCTAGGGGAATAGGAATGCTAGTGAGAAGTTACTACGCTAAGGTTGGGGTTGAGGAAGATCATTTTTTATTCTTTTATGTTTTTTAGGAAATGGTAAGGTACAAATCTCGGGATTTGGATTTGGGGGTTTCGTATTTCTACCGATTACTCTACTTATCTAATTATCTAAACTAGTGGGTAGTCTATGTCTAATTATTCTGTGCTCGTATGATGATTTAAAAATGTGTTTACTTAGGTTTTATTACTCCCTAATTATCTCCTATTGATGGTTGAATTGTCACGTCCTTATTCTTAATCGCTAGTGTCTAAGGTCGTAGGGTATGCTTATCCCTAACTCTTGAAACTACCAAATGTTAATGACTACAAAATCTCTGAATTTATAAACTTTAACCTAAGGTATTCTTGAATGACTAGCCTACAATTACCTAGGCTTATCATAAACTAAGGTTCATCAAAAGATTAATCAATCATTAACAACACAACGAATGACCTATCGCAATACTAGGTCAATCACAATTAAGATAAGAGACAACCAATCAATATTCAATAACTAAGTTTCATATTACCTAAGCAAACACACAAGTAAATTAGCCGAACATGGGAAACATGCAAGCATACACACAATTAATTGAAGACATAATTGAATTAATGAAGTAAAACACTTATCTTGATGTAAGATAGGTATGGAACCCTAAAATACTATACAAGACAACCTTGTCTGGTTTAGGTTTTACTCCAAAAAGACTACACACCTAAAACTAAAAATTGATTCTATATATAAGATTACAAATGCGACGGCCACCCTTGATTTGTGACGCTGGTCAAGCCAAGTATTAGGGTTTCATCTTGGCCATATAGCCTTGCGACGCGTCACCTTATGCTTGTGGACGCCGCCCCTTTCGCCTTTGACATCGCCTCGATTAAATCTAGGTTGTCTGAAGTCATGACGTCACTTTTAAAACCATTAAGCGTCACTTGTAAATGCAATTTTATAACAACCGTCACAAAAGTTGTCCTGGACTTGACGCTTAGTTTGTGCCTGACGCCGCCCCTTCCGCCCAAAAGAAACCGAAAGTGTCTCGATTCTTGACTTTGGCCATTTTCTTCGTGATATTCGCGCTTTTCACAAAATAAGTGTCATTCTATCATTTTGCCTTCAAGATACCTAAAAAGTGAAAAGGAACGATATTAAGTAATAACGATACAAAAGTGATCAAATAAGGGCTTAAACGACCCCTCAAAAAGGTACATTTTAAAACCTTATCAGGTTGTAACCATGACAATTCTCCTTCCTTCCAATGAGAAAAGGTAAAGATTTTGCTAAACATCGTATTTGCCCTTAACCTCACATCGCCATGGTTTCCCGAAAAAAATATGGCACTCATCAAGTTCATCCATAATACAAAGTATTTCTACTTTATAAAATTCCGCGATGGTAACCAGAACCCTACAAACTTGGTAACATGCAATTGGTAATTTTAAGAAGTGTACCTATTTTCTTGATACTAAATTATTTAAACTACAACCCTTAATAATTAAAGAACATACCGAATTACGGCTTAATACTTTCGAACAAAATAACTTAAAGAACATACCGAATTACTGCTTAAGACTTTCGAACGAAATAACTTGTTTGTAGATGCCTAACAGTCCTTCTTTCTCTCCTCTCATTCATCAACCCTCCTATTAATAGGCATTAGGTGGTTTATGCAAAACAAACACAAAGTATGTTTTATCCACCCACACCGAAGAGTTGGGATGACGCTAGGATTTTTAAAATAACATCTTGCTAGATCTCAAGCCCGTAGCTAAAGATGGAAACGACGTATTTAGGGCGTCGACGCGTGTTAGGTCACTAAGTTTACAACACAAGCACAATAATATTTATCGGGTCATTTTGACCTTTTACCCAAAAAAAAACACAAGCACAATAGAAAGAGATAGAGAGGAAGAGAGTGATCGGATGAACAATATTCAAACACACACACACGAAATACTAAACCTAGCTATGTAGAGATGTGAATGAGAATAAATTGAACAACCAACGCTCAAGTGAGGGATATTACATGATATTTATAGGAGAGGGAGCTAGGGCAACACTCCTAGTCCCTTCCTTTCCTTATTGGACTAGGCCTAGGCTTATGGGCCTCTACATAAGCCTAAGGCTAATTACTAACATAAAGGCCATATTAAGCTAACTATTACATATGAGTCACTAACACTTGAATTAGGTTTTGGAGTGATTCCAACAATCTCCCCCTAAGTGTTGGTGATGAATGAATGCCGACTGAGGGTGTCATGTAATAGTAGCTTTGATCGCCTTTCTCGACATTCTTCTTTCTTGTGAGAAGAATTGCCTTGATTTGAACAATCTCCCGGTGTAGAGAATAAAATTGTTTCTTTGAAGTATTCTCGCTTTCAAGGCCATCTTTGTTCTTTGATCTTGATCTTTGTTCTTGTGATGGTAGATAGTATGTTGTTGTAGTTCAGACTGTGTCGTACTTTCGGCCGCTTCCAGTTGTCTTCACGCTCTCTTTCTCCAACATGCTACAAGCTCTTTAACGTTGGATTATAGTTGATGAAGTTCTTTTTAGTCTTTAAACTTTGTAGACTTTTCAAGGACGAAGAATCATTCTCGACATTGTGTTGCTTTTGATTTATGAGAGAACTTCCATAAGTGATTTTATTTGTTGGTATGAGTAATGGAGAATCTACACCATCGGGCCCTCTCCAGATCTTCCATAAGAAGTAAACATAAGAAAGGTTAGTAATGTTTTATCTCGCACTTACAAGTTTGAACTGAGTGTTAATGCAAAGATAGCGTGAAAACATAACTCTAATTCTCACAAAGGCCGCTCCTGAACCGAGTCCCACAAGTGAGCAACGCTGGCGTACCGGGTACATCTACGGCCCGATGAGTCACTGAGGAACACCAAGCATCACCTCACGCATAGACCGCTTTGAGACATTACCTGCCGTGAATCACGGAGTTACCGAAGTGCACCTACTTGCCGTGGCCGTAGATGTTGACCTCGGCAAGAGTTTCCACTCAATCACCGAGAGGATCACAATTGTGAACCTCTCATAAATGTTCTCGCATGTGACATAAGATATGTGAAGGACTCGCATAATCCACTACACTGATGTTCTTATTGTTAAACAACTAGTGATGAAATGTCATGTACCTAAGAGATCTTGATGAATCTCGTGGGCTCTAGACTCAATAGTTTTGTGACAACCGTATTTTCGGTCATATTTCAAAACAGTACTCATGCTTCATCATTTATCATTTATCGTAAATTAGGTTTACGAGCATCAAATTCACGTAACCGTAATGGTTTAGCTGTGAATTCATGAATAATCATCAAGGACATTTCATATGGACTAAGTTTAGTCTACATATCATTATCATCATTATCATCATATTAGTTCATGCATGGTTTTGCATTTTACATTAACCGTATAATTTCATATTAAATAAAGCTATCGCTAATTAATTATTTTGAACAATTGATCCATTAATTTCAAAAATTATCCCAACATATTTTTATACTCATATTAAGTTTATAAAAATAATATTATGAGTTTACCCAGTGTTTTAAATTTATTTTGTATCTAAATTGTTATATTTATATAATTACGACGCTTTTCTTAAATACTACACGATAATTATTATTTCACTCAAATTTTGCAAGAAATGTATTTTTATAATTTTTATGACCTTAAAATATTTTATCTTGACCCATTAAAAGTTATTTTTATCTAACGCTACCCTAAATACTCAAATGTGTATACAAGTTACCACTTATCTTCAAGTAACTTTACAAAATTTTACATACATAAATAAAAAATATATTAGCATGACTAACACCCCTTGTCGCCAAGGGGTGAGTCATTTGGGATGCAAAATATCTACTAAGTGTATAATGTATTATACTCTTAATTTACAAACACATTCACTACATTATCTTAAAGTAAAAATCAACATTTCCTTCCTCTCTCTCTCTAAAACCGGCAACCACATAGACCAAGAGGATTTCATCAAAATTTTCAAGACAAGGTTTTTTTACACTCTAGTATCACTTGTTGTTAAGGTTTTGCAATATAAACCTAAGGTGATTAGGAAAAATCCATTGTCCATAAACCTCATCAAGTTACTAGTAAGCATCCATATTCATGTTTTTATTTCATATTCATTTTTATGGTCATTTCATTTTATTTGAGAAAACATGCAAGTCTCATGAGGTTTATACCACTTTTTCATTGATTTTAAGAGTTATATATATATTTGTCATCCTATAATTACTCCTTGTTATAAATCACTCTTGGTGATGTCTAGGAACCCATGACACCCTAAGAAGGTGTATGGTAGGATTAGAATAGCTTCGGAGTTGTTTTGAATGGGTTAGAATAGGTTTGGCGCGAGAAAAACTCATTTCGACAAGTTTGCAAAAGGGTCTGTCCTTATTTTCAAAATCTGGAAAATCCGACAGTAAGTAAAAATTTTTGGCCTAGATAATTAGAAAATACACTTTAAAACGAAAACGTGGCCGCTTGAACGGATTAAAACGGAGCTATAACGAAGAAGTTATGAATTTTTCAAGTTGGCGACGAAAACTATAATTTTCTGGAAATTTCAGCATGTTATATTTATTTTGTACGAGTCAAAAATGAAACTTAGGCGTTATAAATTATGTCGACTTATCAAAAATATACTAGTATACTTTGATACAAAGCTAAGGACATATAAAACGTAGAAAACGGATTTGTAATGATTAAATTATACACGTTTACAAAAAAAGTTGTCGTAACTTTATTATATAAGGAAAACTATTAAATTTCTAATAGGCAAGTTTTACGGCAAAACAAGTGACCATGTTGAAGGTTGTTTTTAACATTGATGTAGAACTTTTTACAAAGTGATGTCTTCTAGTAAAAGTGACTTTTCCAAGTATATTTTCCAAAATGTCCGACCGTTTGATTAGCGGAGTTGTAATGAATTAAATATGGTAACTCAAACTTTGCCGAAAACCATCCTTAAACTATATTTTGGGACAAAAGTACCATACTTAACCTATATTTTTCTTTATGTTCGAGACCTTTAGGATGGAAACTCATGTACTAAAACTTTGAGATAATGATACAAGCTTCCCAAAACCATTGAGTACGTTTCCTAATACTCGATGTGCACCATTTTACGACTAATTTTTAGAGGCCGTTTTGTCACTTTCATGAATATTTCAACAACATTATTTTACGACGAAAAGTTATAATTTCTTAATAAATCACTAAATGATTATCGTCGGATATCATTTCAACGTAATTACAAGTGGAGTAATTTAAAAATGGTCAAGACGTTAAAAGATTATTTTCGACGAAAAGTATTATTTTCAAAAATTCATAAGTGGTATAGATATCATCCGAATTGCATGCATAACATTACATCATAACTTATTATGTATCATATCATTCATAATAGGTCAGTTTTGAGATTCACGCTACATTTCGGTGTAACCACTTTTGTCATCGCATCAATTCATCAAGTGAGTTTTCATAGCCCCGTTGTATACGTTTATACTTATTTTCAAACCTCACGGAGAATACATTGCACAACATTTTATTACGATACCAAGTATATCAAATTCATTACATTGCTTAAGTTACCTCATGCCAATTGAATGTCCCCATTATATAACATGAACCGTTAATTTCATAGAAGCGAGGGTGAGTGGATAGATCTATCGAGGGTGACTCCTCCATCCGGTTGGTGGATTCCAACTGGTTAAACGGATGCATTTCATTTAATATCATTATTTGAGTTGTTTGGCAAACACTGTTGGGGCGAACATCATAATCAGTCTAGTTTCAGTGTCATGTACTTATAGCAATTGTAACATTTTTATGTGGCATGTTTGTCATATATGGTCTATACTTGTGTGGTCGTATAAATTATTTTTCATAAACCTATGATTTCTCACCAACATTATTGTTGACCGTTTTAGTAATGTATTTTCAGGTAACTAGACATTCGCATCATGGCACGATTAAGGACCCTCATAGAGTCGCGGCGTCGACTTGTTTTATTGTATATCATGGTTTTCTTTTCAAAACATCGTTTGGACTTCTAATAAACTTATTTTCCGCAAACTTTATCAACTTTTGAGACCTATCTTGTAACTCTGAATGTTTTATATAAATATCAAATGATGTGTTTCTAAAACGGCACTTTAGGTCGTTTAATATAACTGTGATTGTGATGCTATGACAGTCAATCCCCAGGAATTCCATTCCACAAAACAGTAATTTGGGGTGTGACAGATTGGTATCAGAGCTTCGCTTATAGAGAACTAGGTTGCATCATTGACCCTAGACTATAACTACATCATCATAGCATCTCATCATTTCATCATAAGGTATGTTCACTTTACATGGATTCATATACCTTTTATTCGAAGTTATTTACTTTTTATTTTACATCGGGTGTCACAGAGATGTCTTCAGATTCCGACACTATCCCTATATCATCTGACACGAACATGGAGGATGTCTCATCCGACACCAACATGAACGATGCCTTATCACACACCGTAGTTTTATCTTCTATTGGCTCTACTTCAGACTTACCACTTATAGTGACCGACATCGAGACCAACCCTTTGAGGAGGGCAAAGTCGCACCTACACCACCTGTTAGCCCTACACATGGTCCGATTCACCCACCATCACCACTATTATCATCATCATCTTCATCATACTATCTTAGGGAGCCTATACCTACGCTTGGACTTGCAGCTCAAAAGCGCACGCTTTTGACATCCCTGCATCACCTCTACAGAGCCCGAACCACCAGCTAGGTTCGAGATAGGTGAGAGCTCAAAGGCTCGCTGCTGCTAGACGCCTTCCACGGTGACACATTAGGGGCACGTATTGATAGCCAATGTGTTCAGATAGATAGGATGTTAGGACAGTTGGAGGAATTATCTTTGGATCGAGTGGAGACCATTGAGGAGGAGGTTGAAGGCCTCGTGATAGGTAGAGTTTCGATTGATATGGCTCATCAGGGTTTAGAGTCTAGACAGTTAGAGAACCGGGGGCATATTGTTGAGTTGAGGCAGGAGATGCCTGAGTTATATGATAGAGCTGAGATGACACAGGACGAACTTCAGCGTCAGGCTCAGGAGTTGACATTAGCACGTGAGAGCATGGTTACCGCACAGGGTCAGATTAGCGAGTTGAGGGGTTTGATTGCTAGTTTGGTTACACAGGTTCGAGATCTACAGGATCGAGCTTGCGGAGCACCAGGAGGTGCCTAGTGTAGACTTTTATCATGTATAGTTTTTATTTACTATTATCCTAGTCACAAGGTGTGTGACATAGTTTAAAGAACTTGTTGTCTTTTGGTTGTTGTACAAACAAAATATCAAGTATTGACTCTACTATGTAGGAATGGTTTTACTATCTATGATATCGGTCCATGAAGGCCGAAATTTTCATGTATATTATCCACGTTTGTTGTGATTATATTTGTGATATTTCGTGGTTGTTCCGTTGTGATTTCATTTATATTATGCATGTTGTGGTTGTGGATATATATGTGTAATGTTTGTTTCTACTTACGAGTTCTCATAATTGTTTCATCTTATGGTTTTGAAGAGTAATGGCGCCAAAGAAAGTCACACCTGAATTGACACAAGCTGCTATGCAGAAGTATGTGAACGGTAGCATAGCCGAGGCATTAAGGACTGAGAGCATCACATGGGGCGGCGCTGCTGAGGTCGGCTACTGCCGAGGCTAGACATGCCTGCCGATGCGCAGCATTGCAGGAGGTTCCGGGGTTAGAAGTTGTACGTAAAAGGATTTTAAAAGTGGATATCCTACTAATTTCAAGGGTACAGAAGGGGCAACTGCCATGGTTAGATGGTTTGAGAAAATGGAATCCGTGTTTTTGCTATGTAATTGCCCGAAGGATAGCAAGGTTAAGTTTGCTACAAGTACACTACTTGATGGGGCAATGTTGTGGTGGAATTCGTATGCTCAACCAATGGGAATGGAAAATGCGTACAAGCTCACCTGGGAGCAATTCAAAAGGTTGCTAACGAGGAAGTATTGTCCGCGTACGGAGGTGAAGAAGTTGGAAACCGAATTCTATGAACTGGTAACTATTGGGTATGATATTGATACTTACATTCGAAGGTTCCAAGAATTGGCCGTGTTATGCCCATCTATGGTTTCGATAATGAAAAGCTACCGGAGGCTTTATTGGGGACTTCCCCAGGTTGTTCAAGGAGACGTGATTTCTTTTGATCCGCAAACGATTGAGGAGTCTATTCGAGTGACTCAAAAGCTCATGGCGCAAGTAGTGAAGAGAAGCAACATCGCCAACACCAACCGAAACAACAATACCAACAACCGCTCCAATTTCAACAATAACCGAAACAATTACACCAACTATAACAATAACAACAACAAACGGAAGTGGGACAACAACAGAGGTGGAAATGTTACTCAACAACCACCTAAGAGACAAGAGGTGGCAAAGGCCTATGTTGCAGGTCCAAAGGAGAAAAAGGGGTACACGGGAATTTTGCCTAAGTGTGAGATGTGTTCTAGTCATCACAAGCCGACGTTGTCCGAACCATGGGAATTGTAAGAAAGTGGGACATCAAACTAGGGAATGCAAGATGCTAGCTACCGGGAAAATCGAAACCACCAGTGACATGTTTTGGTTGTGGAGAAAGGGGACACTACAAGAGTGAGTGTCCAAAGGGAAGGAACCAAGGAAACAGGAATAAAGGAAGAATGGCACAAGGAAGAGCCTATGTCATGGGAGGTGGAGAAGCTAGGAGGACCCAATGTCGTTATGCGTTCCTTATCAATAACCGTTATGCATCAGTTTTATTTGATTCGGGAGCCGATAAGAGTTTTGTGTCCACTATATTTTCACCTTTACTCAATATCAAACCAACCACATTAGACACATCATACAACATTGAATTAGCTAATGGTAATTTAATTAGCACCGACACCATTGTCCATGGTTGTACACTCAATTTTCTAAATCATCCCTTCAATATAGACCTTATTCCCGTAGAACTAGGTAGTTTCGACGTCATCATCGGTATGGATTGGTTATCCAAACATCATGCAAGAATCATTTGTGAGGAAAAAGTTGTTCATCTTCCTTACAACGGCGAAACTTTGATCATTCGTGGGGAGCGAAGTGGAACTAGACTCAGTATTATATCATGCATCAAAAAGGAGAAGTACATAAAGAAAGGTTGTTTTGCTTTCTTAGCACATATAACCGAAGGAGTCGAAGGAGAAGCGACTTGAGGATGTACCGATTGCTCGAGAATTTCCTGAAGTCTTTCCCGAAGACTTGCGGGACTCCCACCGACACGTCAAGTAGAATTTCATATTGACTTAGTGCCCGGAGCTGCACCAATTGCGCGAGCACCTTACCATTAGCACCATCGAGATGCAAGAGTTGTCTAATCGCAAGAACTTTAGACAAAGGATTCAATAGGCCGAGTTCCTCGCCTTGGGGAGCACCGGTCTTGTTTGTGAAGAAGAATGATGGATCCTTCAGAATGTGTATAGATTATAGAGAGTTGAACAAGTTAACGGTGAAGAATCGTTACCCACTCCCGAATTGGACGACTTGTTCGATCATTTGCAAGGCTCTAGTATCTATTCAAAGATTGACCTAAGATCAGGTTATCATCAACTTAGAGTGCGGAGGAGGATATTCCGAAAACAGCGTTTAGAACACGTTATGGACATTATGAATTTCAAGTAATTCCGTTCGGATTAACTAATGCACCTGCAGTATTCATGGATCTCATGAATAGAGTATGCAAACCGTATTTGGACAAGTTTGTTATAGTGTTTATCGATGACATATTGATTTACTCAAAGAGCAAGGAAGAGCACGAAGGGCATTTGAGAACGATTTTAGGACTACTCAAGAATGAGAAGTTGTATGCCAAATTTTCGAAGTGTGATTTTTGGAATCGCAAAGTACAATTTCTTGGTCATGTCATTGATAGTCAAGGATTACAAGTAGACCTTGCAAAGATTGAAGCCGTAAAAGATTGGGCTACTCCGACAAATCCTACGGAAATCCGACAATTTCTAGGACTTGCCGGGTATTACCGAAGATTCATCGAAGGTTTTTCAAAGATAGCTAAAGCTTTGACCAAGTTGACACAGAAAAACAAGAGGTACGAATGGGGAAAGAAACAAGAAGCTGCTTTTAAGTTGTTGAAGCAAAAGCTTTGTAGCGCCAATTTGGCACTACCCAAGGAATTGAGAACCGTTGTATAACTGCGATGCTTCACATAAAGGGCTTGGAGCTGTCTTAATGCAAAACGAAAGCGGTGATAGCTTATGCTTCTCGGCAACTTAAGGTTCATGAGAAGAATTACACCACACATGATCTTGACTTAAATGGGGCCGTAGTTTTGCACTCAAGATTTGGAGACACTACCTTACGTACAAAGTGCACAGTTTTTACGGACCACAAGAGTTTGCAATATGTTCTTGATCAGAAGGAACTTAACATGAGGCAACGTCGTTGGTTGGAATTACTCATCGATTATGATTGTGAAATCAAGTATCATCCGGGAAAAGCCAATGTTGTGGCTGATGCTCTTAGCCGGAAAGAAAGTCCCAAACCTTTAAGAGTTCGATCATTAGGAATGACGATCAGTTCACCTTTACCATAAAAAATACTCGAGGCACAAATCGAGGCACTTAAGGAGGAAAATCGATCAAGTGAAAATCTTTATGGTATGCCTGAAAATGCAAATGGCTTTGTAAAGAGAGCAGATGGAGTATTATGCTTCAAGGAAAGAATGTGGGTACCATTTTATGGCGGGATACGAGAATTGATTATGCATGAGTCGCATAAGTCAAAGTATTCTATTCACCCAGGATCCGATAAGATGTATCAGGATCTCAAGAAACTTTATTGGTGGCGAACATGAAAGCGAGATTGCTACGACGTGAGCAAATGTCTTACTTGTTCTAAAGTAAAATTCGAATATCGAAACCTTCGATTACTCCAACAACTAGAAATTCCCCAATGGAAATGGGAACGCATTACGATGGACTTTGTCACGAAACTTCCAAAGACATCGGGAGGTTACGATGCGATATGGGTAATCGTCGATCGTCTTAGCAAATCAGCTCATTTCATACCAATTAGAGAGACTTATTCCATGGAACAACTCACTAGACTTTATGTCAAGGAAATAGTCTCAAGGCATGGAGCACCAATTTCCATCATTTCCGACAGAGATAGTCGATTCACTTCAAACTTCTCGAAATCATTACAAGATTCATTTAGAACCAAATTAGAGATGAGCACAACATATCATCCACAAACCGATGGTCAAAGTGAAAGGACAATTCAAACATTAGAAGATATCTTTGAGGGCATGTGTGATTGATTTTAGAAATGGTTAGGCTAATCATTTGCCATTAATTGAATTCTCGTACAACAATAGTTATCACACCAGTATAAAAGCGGCACCATTCGAAGCACTCTATGGTCGAAAATGCCGATCACCTGTTTGTTGGGCCGAGGTTGGAGACGCACAACTCACTGGTCCGAAAATGGTACGGGAAACAACAGAAAAGATAGTCCAAATCCGAGATAGACTCAAAACTTCTAGGAGTCGACAGAAAAGTTACGCAGATGTTAGACGCAAACCGTTTGAATTTCAAGTCGGCGACAAAGTGATGTTGAAAGTATCGCCTTGGAAAGGCGTGGTACGATTTGGAAAACGCGGGAAGTTGAACCCGAGGTACATTGGGCCATTCAAAATTTTGAGCGAGTAGGCCCCTGTAGCTTATCGACTTGATCTTCCGACGTAACTTGGTCACGCATACAACACGCGTTTCCGCGTTTCAAACCTGAAGAAATGTCTTTCAAACGAATCACTCGTTATTCCATTGGAAGAAATTCAACTCGACGATAAACTCAATTTCGTGGAGGAACTTGTAGAAATCATGGACCGCGAGGTCAAGCAGTTGAAACAGAGTCGTATTCCTATTGTGAAGGTTCACTGGAATTCTCGAAGAGGTCCTGAGTTTACTTAGGAACGGAAGACCGATACGCCTCAAATATCCTCATCTTTTTACCGACAACACTGTAGGACCCAACAAGGACTGAATTCGGGATGAATTCCTTTTGGATGGGCTTAATGTGACAATTCGTATTTTCAGGTCATATTTCAAAACATTACTCATGCTTCATCATTTATCATTTATCGTAAATTAGGTTTACGAGCATCAAATTCACGTAACCGTAATGGTTTAGCTGTGAATTCATGAATAATCATCAAGGACATTTCATATGGACTAAGTTTAGTCTACATATCATTATCATCATTATCATCATATTAGTTCATGCATGGTTTTGCATTTTTACATTAACCGTATAATTTCATATTAAATAAACGCTATCGCGTAATTAATTATTTTGAACAATTGATCCATTACTTTCAAAAATTATTCCAATATATTTTTATACTCATATTAAGTTTATAAAAATAATATTATGAGTTTACCCAGTGTTTTAAATTTATTTTGTATCTAAATTGTTATATTTATATAATTACGACGTTTTTCTTAAAATACTACACGATAATTATTATTTCACTCAAATTTTGCAAGAAATGTGTTTTTATAATTTTTATGACCTTAAAATATTTTATCTTGACCCATTAAAAGTTATTTTTATCTAACGCTACCCTAAATAATCAAATGTGTCTACAAGTGATCACTTATCTTCAAGTAACTTTACAAAATTTTACATAATACATAATAATAAAAAAAAAATTATATTAGCAATGACTAACACCCCCTTGTCGACAAGGGGGGTGAGTCATTTGGGATACAAAATATCTACTAAGTGTATAATGTATTATACTCTTAATTTACAAACACATTCACTACATTATCCTTAAAGTAAAAGATCAAGCCATTTCCTTTCCTCTCTTCTCTCTAAAACCGGCAACCACATAGACCAAGAGGATTTCATCAAAATTTTCAAGACAAGGTTTTTTTACACTCTAGTATCACTTGTTGTTAAGGTTTTGCAATATAAACCTAAGGTGATTAGGAAAAATCCATTGTCCATAAACCTCATCAAGTTACTAGTAAGCATCCATATTCATGTTTTTATTTCATATTCATTGTTATGGTCATTTCATTTTATTTGAGTAAACATGCAAGTCTCATGAGGTTTATACCACTTTTTCATTGATTTTTAAGAGTTATATATATATTTGACATCCTATAATTACTCCTTGTTATAAATCACTCTTGGTGATGTCTAGGAACCCATGACACCCTAAGAAGGTGTATGGTAGGATTAGAATAGCTTCGGAGTTGTTTTGAATGGGTTAGAATAGGTTTGGCGCGAAAAAAACTCATTTCGACAAGTTTGCAAAAGGGTCTGTCCTTATTTTCAAAATCTGGAAAATCCGACAGTAAGTAAAAATTTTTGGCCTAGATAATTAGAAAATACACTTTAAAACGAAAACGTGGCCGCTTGAACGGATTAAAACGGAGCTATAACGAAGAAGTTATGAATTTTTCAAGTTGGCGACGAAAACTATAATTTTCTGAAATGTCAAGCATGTTATATTTATTTTGTACGAGTCAAAATGAAACTTAGGCGTTATAAATTATGTCGACTTATCAAAAATATACTAGTATACTTTGATACAAAGCTAAGGACATATAAAACGTAGAAAACGGATTTGTAACGATTAAATTATACCCGTTTACAAAAAGTTGTAACTTTATTATATAAGGAAAACTATTAAATTTTCTAATAGGCAAGTTTTACGGCAAAACAAGTGACCATGTTGAAGGTTGTTTTTAACATTGATGTAGAACTTTTTACAAAGTGATGTCTTCTAGTAAAAGTGACTTTTCCAAGTATATTTTCCAAAATGTCCGACCGTTTGATTAGCGGAGTTGTAATGAATTAAATATGGTAACTCAAACTTTGCTGAAAACCATCCTTAAACTATATTTTGGGACAAAAGTACCATACTTAACCTATATTTTTCTTTATGTTCGAGACCTTTAGGATGGAAACTCATGTACTAAAACTTTGAGATAATGATACAAGCTTCCCAAAACCATTGAGTACGTTTCCTAATACTCGATGTGCATCATTTTACGACTAACTTTTAGAGGCTGTTTTGTCAGTTTCATGAATATTTCAACAACATTATTTTACGACGAAAAGTTATAATTTCTTAATAAATCACTAAATGATTATCGTCGGATATCATTTTAACGTAATTACAAGTGGAGTAATTTAAAAATGGTCAAGACGTTAAAAGATTATTTTTCGACGAAAAGTATTATTTTCAAAAATTCATAAGTGGTATAGATATCATCCGAATTGCATGCATAACATTACATCATAACTTATTATGTATCATATCATTCATAATAGGTCAGTTTTGAGATTCACGCTACATTTCGGTGTAACCACTTTTGTCATCGCATCAATTCAT
This sequence comes from Chrysanthemum makinoi, assembly GCA_910596185.1. NCBI lineage: Eukaryota > Viridiplantae > Streptophyta > Magnoliopsida > Asterales > Asteraceae > Chrysanthemum > Chrysanthemum makinoi. The sequence goes on from OU343223.1 coordinate 193,308,810, forward strand.
CAAGTGAGTTTTCATAGCCCCGTTGTATACGTTTATACTTATTTTCAAACCTACTGGGGAGAATACATTGCACATCATTTTTATTACGATACCAAGTATATCAAATTCATTACATTGCTTAAGTTACCTCATGCCAATTGAATGTCCCCATTATATAACATGAACCGTTAATTTCATAGAAGCGAGGGTGAGTGGATAGATCTATCGAGGGTGACTCCTCCATCCGGGTTGGTGGATTCCAACCGGTTAAACGGATGCATTTCATTTAATATCATTATTTGAGTTGTTTGGCAAACACTCTGTTGGGAACATCATAATCGTCTAGTTTCGTGTCATGGACTTATAGAAATTGTAACATTTTTATGTGGCATGTTTGTCATATATGGTCTATACTTGTGTGGTCGTATAAATTATTTTTCATAAACCTATGATTTCTCACCAACATTATTGTTGACCGTTTTAGCAATGTATTTTCAGGTAACTAGACATTCGCATCATGGCACGATTAAGGACCCTCATAGAGTCGCGGCGTCGACTTGTTTTATTGTATATTATGGTTTTCTTTTCAAAACATCGTTTGGACTTGTAATAAACTTATTTTCCGCAAACTTTATCAACTTTTGGGACCTATCTTGTAACTCTGAATGTTTTATATAAATATCAAACGATGTGTTTCTAAAACGGCACTTTAGGTCGTTCAATATAACTGTGATTGTGATGCTATGACAGTCAATCCCCAGGAATTCCATTCCGCTGCAAAACAGGTAATTTGGGGGTGTGACAGTTTTGGTTTTCCTGAGCGGAGACTTGGGAGAGGGTCTCCATCTTCAATATCAGCAATCTCTAAGAGAAAGCCGATAGATTATGTAGGGTTCCCTGTGAGAATGAAACAAGTTTCTGTTGAGAGAAACTTGAGTGGCAAAGAAGGTTTAGTGCATGCGCCACGGGTCCATGACGACTTTTAATCTTCAATACCGGTCATCAAATGACAACCAAGTAGCATATGAATTGAACCCGCTTCGCCTAAGTTGAATAATCGGGAGGCCTATTTCTTTTCACCCTTTTCTTTGCATTTCTTTTTAATTCTTCAACTCCTTCTTTCTCCGATTCTCATTTTCTCCTTTTAACAATCATACCTAAGGACTTCTAATTCTAACTATTGGTAGTGTCCTTGGGTATATCCCTTCGGCTCTGGCGGATCATAGGACGGTTATTCCTAACCTTAATCACCTTATAACTCCATTGCCATAAAACCATTTTCATGAAAATCTCTCAAAGTGTTTATGAATGAAAAACATTTTGTACCACTGAGAGAGTTTTATCTTTTAGCAGAAATACTCCCCCTCTACATGTGCTTAAGAGTTTTGACGAAATCAAGCAAAGGAGGAAAGAGCGCACACTTTTGAATTGATCGACTCAAGATAGACAATTCCTTGCGAGACACAATTACGTTGTATAGTTAAAGAGATACATTGTCAGCTTTTAGGTGACAACTAGCTCTAATAACTACCTTGAAGATGTGGACAACCCCGAAAGGTTGTCAAACCCGGCAAAGTTCATGTCTATCAAGAGTTTTCTCGAATAGGTACAATTTACTTGGATAAGTCTTGGAAGACAAATCTTTTCAATGTATGACTGCTTCAGTTCCGTCAATTCATGGGTTGAAGTCTATTCACACGAGGATTCAATAGCAAAATACAACATATTTCTTATCACATGATTTTTCTCCCCCTAAAAAATGGCATATAAATGTTATTTTTGAAGAAATGTTGAGAGTAAATATGATCATTTTGAGTTTTGTGGGAAGATTACACAAAGAACAGTTTGTGAACAAAGTTTTTTAAGTCAAATACTCCCCCTCAACAAGTGATATAAACGGTTAAGGTTTTGAAAATCATAAGGGGAAGTACTTGTTCTTTTGAGCAAAACCTTGAAACGTGAAAGGTTTGATAGGTTTTACTCAAAAGTAAGATGCTTTCGCTCCTTTTATAAGGATTGTGGCACTGAAGCGTACCACAGGGTCCTTTATTTACAAGTGCAGGTTGTACACTGTTATGTGTGCACAAGCCATTGTCATATATAATCACACATCCAAATTATATGAAATAGAAGTAGTTCAAGGGGTACCAGGAAGTCCATCAATGTTTCCAGGAATGCGAACAGTATGCGTTGATAGCCGCGAGAGCAATCATGGGACGACCGCCTACAAAGCTTTAGTGTTCGAATGATCCCTTCGATACAACCTTTCATCAATCCCGTAATGATCCTCCACATCCCGTCTTTCCTTAGAATTCCATCGCTTTTGTGATCCAATTCCTTCATGTATATCCTTCAATCTATAAGCCAATCCGTCCCTAACCTTCTTCAATGTGTGATCCCCAAACTTGTGAAGATCTCTACACGCTATCAAGTAGCTTGCTTGTAGTTCACTAAGGTAAACTACTCAATGGTTGGTGATGAGAGTGTATTGTGGAAGCCGGTTGATGTCGGGAAGATCTAGCTGAGGTGGAGTGAAGTTGACACGGGTCCGATATGATTCAACTGCAAGTTGGAGATCTTCTACACGTTCTTTGATTACTATTCTTCTGATGAAGATAAGCAAGGACTTAATGTATTCACGTTGCACTTCAGTCGAGAATTGTCTCATGCGACCCTGTACTTTGGCAAGGTACATGTCTTCAATGTCGTTGATAGACAAATTCTCAAAGTCCGCTTCACAGAATGCATAATCCCTTTCGTCTTGCCTTTTGACCACGATATTCTTGAGGAAAGTGTAGTCCCATTTAGACGAAAGATCAACATGTTTGATAGCCACGATTGCTTTAGTGTCAACACTTCATGTTGAGACTTCGAACTTGGCGCTTCGTAGTAGATTCGTCACGCGTTCCGCCAATGGTGAATCCCATACATTGCATCACGGTCATACTCTTCCACATTGTTGGAGAACATGTGGTTAGCTCTTTCCTCGATGGCTATGCAGTTAGAGTATATGGCTGCGGGAACGGAAGTGTCGCTGATGTAGCGTATTTCATTGAACCATCGCCACCGTGAAGAAGAAATTCCAAGTCTTTGTTGAAGAAATATCGAATGAAATCCTAGGTCGACCGTTGGCTAATTGTTGGTAGAGGTTTAGACCGATCGGTGTAATATGGAGGGTTGTCCCGTTTAGTGAAGTCGATCTTTGCTTCTGGGTTGAGCCAATCCATGTTGTTAGACATAGCTCGTGCTATATTATCAAGGTGACACTCAACTTCAATAGCACTTTCCGAGCTGTCTTTGAGCAGTTGAAATGCTTCATTCTTGATTCGCTTCAACTCGGATTTCGTCATCTTTTTCACACGAAATTTTTCTTGCAAGAACTTAGCATGCTCCAATGTACGACCTTCTACCGCATCTTGACCTTCGGGTGGGTAGGGTGTAGAATCAACAAGCTTCGAGAACCGTCGAATTGATGTTATCCTCGTCCAGCCATGATAAGACGTCAGTCATGGGCGCCTTCTTCTTCTTCTTTTTCTTTGGCCTATAGGAGGATTCGGTTTCTTGGCGTGGTCGAGAAATAGGTTGTTGTTAGGGCTCATGGACTTCCTCATCGTCACCACCCGTATACTCAAAGTGATCACCGGTTTTCTCGAAGTCGGGTGGTAATTCGAATCCGAGGTTTTTCTCAGAAGAAGGCGAGGAGGAGATCTTTGTTGAGCTGGAGTCCGTTGGGGTGGAGGCTACATTGAGGATGATTCACCGGACTTCTTCGGCGTTTGGGCTTGTTATCCTTATCCTTATCTTTATCTTCGCCGTCTCTTGACGCTTAGGCCTTCAGCTTCTTCTCTGCATGCCGACATGAGTTGGTATTCCAGTAATGCTTCAAATAATTTACCTTCGTAGGAGGCAAACGTTGCAGATCGTTTTGACATTTGAGCTACCAGCCGGTTCACCAATTCAGCATCTGAGAAGATTATAGGATCAACTGGATTGATGTTTACATGCATTGGAGTTGATTTCATATTTTGCTTGGCCAAATGCAATAGATTCGGATAAAGTTGTCTGGTGTACATCTCCTTTGTCAGTTTAGGAACGACGTCAAGAAGGAACTTGTGAGTGTATCCCTTGATCATCTCGTCCATTTTCCCTTGAAGATCATCTTTCATGAGCTTTTGGAAATACTCCCTTTCAACTTGCATCTTGTCTTTCTCATCATGAAGATATTGTATTTGGTCAGCAAGAAAATCTAACTTCTTCTTTGTAATATCTTTCTCTTTGACATGCTTGACAGCTTTAACGATTATGGTCTTTGCTTGAAAGATCCAAGACGCTGTTGGCTTCTTTACTGATTTGGATGTGGATTTTGTTGTTCTTTTTGATGGTGGTGGTGAAGAGTGAGAGGACGAGTCTGATGAAGAGGAGATGTGAGGTGACTCAGGGTCTTTAGGAGGCTTAGCAGTTTCTTCCTTAGAGCGGGTTGGACTATTGAGAAGAAGATCATCGTAGTCCATCTCGTCATCTTTATCGGATTTAGCTTGCTCTTCAGCCTGAATTCGAGCATCTTCATCTGCTTTAGCTTGAGCTGCAGCTTCTTCTTCAGCCTTTTCCTTCTCAGACTTTTCTTTTTCTAGTTCTTCAATGTTAAACTCAATAGAATCTTCCACGTGTTGTTGTTGTTGCTTATGAGTGGTGGCACCAGATCCCTTATCGGGTTGATTAACCGCATCAGGACCTGGTGTAGGTTGAACTCCATCACTCGATCCTCCGGGGCCACCCATTTGATCCTTAGCAAATTATTTTGCAACGTGTTGGAGTCTAATGAATTTGAACTTCCTTCTATACTTAGTGTCCAGAGGCTCTTCATCTGATTCTTCTTCTTCTTCTTGTTCAACTACTGGAGTCTTTTCTTTTCCTTTATCTACCGGTGGACTGGGAGGTTTAGCTACTGATGGAGTTACGTCGGTTGAAGTTTCAGAGTAGAAGACCTCTTCATCTGATTAAGTTTCTTCAGAGCTTTCATCCACCATTTGTTTTATGCGGTTCAGCTTGGGAGTGAGAATAGAACGACTTCTTTAGAAGGAACTTTCCCTTTGAGTGGAGGTTTCCTCTTAGGTAACTTCCTTTGACTCTATGTGCTTGTAACACTCCCTGCACTTCCTCTTCTGGTTTTCCTTGTGGGTGTGCCAGCAGATTTGTCATCAAGAAAACCAACTTTGTTCTCTTGCACAGCTTCAAGATACCTTTTGTAAGAGTTGAGCTTTTGAGTTCATCGAGAGAAGGTGGTCCGGCAACACAAAGACCTTGTTTCTTGGTAGTTGACTCCTTAAATCTGATTGTTAGAGTGGGTTCAGACAACATGTCGAGGTTATCGGGATCATTGATTCTCTTGGGGATATCAGGGTTATATCCAAGTTCTCTTTGGATCAACACTTTTGTATATCTGATATAAGGAATATTTGAGCCAAGCTTTTTGAGGAATGTCATCATGTCATCCCATATCAGAGCTTCAATTTTGATGTGTTTCATGTTGATCAGAGCTCAAAAGATTTGCAGTTCCACGAGCTTGGGATGCTCATAGCCGCTGTCACGACTGAAAACGATTTTGTGATGATGATATAAAGGGTTTTCCAAGGTCGAGGAATGTTCTTTAGATCCACGTGTGAATGCTTATTGATTATCTGAAGCTTCATCATACCCAATATCAATCAAGAATTGCGAAATCTTTTCAGCTTGGTGCAGAGTATTCAGTTGGTATGATGTCGAATGAGGAGAACGACTCTTAAATCTACAGGTGTGATAGTGACTTGTTTGTGGTTGAGAGTCACATCCACAAAGATTCTCCTTTGATATTTTGCATTGTGTTCCGAACTATGAATGTAGATCTCCGGTATCGTGGCGAATTGGTGAGCATGTTCTGATAAGGATGGTTCTTCAGAATGTCAAAAGCAATGAGACAAGAAGATTCGAAAGCGGTGAGAGTTTCAAAGTTAACACGAATATTATTCTTACCAATCTTCATCGGATAACCATGAGGGAAAATATCAGCAATGGTGAGAATATTTGGTGCATCCACATTCATTTGAGTGTCCATGTCGTGATCTGAAATACATTTAGCCAACATAACCAACATATCGAAAGACATAATGTTAGTCAATAGAAGGTTTTATTGTCTACTTATTGAATGAGATATGTCAATGATTGTTACGAGTCCAAAGTCACTTGTTTGTTCAATAGTCCAATGACGTCGAGAAAAGTTTCATGAGTTAGTTAACTTTAAGTTTTAAAGTTTATGTTATCACTTATTTTTCACAACATATTAAACGTTTAAGCTTATTAGTGACATTTATTAGTTTCGTGACGTTATAATTTATTTATTTACAAGTATGCACGCGTAACAATTCATAATGAAGGTTTGATCAAGGCTTAGGTGTAGAAATGGCAGCTTATGCGTAAACAGGAGAGGTATACGCGTAGACGCAAGCTTACGCGTAGGATCTTTACTTACGCGTAAGAAATATTACGCGTAGGAAAATGGGACCTTAAGCGTAGGGCTTACGCGTAAGCGCATATAAAACCTGACGCGTAAGGCTTACCGTAGAGTAGACCTTATCGCGTGAGGTAACTTACGCATATCCTTCACGGATGCGTAGTCCCTTATGTATAACCTTACGCGTAAGATTTCTCTTACGCATAACATGCTACGCGTAAGGTGATCCTTATGCGTAGATGTCTAACAACCTTGATTCTGATTTTTACAAGTAGCAAACCTGAAATGAATTCATTATTGCATCAATATTAACACATACATTCATTGTATAACATATCATGGCATGAATACTTATCAAACAGTTTACGCGTAAGATTACTTATGCGTAGGCCTAAACCCTAAAGTTCAAAGATTACGCGTATGAAATCTAGCCATAAGATTAGCACCAAAGTTTTTCTGGTAGTTCTAAGTAGTCATGTGAGTGATATGACCAAGTTTTAACATCAAATTCGCAATGAATCAAAAGTACCCAAATAGCAAGAACATTAAACCCTAATTTCTAATTAACGATTAATTAGTGTTTATGGGTTGTTATAGAGCCTGGATAACATCAATTCACTATAATAACCACATCACGCAACTATCTTTTTGACCAAAAAACATTCATATTTGAAAATACCCAAACCCACGCATAAACCATACTTTTTCAAATTCAATCAATTCATGTTTCTGGGTGCGTTTTGAGTGTAAGAATGGTATAAATGATGTTAAAGAAACGTTTTGACACAATTATCTTAACCTCAAACACCTAATCACGATTAAGTGTTCATACGCTTATGCGTAGAACACTAAAATCACTCTATCTCAAGTTTTAACCGTTAGATTAATGAAAGATTCAAAACCATTGTTTAAAAAACTTGTTAAGAACACAAAAACACTTACAGATTGATGATCAGAAACACGGATTTGAAGAACGATTTTAGGTGCGTAGGATATGTTTGGTGAAGATAATAAATGTGAAAGGTTAGAGTTAGGTGGAAGTTTTATTAAAATAGAGTTTGAGCTTTTGGCGCTTTAGTCCCTCCACCTTTTCCATTTTCATCCAAAGCCTTTTAACTTCCATTTTGGTTACCAAACGAAGAATATTTGGAAATAACATTGACGACACTCCCCCTCGACTTAAGAAATAATGAAAGTTTATAAATTTTAATCCGAGGAGTGTCAGAAACCAGAAATGTGACCACCATTATTAAAGAAACAACCTGGATAAGGTAAGATGCAAGTACACGGTTATTTTGAAACAGTTAAGTATTAAATTTACTCCCCCTCAACACTTGATTGGAAAAAATACTGAATTTTGAAAGATTAGAGTGTTGACGAAAGAAATGTACTTGCCATGTTCAGAGAAAAATAGATAGAAGAATATTTTTGTTGTTTATCTGATTTTATATTTTTTGTATTTTGTTTTTGAAAAATTATTTACAAAAGAGGTTTTGGTGTTTGACTGGTTTTTAAGAATGTTTTAAGAGCTCATCCAGTTCCTCTTGAGTCAAACACCGCATACCAATCCGGTGGACCAACTCATTAAACCTAGCAGGAGCTAAGGCTTTGGTGAGAAGATCTGCCAATTGGTATTCGTACCCACTAAGTATAATTCAACAGCACTCTGCTCCACGTGGTCTATGATGAAGTGATATCGAAGATCGATGTGCTTTGAATTTGAGTGTTGAACAGAGTTGCACGAGATCGCAATAGCACTCCGATTGTCACAATACATCGGGATTCTATAAAAATACGTAACCATAGTCTTTGAGTTGTGTTCTCATCCAAATGACTTGAGCACAACACGCCGACAAGGCTACATATTCTGCTTCGGTTGATGACAGATGTATACCCTCGCTTCTTCGATTGCCAAGACACCGTTTGTCACCAAGAAATTGTAGTGCTCCCAAGTACTTTTCCGAGAGTCTAAGCGCTGCGTGATCGGTCAGAAAAGCTATTAGTTCGAAACCAGAATCCTTCGGATACTAGATCCCCAAATTAATGGTTCCCTTGATGTATCGGAGGATTCTTTTAGCCTCCGAGAGGTGGGTTTCAGTTGGTCGCGACTGATAACGGGAGCAAAGATAAACGGCAAAGACAATATCAAGTCTGGCTGGTCATTAGATACATGAGAGACCCAATAATACTACGGTATTTGGTAGGGTCAACCATTTCCCATGCAAATCACGGCCGGCTTTCGGGTATGTGACATTGGTGTGGCATAAGTATCACAAGTATTCATTCCGAATTTGTTCAGAATTTCAAGGGCATATTTGGACTGACTCAAGAAAATACCATGGGGTGATTGATGAACTTGCAGTCCTAGAAAGAACGTAAGTTCACCCATCATTGACATTTCAAAATGTTTCTTCATGAGTTTAGCAAAAGCGATTGAGTACTTTTTATGTGTTGGCCCAAAAATGATGTCATCCACGTAAATTTTAACAATTAAAATATGTTCCCCATGATATTGTATGAAAAGAGTTGGGTCGACCGAACCTTTGGTAAAATTATTGGCGATGAGAAAAGATGATAGCTTATCATACCATGCCCGAGGAGCTTGTTTGAGACTATACAGAGCTTTGTTCAGTTTGTAGACATGGTTCGAAGCGGGATCAACGAATCCTTCGGTCGGTCTGACATAAACCGTCTTTTCAGTTGACCATTTAGAAAAGCAGTTTTGACGTCCATCTGAAAGACCGTTATGTTCATATGAGCCGCGAACGCCGTAAATATCCAACGACCTCAAGGCGAGCAACAGGAGCAAATGATTCTTCAAAGTCAATACCCTCTTCCTGTCTATAACCCTTAACCACCGACGCGTGACTTGTTTCGATGACATTCCATTCAGATCCAATTTGTTCTTCCAAATCCATTTAGACCAATGACGTAGACCCCTGATGGTCTTTCAACCAGTTCCCATACTTCAAGACGTTTGAATTGGTTGAGTTCTTCTTGCATGGATTCATCCAGGTTATCTTTTGTCATTGCATCCTTAATGTTTTTGGGTTCAGTTTGGCAGACGGTGAGTGCATAAATGCAATGTTCACCGCCTGCAGAAGACGTTGTCTCGTAACGACCGGTTGATTCGGGTTGCCAATAATATTTTCCAGAGGATGGTCTTTTGTCCATCGATGTGTAGAGGGTTGATGTTGGTATACATTGTGCAGATTCTGAGGATTCAAATGGCTTGTCGATGATTCCGCGACATCAGGTGCAGCAGTTTCATTGACGAACGGGTTAAAGAACGCATTTGGATCAAAATCTGCAGGTGGGGGTACTTCATAAAGAACATCATCAGCAGGTTCTGCGTCGTTGGAAGCAGTTTGTTCAACTGTTGTTGTAGAGTCAACCGGTGGTGCTTCATCAACAGAAGCTGTTGTAGCAGGTGTATCGTATAAGAGTATTATCGTGTTGAGCAAAGGGAAACATCGGATACACCGAGCACGTTCATCAATATCGCCAGCTGAACGAGGAGCAAATAGTCTTTCCATTTGTTGACGAAGTAGTCGAGGGCTTGTATCAGTTGATGATGGGGTTTGGGGGAAGTTTAAGCGGTTGTGACCGGGTTCCAAGCTGTTATACTCAGAAGCCATTTACCACCAAAGTGTGAAACTTGATGATCCAAAGCGTCTAAAACAGTTATGCGTAGGAAAGATATCACGTAAAAAACCAAGTTCAAAAACGATGATCCACATGTAAAGGTTGAAACTTTTGCCAAAAACGCTTATTCTAACACCTTAAAACGTTGAAAGTACAAGAATCTTGGATTCAAAAGTGTAAAAAATGTGTTTTTTAAGCGAACCAAAGTATCACCGCGTTTTACGCGTAGGACCCGAAACCCACTTCAAAAGCAATACGTTCACCCAACTATTTGGCGATTGATACCACTTTTAGGTCACTAAGTTTACAACACAAGCACAATAGAAAGAGATAGAGAGGAAGAGAGTGATCGGATGAACAATATTCAAACACACACACACGAAATACTAAACCGGTTATGCGTAGAGATGTGAATGAGAGAATAAATTGAACAACCAACCCTCAAATGAGGGTTATTACATGGTATTTATAGGAGAGGGAGCTAGGGAAACACTCCTAGTCCCTTCCTTTACCTTATTGGACTAGGCCTAGGCTTATGGGCCTTCTACATAAGCCTAAGGCTAATTACTAACATAAAGGCCATATTAAGCTAACTATTACATATGAGTCACTAACACTTGAATTAGGTTTAGGAGTGATTCCAACAACGCGTTTTTAGGCACTCTGGAATGTTTGTTGCCAAATGGCTACATCGTCTTGATCCATATTAACTTATATTTTTCACGTATTGACTAAATATATTTTTGGGCCTTCGCCAAATATTTTTCACATATTTGACTAAATATATTTTTAGGCATCGCCAAAGTGGCGACGATGTCTGCTTCGATTTTTCAACGATGCTTTTGCCATAATTTTGCAAAGACAATTAATAATAGTTTCTTTAAGAGTACTTTAATATTTCGTTGCAAATTTTGCAATGATTTTACTACGGATTTGTAATGGAATATTAAAGATAAAACAAAATTAAATTATTTTTATTATTTGTTGCAAATCCGTTGCAATTTTATGAAATTTTGCAACGGAGTTCTAACGAGAACTAATAAAAGTTTCTTTTATATATGTTTTTTATTTTCCGTTGCAAATCCGTAACAAATTTTGAATAATTTTCACGGATTGCTACGGAATATTTTAAAATAAATAAAAAAGAAACTAGTTAAGTTTTTGCAACAGATTTACAACGGGTTTTCGGGTGGTTGCAAACCCGTTGCATATTTGCTATGGAAGTTTTCCATTGGAAATTTCCGTAGCATTAGGTCACTTGTGTAGTAGTGATATTTGATTCATTATAATAAGAATTATACATTGAAAATTTTATCTTGTATGTTATTAAACAAACCTTTTTAACATTGTTTCATAAAATTACATGGCTCAGGGAACTACAAAGCTTATTCATTATGTGGAGATTTGTTTTCCTTTAAGGGACATAGATCTAACTTACGGATGTCATGCTGCTAGATAATGAAAATCATTTTAAATTTACAACTTCAAAATATAAATAAGAGTAAATTGCATCAATCGTCCCTAAAGTTTGGTGAATTTGCATGTTTCGTCCCAAACATTTCGAAATTTGCATGTTTCATCCCTAAAGTTTGATGAATTTTCTCCCACCAAGGACAAACATTCCCCAAAGGTTTGCCACAAGGACGATCTTTGCAGTTTCGAAATGTTTGGGACGAAACATGCAAATTCGCCAAACTTTAAGGACGCTTTATGCAAGTTACTCTATAAATAATAACTGCGCGCGACTTCACCTCCATCCCTGACTAGTGTTAGTCTGCATGTACCAAACATATACACTGATGTGAATAACAAGATAAACTTCTTGGATTTAGCGATTCTTTATAATTTGAACTACCACGGATCTTGTAAAGCTGTACATATTCCAATTGAAAATATAGGCAGCATTCACTCCAAAAACATGGATTGTCAATACAGCCCAATATAGGAAGAATGAAATTTGTAAAAGTGACCTTTCTTTGTGTTAATTTACACCAATGGAGCTTTACCGTGAATAACTTCACCATAAGCATGTTTAAAAAGAATATATCATGTAAACGTCGCATGTTAAACAATATTAAAACATGAAGATTTTAATTCTCTAGCCTTTGATATGACTTGTGTTGATTCTTCATCGAGCTTCAAATGCTGATCATTACTTTTGTTTATTTCCATATCAGCTGCACAAAGGACCTAGAGAGAGTTGATTTAGAAAAGTAAGTTTTCATGCGCAAGCAATGGTCATTACTAGCCAGTCAAAGATCAATCCCACGTGAGTAAGGTATATGACCCATTGTGCTTGCTTCAGTTCACATGTCTCGTTGATCAGCATCTTTGATTGTTGACCATAAGAACCCAATCCACCTAATTTCCGAATGATGCATTATTGCTATTCTTGAAATACCCTTGCCCGGGTTAAGATCATTTCGTTAATGCACTCTCATGTACCAAAACAGTTTCACAAGTTCCAGCACATTCGAGCTGTTGCACGACTCAAAAACAAAAGAAGTTTGGGCAGCAATATTTTTTTGTTATTTCTTTTGTGTTACCTCAAAGGCCTATTATGTCCCAAGTTTGGTAGTCCATGCCACTTGAAGATCGAATGGGAGTTTCAGAACCAGTGCTTACCAATGAACATTTGTTTAACGAGGATTTCTTTGCGTATGAAATTCTCGTATGATGAAAACAAGCTTTTGGTATTTCATCTTTCAGCCTATGCAACGTGCAGCTGCAGTCCTTATGGTATGGTCTCCGTTCTTTGTCTATTTCAGACATTGATAGGCTTCCTTCAAAAACAATATGCATTTTCATCAATGCTGCTTTAGTTGCCATTTCTTATCCTTTTAGCAGTAGTGTGCAGTAATCTACTACAACTAAATGATGTTTTACTGTTGGATTTATTGAGTGTGTTAAATGTCTGCATGTTGTGACATTCTCTAGCTAGTGGGTTATATATTACTACTGGCCTTCTAGACAGGGTGGGATAGGTAGAGTAAAACTAGGAAAGAAAAGATACCATAAAATTTCTATCTGAGAGTTCAAGGCAAATTTACATAGATGCTTCATAGCAAAAAGATCCAATAATCTCAATTATGATTGTTTGTTGGAACTACGTGCTATCAGATTCTTAGAAAGAGAGTACATTGATTTGTTTTTCCCTCAGTTTGGCTTTGGTAGCACACTAGCAGACGCGTAGTTTTGTTTAACATTATTTGTTTTATTTTGAGATGCTTTTATAGAATCTATACAAGAGTAACTTTATTAACTAAGTTAGGTAGCCATCATAACAATGCTCTCTCAAAAATGCTATGTAACATTATTTGTTTTGTTCCTATGTATGTGATTCTTATTCTGTTTGATTGTTTGTTATGATAGTTTGCAACATATGGTTATAACTATCCCTAAATTTATCATAATTTGTTGTTTTTCTCAAGTCTGAAATGAATATTCATCTGATATTTTCAATTTAACCATAAGCTCTCATAGCAAGAATGGCCTAAGTATCTGTGTTGCCTAGAACCCTTATGTTTTCCTTTTGCCCGGCCTTCACTTGTACTGTATAACTGATAATTCGAATTATCATGTCAAATAACTAAATGAGTATTACATCAAATATTAGAATGGTTTTATTGAATTTGTGCTACATGTTCAATTAATCAATACATCAGAAAAACTTTGACAAGGGTAGAATTGTAGTTACTTCTATGTTCATTTATCTAAGCATCTACATACTTTTCTAACGATTTTAAATTCATAACTTCAATTTATAAACAATAACGACACCACCCTCATTCAAAACTAGTAATAGTCCTCATGTACCTAATCACATATATTGTTGATGTGAATAACAAGATACAATAAAGATTTTGGATTTAGCCATTCTTTGACTTTGCAAGGATCTCGTAAAGCCGTGCATATTCCAAACAAAAATAACGGCAAAATTCACTCCAAAAACTTGAATGGAATATTAATCTACGAAACATTTGGATTCTCTTAAAATCGATACTTATAACATTGATATTTCTTGGAAGGAAGAATAAACTCAAGAAAAGTGCCATTAATCTAGACCAATACATAACTTACACCATGCGGATCAAGCCGAGTTAACAACATTTCATTTATGTACTTTCATTACAAAAACACATACATTCACACACTCCAATTCATTGGAACTGTTCATGCCTTTCCAAAACGAGAAACGTTCAACCCCTAGTTTTTATCTCTTTGGCATTTCCTTTAAGGGCCGTCTCGTACTCTTCGGTGGCCCTAGGCAATAACAATAAAGTGACCTTATTACACTGATAACCTAAAGTGAAATAGCATATAAACTTGAACTATACGAATCATATATGTTTGATAATATGCGTATTTATATGCAAAACTAATAAAAATGTGGCCCCGTTTTAAGTAGAGGCCCTGTGCGATGGCACCGGTTGCACACCCATCCGAGCCCCCTCTGTATTCCTTAGATGCATGTGTTGTCCCGAATCTGGTAGTGCATCCCACTTGAAGATCAAAGTCGAGTTTTGAAAGCTGTTCAGGCCAATAACATCTGTTAAATGATGGTTTCTTTGTGTGTGAAATTCTCGTATGATGAAAGAATTTGGTGTCTCGTCTTTCGGCAAATATACGACGCACAACTGAAGTTTTTAGGCTCTGTTTTTTCTGCTTTGGTCATTGATAGACTTCCTACAAATACAAAATTGATTTGCATCAATGCTGCTACAGTTCCTTTTCGGACACTAACAAACTAATTTCATAAATGGTCAAACTAATTGCGTAAAGCGCATGGACCATTTTAATAATTAGCTCTAACCCAAGAGATGGACTTTAAGCAGTTATTCGGAAGGTATAGGTGATCAAGCAGCTCCTTTTAAAAAGGTGATTAGGATTTCTCAATTTGAAGTGGTTATCTACTTCAATAAAACCGGGTTACACCCTATTCGTGTAGTGTGCTGTACGCTCTGGTGCTTAATCTT
Source organism: Chrysanthemum makinoi (assembly GCA_910596185.1). Classification (NCBI taxonomy): domain Eukaryota; kingdom Viridiplantae; phylum Streptophyta; class Magnoliopsida; order Asterales; family Asteraceae; genus Chrysanthemum; species Chrysanthemum makinoi. Next base: position 193,323,897 of record OU343223.1, read on the forward strand.
ATTATTTGTCGAATCTGTTAATCCAAGGAGACAGAAAACAAAAGAAACACCATAAAATAAACAAATTAAAAATCGAACTTTAACTTATTATATACCACTCTCATTTATTGCATCTGGCTAAGGCACTTCTATTCTCGGATCTGCTAAACTAATAAATTTTTATGCAGTCATATTTTTGTGTTGAAATTGATAGGTTGCCATCATTATGAACTTTATAACATCCCATCTCTTTTTATGATGATGATGTCCCCTTCTCATCGGCGACTTACACCTTGAAGATAAAGTACGTTTATGTTTGCTTTACTTTGATACAGCCAAGAGAGAGGTGTAACACTATTGAGCACCAAAGAGTTTGGATTTTTAAACAATATAATAAAACGAAAGACAAAAAGTAGTTAAAAATCACATACCATTATCATAAATTTACTTTTAAATGTTTTTCAGATTGGATACCGAAGAGTTCATTTTCTTATCTTGATTTACCAATTACTGGAGTCTCGAGACAAGAAAAGTCATATTAAGCTTCAATATAATTATATAAACATACAAAATGTTCTTGTATATCAATGTACATCAGTATGAAATTATTGTCTTCACACGGAACTAACCAGTATGTAGAATTAACTTAATAGTTCATAATGTCTCTCTACAAAAGCATGTAGCACTTGTTCCATATTTGAAGTAGCCCTGAATTCATTCTTTCTGTTTATTTGCGGTGAATGATCACATTCACTTGAATATTGAGTGCAGCATGAGAAACCTGTTAGCAATACCCTTTTTGCATATGATATTCTCTTGTGCTGGGAACATGCTATTGGGATTGCATCTTTTGTCTTATGCAACCCACAGCTGCAGTTTCTATGGTACGGTCTCCAGTCCTTCTCTATTTCTGACACTGATAGACTTGCTTCGAGAATACAATGAAATATCATATCACGCAAAGCCTGTTTATGCAACACTTCAAGAGGTAATAATGTATATACGTGATGCTTGATATATCACATTTGTGTGAATTTATTGTCATTTTAACGAGGTTTATATAGCACCTTAATGTGGGAACGGTAGGGGATTGTTAGGAGTTATATAGAGAGCAAATATTCCTTATAAGTTCTCTCGATGGATATATTTCAAGGAGAATTTGGACTGGATGCTTTTGTGTAGTACATTCGGTTTTACTTATAGCGGTTTCTTCTAGGAATGTTGTGCTAATAGATGTGGACACTTGAAGATTCTAACAGAGTATATGTTTTTTTGGCTTAACTATAGTGCCTAACATATTGGAGCTAGCGATAAAATTAGGTTCCAAGTGACATGCCTTTAAGGTATCTTCACTAGCATGCTCTTGTTAATTCAGATTTAAATTATCCGTATTTAAGTTCGAATCTGTGATGCCAGTGCATATTATTTATTATTTCTTAAGAAAAATGGCATCCTTGAATTATTCCGCTAGTCTTCTAATAATAGCTGTAGTTCTTTATATTGACGTCAGGCATTTTGTGACTTGTGTATATTTTGTATGATTGTCCCTCTAAATTACTCATTGTGTCTTTTTGTATTACGTTTTTGCGTTAAGTATAATTGCGACTTCATGAATTAGGCTTCAAGTTGTGAATTAACTGTAGACATATTTTACTTTCGTATTAACAACCCATCCTGACCCGGCCCGTCCATTCTAAGTTGAAGAACAAATGTCATTGGAGGCTGACTGAATACTGCACAAACAGCAATCAGAGACTAACACTAAGGCAAAGCAAAACCTAAATAATTTAGGATCGGACTCACGAGCAGTTTTGTGTATCCAACTAGGGCTAATTGCACGAAAATGTATCCAACTTGTCACTTTTTGTAGTTTTGTGTAGCCTACTATATTTTTTGTAGATCCGTGTAATAAACTTTTGAATTCAGCTAGTTCCATGTATCAGGTGACCTATAAACTTGCTACAGCTTAGGTGGCACGGTCTTTTCTAAGTGGCATAAATTATTATTTTTTCTGATGATTAAAAACGAACACCCCTGCATCTTCTCAAGCACCAACACCACCACCTCTCTACCAAACTACATTTATATTTATAAAATCAAAATCCAAACACCACCTATCTACCAAATTCATATCATCTCTTATAAAAGCACACCATCAACATCACAGCCTCATGTTTAACCAAACCAACCTCAATCAATCTCACCATCATCCTCCTCTTCATCTCTCGTCACAGCCTCAAAAAATCTCATCATGTTTGATTCATGTTTATATATGTGATTTATGTTTATATTTGTGTCTATATCTATGCTTTATTTATATATGTCGTTGTGATTCATGTTTACATTTGGAGATGCATACGAGGTTATGATATGTGATTTATGTTATATTTGTGCTAAGTGGGTTACGGGGTATTGTTTTTATGTGGTTAAAATGTTTTTATTTTTGAATTTGATTTTAGTTTTGGGTGTTGGTTTCGGGTTTTGGCTTATTCCGCCACTTGGAGGTGTTTCATTTCAAATTTCGGAAAGGGAAGGACGAAGATCGGGTTGTGATGGTGGTTTTAGTGGAGATGATGGTGTTGGCTGATGTTTGGTGCTCATGATGACGGTCTGGATCACAAGAAAGGATAAGAGGAAAGTGTGGTGGAGATGGTGGCAGGTGGTCCGTGGTGGTGGCTGAAAATGGTGAAGACAAAGATGGAAGAGATGAGGGTGTTTGGAAGTGATATTTCTGAATGTGACGTGTATTAATATAATGACATGGCATAAAAGAATATTTATAAAGTAGACAAATGACTTGTTACTTGTTTAGAAGGTCATTCGATACACGGAACTAGCTGAATTTCAAAAGTTTACTACACGGATCTGCAAAAAAAATAATAGGCTACACAGAACTACAAAAAGTGACAAGTTGGATACATTTTCATGCAATTAGCCCTAGAAACAATATATATCATGCAGACTCATACTAACATATTAGTCACGAGTATAACTTGTTACCCTAACTTCTTACAGATTGAAGCTAATTACAAGATGTTGTTTTTAAATTAGTTTTGGCAAGACTCTATAAAGGAATCAGGATCTCATGAATGATGTGATATTTGGACATGTACTAGCTGCAAAGGAATAAACGGTCATTCCGAGGACATGAAACTTTGACCAAGGAAAAATATTGTTAGAGGGAACAAAAAATCTTGATTTTTCCTAACAAAGGATAAGTAATGTCAATGTCAATATTATTCTTTGTTAATTTACCTTAAACCTTTTTCTTTTTGAAATGGTGAAATATATTACTCCAAAACTCCATATGTACAAAGTACAAATAAGCAACTTTTAAGGGGATTTGGACATTTCCAAAACACCCCTACAAAACTGCAAATTACAAATAAGATGAAACATTCAGCCTACGATACATGTGTAACATACTCTTTAGATCATTTATTCACCAATTTCACCAAAGTACTTTAGGATATTCCATCACTTAGACTACTTTTCCACTATGCAAGATTATAAAAAAAAAAAAAAAAAAAAAAAATTGCAGTTACTACCTCACCAAAGGCTTTAAGATCCTATCACAAAGTGGCATCATCATAAGCTTAGAATCACTAAAGGCTAGCTCACTCCTATCAATGGCTACATTTCCAGAATCAAACAAGCACATGAAACCTGAATACAGCAAATCAAGACATGTAAGAACTAGCATCAGCACTGATCAAAGCTCTTCCATATATCAGATATTGTTGGATGTTTAATGACAAAAACAGTAATAGGTGTTTTAATATAGTACGCTTTTATGTTTTAATAGTATAGTTAAGTTACTGTAATTGGGCCAGAGGCTATGGAAGTCTGTTAAATAAATAAAGCCCATGTATGGCAATTAGTTAAGGACGGTTAAGTAGGGTTGTGTCGCTTATTGAAACGGTGTAACTGCCAAAGGCAACGTTTCAACATGTATATATAGGTCTAGGGTCTGTAACACTTAAATAAATTGAATAACAGTTGTAGTTTATATATACTTTTCTGTTTTTCGTTTCACACAAACACACACACATTCATCCAAAACCAATATTTGGTATCAAGAGCCAAAGGTTCAAATCTGGGAAGTGACACCAGAGTGGTTTATTCGATTCGGGGAAGATCAGAAGGGCACTGTTTTGATACAGAAACAGAGCGGAATAGCAGGTTTGATCACATACCCAGAAATCAAAGAAACCAGGATTAGTGGTTTGGAAAAACCCTAGTAGAAAATAAAGAAATGTCAAGTTATGATAAACACATTGAAAAGTGTGATGGAGAGACCAGAAAAAGTACTATGGAGGGGAAGGGTTTTAACCATCGATGTAAACTCATTTGATGGATACATGATGTTCATGAACATGTTGAGGGACAGCATGACTGCAAGTAGGAACAGGGAATTGTTCAAAAGAAAGATGAAGGATTTGGTGTTATGGTTCAATCAAAGTTACATAGGCTGCAGATTTGATGCATCTATGCCACCAACAATAATGGATTTGGAGATAGACCTATTCGAATTATATAGGTTGATTCAATGTATGGGAGGAATTGAAGAGGTGGATAGTGAAAGTGGATGGGTCGAAGTAGCATGTAGTTTCGGTTTTTATGAACTTGACTGGGTTAAGTTCAAGGGAGTGTATGAAGAGTATCTGGGAATACTAGACACCGTGTACGAAGAAGAAAGCACGATCAGGAATAGTGATGGGGCTAGACAGAATGAAAAGGCTACCACAAGTGTACTGCAGGTTGGACCATCAAGGGAATATGGCACTGCGAGTAATGGATCATGCAGGAGTACAACTATTGAGAAAGAAACCAATTGCAAGAGAGACTCGGACGCTGAAAATGGGACATATGGAGAAGATGATTTGGTAATCATAACAAGTGGCTGGGAAGAAGAATGCAGTAGCGAAATAGAATCAAAAGTATTTGGAAGAATTGGGTCTATAGAAAGATGATGTGGTTCTTAGACATCATGGATGAAGAACTGGTTATTGCACACAAGAAGGAGATAAGCATGGCATTTAATCAAATGATTAAATGGTACCATAACGAGCATTTTAAATACGATAAAGAAATGCCACCAAAGATCAATGGAAGAAAGGTAGATTTACTTGATCTTTACATGTTTGTGAAAAAGAATGGAGGAAAGGCAACAGTAAGTAATGAGAATAAATGGAAGGCAATTGCTATGAATCTGGGATTCCATAGCAGCCTTAAAGTAAACTTAAGAATGGTTTATGTTAGTTACTTGGATCTAGTTGTGATGCACCACGAATTCTGTAAGAAGTTTGAATCATGTGACAAAGAAGCTGCGAATAAGAGGATGAATGTGGAATGATTAAAAAGACACGTGTGCGCATTACTGGTTTTTGTCATTAGGGAGGAACTGTTGGATGTTTAATGACAAAAACTGATGCAGCGTACGTGGTTAACAGAATAAGTTGCTATCAAAAACTCGTTGATTCAAAAGAATACCGAAAATTGATAGATAAGAGGAAACCTCGTTTTATTAATCAATCAAAAATAAACTGCATAACAAAAAGTCTAAGAGTGCTTAAATACTAAAACCCTAACTTGCTGGAAAATCTACTATAAAAAATTGCAAGAAGTGCCCAAACTTATAAAAAAATATGATTTTAGCCCGAAACCATAAAAAACATTAAATCTGACACTTCCGAAACAACTTCGGATGTGCCATCTTCTGCATAAAAACCTCCTCGAATTGCACCGCATCATTCCCCCTGGGATAGAGAAGATTCGACCTCGAATCTGGAACCGCAACATCCTCATCAGAAGAATCGCCTATGAAAGGAACAAGATGCTTCACATTGAAGACATCAGAAGTACGAACATGGCTGGGCAATTGCAACCGGTAGGCATTCGAATTAATCTTCTCCACAATATCCACTGGACCAATCTTCCTAGAAGCCAACTTGTTGTATTCATGGGCAGGAAAACGATCTTTAGTCAGAATAGCCCATACAAAATCACCGACTGATCACGGGTAGCTTGATGAACCTGAGCCAACTGATCAACGAACTCCTCTGCAGTAGCATGCGTACGAACTTTGCTGGGTAGAGCAAGCAAATCAAGAGGTCCCCGCGGTACTAACCCATACACCACATGAAAAGGACTAAACCCAGTAGTACAGTTAACAGCATGGTTCTGGGCAAACTCGGCCTGAGGTAACTTCTGATCCCATGCTTTAGGATGATCGCCCACCAAACTACGCAACAGATTGCCAAGGGAGCGATTGACGACCTCAGTTTGTCAATCCGTTTGGGGATGGTACGCACTACTGAAATTCAGCTGAGTATTAACCATACGCTATAAACTCCGCCAGAAGTGACTCACAAAACGAGAATCACGATCAGAAACTATAGAAGTAGGAAGACCATGAAGGCGATACACATCACGAAAATAAAGATGAGCAACAACAACAGCATCGGATGTTTTCTTACACGGGATGAAATGAGCCATCTTGGAGAAACGATCAACGACCACATAGATCGAGTCACTTCCACGCTGAGTACGGGGAAGACCAAGAACGAAATCCATACTCACATCAGACCAAGGTTGTGTGGGAATAGGCAGAGGCAAATATAACCTGGCATTAGTAGACGCCCCTTTAGCCAGGTGACACACACGACAACGAGCAACAAAACGACCAACCTCCTTACGCATAGAAGGCCAATAATAAGAACCTGCAAGCAATTGAAAAGTACGATCTCGCCCCACATGACCCTCGTTATGAAGCTCTTGGATCATTTTCAAACGCAAGCTGCACTCTGGAATGCACAACTGAACCCCTCTGAACAGAAACCCATCTTCCAATATAAATTCTGTTGGCTCGCCTTGCTGAATGCGTGCAAGAACCTGGGAGAAGAACGGATCAGAGACATATAATTCTAAAAAGGAATCAAAGCCAGGGACATGGACACGCATTTCAGTCAACAACCTAGAACGGCGACTCAACGCATCTGCAACGCGATTAGAAACACCTGCTTTGTGTTTAATCACAAAAGTAAACTGTTGCAAATAAGAAATCCAAGAAGCATGACGATGTGATATTTTAGTTTGGCTGCCAAGGTGCTTGAGGGAATCATGATCCGTATATAGGACAAATTCACGCTGAAACAAATAATGACGCCAATGCTTGATGGCTTGGACAATCGCATAAAACTCAATATCATAGGTACTAAAGCGAAGCTTAGCATCAGAAAGTTTCTCGCTAAAATAAGCAACAGGACGTTCAGATTGACTGAGTACAGCCCCAATACCTGTTTTTGAAGCATCACAATGGAGTTCAAAGGGCTGGGAGAAATCAGGAAGTACCAAAATAGGGGCCGAAGTGAGTCGACGCTTAATTTCAAGAAAGGCAGCCTCCGCATCATTAGTCCAATGGAACTTAGTCCCTTTCATGCAATCCGTGATAGGAGCCATAATACCACTGAAGTGAGGTATAAAACGGCGATAAAAGGATGCCAAACCGTGAAAACTACGAACCTCGGTTATAGAAGAAGGTCGGGGCCATTGGTCAACGGCTAGAACCTTACTAGGATCGACTTGCAGTCCCTCACGAGAAACCACATAACCGAGAAACTGGATTGATGCCGACAGAAATGCACACTTAGCTGTAGCAGCGTAGAATTTATCTCGACGGAGAACCAATAACACCTCACGCAAGTGCTCGAGGTGTACAACAGGGTCCGCACTATAAATTAAGATATCATCGAAATACACGACGACAAACTTCCCAATGAAAGGACGAAGAACTTGATTCATCACACGCATAAAAGTACTAGGGGCATTGGACAAACCGAACGGCATGACCAACCACTCATATAAGCCTTCACGAGTCTTGAATTCCGTTTTCCATTCATCCCCCATGCGAATACGAATCTGATGGTAGCCACTTTTGAGATCTAATTTGCTAAACACACAAGCACCACCCCAACTGATCTAACAAGTCATCCAGCCTGGGAATAGGGAAGCGATAACGCACCGTAATCTTATTGATCGCACGACTATCCACACACATACGCCAAGAACCATCCTTTTTTGGAATAAGAAGGGCAGGAACAACACATGGGCTAAGGCTTTCACGAATGTGACCCTTAGCTAAAAGTTCCTCAACCTGTCTACGCAGCTCTTCATGCTCTTTCGGACTCATACGATAATGAGGTCGATTGGGTAGAGCAGCACCCGGAACGAAATCAATGTGATGTTGAATATCGCGCAAAGGAGGTAATTCGGGGGGAAGGGATTCCGGAAACACATCCGCAAATTCATGTAATAATGGTTGAACCACAGCAGGTACAACATGAGAAGTAGCAGTAGCAAGTGGATAAGAAAATAGGACAAATACCATACCAGATTCTTCCATAGCAACCTGGAAAGGACCACGGGCCAACAAAGTGGTCGGGGGTGGGCCTTGAACAGTAGGTGCAGCAACCCCTTGGGGCTTATGTGGAATCAAAATAATTTTCTTCCCGCGAAACATAAAAGAATATGTATTAGAGCGGCCATCATGTAGAACATTATTATCATATTGCCATGGGCGACCAAGTAAAAGGTGACAAGCATCCATTGCAACCACATCACAGTACATAGCATCATTATAAATAGGTCCAATGGAAAAATTGACAAGCACACGTTTCACAACAGTAACATCCGTACCTTGACTGAGCCAAGAGAGGCGATAAGGCTTAGGGTGAGGCTCAGTAGATAGGCTGAGTTTGGAAACAGCAGCCTCGGAAATTACATTTTCACAGCTACCCGCATCAATGATGAAAGTGCAGACCTTCCCACCAATGGTGCAAGTCGAATGGAACAAATTATTGCGTAACCACTCGTTATCAGGAGCACGAGGGGTTAAAAAGGACCTGCGCAGCATCAAAAGAGGACCAACATCACCCGAAACATATTCTTCCTCGACATCTTCAGCATACTCATCATAAACAGGGGTCGAATCTAATTCAGACTCATTAGCATCTGTCCATAGGCCACGATTGGTTGTCTTTGGGTTTCGACACTCCGCTTGTCTATGGCCCTGTTTACCACAATTAAAACACCGTAATCCTCCACTAGAACGCCCTTGAGGAGGAATCGAAGAACCAGGAGTAGATGTAGGGACCTGTGGGGCGGCCGGAGGCCGAGGAGCCTGCGTAGAAGAGCCCGTTCGACTTGCCGAATCAGAGACCTGGCGAAAACCTCCAAGGACACGCTGATTCAACTGTTTTTCAGCCTCATGAAGTACGTTGATGCGCTTCGGCAACGGTCAACGGGTCAAACATGTTGAGAACATTCTGTAATTGGACACGAAGACCACCGATATAGCGAGAAACCAACTGAACAGGGGATTCATTGAGATCAGTGCGAGCAAGTAACTCGTAAAACGATGTTGTATAATCATCGACAGATCGAGTGCCTTGGCGAAGATTCTGAAAACGCTGGTACAATTCTCGCTCAAAATTGTAAGGCAAGAAGGCAGCCCTAGCATGTTTCTTAAATTTATCCCAGCTTGTAATCTTAGCCTTACCACTTCGAACACGAGTTTGCTTGAGCTGTTGCCACCAAGCCTGTGCATGACCGCGTAACCGAATCGCTACCAGGGAGACACGACGATCATCAGGAACTTTCTTGAAATCAAGAATTTCGTCAATTTGGGACAGCCAATCGACAAATTACTCCGGCTTAAGACTACCATCGAAAGTCGGAATCTCCACCTTGAAACTATGCTCCCAACGGTTAGTGGGACGTTCTGGGGAATGATTTCAGAAATCACCAAACGGGTTTTCGTCCGTAACAGTAACATCATCATCATGATGTTGTATGTTGACGAACTCATTCAACCGTTGGGTCAATGTGTCAACCTGTCGCTGAAGATCAGCGTTAGCACGTCGCAATTCAGCGTTATCAGCACCAGCATCACCATTGTTGGCAGCGCGAGGTTGTCTTCGGGGCGGCATAACTCAGGATCGACTGGAATATGATACCACTCTGATGCAGCGTACGTGGTTAACAGAATAAGTTGCTATCAAAAACTCGTTGATTCAAAAGAATACCGAAAATTGATAGATAAGAGGAAACCTCGTTTTATTAATCAATCAAAAATAATCTGCATAACAAAAAGTCTAAGAGTGCTTAAATACTAAAACCCTAACTTGCTGGAAAATCTACTATAAAAATTGCAAGAAGTGCCCAAACTTATAAAAAAATATGATTTTAGCCCGAAACCATAAAAAACATTAAATCTGACACTTCCGCAACAACTTCGGATGTGCCATCTTCTGCATAAAAACCTCCTCGAATTGCACCGCATCAAAAACAGTAATAGGTGTTTTAAGTTAGTATGCTTTTATGTTTTAATAGCATAGTTAAGTTACTGTAATTGGGCCAGAGGCTATGGAAGTTAGTATAGTTAAGTTACTGTAATTAGGCCAGAGGCTATGGAAGTCTGTTAAATAAATAAAGCCCATGTATGGCAATTAGTTAAGGACGGTTAAGTAGGGTTGTGTCACTTATTGAAACAGTGTAACTGCCAAAGGCAACGTTTCAACATGTATATATAGGTCTAGGGTCCGTAACACTTAAATCAATCGAATAACAGTTGTAGTTTATATATACTTTTCTGTTTTTCGTTTCACACAAACACACACACATTCATCCAAAACCAATAGATATCAAACTCTATGGATATCTCAAAGACTAGGACTACATTTTCTCCTTGCAAGATTTCCTAATGACTATCTGTAGCTCCATAAACTTGTTTGTTTAAATGTTTCCTGTTAGAAAAGTGACTTAAACATTAGGGGTTGTTTGGTAAATTTGGTAATTTGTGTGACTTGTCATACAAGTTTGTTTAGAATTAGGATACTAATCTATGTCGGTTAGTTTTGCTATAAATAGGGATCATTAGCATCAGAATTATTTATACAATTTGAATTAGAATTTGGTACCTTTGGAATTAGAATTTGGTACTTGGTAGTTTTGAATTTGGTTCGATAATTTGAATAAAGCTTTCGCTTCATTTGTCAATTTGTTTGTTTGTTTCGGTCGTTTGATTACCAACATTTCCTAAATGATTTTCATCATACCAACGCGTTTAGATATAGAATCTGCAAAGTGTCAATAAAGTTAAACAAAGACATATGTTAAACTCTTATATAGTACTTTTTGTTGCCTTTGTAATTACACTCCAATAATTACTTGGACACTAAGGACGTCTTCTCAATATAGTGCTAAAACAGTCAAAATCTTCAGTGATGTCTTTGGATCAGATGAAGACTCATTTAAGACACGCTTATTCGCTCAATGCCGTTTAGCAATTGATTTCAGAGTATGAACAGTAAAAGAAATTGTTTTTTTGAATTTAAATATATGGGCACAGGGCCAATTAATAGTTAAATTTGGAAGAAATAATGATATGTGGTTTGTGTAAATAGACCTTTAACTTTCAAACCAACAAATTTGTGAAGCACATGCAATGGGTGGTGGACACTCTTGTTCTCAGAAGAACACATTTGGTCCATTTGACCCAAAATAGGTACCGATGGTTATATTGTGGGTTATGCAATCCAGGATTAAGGTGATGTTTGCGTAAACATAATTAAAAAACAATGTGTACACTGGTCAAGTAGTTGAACACTGTATACCTAAAATGTTGGAGCATCTTCTTGTTATCAGCGATGTTTTATTTAGAAATCTTATGTGCTAGCTGTTATAGTTTCTCCCAATTTTCTTTGAGGTTTCTTGTTTCTATCGTATGTCAAGAAAGGGCACCTAGGTGTACATTGTTGATAAATTTAAAAGACTTTATCATGATAATCTTTTTACGAGTTGAGAAGGATCTAAATTGTATACAATACGTATTTGAGCATTGGTTATTGCATCAGTATAATGTGATATACTTATATACAACATTGGCAAAAAGTAATTGGTCATAATATTACTAACTCTGTTACATGAATGCATGAGAATTAGAGGTGGCAAAACGGGCGGGCATGGGCAACGGGGCTAAACGGGCACTAGCCCAATGGGCACGGGTCAAACTGGCTCATGTTATACGAATCAGTTTTAGAAAATACCTAAAACGACAAAAAAAATTTACACATCATTTATATTTGAGTAACTTAATATACTATATGTATAAGTTTTTCATTAAAAACGATTTATTGTTCGAGAAAAACATGTGCCCATTATGTCCGTTTAACTTCTAAATGGACAATATATGCCCATTTCAAAAAAAAAAAAAGGGGGAGGGGGCTAAATGTGCCCAAATCTTTTAAAAAGTTGCCCATTTAACCAATTTTTTTTATTTTGGGCACAAATTGCCACCTCTAATGAGAATACGAGACTAACCAAAAGGTTAGGTTATCAATTTAAATATTATGTTACAGCAAAGAATTCCAATTTACACAGTTAGGAAATGATACTAAGTCATGAATTAGTAAGTTCAGAGACAAAAAAATGGGTTGTCATATACAATTTGTAGACTTTGTTAGACTTCCAATTTCATGCTCCAAAATCAAAATAATATGCAAGTGCATATGACTTGCCCACTAAGTGTAACAATGCTACTCTTTACTTATGATTCATGATGTAGCTGAACAATGTTTTGCTACACGCAGTATCTATTAACTATTATGTATTTCATTAAAACATAGACAAAACTGGAAGTTACTATATTTATTGCAGTCCTTCGATCATGCAGCAGATAACTAAAATTTTCAAGCATAACTTTTGACCGTCAAAATGATTTCTGCATATGGTTTTTTCACGAAGGAATAGTAAATTCTAGTGAAGGGTTATGTGACTTAATAGTCATAGCCTAATAGCCTCACGGGTCGGTATGAAAGATATATGTTACCAATGTTAGAGCCTTGGACTTCATGGAATTTGTTTAGAAAAGGAGCCGGTGTATTCTGAAAATCAGTAATTAGCATATCATAGAGTTACAAATGTCTTTTCAAAAAATTACATAAATAATTTACCTAAAACTGCATACAAGCTTTTTCAGAAATGGGTTGTTTCCGTGAAATTGTCATTTGGTTATACATAATAAAAACTTCTTTTCAGTTCCAGCAAAATTGTGTAAATGTCCTGGAACTTGTTTTGACAAAAAGCCCACTGCCAATATGCCATCTTTATGTTTCATTCAGACTATGTTTCCTTCTTTTTTAATTAAAAGCAATGATAATTAGGATAACCAAAAGAAGAAATTGCCACCTTCATCAATGACCACTCAAATTATAGACTCCATTTTTTCAGTACAATGACTTCCGTAATGGCTTCACAACTAGGGAGAACATCCCAGAAAGCAGAGCCAATGTAATTAGTTCTAGATCTTACTTTAGTTAAATATATACGATATAGAGATGCGTGGTCTTTAGTAATAACAAGGTTTTTAACCCGCGCTTCGCTGCGGTATGTTTGAAATCGACATATTTAGTTGATGCGCTTTTTATCGGGTTGTTGCTTGGACCGATTAAAAAAACGCGGTATGATAACCAACATAGCATAATCCGAAACATACACGACTATTTGTAACAAAATTAGTATTTCAACTTTATATAAGAACTAGCTACAGGCCCGCCCGTTGGGCGGCTAGTTTCAAGAAATCTTCAAGGTAAAATTAGTAGCATAGCTTTTAAAATATCGTTAAAGTTAATATAATGTTGAGAATAAAATAAGTTTCTGTGAGTTATAATCATAAAAGGAAAAAGATACATATTAATTATAGTAAAAAAAAAAAAAAAAACGATTTTTCCATTCTTCAAATAAAAAACCTTATCAGTATATTTTGTTAAATGTTGTTTAGTAGTAGAATTCTAGAACATCTACAGAAGCTATCAAGTAGTTTCATTATTTGAATATTTACATGCCTCTAATTATTCAATACTATGACTTACTACAAAGAGAGAAACAATAACCACGTCCAAGGTTCTTGCCTTGATTGTCTAAATAATTGCTTCCAAGATACATCTTGACACAAAGTCAATTTAACAAAAATCTTTATTACATAAGTGGAAGCGACTATGACCCGTAACACTTATCGTACCGTCCATATATCCATTTCCCAAACACCCCTTATGCAAGATATACCAACCATTATCAGTTAAAACCCAACCAAAACCAACAATATCCCCATCAATATTGTACATAACACTAACCGCGCTGTTTTTACACCTCACACCGCAAGGAATAACACCGTTACTTACCCATAAATAACTCAAATTATCGATTCTCTAAAATTACCACACCTTATAGTTCAGCATGGTACACCACACATAAACCATATCAGACTTCCAAAAAACACTAACCAATACACGCTATTAATATCAACCACTAAATCACAAAAGTAACTCATCATATAATCCCACTGATCTCCTGCAGGTGGCATCTAGAAATCGACTTCCTCTATGTTACACAGTACCTTGTTTGGGGCATATAAGAAACAATGACTCCTGTTAATGAATAAACAACTTAGTATGCTATAAAAAGAAATTCGCACTTGTGCGAAGATATCAGCAGATAATCAGAGCAACAAGTTTGCTTTTATTCAAGAATCAAAGAGTACAATAGTCTGCACAGTTTGAATATTAGAATCAAACTGTTACAAGACTTAAACAAGATCAAGAAATGATCAAAGAACTATTACAGAAATGAAACAACAGATTGTAGAATGATTATTTGTGGGAGAGTGAGATAGCAGTCGAAGATGACTGCGTATGAAAAATGGTCGATATAACCCTAGCCAGGGTATACTCTTTTATAGCAAAAGAGATACAAGCGCCCCCCTCAATCTTTCATCAAAACTTCAAAGGCAACCCATCTTTTATTTCTTCATATTCAGGAAAACATAATAGGCATAAATGGTTCCTCATAATACACCTGCACAAGTAGCATTAAGAAAGAAAGTAACAAGAACATATTGGACAAAGATTACTTAGGTAACTTTGAACATTCCCCCTTAATCTGAGTTCCAAATATGTCAAACAGTTTCAGTTTTTCACAAAGGAATTTGTGTTGATACACAGGTAGGTGTTTGGTAAGAATGTCTGCAGTTTGGTTTGAGGAGCCAATTTTGATGGCACTCAAAACACCTTTTGCAATTTTTTCTCTGATGAAGTGGACATCTATTTCAAAATGTTTGGATCTCTCATGGAAAACAGGTTTTTAAAGCAGTTGTAAGGCAGATTTGTTATCACAAAACAGTTTAACAGGAAGGTTAAGATCAACATTTAGATCCTTTAGGATTTTTTGAACCCAAATAATTTCACAGGCTGCAGCAGCCATGGACCTATATTCTGCTTCAGTAGAAGACTTTGAGAGAGTGTTTTGTTTTTTGCTTTTCCATGATATCAAACAATTGTTAAAGAAAACACAATATCCAGTAACAGATTTCCTGGTTTTAATGCATTTTGCCCAATCAGCATCACTGTACCCTTCAAGAACATTATTAAGACTGCTATGATCATACCTAAGACCTTTACCAGGGGCACCCTTTAAATATCTTAGCGCATTTAAAGCAGAATCCAAATGAGATTTTAAGGGAGTATGCATATGCTGTGCTAGGCAATGAACAGAGTAAGATATGTCAAGTCTGGTATGAGTAAGATAAATCAGTTTTCCAAGCAGTTTTGGTACCCGTTTATGTTATCAAGCATGGGTCATCTTGTGTTGGTATAAAGAAGGACATAGTTTGGTTCCATGGGTGTAGACACAGGTTTACATCCAAGGAGACCAAATTCTTTTAAAACTTCAAGACAGTATTTTCTCTGGGAGAGACAAATGTCATTCCCAGTTTTTATCACCTCAATACCTAGAAAGAATTTGAGAGTACCCAAGTCTTTTATGTTAAATTTAGTTTTAAGAAAAACTTTGAATTGTTCAATTTCCTCAACACAGTTGCCAGTAAGAACAATATCATCAACATAGACAAGTAAAGCAATAAACTTGTTATCTTTGCTTTTTGTAAATAAAGAGTGATCACTCACAGACTGAGCAAAACCATGTTCCTTGAGAACACCAACAAGTTTTTCATTCCATTTTCTAGGAGCTTGCTTAAGACCATACAATGATTTAGTAAGTTTACAGACCATGCTTTTGTTGTTTTCATCAGAAAAAGGAATAGTCATATATATGTCCTCATCAAGCTCACCATAAAGAAAAGCATTATTAACATCTAATTGGAAAAGAGGCCATTTGTTCTTAACAGCTAAAGCAATGAGAATTCTAACAGTGGACATTTTAACAACAGGAGAAAATGTTTCATTATAATCTATCCCTTCTCTTTGGTTAAAGCCTTTGGCAACAAGCCTGGCTTTGTATCTGTCCACTTCACCATTGGATTTGTACTTGATTTTCCAAATCCATTTGTACCCAATGGGTTTTCTATTAGCAGGTAGAGTGGTTATGATCCAAGACTTGTTAGTATTTAAGGCCTCAATTTCAGCATTCATAGCATCAACCCAGTTAGGGTCAAGGATGGCTTCCTCATAACAAGTAGGTTCAACACTTTTATTTAAGTTGGAAGTAAGCAGTAATTTTCAGAATCAAGATTAGAATAATTCACAACTTTTTCTATACCATATTTAACTTTGCCTTCAACAATAAAGTCATTAAGATTTTTGGGCAATCTAGTGGGTCTGGTTGACCTCCTTGTGGTGATGGCTGGCAAGTCTCCTTTTTCAAGAGTTGACTCATTTGAGTCTGAATCAGAATTAACAGTGCCCTCAGGGTGTGTATTTTCTTCCATGGATGAAGCATCTGAGTTACCATCCTCATTGAGAGGATTCAACTCAGTCCCATCATCATTGGATGAAGCATCTGAGTTACCATCCTTATTGAGAGGATTCAACTCAGTCCCATCATCATTGGAAGACACTCTCCCTTCATCATTGGGTCTTTTAGGGTTGTCAGTATCAAAAGCAATTTTGTGATTTAAATCTTTGGAATCAAAGAAGTTTTTGGTGGTTTAATCTTTTGACACACCAGTTTCAAAGACTTGTTTTTGAGGATTGTTTTTCATTTTGAAAGGGAAAACAGTTTCATAAAAGTTGATATCTCTTGAAAAGAAAACATGTTTTGTTTCTAAGCTTAAAAGTTTGTAACCCTTTTTTTCATTAGAGTAGCCAATAAGAACACTTTTTTCAGATCTGCTGTAAAATTTGTCAGAATTATTTAGGATAGTAGCATAGCAAAGACAACCAAAAACCCTAATATGAGAGAGTGTAGGGTCATGCCCATACACAAGAGAGAAAGGATTTGCCAGACAACGCAGAAGAAGTAACCTTTTGATAAGGTAAGCAGCAGTAAGAACACATTCAGGCCATAAGTAAAGAGGTAATTCCCCCTGAAACATAAGAGATCTAGCAACATTGAGAAGATGTCTATGTTTCCTTTCTGCAATTCCATTTTGTTGGGGTGTGTAGACACAAGAAGTTTGATGTAGAATGCCTTTGTTATGAAAAAATTGTTGCATTTTGTTATTGATAAATTCAGTACCATTGTCACTTCTAAAAACTTTAATATTACTTTCAAATTGATTTGACAGCATTTGAGTAAAGTTGACAATGGAATCATAGACATCTCCTTTGTTTTTAAGCATATAAACCCAGACAGCCCTTGAGTAATCATCAACAATAGTTAAAAAATATTTGTAGCCATCTCTGCTAGTGATTTTATAAGGACCCCAAACATCTAGGTGGACAAGTTGACCAATTTTAGTAGAATTATGTTCACTTAAGGGAAAAGGTTCCCTGGTTTGTTTAGCCTTATGGCAAGTGTCACAGATATGAGTAGAATCAGTTGGTTTATCAAGGTTAAGACTGGGTTTAAGGACATGTAAGACTTGATCAGAGGGATGACCAAGTCTTTGGTGCCAGAGGTTTCTAGAGACAATGCAATTATTAGAGATAACCTTACAATTAGTGTCAACATCAAACAAGTACAGGCCATTAGATTGATTACCAATCCCCACATTCCTTTTTGTTGCAAAGTCCTGAATATAACATTTAGATTCATCAAAACTAACAGATAATTTGCTATCTCTAGCAAGTTTGTGAACAGATAGCAGACTGACAGTGTACTCAGGCACAACTAAGACATCATGTAAGGTAATATTGTTGTTAATTTTCATGTCACCAATCTCAGTGATAAGTGCTTGAGTACCATTTGGGTGTCCAACAGTAAGACCAAGTTTTGAAACATCAATAGTATTGATTAAAGGTTTTGAAGACAGAGTCATGTGTTGGTTTGCTCCAGAGTCAACAATCCAACCAAGACTGATTTTTCCTTTTAAAAAATTTGTGTTTCCATTAAAGTGTTTTTCAAATTTTAAATTGAATTTGACACTGCCATTAAAAAAGGTTCCTGAAAAACATTTACCTGCCATATTGGAGTTGACAGGGCTATCATTGAGAAGACTCATTAATCTGACCATCTGATCATTAGACAAGGAAACAGGAGAGTTGCTAGTTCTACACTCAAGATTGGCATCAGTGGATGAAGAAGAAGCATTGTTACTAGTAGGTTTAATATTAGAGTTAAAGTTCCTTTTTCCATATCCAGCAGGATAGCCAACAATATCATAACATCTATCAATGGTGTGACCAGGTTTTTTTACAGTTAGAGCACTTCAAATTAAGGTTGGGTCCTCTATTGTTAGAGCTGTTACCAGAAGTATTATTCCCAGATGTGGGATTTGTGCTTTTGTAATTGTTGTTTCCCCCTTTTTTGTTATCAAAGAATTTTGAGGCAAAAGCAGACACATTTGGTTTAATGGATCCAGTACCAGAGGAGAAGTTTCTGTGAGATTCTTCCCCTGACACAATAGAAAAAGCAGTTTTGACAGATGGTAGAGGATCCCTGGTTAAAATGTTGCTTCTGATGGGCACATAAGTGTCATCAAGACCCATTAAAAACTGCATTAACTTGATTAGTTGGTTATGTTTTTCAAAGTGTTTTCCAGCATCACAAGTACATGTAGGAAGACTGATTATAGAGTCAAATTGTTTCCATAAAGAATTAAGATTATTGTAGTAATCAGCAAGAAAGGACCCATTTTGACCCAAAGAGTTGATATTTTTATGTATATTAAAGACAGCAGATCCATCAACTTTGTCATAGGTTTCTTTTAAGTCATTCCACATTTCATAGGCAGTTTTAGAATATATAGCACCAGCAAACAACTCAGGACTTAAAGAGTTTAGAATCCAAGTAAGTACAACAGAGTCACACATATCCCATTGATTAGCAAGACTAGCATTAGAATCATCTTTTTTACAAGTTCCATCAACAAAGCCAAGTTTATTATGGTTTCTTAATGCAAAAGTCATGGCAATGCTCCATATTTTATAGTTTTCTGAGCCAGTAAGTTTAACATAGAATAGAAGATTACCACTAGTGTCACTAGGATGCAAGTAGAGAGTATCACCAAGACAAGTTTAATTCAGAAGAGTATCACACAGATTCATTAGTCATATATTCAGTAAACCTGGATTCATTATTAGCTTGTTCACCCTCACCCACAGCCATGGTGATAGTACAGACAAATAAACAGAAAGACAAAAGCAGCAACCACAAACAATTAGAGCAATAATCCCAAATCAACTTCCAACCTAACTAGTCCTAGCCTCCGTCAACTAGAAGAACAGATATACAGGAAATAAAAACAACTCACACCCACTGTTCAAACAAGCACTAAGCCATTGGACTGGGTAAGGCCAGAGCAGGTATTCATACCACTCAAAGGTGGCAGATCAAGGAGTTAACCTACCCGTTTGCACACAATCAGCTTGAATGCTGTTTAAACAAGATAGGGAGAGATACTTACAGTGCTTTGTGTAGCGGAAGAGGTGAGACCGACCACAACCACCCTAGATTCACTTAGTCTAGGGATGATTATGATCAATTAGAACCAGAGAGAACTCCAAGAACAAAACCCCCAAGTCAGAAAATAGTTAGGGTTTCGAATAAACCCTTAATTTGTATTGATTGAACACCGATAGGACCAAAATATCAATCCGTACTCCACAAACAAAACCCCAAAAAAAAAAAAATTAGGGTTTCGAACAAACCCTTGTTTATTTCGATTAAGCGCCGATAGGACCAGAAAAATTAATTTCAGCACCCACAGATGTTCCAGAACCCAGATGCAACCACCGAAGTTATCAGAAACAATAACCTCCAATATAACAATCCCTTGAGAGCGGGATTTGAGAGAAATCAGTAGCCTATCGCTGTGATACCATGTGCGAAGATATCAGCAGATAATCAGAGCAACAAGTTTGCTTTTATTCAAGAATCAAAGAGTACAATAGTGTGCACAGTTTGAATATTAGAATCAAACTGTTACAAGACTTAAACAAGATCAAGAAATGATCAAAGAACTATTACACAAATGAAACAACAGATTGTAGAATGATTATTTTTTGTGGGAAGTGAGATAGCAGTCGAGATGACTGCGTATGAAAATGCGATATAACCCTAGCCAGGGTATACTCTTTTATAGCAAAAGAGATACAAGCGCCCCCCTCAATCTTTCATCAAACTTCAAAGGCAGCCCTCTTTATTTCTTCATATTCAGGAAACATTAGGCATAAATTCCCTCATAATACACCTGCACAAGTAGCATTAAGAAAGAAAGTAACAAGAACATATTGGACAAAGATTACTTAGGTAACTTTGAACAGCACTTTTATAATGTGCAATTTTCATAAGCAAACCCAAACAGTCCATAATTATTATAATGTGCAGTTTCATATGCAATTCCAAACAGCCACTATTCCCACTATTCCACTAATGTGCATTACAATTTAAGACCCCATGAGCCCTGATGATTAGCATCTTTATGTGCATCCCAAGCAACCTATTGTTTCATTTCAATCATACAAACACCTAATCTATAATAACGATTACTTATATGTAGTCCCAACCAGCCATAGTTTAATATTGTTCATCTTTTAATTTTAATCCCAACACCCCTAATCTAATAATGTGAAGTTCTAATAGTCACTATGCTTCAGATAAGGCAAACCTTGATAATAGGACCATAGAATCCCAGCCACCATTCATCTGACCCGCCTTCAATTCGTCATTCGAACCGTAGAAGTTACACTGGTAGTAACACGCCATGAACATTTTCTGTTGCGTGCACATTCTTTAGGTTGCTTTTCTAGTCCATCACTGTCATAACGGAACCACTCAATCCTAAACTGTGATAAAAACAAAGTATCATACGTTATCGTCAATCAGGGTCCTCCAAATGAGTTGTTACACCTCAGTGAGGTAACAGGTCAAAACGGTTTGGTTTTAGTTTGACTCAAAATATACAAACACTTCTCTATCCAAAATTTTCTGTTTTATACATAAAACATGTGCTAATTACAATAACAATCTAGCTTCTAGTCGAGCTTTAAGATTTCAAGATCTTAGTTTGTCGCGCATAAATTTGAAATATTTAGTAGCCTCTCCGACTTTCTAGATAATCAGTTAAAGCAAAACACACATGATTGGGTGGATTCAAGGATAAAAAGGTATTACATGTACACAAATTGATTAAAAATCACTAAACTAAACTTCTGCCTATGTTGTTTAGTTTTGATGCTTCCATGTATTGATTGTGTTGTAGAGTGAATGTTGTACTACCAATATATAGTCTAAATTTGTAACTCTAGAATATATATAAGTATAGTTCACAAAAAAATATGGAGAATCAACTTATAGTTAAATAGGTCATTGATGTCAGAACAACATAGTAGCATACCACTAAATGAATATTAACGAAAACTGCATAAATCTAGAAAAGATTGTATGGCCAAAGTCAATATTCGCCTAACACGAGAATATATTATTCAATAAAAGATATGCCGATGAGAAGATGACAACTGTTAATACCATTCTTCTAAAAATAAATCTTACTTGTTCTTAAGCTGTTCCATTAACTTTAATCACTAATCACTCCCACCATATTATCTTTACCAACTATGATATATTCCCTTCGTATTTCGCATCGCCTTCCATGCTATAACTTTCCAAATAAAATAAAAAATCAATAGTTAATAAATAATTTGAGTGACAATATATACCAGCTCGACATTAAAATAAACAATAATAAGACCATCCATTTTTCTAAAACTTATCGATAGGTGAAGTCGATAGTTGCATAAATTATAGGTGTAACATGTTACAAATTATAATTATGTATTAAAACTGAAGATGTAACATGTTACAAATTATACATTTTAACTCTTCTCTGCAACTTTGTTGTATCTGAAGTTGATAGCTACATGAATTTTTATGATTATGTGAGCCAATGCACTGGCCGTTAACAACCGTTAACAATTCACCGGACCAATCCCCCACCATAAATGAATCAACTCACACGCATCCCCTTAGTTAACAACTATAACTAAAAAAATTCAAATGATAATGCAATGTATTCAGATATGAGTCTATAAGACTTGTGCAAACGACCAACAACTATTCAATTGACCCATGTTTTGTTAAGGGATGTTAGCCCTTTCCAATAGAAAACGAACCGCTGTTATGGTTTGAAGAGACATGTCCTAATCAGAAAAAAAGATCCACGAGCTTGAGCCTTATCCTTATTAGGACCGGAGGATCCTTGACACATTTTAGAAGGAAAAATTGCATGAAATCATAAGCAGGTAGGGGCAGGGTACGACTATTAATATATTTTTGACTTTGACTACCTCGAAATCATTGAAGATAGATAAAAAGCTCAAAAGTTTCTAGACGTTTTGAGTTGTCTGTTTGCAACTATAATAAGTTCATTTGCAAAAGAAATTCACATTTTTATTTTATCTACATAATGTAGTTTTTAGCAAAATCGTACAGATAAATGTATTTTTTTGCTGATTATACCATTTCACATAATGTTTCATTCTGAAAAGAGGATTACCTTTACATCAGAAGGAATTTCGGATGAAGCTATGAAGGGTCACTATAATTAGTAAGCACAATATAACAACATTACACTCTAGAATCCCTTACTATCATCAATTTTTCATGATCGAGAAACATGAAGCAACACTAATAACAACTAAACCCGCATAACAACGTTGCTCATTTTTATTCTATTGGGCATACCTGCAAAGAAAATCAAGTGTCCGCTTAAGGAATGAAAGATGCACTTACCTTAATGTACATAACTTATGGTGATTCTAGATGACCTTCATTGTCCAATTTATACATTAACGGCTAACTTTTGGCATTCTGGAATTACAATCAAGTCCAAACAGCCAGCTTCAAACTGAAAATCAAATACCAAAACCCGTGTTAGGATTTAGTAAATCCAGTTATTAAAGTGTCGGCCACCTCAAGTATATGTAATCGTTAGAAAGCTTGTAGTCGTAGTTATTTAATGTTAGGTAGTACTTAGTTAAGTAATACCGTGGAGGACGGACGGGTCTTTACCTAATGTATGCCTGATCCACAGCCCGTAGATGGCGTTTATGTAAGATACTATAAATACCCTCTACCTCCCAAGGTAGAGGGTTGGAGCTCATAATAATACTTTTACTTTCTCCCACTAAGTTCCCAAACCTCTAACTCTTTCTCTCTCTAAAACCTTATAGTATACGCCCATATTGATCATGGTTTGATGTATTTGTGAAATCCAATATGTTACAAATGGTATCAAGAGCCATGGTTTGATCATCTCTCTTACATATCCTTGGATTTCTAGTGGTTTTATATGGTTTTTGAGTTTGAAAAATTTTAGTGGTTTTTGCATCATTTGACTACTTTGTGTTAAAGATTGATTTTTGTGTGTACTTTTGTGTTTAGAATCATTGTAAGTGCTTGGGTTTTGATTTGGAAAGCTTGAATCACTGTGGATGAGCTTGTTTTGGATTGAAAAGGGTTGTATTTAAGTTTTTCAACCTAGCGACTTGAGTCTCGGATAAATATTCTTCGTAGCGACTTGCTTTGTTAATTTGCAGCAATTTGTAGTTAAAGTTGTAGCTACTTGAGCCTAGCGACTTGTCTATTGAGACAAGCTGACAAACAGTACAAAGTAGTGGAGGTTCCACTATGGCTAGTGACTTGGTTGACGTAGCGACTTGTCTTTGTTGTTTCTAGCGATTTGCTATTTAGCGACTTGGCAATTTAGCGAGTTGTTCCTTAGCGACTTGGACACTTAGCGAGTTGCTCTATAGCGACTTGTCTGCTTAGCGATTTGGTGCTTTAGCTTAATTTGTGTTTAGCTTAATTTGGTTCATAAGCGACTTGTGTTTAGCTTAACTTGGTTCACAAACGACTTGAGGTTTTAGCAAGTTGCTACTTAGCAACTTGGTGACTTAGCTAATTTGTCTTCAAGGGTTATAGCGACTTGGTTGATTTTTTGTTTCTAATACGGTTTTCTCTTGATTTAGTAAAATCCCGTGAAAGAATCTATTTCCCGCTTTAATCATAGAGTTATAAAATCCCGTGAAATATGTAAACATGTCTACCAACTTGCCTACAATCATCTCTACTGTGAATAGGACGTTCAGCATCTGGTTCAGACAATCGTCCACCCATGCTTGACAGAACTGACTATGACTCATGGGCTCAACGAATTAGGTTGTACTCGTCTAGAAAAGAAAATGGAGTCAACATTATCAAGTCAATTGATGAAGGACCGTGATCAAGTTGAGACAACCGAGATTCTCTTGATACTGAGCATCACTGATGGGACGATGATATTAGGACTAGACAGACCTAAAATGTATGATGAACTGACTGATAAAGAGAAGAAGAGATACGATGCGATATCGGGCTTCTAACATCATACTTCGGGTTTACCCAAGATATTTACAAGTTGATCAATCACAACACTGAAGCTAAGGCAGTTTAGGACAATGTCAAGATGCTTCTCTCGGGTTCTGAACTAACCAAGGAAGATAGAGAATCACAACTGTATGATGAATTTGAGCATTTTAAGATGAAACCAGAAGAAAGTGTCTATGAATATTACGTGAGATTCCACAAGCTTGTAAATGACATGAGGAACATCAAAATGACCATGCCAAATATTCAGCTGAACTCAAAGTTTGTGAACAACATGAATCCTGAATGGCAAAAATTTGTCACCTTTGTGAAGCTAACCAAAGGATTGAAGAACACCAACTATGAGCAATTGTATGCCTTCCTTCTTCAGAATGAGAGGCATGCTATGTTTGAACGAAAGATTCTTGAACAGTTCAAACCTAAACAGGGAGAAACAAGTTCATCAAATGATTCAACAGCCTTTTACACCAATGTTGGAATTACCACCAAAGCTTCTCAAGTCATACTCACGGGTAATGGTAATTACAAGCTCATTCCCGATCCAGATATAAGCCTCCAAACTCAAACACACTCATGGAAAACTTCATCAATCAACTGTCTCTCATGGTTAGTCAAAACATTGAATTCCACTCCACACACCAACAATAATCTCAGAACAGCATCCAATCCACACAATCAAGCTACTGTTAGAGATGGTAAGGTAGTGGTGCAGAATGTGCAAGGAAGACGATATGAACAAGGGATGAATGGAGCAGTTATGGTAATATGGAGTAGGTGGAGAGATATGCGCTAATCGTAATCGTGAAGAAATGCCAATCAATGGCAAGCAAAGCCAATCAAATGCTACAACTGTGGTGGTGAGGGACATATTGCGAGGAACTGCACATCTCCAAAACGTCCACAGAATGTAGAATGCTTCAGAGACAAAATGTTGCTTGTGCAAGCTCAGGATAATGGAGCATCTTTGGATGAAGAGGAGTTGTTATTTCTTGAAGAAGGGAATGGTAAGACATATGATGCTGATGTGGATGAGCAACCAATTTAGGAAATAGGTCACAATCATCAAAATGCCTTTCAAGTTACAGACTGTGATGCATTTGATTCTGATGTCGATGATGAACCTACTGCCCAGACAATATTCATGGCTAGCATCTCACCTATGGTCTCTCCAAAGGCCTCTTCACCACAACAGGCTAGACCATCCAAAGAATCAATCATCTCAGAGGTATTAAAACTACATGATGAAGCTGATGAGCAAAAGATACATAACGAAGAACAATCTCTTGAAACTTATGAATCAGATATTGATAATGAGGGTAATAGTAACTATCCCATATGATCAATATGTGACACAAAGTGAAAATGAGATTGTACCAAGTGATGTATCTTCTGCAGTCAATGATGACTATGTTTTTGATGAATTCACTACATGTGCCCCTGATGATTATGTTATCTCTGAACCGAATGCCTATAAAGAACAAGTTGCTATTTATGAACAACGTGCTAAGTTTGAGTAAACTACCCATGAGCAGAAAATGGATGACCAAATGCGTACAATTATTAGACAAAGTAATTTTAGAGAATAAGTGTTAAAACAAGAGTTAAACTCCTTACAAGAAAAGCTTTCTAAAACTGTTAAGCAAAAGCAAGAGCTTCAAGATAATGTTAAAGTGCTTAAACAAGAATTCAATGCTAAGGAATCAAAACTTTTGAATGATTTTTCTAATCTAAAACTTTGAAAAACAAGCTTGAAAATAAGTTGTACGTACAAGGGAACACCATTCAGACTGCTCACATGATCACTAAGCATAGAGTCTTAAGTGATAAGCACAGTATTCCCCTTGTAGAGGAACCAAATCCCGAGTATTGCAAAAGAGCTAAAGCTTTCCATAAGATTGTATATGATGGCAATGAGATCCTTAAGCCTAGGCAAACACCTTCATCTATTGGAAGCACAAAAGAGGATAGAAAATTAGAAGATGCCTCTAGGGAGAAAATGGATAAGAAACTAGAAGATCCTAAGTGTAAAAAGAATAACATAACGATCAAACCCCATGATTACACAAAAGAAAATTGGATCTCCCTGAACAGGTTTAAGCCTCAAACTCAATTGACCTCAGAAAAAATTTTTTGGAAGAAAGACATGGATAAGCAAAAAGCAAACGTACTTGTTGAAACAAACACTCCCCTTAGGAAAGTGCCTGCAGCTACTGTGTATCCTCCGAATACACCAAAGCATTTAGTTCCTAGAACTATTGCCACTAATAGCAAGACCTTAATCAGCCTATATGTTGTTTATCTGTTTATCAACTATTCGTTGATTTTGAGAAGACATGTATGAAGAGAATCACACCTACAAGGATAACTAAAGGGGAAAGGGGTTTTGAGCAAACTAAAAAATGCTATTTAACTGAGGTCATGCCTTTCTTTAAACAATTAAAAGGTCAATTTGAAAGTCTTCAAAAGGGGATAAACTCGGATATTAAAGAAATGGAAAAGGAATTTGATGCAATGATTGTTGAAGTCAATGATTATGAAAGGGAACTCAAATATAATGAAATTGAAAGGAAGAACTTGCATATCCAAAATGAGAACTTAGTATTAAGTTGTGTGGCTCAAGATGTGTTTTATACTGTTACTAAGTATTCCATTACTACTTCTCAATTTCATGAATTAACTGTTGCTTTGAAAGTTTCCCATGATCGTGTCATTGAGCTTGAAAACAAAAACTCAGAACTAAATGAGAAAATTGATCAGGATGATCACGATAATTTGGTAAAACACCTTTCTAAGCTAGAAGTTGAACATTTTGATTTGCAATTAAAATTTCAACATCTCAAGGAAAATGTCAAAACCTCAAACATCAAGACATCCTCAAATGTTCCAGAGTTTGATGCACTTTTTGAAATAAACAAACGTGACGAACAGATTCAAGCTCATTGTAACACGATCAGAAAATTGAAAGCCCAAATTTCACAATTAAAGGGTGAAAAGAACAACATGAATGGCTCCAAAATGCCTCCTCCTTTAGATTCTCAGTGTTTTCAAACTTTTCATCTTCAAAACTTGGTTAATGTTTTACAAAAGGAAAATGAGAGTTTTCTAGAAGAAAATGAAAAAGTTAAACGACACTTTAAAGAGTTATATAATTCAATGAAAGTCACTCGTGACAAGAACAACGAAAAATATCGTCTTTACAAAGGAAATTGAGAATCAAGAGTCGAAAAAGGAAAATGTCACTTGTCTTTAATGAGAATATTACATCAAAGTCATCTGCAGACTGGAAATATACTGGATCAAGTTAAATACATTCCTCCTCATCTTAGAAATAACGAACTTGCGTTTCATGACTATTTCGCTCACCTTAAGGATAGTCTAGAATGTCTTCGTGAGATTGTAGAAGAGGATTTCATAAATAAGCCACTTGATAGAGAAATTAGGTTTGCTTGCATTCAGGCCAAACGATCTCAAGAGCTACTAGAATGTTTAAGAGCAACATGTCCTAAATCCTTAGGTGCGAAAGATAAAGCTGTGTTGCCTTGTTCTATGCCTAGTGCCAATTATGCAACCCATTCTATGCCCAATATTAAGAAAGTGAACTCTAAAGTGCCTTCAAGTAGTTCAGATCCCAGCACTTCTAAACCTGAAATGCAAAAAGTAGCAAAACCAACTAATATTCCCATTCCCTCTACAAGAGTAAAAAGCGATACAAAAGCGAGCAAGTCAAAGCCTCAAGGCAACACAAAGAATGATAGGACCTTGCAAGCTAGGAATGTTCAGTGGAAGAGAGTAGAAGATCACCTTAGGGAGAATTTGAATAAAACGAATCGTGTTGATTCTAGTGTTAGCTCTAAGCGTACTGTAATTAATGTGAATTCTGCTACTTTTGGCAAAACATGTAATGATGATTGCTTGGTTTCTGTTACTAATCTTGAATGTGGTGTGAACGATTTGATTAATGCTGTTAAATGCCCTGTTAAGATAGTTAATGCAAAAAATCAAGCTAAGAAGGCTAGAAAGCAATGGCGGAAGAAGGTTAGAAAACATTGGAAACCCACAGGAAGGAAATTTAGTAACATAGGTTATCAGTGGATACCTACTGGCCACAAATTCAATCTTAATGAGATGTGCCTTAAATTATCTAGATCAATGCCTATTAGGAAATGGATGCCTACTGGTAGAACTATTCCTTTAAGAAGTGAACACACTTTGAATAGGTCAAATACAGACACTAGCATTGCATCTATCCCTAATGATTCCATTGTTTCTACTTCTGATGTGGATGTTCCAATCACTGTTACTAACCAAATGAAACCCATTCTTGCATGAGGATCCCAATTATCCAGTTATCCATTCTTGTCTGTGTTCAACTGCAGATCGTTCAAATCGTTCTATGGTACCTGTACTCAGGCTATTCCAAGCATATGACTGGAGATCGCTCGCGGCTCATGAACTTCGTGAGTAAATTCATCGGGATTGTTATATTCGGGAACGACCATTTTGGTGCAATTATGGGTTATGGAGACTATGTTGTTGGTGAAAGTGTAATCTCCAGGGTATATTATGTTGAAGGTCTTGGTCATAACTTGTTCTTTGTTGGTCAATTATGTGATTCCGATCTAGAAGTGGCTTTTAGAAAACATACTTGTTTCGTTAGAGAACTTGATGGTGTGGAATTGTTAAGAGGAACTCGTGGTTCAAACCTATACACCATCTCTATC
>OU343223.1:193353515-193367065 GCA_910596185.1 Chrysanthemum makinoi
CAGCGCTGTTTTACACATACACACCGCAAGGAATCACCGTTACTTACCCATAAATAACTCAAATTATCGATTCTCTAAAATTACCACACCTTATAGTTCAGCATGGTACACCACACATAAACAATATCAGACTTCCAAAAAACACTAACCAATACACGCTATTAATATCAACCACTAAATCACAAAAGTAACTCATCATATAATCCCACTGATCTCCTGCAGGTGGCATCTAGAAATCGACTTCCTCTATGTTACACAGTACCTTGTTTGGGGCATATAAGAAACAATGACTCCTGTTAATGAATAAACAACTTAGTATGCTATAAAAAGAAATTCGCACTTTTATAATGTGCAATTTTCATAAGCATACCCAAACAGTCCATAATTATTATAATGTGCAGTTTCATATGCAATTCCAAACAGCCACTATTCCACTACTATTCCACTAATGTGCAAGTTACAATTTAAGACCCCATGAGCCCTGATGATTAACAGTCTTTTATGTGCAATCCCAAGCAACCTATTGTTTCATTTCAATCCATACAACACCTAATCTAATAATAAGCGATTACTTCTATGTAGTCCCAAACAGCCCATAGTTTAATATTGTGCATCTTTTAATTTTAATCCCAAACAGCCCCTAATCTAATAATGTGAAGTTCTAAAATAGTCACTATGCTTAAGAGAAAGGCAAACCTTGATAATAAGGACCATGAAATCCCAGCTCACCATTCATCTGACCCGCCTTCAATTCGTCATTCGACAGTAGAAGTTACACTAAGTAGTAACACGCCATGAACATTTTCTGTTGCGTGCACATTCTTTAGGTTGCTTTTCTAGTCCATCACTGTCATAACGGAACCACTCAATCCTAAACTGTGATAAAAACAAAGTAGCATATCGTTAGAGTCAATCAGGGGTCACAAAATGAGTTGTTACACATCAGTGAGGTAACAGGTCAAAACGTGTTGGTTTTAGTTTGACTCAAAATATACAAACACTTCTCTATCCAAAATTTTCTGTTTTATACATAAAACATGTGCTAATTACAATAACAATCTAGCTTCTAGTCGAGCTTTAAGATTTCAAGATCTTAGTTTGTCGCGCATAAATTTGAAATATTTAGTAGCCTCTCCGACTTTCTAGATAATCAGTTAAAGCAAAACACACATGATTGGGTGGATTCAAGGATAAAAAGGTGTTACATGTACACAAATTGATTAAAAATCACTAAACTAAACTTCTGCCTATGTTGTTTAGTTTTGATGCTTCCATGTATTGATTGTGTTGTAGAGTGAATGTTGTACTACCAATATATAGTCTAAATTTGTAACTCTAGAATATATATAAGTATAGTTCACAAAAAAAATAGGAGAATCAAACTTATAGTTAAATAGGTCATTGATGTCAGAACAACATAGTAGCATACCACTAAATGAATATTAACGAAAACTGCATAAATCTAGAAAAGATTGTATGGCCAAAGTCAATATTCGCCTAACACGAGAATATATTATTCAATAAAAGATATGCCGATGAGAAGATGACAACTGTTAATACCATTCTTCTAAAAATAGATCTTACTTGTTCTTAAGCTGTTCCATTAACTTTAATCACTAATCACTCCCACCATATTATCTTTACCAACTATGATATCTTCCCTTCGTATTTCGCATCACCTTCCATGCTATAACTTTCCAAATAAAATAAAAAATCAATAGTTAATAAATAATTTGAGTGACAATATATACCAGCTCAACATTTGTGGACGTATGGTCGGATTGTGAAGCCCGCATCAGCGGCCTTCTACCCTAAACCTGAAGCATTCCTAACTACCCAATAGGCGGATGGCAGTGCGATATCTACCAACTTAAGATATATTGGCTACATCAGCCGATACTAACTTCACCGTCGGAGGTGGACCCCGGGGCTACGGCTCGGGTCCCATCCTAACGGTTCTCTTTGTTAACAGGTCTACTAGGGCTCGAGAAGGCACTAGCTTAAGGAGAGTCGTTGAATCTAGTCCGCGCCATTATCTTCAACAAGTTGGCGCCATCAGGGGGCCCCGAATACCTATGTTTAGTGTTCTCATATTCGCGAACAGAAAAGAATCTCTAAGTCGGTAACTCTAGAACTTGCTTTACCATCACCGTTTTATTAAATTAGGCGATGTAATCTTAAGCTTTATTAATAAAATAACATGCTTTCATAAAACTTTATGGTAGGACCTTATTTGCTTTATAATTTGTCATGCCTTTGATAATATACACAATAAAAGCATCCTACTATGTTTCTTGCCACATAAGCCGATGTTTCTTGACCCATTCCTATTTATGGTCAAACTAATTATGGTCAAATATCACGTTAATAAAATATCACGTGGTCAAATCTATTTATGGTCAAGCATCTTCACGTGCAATAAAATATCACGTTAATTGCATATTTTGTTATTACGATAGATAAGAAGAAAAAAGGTCCGATGCGATCTACCTATTTTAAAACATCCGCATACGATCGGACTTATTTTTTATCTTTTAATCGCATGATCACCTATTTTATCTTTTAATTCCGCCGATCGGACCTAAAAAAATCCGCACGATCGGCGCTATTTTTATTTTTTAGCCTTGAATTAATTCGCCAGATCTGTTTTTACGGTTGAGCGCTGTTCGCGCTCGAGCAAACAGCGCAGTCCGTGATAAATCTACCGTGTAGGCGATGCGTTCGAGACATCTTGCGGAGAAAGCGTGCCGCGAATACCCGCTGCTAGTCAATCGCCATGATTACCTGGACCAAAGTAGCCTGGTATAAACATCTGCGATCATCGAAACGTTGAGTCTATGCGGTTAAGATAAATCCATCTGCGTCTGTCCTCGCGGTCCGCGTACATCCATCCGGATTTTATATTTTATACATTAAAAAGAAAAACAAAACAATTGTTTATATATCTTGTACTACCTCACGATAGGTTTTCTATTTTTTATGCTATGCGCTATAGATTTTTTATGCTATGTGCAATATATTATTCATGCTATGTGCTGTTTATTATTTAACTTCATTAGGTTTTATATGATGCGATTCACGGCATATACTTTTAATCTTTGCATTCCATGTTTTCGGGGCAGATAAATAAGTTTAATGCTCCTACGGTAGCACCATCAAACTTGGGGGCTACCGGTATACTACCACTTTTTTCCGTATGCGCATTACGTCTTCTTTGTCGCGCACGGCCATCTTTGCACAGAAGCACGTCGTCTGTCGCATACGTCTCTTTTGCGCACGTAGGCGCATCTTTGCACGAAGCACGTCTCTGTCGCATACGACCTCTTTGTCCGCGCCCTAGCGCTCACTTATGCAACGAAGCACGTCTCTGTAGCACCCCTTTTGTCGGCGCTTGCGCACTTATCTTGAAGCATGTCGCTTCCGCACCTCTTTGTCGCCACAGCCGCGCATTCTGTTACAGAAGCACGTCTTCTGTTGCACCATGTTGTGTTGCTACTGGTACAAAAGGTACGCCCTTTACCAGGATGCGGCATGTGGGATCCACTTTCACCTCTGCGACCATGAGCAGGAACTTAAGTTTAGCATAACATAGCCATGCGCTATCTCATACTAAACTTGGGGGGCTGTAGGCTATGGTCGGACTTGGGCCGGGAATGGTCGGGCCCGCATCAGTGGCCCACTCTACACCTAAACCCTAATCCATGTCCTATAAATACACACAATAGGCGGATGACAATGCCTTGAAGCCCCTTAACGGGAAACTGGATGGTTAGGCCGGGCGTTGTTATTCTCTTTGTGAGATGATTCGAACTTCGGTCGAGACTTGGTGCCTTGGTGGCCGCAGATACTCCACGCACCAACTGCCGTTCAAAAAGCGGATGGCAGTGCGATATCTAACAACTTAAGATATATTGGCTACATCACGCCGATACTAACTTGACCGTCGGAGGTGGACCCCGGGGCTACGGCCTCGGTCCACTCCTAACGGTTCTCTTTGTTAAGACAGGTCTACTAGGGCTCGAGAAGGCGACTAACGGCCAAGGAGAGTCGTTGAATCTAGTCCCGCCGGATTATGCTTCAACAAGATGGCGCCATCCGTGGGACCACGAATAAACTATGTTTCGTGTTCTCATATTCCAGAAGCAGAAAATAATCTCTAAAGTCTGTAACTCTAGAACTTGCTTTACCATCCCGTTTTTATTAAATTAGACGATGTAATCTTAACTGTTATTAATAAAATAACATGCTCGTAAAACTTTATGGTAGGACCTTATTTGCTTTATAATTTGTCATGCCTTTGATAATATACACAATAAAAGCATCCTACTATGTTTACTGCGCCGAAGCACGATGTTTCTGACCCATTCCTATTTATGGTCAAACTAATTATGGTCAAATATCCTTAATAAAATATCACTGTGGTCAAATCTATTATATGGTCAAGCATCTTCACGTGCAATAAAATATCACGTTAATTGCATATTTTGTTATTACGATAGATAAGAAGAAAAAGTCCGTGCGATCGGACCTATTTTAAAACATCCGCACGATCGGACTTATTTTTTATCTTTTAATCCGCATGATCGGACCTATTTTATCTTTTAATCCGCACGATCGGACCTAAAAAAAATCCGCACGATCGGAGCTATTTTATTTTTTAGCCGCGAATTAATTCGCGCAGATACTGTTTTTACGGTTGGTACGCCTGTTCGCGCTCGAACAGCGCAGTCGCGATAAATCTACCCGTGTATGGCCGTGCGTTAGACATCTTCGCGAGAAAGCGTACGCCGAATACCGCGATGCTAGTCAATCGCCATGATGCGCACTGGACCAAAATCCGTGGTATAAACATCTGCGATCATCGAACGTTCGAGTCTATGCGGTTAAGATAAATCCATCTGCGTCTGTCAGTCGAGGGTCACGGTACATCCATCCCGGAGTTTTAATTTTATACATTTAAAAAAGAAAACAAAACAATTGTTTATATATCTTGTACTACCTCACGATAGGTTTTCTATTTTTTTATGCTATGCGCTATAGATTTTTATGCTATGTGCAATATATTTTCATGCTATGTCTTTGTTTATTATTTAACTTCATTAGGTTTTATATGCTGCGATTCACGGCATATACTTTTAATCTTTGCATTCAGTGTTTTTCGCAGATTAAATAAGTTTTAATGCTCCTACACGGTACACCATCAAACTTGGGGGCTACCGGGTATACTACCACTGTTTCCGTATGCGCATACGTCTTCTTTGTCGCTCACGCCGCATCTTTGCACAGAAGCCCTTACGTCGCATACGTCTTCTTTGTCCGCGCACACGCGCATCTTTACATAGAGCCCTCTTACGTCGCATACGTCTTCTTTGTCGCGCACGCCGCGCATCTTTACACAGAACCACGGTCTTCTTCGCATACTTCTTCTTTGTCCGCGCTCAGCGCGCATCTTTCACCTAAGCAGTCTTACTGTCGCATACGTCTTCTTTATGCCGCGCACAGCGCGCATCTTTGCACAGAAGCACGTCTTCTGTCAGCATACGACTCTTTGTCGCGCACAGTGCGCACTTATGCCAGAAGCACTCTTCTGTCGCACCCTTTTTGTCGCGCACACGCACAATATGCGCAAAGCATGTCTTGTCGCGCACGGCACGCAATTCTGTTACGATAACCGTCTTCTGTCGCACCATGTTGCGTCGCTACTGGTACAAAGTACGCCCTACCCAGATCGCATGTGGGATCCACTTTCACCTACTGTCGGCCATGGACAAACTTAAGTTTAGCATAAACATAGCCATGCGCTATCTCATACTAAACTTGGGGGGCTTGTGGACGTATGGTCCGGACTGGGCCAGGAATGGGTAAGGCCCGGCATCAGCGGCCCACTCTACACCTAAACCCTAATCCATGTCCTATAAATACACACAATAGGCGGATGACAGGTACGATATCTAACAACTTAAGATATATTGGCTACATCACGCCGATACTAACTTGACCGTCGGAGGTGGACCCGGGGCTACGCCCTCGGTCCACTCCTAACGGTTCTCTCTTTTTGTTGCAGTCTACTAGGGCTCGAGAAGACGACTAACGGCCAAGGAGAGTCGTTGAATCTAGTCCGCGCCAGATTATGCTTCAACAAGTTGGCGCCATCCGTGGGACCCCGAATAAACTATGTTTCGTGTTCTCATATTACCGAGAAGCAGAAAATAATCTCTAAAGTCGGTAACTCTAGAACTTGCTTTACCATCACCGTTTTATTAAATTAGACGATGTAATCTTAAGCTGTATTAATAAAATAACATGCTCGTAAAACTTTATGGTAGGACCTTATTTGCTTTATAATTTGTCATGCCTTTGATAATATACACAATAAAAGCATCCTACTATGTTTACTGCGCACAGAAGCACGATGTTTACTGACCCATTCCTATTTATGGTCAAACTAATTATGGTCAAATATCACGTTAATAAAATATCACGTGGTCAAATCTATTTATGGTCAAGCATCTTCACGTGCAATAAAATATCACGTTAATTGCATATTTTGTTATTACGATAGATAAGAAGAAAAAGTCCGATACGATCGGACCTATTTTAAAACATTCGCACGATCGGACTTATTTTTTATCTTTTAATCCGCATGATCGGACCTATTTTATCTTTTAATCCGCACGATCGGACCTAAAAAAATCCGCCACGATCGGAGCTATTTTATTTTTTAGCGCCGAATTAATTCGCGCGATACTGTTTTTACGGTTGGTGCGCCTGTTCGCGCGTCGAACGGCGCAGTCGCGATAACTACCCTTGTAAGCCGATGCGTTCAGACATCTTTGCAGAGAACGCGTACGCGCGAATACCACGATGCTAGTCAATCGCCATGATGCGCACTGGACCAAAGGCCGTGGTATAAACATCTGCGATCATC
Source organism: Chrysanthemum makinoi (assembly GCA_910596185.1). Taxonomy (NCBI): domain Eukaryota; kingdom Viridiplantae; phylum Streptophyta; class Magnoliopsida; order Asterales; family Asteraceae; genus Chrysanthemum; species Chrysanthemum makinoi. The sequence goes on from OU343223.1 coordinate 193,360,444, forward strand.
CGAAGCGTTCGAGTTATCGCGGTTAAGATAAATCCATCTGCGTCTGCAGTCTCGGTCACGGTACATCATCCATCCGGAGTTTTTAGTTTATACATTAAAAAGAAAAACAAAACAATTGTTTATATATCTTGTACTACCTCACGATAGGTTTTCTATTTTTTATGCTATGCGCTATAGATTTTTTATGCTATGTGCAATATATTATTCATGCTATGTGCTGTTTATTGTTTAACTTCATTAGGTTTTATATGATGCGATTCACGGCATATACTTTTAATCTTTGCATTCAGTGTTTTTCGCAGATTAAATAAGTTTAATGCTCCTACACGAGTAGCACCATCAAACTTGGGGGGCTACCAGGGTATACTACCACTGTTTCCGTATTCGCATACGTCTTCTTTGTCGCGCACAGCGCGCATCTTTGCACAGAAGCACGTCTTCTGTCGCATACGTCTTCTTTGTCGCGCACAGCGCGCATCTTTGCACAGAAGCACGTCTTCTGTCGCATACTTCTTCTTTGTCGCGCACAGCGCGCATCTTTGCACAGAAGCACGTCTTCTGTCGCATACGACCTCTTTGTCGCGCACAGCGCGCTCTTATGCAACAGAAGCACGTCTTCTGTCGCACCCTTTTGTCGCGCACAGCGCACACTTATGCGCAGAAGCATGTCTTCTGTCGCACCTCTTTGTCGTGCACAGCACGCACTTCTGTTACAGAAGCACGTCTTCTGTCGCACTATGTTGCGTCGCTACTGGTACAAAAGGTACGCCCTTACCCAGGATGCAGCATGTGGGATCCACTTTCACCTACGCGGCCATGAACAGAACTTAAGTTTAGCATAACATAGCCATGCGCTATCTCATACTAAACTTGGGGGGCTTGTGGACGTATGGTCCGGACTGGGCCAGGAATGGGTCAGGCCCGGCATCAGTGGCCCACTCTACACCTAAACCCTAATCCATGTCCTATAAATACACACAATAGGCGGATGACAGGTACGATATCTAACAACTTAAGATATATTGGCTAACATCACCGATATTTTCATCTTGATTGCCGGAGGACCCCGGCTACGGCTCGTCCACTCCTAACGGCTTTCTTTGACAAGCGTCCACTAAGCTTCGGAAGACACGCATCAACGCCGGAGAGAGTCGTTGAATCTAAATCACGCATTATGCTTCAACAACATTAAAATAAACAATAATAAGACCATCCATTTTTCTAAAACTTATCGATAGGTGAAGTCGATAGCTGCATAAATTATAGGTGTAACATGTTACAAATTATAATTATGTATAAAAACTGAAGATGTAACATGTTACAAATTATACATTTTAACTCTTCTCTGCAACTTTGTTGTATCTGAAGTTGATAGCTACATGAATTTTTATGATTATGTGAGCCAATGCACTGGCCGTTAACAACCATTAACAATTCACCGGACCAATCCCCCACCATAAATGAATCAACTCACACGCATCCCCTTAGTTAACAACTATAACTAAAAAAATTCAAATGATGATGCAATGTATTCAGATATGAGTCTATAAGACTTGTGCAAACGACCAACAACTATTCAATTGACCCATGTTTTGTTAAGGGATGTTAGCCCTTTCCAATAGAAAACGAACCGCTGTTATGGTTTGAAGAGACATGTCCTAATCAAGGCGAGATCCACGAGCTTGAGCCTTATCCTTATTAGGACCGGAGGATCCTTGACACATTTTAGAAGGAAAAAATTGCATGAAAATCATAAGCAGGTACGACTATTAATATATTTTTGACTTTGACTACCTACGAAAATCATTGAAGATAGATAAAAAGCTCAAAAAGTTTCTAGACGTTTTTGAGTTGTCTGTTTGCAACTATTAGGTTCATTTTGCAAAAAGAAATTCACATTTTTATTTTATCTACATAATGTAGTTTTTAGCAAAATCGTACAGATAAAGTATATTGTTTGCTGATTATCAGTGGCGGACCCAGAATTTTTGAAGGCGGGGGGCAAAAAAAATTTTTTTTGATAAAATTTGTGATGAACTTTAATAAAAAGGTCATAAATTTTTTTTTACACTAAAAACTGATATTTTTTCTAAATTAAGATAGAGATATAAGGTTTTTACATTGTTTGATCTTAAAGTGGTAATTTGATTTTGTAATGGGATGCACTTAATAAAATGGTCCTAAAAAAAATTTACACTAAAATTGATACTTTTTGAACCATGGAGGGCACCGCTAACCTCCATGTAGTTCCGCCCCTGCTGATTATACCATTTCACATAATGTTTCAAATTCTGAAAAAGAGGATATACCTTTACATCAGAAGGAATTTCGGATGAAGCCAGGGGCGGTACTAGAAAAACTTTCAAGAGGGGGCAAAAATTAAAAGTGGGTGCCAGTCGGGTAATGTCAGTTACTTGACCTTTGTTGCTATTATGAAATCGATTTTACTTTTAATGAAAGTGATTTTTTTTGGTATTTGTTTGCACGCGAAAACCAAAACTAAGAATTGATGATGATATGCACAATATTGAGCACATACTTGCTTTTTATGATCGATAACAAAACAAGTAGCTGAAGAAAAAATAAAAAGTTGGATAACAAAAATTCACAAAAGTATATAGTAGCACAAGAATCGAACATTATATCTCCACGAAAGTGCAAATGTCCTTAACTATTTGACTATGATGCAACTATTGGATAAATTTTCATAGTTATACTTTTTACCCATTTATGGGGGCAAAATGAAATTCTCTTATCAATCGACATTACTCGAGTGAATTTTGTGGGGGCAGCTGCCCACACTGCCCCCATTGTGGTACCGCCTCTGGATGAAGCTATGAAGGGTCACTATAATTAGTAAGCACAATATAACAACATTACACTCTAGAATCCCTTACTATCATCAATTTTTCATGATCGAGAAACATGAAGCAACACTAATAACAACTAAACCCGCATAACAACGTTGCTCATTTTTATTCTATTGGGCATACCTGGCAAAGAAATCAAGTGTCCGCTTAAGGAATGAAAGATGCACTTACCTTAATGTACATAACTTATGGTGATTCTAGATGACCTTCATTGTCCAATTTATACATTAACGGCTAACTTTTGGCATTCTGGAATTACAATCAAGTCCAAACAGCCAGCTTCAAACTGAAAATCAAATACCAAAACCCGTGTTAGGATTTAGTAAATCCAGTTATTAAAGTGTCGGTCACCTCAAGTATATGTAATCGTTAGAAAGCTCGTAGTTGTAGTTATTTAATGTTAGGTAGTACTTAGTTAAGTAATACCGTGGAGGACAGACGAGTCTTTACCCACTGTATGCCTGATCCACAGCCCGTAGGTGGCGTTTATGTAAGATACTAGAAATACCCTCTACCTCCCAAGGTAGAGGGTTGGAGCTCATGATAATACTTTTACTTTCTCTCACTAAGTTCCCAAACCTCTAACTCTTTCTCTCTCTAAAACCTTATTGTATACGCCTATATTTGATCATGGTTTGATGTGTTTGTGAAATCCAATATGTTACAAATGGTATCAGAGCCATGGTTTGATCATCTCTCTTACATGTCCTTGGATTTCTAGTGGTTTTATATGGTTTTTTGGTTTGAAAAAGTTTAGTGGTTTTTGCTTCATTTGGATCATTTCTTGTGTTAAAGTTTGAATTTTGATTGTACTTTTGTGTTTAGAATCATTGTAAGTGCTTGGGTTTTGATTTGGAAAGCTTGAATCACTGTGGTTGGGCTTGTTTTGGATTGAAAAGGGTTGTGTTTAAGTTTTTCTTGCTAGCGACTTGACTCTCGGATAAGTTTTCTTCGTAGCGACTTGCTTCGTTAGTTTGCAGCGACTTGTAGTTGAAGTGGTAGCGACTTGTTTATTGAGACAAGGCGACAAATAGTACAAAGTAGTGGAGGTACCACTCCGGCTAGCGACTTGTTCAACGTAGCGACTTGTCTTTATTATTTTCAGCGACTTGACTTTGTTGTGACTAGCGAGTTGCTCTTTAGCGACTTGGCCTCTTAGCGAGTTGTTCCTTAGCGACTTGCCCACTTAGCGAGTTGCTCTTTAGCGACTTGTCAGGTTAGCGATTTGTTGCTTTAGCGACTTGGTTCATAGCGACTTGTGTTTAGCGACTTGGTTCATAGCGACTTGAGCCTTTTAGCGAGTTGTTACTTAGCAACTTGGTGATTTAGCGACTTGTCTTCAAGGGTTATAGCGACTTGGTTGATTATTATTTCTAATACGGTTTTCTCTTGATTTAGTAAAATCCCGTGAAAGAATCTATTTCCCGGTTTAATCATAGAGTTATAAAATCCCGTGATATCTGTAAACATGTCTACCAACGTGCCTACAATCATCTCTTCTGTAGCTGAGGACGTTCAAGCAGCTGGATCAGATACTCGTCCACCCATGCTTGACAGAACTGACTATGACTCATGGGCTCAACGAATTAGGTTGTATTGTCTGGGAAAGGAAAATGGGGTAAACATTCTCAAGTCAATTAATGAAGGACCTTATCAAATTGAGACTACCAGAGATGTTCTTGAAACTGCTGCGGATGGTACAGTGATCTTAGGTTTGGACAGACCAAAGACGTATGATGAGCTCAGTAATAAGGAGAAAAAGAGATACGATGCTGATATCAGGGCTTCAAACATTATACTTCAGGGTCTTCCAAAAGATATCTACAAGCTTATCAATCACAACACTGAAGCCAAGGCTGTTTGGGATAATGTCAAGATGCTTCTCTCGGGTTCTGAATTAACTAAGGAAGACAGGGAATCACAACTGTATGATGAATTTGAGCACTTTAAGATGAAACCAGAAGAAAGTGTCTATGAATATTACGTGAGATTCCACAAACTTGTGAATGACATGAGGAATATCAAAATGACCATGCCAAATATTCAGCTGAACTCAAAGTTTGTGAACAACATGAATCCCGAATGGCACAAATTTGTCACCTCTGTGAAACTAACAAAAGGATTAAAGAACACCAACTATGAGCAACTGTATGCCTTCCTTCTTCAGAATGAGAGACATGCTATGTTTGAACGAAGGATTCTTGAACAGTTCAAATATAAACAGGGAGAAACAAGTTCGTCAAATGATTCAACAGCCTTTTACACCAATGTTGGAATTACCACCAAAGCTTCTCAAGTCATACCCACGGGTAATGGTAATTACAAGCTCATTCCTGACCCAGCATATAAGCCTCCAGACTCAAACACACTCATGGAAAACTTCATAAATCAACTGTCTCTCATGGTTACTCAAAATATGAATTCCACTCCACACACCAACAATAACCTCAGAACAGTATCCAATCCACACAATCAAGCTACTGTCAGAGATGGTAAGGTAGTGGTGCAGAATGTGCAAGGAAGACGGTATGAACAAGGAATGATTGGAGCAGGTTATGGTAATACTGGAGTAGGTAGAGGATATGTGGCTAATCAGAATCGTGGAAGAAATGCCAATCAAGGGAAAGCAAAGCCAATCAAAAGCTACAACTGTGGTGGTGAGGGACATATTGCGAGGAACTGCACATCTCCAAAACGTCCACAGAATGCAGAATACTTCAGAGACAAGATGTTGCTTGTGCAAGCTCAGGATAATGGAGCAGCTTTGGATGAAGAGGAGTTGTTGTTTCTTGTAGAAGGGAATGCTAAGACATATGATGCTGATGTGGATGAGCAGCCAATTCAGGAAATAGGTCACAATCATCAAAATGCCTTTCAAGTTGCAGACTGTGATGCATTTGACTCTGATGTCGATGATGAACCTACTGCCCAGACAATCTTCATGGCTAGCATCTCACCTATGGTCTCTCCAAAGTTCTCATCACCACAACAGGCTGGTCCATCCAAATAATCAATCATATCAGAGGTATTAAAACTATACGATGAGGTGGATGAGCAAAAGATACATAACGAAGTACAATATCTTGAAACTTAGTAATATTGTCCCATATGATCAATATATGACACAAAGTGAAAGTGAGATTGTACCAAGTGATGTATCTTCTGCAGTCAATGATGACTATGTTTTTGATGAATACACTGCATGTGCCCCTGATGATTCTGTTATCTTTGAACTAAATGCCTATAAAGAACAAGTTGCTATTTATGAACAACGTGCTAAGTTTGAGTTAACTACCCGTGAGCAGGAAATGGATGACCAAATGCGTACAATTATTAGAAAAAGTAATTTTAGAGAAGAAGTGTTAAAACAAGAGTTAAACTCCTTACAAGAAAAGCTTTCTAAAACTGTTAAGCAAAAGCAAGAGCTTCAAGATAATGTTAAAGTGCTTAAACAAGAATTTAACGCTAAGGAATCAAAACTTTTGAATGACTTTTCTAATCTAAAAACTTTGAAAAACAAGCTTGAAAATAAGTTGTACGTACAAGAAAACACCATTCAGACTGCTCACATGATCACTAAGCATAGAGTCTTAAGCGATAAGCATAGTATTCCCTAGTAGAGGAACCAAATCCCGAGTATTGTAAAAGAGCTAAAGCTTTCCATAAGATTGTATATGATGGTAATGAGATCCTTAAGCCTAGGCAAACACCTTCATGTATTGGAAGCACGAAAGAGGATAGAAAATTAGAAG
>OU343223.1:193367165-193500544 GCA_910596185.1 Chrysanthemum makinoi
ATGCCTCTAGGGAGAAAATGGATAAGAAGCTAGAAGATCCTAAGTGTAAAAAGAATGACATAACAATCAAACCCGATGATTACACAAAAGAAAATTGGATCTCCTTGAACAGGTTTAAGCCTCAAACTCAATTAACCACAGAACAAATTTTTTGGAAGGAAGATATGGATAAGCAAAAAGCTAAAGAACTTGTTGAAACAAACACTCCCCTTAGGAAAGTGCCTGCAACTACTGTGTTTCCTCTGAATACACCAATGCATTTAGTTCCTAGAACTATTTCCACTAATAGTAAGACCTTAATCAGCCTGTATGTTGTGTATCAACTATTTGTTGATTTTGAGAAGACATGTAAGAAGAGAATCACACCTACAGGAATAACTGAAGGGGAAAGGGGTTTTGAGCAAACTAAAGAATGTTATTTAACTGAGGTCATGCCTTTCTTTAAACAATTAAAAGGTCAATTTGAGAGTCTTCAAAAAGGGATTAACTCAGATATCAAAGAAATGGAAAAGGAATTTGATGCAATGATAGTTGAGGTAAATGATTATGAACAGGAACTCAAATATAATGAAATTGAAAGGAAGAATCTGCATATCTTAAATGAGAACTTAGTATTAAGTTGTGTGACTCAAGATGTGTTTTATACTGTTACTAAGCATTCTATTACTGCTTCTCAATTTCATGAATTAACTGTTTGCTTGAAAGTTTTCCATGATCGTGTCATTGAGCTTGAAAACAAAAACTCATAACTAAATGAGAAAATTGATCAGGATGATCACGATAATTTGGTAAAACATTTTTCTAAGCTAAAAGTTGAACATTTTAATTTGCAACTAAAATATCAACATCTCAAAGAAAATGTCAAAACCTCAAACATCAAGACGTCCTCAAATGTTCCAGAGTTTGATGCACTTTTTGAAATAAACAAACGTGACGAACTGATTCAAGCTCATTGTAACACGATCAGAAAGTTGAAAGCCTAAATTTCACAATTAAAGGGTGAAAAGAATAATGTGACTGGCTCCCAAATGCCTCCTCCTTCAGATTCTCAGTGTTCTCAAACTTTTCATCTTCAAAACCTGGTTAATGTTTTACAAAAGGAAAATGAGAGTTTTCTAGAAGAAAATGAAAAGGTTAAACGACACTTTAAAGAGTTATATGATTCAATGAAAGTCACTCGTGACAAGAACAATGAAAAAATAACGTCTTTACAAAAGGAAATTGAGAATCTGAAGAGTCAGGAAAAAGGGAAAATGCCACTTGTCTTTAATGAGAATGTTGCATCAAAGTCATCTGCAGACTCCAAATATACTATGACTATTAAATACATTCCTCTTCATCTTAGAAATAACGAACTTGTGTTTCACAACTATTTCGCTCACCTTAAGGATAGTCTAGAATGTATCCGTGAGATTGTAGAAGAGGATTTCATAAATAAGCCACTTGATAGAGAAATTAGGTTTGCTTGCATTCAGGCCAAACGATCTCAGGAGCTGTTAGAATGTTTAATAGCAACATGTCCTAAATCCTTAGGTGCGAAAGATAAAGCTGTGATGCCTTGTTCTATGCCTAGTGCCAAGTATGCAACCCATTCTATGCCCAGTATTAAGAAAGTGAACTCTAAAGTGCCTTCAAGTAGTTCAGATCCCAGCACTTCTAGTTCAGGAATGCAAAAAGTAGCCCAACCAACTAATGTTCCCATAATTCCCTCTATAGGAGTAATCAGTGACATAAAAGCAAGCGGGTCAAAGCCTCCAAGAAATACAAAGCAAGATAGGACCTTGCAAGCTAAGAATGTGTATTGGAAGAGACTAGAAGACCACCCTAGGAACAGTAAGTTTGAGTTGAATAAAACGAATCGTGTTGATTCTAGTATTAGCTATAAGCGTACTGTAATTAATTCGAATTCTGCTACTATCTGCAAACCATGTAATGATGATTGCTTGATTTATGTTACTAATCATGAATGTGGTGTGAATGGTTTAATTAATGCTGTTAAATGCCCAGTTAATATTGTTAATGTCAAAAATCAAGTTAAGAAGGCTAAAAGGCAAAGGCAAAAGAAAGTTAGAAAACATTGGAAACCCACAGGAAGAAAATTTAGTAATATAGGTTATGAATGGATACCTACTGGCCGTAAGTTTTATCTTAATGAGTTGTGCCCTAAATTTGCTAAGTCAATGCCCATTAGAAAATGGATGCTTACTGGTAGAACTATTCCTTTAAGAAGTGAACATACTTTGAAGAGGTCAAATACGGACACTAGTACTGCATCTATTCCTGATGATTCCATTGTTCCTACTTCTGATGTTGGTGTTCCAATCACTGTTACTAACCAAATGGAACCCATTCTTGCATGGGGATCCCAATTATCCAGTTATCCATTCTTGTTTGTGTTCAACTGCAGATCGTTCAAATCGTTCTGTGGTACCTGGATTCAGGCTGTTCCAAGCATATGACTGGAGATCTGATAAGGTTTTAAAATGTACCTTTTTGAGGGGTCGTTTAAGCCCTTATTTGATCACTTTTGTATTCGTTATTACTTAATATCGTTCCTTTTCACTTTTTAGGTCTCTTGAAGGCAATTTGCTGTAATGGCACTTATTTGGATGAAAAGGCGCGTATATACGAAGAAAATGGCCAAAGTCAAGAATCGAGACACTCAAGCTGCTGAAATACAAGGTGACGGCGTCACTGCTTAACTGCGACGCCTTCGGAGCACTTCTGTGATGGGACAGTAGCCAAATTGCTTATTTTCAAGTGACGGTGTCAGGATTTAAAAGAGTAGGCCGTCGCAACTCAGACGGCCTAGATTTGATCCAGACGGCGTCAGAGACTGAAGGGGATGGCGTCACAAGCACAAGGTGACGCCGTCGAAATATTAACGTGGCCAAGACGAAACCCTAATGACGGCGACCCGACGGCGTCACAAATCATAAGGTGACACCGTCGCGATTGTAATATTATATATAGAATCCGAATTTTTCAGTTTTAGTGTGTAGTCTTTTGGAGTAAAAACCTAAACCGAACCAAGGCTGTCTTGTACAGTATTTTAGGGTTCCAAACCCTAACTTACATCAAGATAAGTGTTTTACTTCATTAATTCAATTATGTCTTCAATTATTTGTGTGTATGCTTGCATGTTCTCCATGTCCGGCTAATTTACTTGTGTGTTTGCCTAGGGAATATGAAACTTAATTATTGAATATTGATTGGTTGTCTCTTATCTTAATTGTTTAATGATCTAGTAATGCGATAGGTCATTCGTTGTGTTATTAATGCTTGATTAATCTTTGTGAACCTTAGACTATAACACTTAGAGCGGTTGTAGGCTAAATCATCCAAAGAGTGCCTTAGAGTTAGAGTTTATAATTCCTAGAGGTTTTTGTAGACGAGACCCTTTGGTAAGTTCAAAGAGTTAGGGATAAATGCATACCCTACGACTTTAGACACACAACGCGATTAAGAATAAGGACGTGACAATTCAACCATCAATAGGAGATAATTAAGGAGTAATAAAACCTAAGTGAACACATCTTTAAACTATCATACGAGCACACAATAATTAGACATAGACTACATACACCTTAGATTAGATAATTAGATAAGTAGAGTAATCGGTAGAAATACCAACCCCAAATCCAAACCCGAGATTCGTACCTTTCCATTTCCTTAAAAATATAAAAAAGATAAAAAATAATCTTCCTCAACCCCAACCTTAGCGTAGTAACTTCTCACTAGCATTCCTATTCCCCTAGAGAACGATATCAATACCCGTGGCTTACCCTAATACTACACTACAACGATTAGGTTCACTGCCTAGGGTGTTATAAAACTTGCTCGAAGAAAAGGAAGTTCCTTTGACCCTGAACGACGCGTGTAGCGTTATCAAGTTTTTGGCGCCGCTGCCGGGGAGTAGAATAGCTAGTTAGTAGTCCACCTCGTTTAGGTTTCTTTGCTTGATTCCTATCAAGTAAAATTTTTCTCACTTTTCATCATGGAAGGTGATAACCAACCCCCAAACAACACTTTACCATCAAACAAATACCCACCACTAGATCCAACTTTTGCCAACCAACTCCGAGCTCGCATTGTTAGTGAAATTGGAGAACTTAAAAAACTTAATAGGATAATTGAAAGTGCACTTGAAAAAGCCCTTGAGGAATCCACTGGTACCCTAGATAGTGATTCAACCTCAAGTGATTCGGAAGATGAAATTGTGGAAGGAGATTATAAGGTTTTGGAGATTATGGATGGAAGTAAGGAGGAGGAGGAACTTAGGGAGTATTTCGATTCATACCCTAATGGGAAGGAAACTGCTTATCACTATAACGTAGTTAACTTTCCACGACCACCTTTCGACCCATGCATAAAAAGTGGTAACCCTAAAAATATCAAGATACCGTGCATGATTGGATACTTATATAGGGATCACACTTACATAGATTATAAGGCACCTATGAACATAATTTCTAGGCTTTACTACAATTGGATCATGAGTGAAAAGTTAGGACCTATGATGGATCCCTATTACCCTAGGAAGGTGAGTAACTATGTTGGGAGGGTTAAAGGATTTCATGTCTTCGTAGGAAACTTCACATATAGGTACGATTTCATGATCCTAGAAAATGTTAAGGGCATTATCGATGGAGTTTTAGGAGATGTGATACTTGGGAGACCATTTATTGAAGAGTCTATGATGGTTTATGATCAAGAGGAAGGAATAGTCAAATTCTCAAATGAGACCGAATGTGTTAAGTATATAATGCCCTACAAAAATAAGAAGTTTGAGGGTATTGAAGATCTTGATGTAGACAGCATTCCGGCCTTTGAAGTTGATTGGGAAGACAAGATTCACTATACCGCTTGTCTAGAGTTGGGCCCTGAATATATTCGTGATGAAAATCGAGTTGAAATAATAGAATGGGCCTCTAAGAGAAGGAAAACGTAGGAGCACGACTACGAGTCTAGCTACAAGACTCATAAATAAAGAAAAGCGCTTCGTGGGAGGCAACCCATGCTTAATTGTTTGCTTGTTAGTGTCATATATCTTTTATTGATTGTTTAATCTCATGTTTAAATTTGTAAAAATGCTTTATTTTGTTTTTAACTTCGTCTTAATTGCATATAAAGGTATTTTACATAAAGGATAAATGTAGGGAGGATTACACACGTTTTCAAAAGAAACGTAAATATGAGAATAGCAATTAATTAAAAGATATATATGTGTGTTTGTTCGAGTCAAATACTTGTATCGAGTCATAATGGATGTTTTGCAGAAATTTTTCCATATTCTAAAGATGTAAATTTTCTAGAATTTTTTCCAGAAAATCGCAGACCAGTTTTTGTCAGGGTATCCTGACGGCATCAGGATCGCAACCTGACGGCGTCAGGAAGGAGTAAAAACAACAGATTACCTTTTTTCTCGTTTCTGAGCCACTTATAAATTTTTGGAATTTCCCAAGTCTTAATTTTCCAGAAATTCTGTAAACATCCATTCCACAAGCATTATATCCTAGTTTAGTCGAGTCTTATATATATTATTACCGCCGATTTTACACGAAGGTTTCGTTTGTTTTCTTCAAGTGTGCAGGTTTAATTTATCAAGAAGAAGTTACATAAGATTGGAAAGAGCTTTTCACGCATACATTCTTCTTGGAAAGAATTTAACCACTACTTCACACACGGATCCTACCGAGCTAATCAGGGGAGTATTAGTTTCTTTCTTTTTTCATTACCTTCTGTTATCATAACTTTGATACTTTCGGGGAACATTGGGGACAATGTTCAGTTTAAGTGTAGGGAGGGAAAATAAAACGGGAACTTTGAAACTATGCTTATCCTTGATTATTTGCTTTGTCCAATTGTATTTGTGTAATAAACCATGAGAAAATGTCGGTTAGGGTAATTTTGGCACCAAATTTAAAAATTTTCATGATACGTAGGAGTGGGCCATTAGTCTTAACAAAAGCGTCTCACGGATAGGAAGTTGCATGACTAGCACAAAAAAACCCTTTACCACCTAAATTCCACCCAAAATGTGAGGATCGCCCTTAGATTAGTAGGAATTAAAGCATTCATCTTTAATGCTTAGAGTGTGAACTGGTAGTATATTAGATTCTAGAACTTGTTTTGTGATGCATTCCGAGATCGCTAGTAAGACTACACTTGTGTAGTTAGGAATATCTAAATGATAAGAGGCATTAGGATAACCCTTGTTTGATACCCGTAATATAATTACTTCTTCCACATCGGTTGAGTAATTCCCCCACACATTTGCGTTGTACTCATCTTTAGTACACGATACCCCTAGTTAACCCCTCAGAGCCTATCCTTTTCGCGGTTCTCGTGATGTTTCGGTTTTCCGGAATATCAATGAAGAGCATTGTTTACACCCCACCCCCAAATGTACACCCAAATCGCCTTAGCCTACCTTGTATGCACTCACTTTTAGTGCATTATTGTTATCACCCTAAACCCTTAGTTCAATTATCTAGTTGCTTGCATGAGTTGCTAAGTCGAGTCATATCCTTTGTATACAGTTTTGGGACGATTGGGACTCATGGGAAAAGTTAGTTTAATGAATGGAAGGGAACGTTAAATTCCCTTATTCGCGTAATAATATACCCCAAGTGTTTTGATCTTTTCAATTCGGGTCAAATTAGTGTTAGAGTAATAAAAACTCAAGTGTAGGGATGTGCGTATAAATTCCTATCATTTTGATGTTACCGTAGAGGATGGTAGAGTAAAAGTGTATGAAAAAAAAAGAAAAAAAAACGGGCTACCATCCTACATCTATCTTTAAATTTATGTTTGTTTGTTTCAGTTATCTAGAGTTTAGAGTGTCGAGTCTTGGCTTAGCAACGCCATTCTTCGTATGCTTGTAACATAGAGATTTTTGACTTGCCACCACTAAATAGCCTATCCCACCAAACCCTTTGTTTCCCTACCGTAAGCCTAACATTACAACCCTTTAAAGACCTCTTTGATAGTCTTTCCTAGGTGCTTACGCCAAAGCGATGGAGGTTTGATCTATTCTCAAGCCTATGGTAATCTATGTACTAGGACCGGTTAATGAGTGTTTATCTTCCATTTCCACTTTGATATATTTCATATACACCCGAGAGATGTGAGTATCCAAACACCCCATGTGAGGTGCTAGTATGTAATTCCGTGCTTGTTATGACTTTTGCGGGGCTTATATGTGTTGTGGATTGTTTTAAACCAATGCTTCATGACCCCTAACTTATAAACTAATTGGCTAAAAGCACATTTGCTTGAGGACAAGCAAATACCAAGTGTAGGGATATTTGATAAGGTTTTAAAATGTACCTTTTTGAGGGGTCGTTTAAGCCCTTATTTGATCACTTTTGTATCCGTTATTACTTAATATCGTTCCTTTTCACTTTTTAGGTCTCTTGAAGGCAATTTGCTGTAATGGCACTTATTTTGACGAAAAGGCGCGTATATACGAAGAAAATGGCCAAAGTCAAGAATCGAGACACTCAAGCTGCTGAAATACAAGGTGACGGCGTCACTGCTTAACTGCGAAGCCGTCGGAGCATTTCTGTGACGGGACAGTAGCCAAATTGCTTATTTTCAAGTGACGGTGTCAGGCTTTAAAAGAGTAGGCCGTCGCAACTCAGACGGCCTAGATTTGATCCAGACGGCGTCAGAGACTGAAGGGGACAGCGTCACAAGCACAAGGTGACGCCGTCGAAAGACTAACGTGGCCAAGACAAAACCCTAATGACGGCGAACCGACGGCGTCACAAATCATAAGGTGACGCCGTCGCGATTGTAATATTATATGCAGAATTCGAATTTTTCAGTTTTAGTGTGTAGTCTTTTGGAGTAAAAACCTAAACCGAACCAAGGCTGTCTTGTACAGTATTTTAGGGTTCCAAACCCTAACTTACATCAAGATAAGTGTTTTACTTCATTAATTCAATTATGTCTTCAATTATTTGTGTGTATGCTTGCATGTTATCCATGTCCGGCTAATTTACTTGTATGTTTGCCTAGGGAATATTAAACTTAATTATTGAATATTGATTGGTTGTCATTAGAGAACTTGATGGTGTGGAATTGTTAATAGGAACTCATGGTACAAATCTGTACACCATCTCTATCGAAGACATGATGAAGTCTTCTCCAATCTGCTTGTTATCAAAGGCTTCAAAAACAAAGTCATAGTTATGGCATCGTCGTCTCAATCACTTGAACTTCGGCACCATTAATAATCTTTCCAGAAAGGATCTTGTAAGAGGCTTACTCAGATTAAAGTATGAAAAAGATCATCTTTGTTCAGCATGCTAATTGGGAAAAAGCAAGAAATATGCCCACAAACCCAAACCCACAAACTCTGTAATGGAAGTTCTTCATACCCTTCATATGGATCTGTGCGGACCAATGAGAGTGCAAACGATAATTGGGAAGAAATATATTTTAGTCATTGTTGATGACTACTCTCGATTTACTTGGGTAAAGTTTTTGAGGACCAAGGATGAAACTCCAGATGTCATCATCAAACTTATCAAGCAGCTTCAGGTTCGACTCAACAATACTGTTAGAATTATTCGAACAGACAATGGCACAGAGTTTGTTCACAAAGACTTAAGTCAATTTTATGAAAGTATTGGAATCAGTAATCAAAGAAGTGTTCCACGAACTCCTCAACAGAAAGGTGTAGTTGAAAGATGAAATCGAACTCTTGTGGAAGCCGCAAGAACAATGCTCATTTATTCAAAGGTTCCAATGTTTCTTTGGGCTGAAGCCATTGCCACTGCTTGCTACACCCAAAATCATTCCCTTATACACACCTCACATGGAAAAACTTCATACGAACTTGTCCATAAACGAAAAACTGATCTCTCCTACCTTCGTGTGTTCGGTGGTTTGTGCTATCCAACGAATGACGGTCAAGATTTAGGTAAATTAAGAGCTAAGGCGGACATTGGAGTTTTTCTAGGTTATGCATCAAACAAGAAGGGTTACCGAATCTACAACAAAAGAACTCGAGATATCATGGAAACTATTCACATCACGTTCGATGAGCTGTCCGGGCAAATGGCTCTAGGACAATCAAGTTCTGGACCCGCTTCACAACCTTCATTAAGTAGCCCCATTAGTTCTTCTCTTGTACAAAATCTTTCACCAGCAACTCCTTATGTACCTCCTTCAGAAGATGATTTGAAGAAATTGTTTGATCCTATGTTTGATGAACACTATGAGCCAACTGCTAATGATCTGTCAAATTCATCAACAGAGGCTGCTCCTATCCCTTTCAACGTAGATAACCCGTCAGTTTCTATGTCATTGAGTCAAGAAGCGCCTTCTGCTGATCACCCTGTCTCATCATCAATTCCTCAATCATCAAGTGTACATCATGGAATTGTTTATGGCACCTATGATGAAGTTAACCCCTTTGATACTCCCGAAGATGCTCCATTTGAGAACATATTTGCTCCTGAACCATCATATGAACCATCTTCTTCAGGAGAAAATGACTCTTCTACTTCAGTTCCTCAACAACAACAACATGAACACCTTAGAAAATGGACTCATGATCATCCGTTGGACAACATCATTGGAAACCTCTCTCGTCTAGTATCCACTTGTAAACAACTTAGAACTGATTCCTTATGGTGCTTCTTTAACTCGGTGCTGTCTAAGATCGAACCAAAAGACGTTAAAACTTCCATGAATGAAGACAGCTGGTTCAATGCCATGCAAGAAGAAATTCATGAGTTTGATCGACTAGATGTATGGGAATTAGTACCTGGTCCTGACTATGCTATGATCATTGCTCTAAAGTGGATCTTCAAAGTAAAAATTTATGAGCATGGTGATGTATTAAAGAACAAGGCTTGATTGGTTGCAAAAGGATACCGTCAAGAGGAGTGTATTGACTTTGAAGAATCATTTGCTCCAGTTGCACGCATCGATGCAATCAGAATCTTCCTGGCTAATGCTGCAAGTAAGAATATGGTAGTCTATCAGATGGATGTGAAAACGGCTTTTCTTAACGGAGATCTTAAAGAAGTCGTATACATCCGCCTACCTAAAGGCTTTGTGAATCCAGAGCATCCTACTCATGTCTATCGCTTGAAGAATGCTCTTTACGGTTGTGTTTAAGTTTTTCTTGTTAGCGACTTGACTCTCGGATAAGTTTTCTTCGTAGCGACTTGCTTCGTTAGTTTGCAGCGACTTGTAGTTGAAGTGGTAGCGACTTGTTTATTGAGACAAGGCGACAAATAGTACAAAGTAGTGGAGGTACCACTCCGGCTAGCGACTTGTTCCACGTAGCGACTTGTCTTTATTATTTTCAGCGACTTGACTTTGTTGTGACTAGCGAGTTGCTCTTTAGCGACTTGGCCTCTTAGCGAGTTGTTCCTTAGCGACTTGCCCACTTAGCGAGTTGCTCTTTAGCGACTTGTCAGCTTAGCGATTTGTTGCTTTAGCGACTTGGTTCATAGCGACTTGTGTTTAGCGACTTGGTTCATAGCGACTTGAGCCTTTTAGTGAGTTGTTACTTAGCAACTTGGTGATTTAGCGACTTGTCTTCAAGGGTTATAGCGACTTGGTTGATTATTGTTTCTAATACGGTTTTCTCTTGATTTAGTAAAATCCCGTGAAAGAATCTATTTCCCGGTTTAATCATAGAGTTATAAAATCCCGTGATATCTGTAAACATGTCTACCAACGTGCCTACAATCATCTCTTCTATAGTTGAGGACGTTCAAGCAGCTGGATTAGATACTCGTCCACCCATGCTTGACAGAACTGACTATGACTCATGGGCTCAACGAATTAGGTTGTATTTTCTGGGAAAGGAAAATGGGGTAAACATTCTCAAGTCAATTAATGAAGGACCTTATCAAATTGAGACTACCAGAGATGTTCTTGAAACTGCTGCGGATGGTACAGTGATCTTAGGTTTGGACAGACCAAAGACGTATGATGAGCTCAGTAATAAGGAGAAAAAGAGATACGATGCGATATCGGGGCCTCAAACATTATACTTAAAGGTCTTCCAAAAGATATCTACAAGCTTATCAATCACAACACTGAAGCCAAGGCTGTTTGGGATAATGTCAAGATGCTTCTCTCGGGTTCTGAATTAACTAAGGAAGACAGGGAATCACAACTGTATGATGAATTTGAGCACTTTAAGATGAAACCCGAAGAAAGTGTCTATGAATATTACGTGAGATTCCACAAACTTGTGAATGACATGAGGAATATCAAAATGACCATGCCAAATATTCATCTGAACTCAAAGTTTGTGAACAACATGAATCCCGAATGGCACAAATTTGTCACCTCTGTGAAACTAACAAAAGGATTAAAGAACACCAACTATGAGCAACTGTATGCCTTCCTTCTTTAGAATGAGAGACATGCTATGTTTGAACGAAGGATTCTTGAACAGTTCAAATATAAACAGGGAGAAACAAGTTCGTCAAATGATTCAACAGCCTTTTACACCAATGTTGGAATTACCACCAAAGCTTCTCAAGTCATACCCACGGGTAATGGTAATTACAAGCTCATTCCTGACCCAGCATATAAGCCTCCAGACTCAAACACACTCATGGAAAACTTCATAAATCAACTGTCTCTCATGGTTACTCAAAATATGAATTCCACTCCACACACCAACAATAACCTCAGAACAGCATCCAATCCACACAATCAAGCTACTGTCAGAGATGGTAAGGTAGTGGTGCAGAATGTGCAAGGAAGACGGTATGAACAAGGAATGATTGGAGCAGGTTATGGTAATCTTTGGAGTAGGTGGAGGATATGTGGCTAATCAGAATCGTGGAAGAAATGCGAATCAAGGGCAAGCAAAGCCAATCAAATGCTACAACTATTGTGGTGAGGGACATATTGCGAGGAACTGCACATCTCCAAAACGTCCACAGAATGCAGAATACTTTAGAGACAAGATGTTGCTTGTGCAAGCTCAGGATAATGGAGCAGCTTTGGATGAAAAGGAGTTGTTGTTTCTTGCAGAAGGGAATGCTAAGACATATGATGCTGATGTGGATGAGCAGCCAATTCCGGAAATAGGTCACAATCATCAAAATGCCTTTCAAGTTGCAGACTATGATGCATTTGACTCTGATGTCGATGATGAACCTACTGCCCAGACAATCTTCATGGCTAGCATCTCACCTATGATCTCTCCAAAGTTCTCATCACCACAACAGGCTGGTCCATCCAAATAATCAATCATATCAGAGGTATTAAAACTATACGATGAGGTGGATGAGCAAAAGATACATAACGAAGTACAATATCTTGAAACTTAGTAATATTGTCCCATATGATCAATATGTGACACAAAGTGAAAGTGAGATTGTACCAAGTGATGTATCTTCTGCAGTCAATGATGACTATGTTTTTGATGAATACACTGCATGTGCCCCTGATGATTCTGTTATCTTTGAACTTAATGCCTATAAAGAACAAGTTGCTATTTATGAACAACATGCTAAGTTTGAGCTAACTACCCGTGAGCAGGAAATGGATGACCAAATGCGTACAATTATTAGAAAAAGTAAGTTTAGAGAAGAAGTGTTAAAACAAGAGTTAAACTCCTTACAAGAAAAGCTTTCTAAAACTGTTAAGCAAAAGCAAGAGCTTCAAGATAATGTTAAAGTGCTTAAACAAGAATTTAATGCTAAGGAATCAAAACTTTTGAATGACTTTTCTAATCTAAAAACTTTGAAAAACAAGCTTGAAAATAAGTTGTACGTACAAGAAAACACCATTCAGACTGCTCACATGATCACTAAGCATAGAGTCTTAAGCGATAAGCATAGTATTCCCATAGTAGAGGAACCAAATCCCGAGTATTGTAAAAGAGCTAAAGCTTTCCATAAGATAGTATATGATGGTAATGAGATCCTTAAGCCTAGGCAAACACCTTCATGTATTGGAAGCACGGAAGAGGATAGAAAATTAGAAGATGCCTCTAGGGAGAAAATGGATAAAAAGCTAGAAGATCCTAAGTGTAAAAAGAATGACATAACAATCAAACCCGATGATTACACAAAAGAAAATTGGATCTCCCTGAACAGGTTTAAGCCTCAAACTCAATTAACCACAAAACAAATTTTTTGGAAGAAAGATATGGATAAGCAAAAAGCTAAAGAACTTGTTGAAACAAACACTCCCCTTAGGAAAGTGCCTGCAGCTACTATGTATCCTCCGAATACACCAATGCATTTAGTTC
This sequence comes from Chrysanthemum makinoi, assembly GCA_910596185.1. Taxonomy (NCBI): domain Eukaryota; kingdom Viridiplantae; phylum Streptophyta; class Magnoliopsida; order Asterales; family Asteraceae; genus Chrysanthemum; species Chrysanthemum makinoi. The sequence continues at coordinate 193,380,412 of OU343223.1, forward strand.
CTAGAACTATTTCCACTAATAGTAAGACCTTAATCAGCCTGTTTGTTGTGTATCAACTATTTGTTGATTTTGAGAAGACATGTAAGAAGAGAATCACACCTACAGGAATAACTGAAGGGGAAAGGGGTTTTGAGCAAACTATAGAATGTTATTTAACTGAGGTCATGCCTTTCTTTAAACAATTAAAAGGTCAATTTGAGAGTCTTCAAAAAGGGATTAACTCAGATATCAAAGAAATGGAAAAGGAATTTGATGCAATGATAGTTGAGGTAAATGATTATGAACGGGAACTCAAATATAATGAAATTGAAAGGAAGAATCTGCATATCTTAAATGAGAACTTAGTATTAAGTTGTGTGGCTCAAGATGTGTTTTATACTGTTACTAAGCATTCTATTACTGCTTCTCAATTTCATGAATTAATTGTTGCCTTGAAAGTTTCCCATGATCGTGTCATTGAGCTTTAAAACAAAAACTCAGAACCAAATGAGAAAATTGATCAAGATGATCACGATAATTTGGTAAAACATTTTTCTAAGCTAGAAGTTGAACATTTTGATTTGCAACTACAATATCAACATCTCAAAGAAAATGTAAAAACCTCAAACATCAAGACGTCCTCAAATGTTCCAGAGTTTGATGCACTTTTTGAAACAAAGAAACGTGACGAACTGATTCAAGCTCATTGTAACACGATCAGAAAGTTGAAAGCCAAATTTCACAATTAAAGGGTGAAAAGAACAATGTGACTGGCTCCCAAATGCCTCCTCCTTTAGATTCTCAGTGTTCTCAAACTTTTCATCTTCAAAACCTGGTTAATGTTTTACAAAAGGAAAATGAGAGTTTTCTAGAAGAAAATGAAAAGGTTAAACGAAACTTTAAAGAGTTATATGATTCAATGAAAGTCACTCGTGACAAGAACAACGAAAAAATAACGTCTTTACAAAAGGAAATTGAGAATCTGAAGAGTCAGGAAAAAGGGAAAATGCCACTTGTCTTTAATGAGAATGTTGCATCAAAGTCATCTGCAGACTCCAAATATACTGTGACTATTAAATACATTCCTCCTCATCTTAGAAATAACGAACTTGTATTTCACAACTATTTCGCTCACCTTAAGGATAGTCTAGAATGTCTCCGTGAGATTGTAGAAGAGGATTTCATAAATAAGCCACTTGATAGAGAAATTAGGTTTGCTTGCATTCTGGCCAAACGATCTCAGGAGCTGTTAGAACGTTTAATAGCAACATGTCCTAAATCCTTAGGTGCGAAAGATAAAGCTGTGATGCCCTGTTCTATGCCTAGTGCCAAGTATGCAACCCATTCTATGCCCAGTATTAAGAAAGTGAACTCTAAAGCCTTCAAGTAGTTCGATCCCAGACTTCTAGTTCAAGAATGCAAAAAGTAGCCCAACCAACTAATGTTCCCATAATTCCCTCTACAGGAGTAATCAGTGACATAAAAGCAAGCGGGTCAAAGCCTCCAGGAAATACAAAGCAAGATAGGACCTCGCAAGCTAAGAATGTGCATTGAAAGAGAGTAGAAGACTACCCTAGGAACACTAAGTTTGAGTTGAATAAAACGAATCGTGTTGATTCTAGTATTAACTATAAGCGTACTGTAATTAATTCGAATTCTGCTACTATCTGCGAACCATGTAATGATGATTGCTAGATTTATGTTACTAATCATGAATGTGGTGTGAATGGTTTAATTAATGCTGTTAAATGCCCAGTTAATATTGTTAATGTCAAAAATCAAGCTAAGAAGGCTAAAAGGCAAAGGCGAAAGAAAGTTAGAAAACATTGGAAACCGACAGGAAGAAAATTTAGTAATATAGGTTATCAATGGATACCTACTGGCCGTAAGTTTAATCTTAATGAGTTGTGCCCTAAATTTGCTAAGTCAATGCCCATTAGAAAATGGATGCCTACTGGTAGAACTATTCCTTTAAGAAGTGAACATACTTTGAAGAGGTCAAATACGGACACTAGTACTGCATCTATTCCTAATGATTCCATTGTTCCTACTTCCGATGTGGGTGTTCCAATCAATGTTACTAACCAAATGGAACCCATTCTTGCATGGGGATCCCAATTATCCATTCTTGTCTGTGTTCAACTGCAGATCGTTCAAATCGTTCTATGGTACCTGGACTCAGGCTGTTCCAAGCATATGACTGGAGATCGCTCGTGGCTCATGAACTTCGTGAGTAAATTCATCGGGACTGTTAGATTCAGGAACGACTATTTTGGTGCAATTATGGGTTATTGAGACTATGTTGTTGGTGAAAGTGTAATCTCCAGGGTATATTATGTTGAAGGTCTTGGTAATAACTTGTTCTCTGTTGGTCAATTCTGTGATTCCGATCTAGAAGTGGCTTTTCGAAAACATACTTGTTTCATTAGAGAACTTGATGGTGTGGAATTGTTAATAGGAACTCGTGGTATAAATCTATACACCATCTCTATTGAAGACATGATGAAGTCTTCTCCAATCTGCTTGTTGTCAAAGGCTTCGAAAACAAAGTCATGGTTATGGCATCGTCGTCTCAATCACTTGAACCTCGGCACCATTAATAATCTTTCCGAAAGGATCTTGTAAGAGGCTTACCCAGATTAAAGTATGAAAAGGATTATCTTTGTTCAGCATGCTAATTGGGAAAAAGCAAGAAATATGCCCACAAACCCAAACCCACAAACTCTGTAATGGAAGTTCTTCATACCCTTCATATGGATCTGTGCGGACCAATGAGAGTGCAAACGATAATTGGGAAGAAATATATTTTAGTCATTGTTGATGACTACTCTCGATTTACTTGGGTAAAGTTTTTGAGGACCAAGGATGAAACTCCAGATGTCATCATCAAAATTATCAAGCAGCTTCAGGTTCGACTCAACAATATTGTTAGAATTGTTCGAACAGACAACGGCACAGAGTTTGTTAACAAAGACTTAAGTCAATTTTATGAAAGTATTGGAATCAGTAATCAAAGAAGTGTTCCACGAACTCCTCAACAGAACGGTGTAGTTGAAAGACGAAATCGAACTCTTGTGGAAGCCGCAAGAACAATGCTCATTTATTCAAAGGTTCCAATGTTTCTTTGGGCTGAAGCCATTGCCACTGCTTGCTACACCCAAAATCGTTCCCTTATACATACCTCACATGGAAAAAATCCATACAAACTTGTCCATAAACGAAAACCTGATCTCTCCTACCTTCGTGTGTTCGGTGGTTTGTGCTATCCAACGAATGACGGTCAAGATTTAGGTAAATTAAGAGCTAAGGCGGACATTGGAGTTTTTCTAGGTTATGCATCAAACAAGAAGGGTTACCGAATCTACAACAAAAGAACTCGAGATATCATGGAAACTATTCACATCACGTTCGATGAGCTGTCCGGGCAAATGGCTCCAGGACAATCAAGTTCTGGACCCGCTTCACAACCTTCATTAAGTAGCCCCATTAGTTCTTCTCTTGTACAAAATATTTCACCAGCAACTCCTTATGTACCTCCTTCAGAAGATGATTTGAAGAAATTGTTTGATCCTATGTTTGATGAACACTATGAGCCAACTGCTAATGATCTGTTAAATTCATCAACAGAGGCTGCTCCTATCCCTTTCAACGTAGATAACCCGTTAGTTTCTATGACATTGAGTCAAGAAGTGCTTTCTGCTGATCACTCTGTCTCATCATCAATTCCTCAATCATCAAGTGTACATCATGGAATTGTTTCTGGCACCTATGATGAAGTTAACCCCTTTGATACTCCCGAAGATGCTCTATTTGAGAACATATTTGCTCCTGAACCATCATCTGAACCATCTTCTTCAGGAGAAAACGACTCTGCTACTTCAGTTCCTCAACAACAACCACATGAACACCTTAGAAAATGGACTCATGATCATCCGTTGGACGACATCATTGGAAACCTCTCTCGTCCAGTATCCACTCGTAAACAACTTGCAACTGATGCCTTATGGTGCTTCTTCAACTCCGTGCTGTCTAAGATCGAACCAAAAGACGTTAAAACTGCCATGAATGAAGACAACTGGTTCAATGCCATGCAAGAAGAAATTCATGAGTTTGATCGACTAGATGTATGGGAATTAGTACCTGGTCCTGACTATGCTATGATCATTGCTCTAAAGTGGATCTTCAAAGTAAAACTTTATGAGCATGGTGATGTATTAAAGAACAAGGCTTGATTGGTTGCAAAAGGATACCGTCAAGAGGAGGGTATTGACTTTGAAGAATCATTTGATCCAATTGCACGCATCGAGGCAATCAGAATCTTCCTGGCTAATGCTGCAAGTAAGAATATGGTAGTCTATCAGATGGATGTGAAGACGGCTTTTCTTAACGAAGATCTTAAAGAAGTCGTATACGTCAGCCAACCTGAAGCCTTTGTGAATCCAGAGCATCCTACTCATTTCTATCACTTGAATAAGGCTCTTTATGGTTTGAAGCAAGCTCCAAGGGCATGATATGATACGCTATCAAAGTTTCTTCTATCTACTGGATTCAGCAAAGGAGCAGTTGATCCAACATTGTTCACCAGAAAGTTAGGAAAACATTTGATTCACGTTTAAATTTATGTTGATGATATTATTTTTGCCTCGACTGACCCCAATGAATGTGATCGTTTTTCTAAGGAGATGGGCTCCAAATTTCAAATGTCAATGATGGGACAAATGCCATTTTTCTTGGGATTACAAATTTCACAAAGTCCCGGAGGCATTTTTATAAATCAATCTCAATATGCAAATGAGATTTTAAAGAAATTTGGATTTGATTCTTGTGACCCTGTTGACACTCCTATGATTGAGCGTACTAAACTGGATGAGGACCACTCAGGGATCATGGTAGATCAAACGAAATATCGTAGTATGATTGGATCCCTGATGTACCTCACAGCCAGTAGACCAAATATTCTGTTCGCTGTATCCATGTGTGCTAGATACCAGGCTAAGCCTACCAAAAAGCACCTTGAAGCGGTTAAACGGGTGTTTCGGTATCTCCAAGGAACCATCAATATGGGAATTTGGTACCCGAAGGACACCGGTATGTCACTAACAGCCTATGCAGATGCTGATCATGCAGGATGTCAAGATACACGTCGAAGCACGTCAGGAGGTGCTCAGTTTTTGGGCGATAAGCTTGTGAGCTGGTCTTCAAAGAAACAAATGAGTACATCTATATCCTCTACAGAGGCTGAATACATAGCCATTTCATCTTGTTGTGCTCAAATCCTATGGATGAGATCCCAATTATCTGACTATGGCTTTGAATTCAACAAAATCCCTCTGTATTGTGATAACAAAAGTGCCATTGCTCTCTCTTGCAACAACGTTCAACATTCAAGAGCAAAGCATATCGACATTCGACATCACTTCATCAGGGAGCAAGTGGAGAACGGTGTGGTGGAACTTTATTTTGTGAGGACTGAATACTAGTTAGCAGACATCTTCACCAAAGCTCTTCCTAGAGAACGTTTTGAGTTTATCCTCCCACGACTTGGTCTAAAGAGTCTACAACCGGAAACACTTAAACGTCTTCAAGAGGAAAAAGAGGAGTAAAAGGTTTTTCTTCATCCATCTCTTGTAAATAGCTATTCAAAAATAAATAAATAAATTGTCATTTCGTCATGTTTTTCTTGATTCGATTATATCTACGGTCTTTGTGTTGTCATTCAAAGAGTGACACGGGTCTTTAGATGTTGTTCGAATGTACATAAATCTTTTTATTAAAAAAAAATAAAAAAAAATAATAATAAAATAAAATAAAATTTGAGAGAATGTAAAACAAAGGCTTATAGTCATTTCAGTCTATAACCCGTTTTTAAAGAAAGAACAGAGCCATACTTTACCTTATTTTTCACATCTCATGCTCTGATTCTAAAAACAAATGTTTGTCACTAAAACGACAAATGTTTCCTTCACAAGTATTTTTCCTTCTAAAAAATTCTTCTGAAAAATATTTGTTATCTAATTGAAAACTAATAAAAATAACTCGGTCTCAATTTTTGAAAATCATCTGAACTTGACATTTGTCAAAATCTCTATCTCTGAATCAACAACTTATGTCATTGATTGAGGGGGAGAATGATTTCAATTAAATCAAAAAGTTATTTGTCATACAATTGGTTCAGACCAAGGTTTATGTCATTTTTTCAAAAGATATTCAAGCATGTTTAATCTTTGGAGTCTAAAGTCTCAGATTTGATCCTTATTGGTTAAATGTTTTCATAAGCAAGTCACAATTCTCCTCAAAAGCTTTAATCAATTTAAATCTACAGAGATCACAAATCTCAAATGATTTGAAAATTGTGATTGGGGCAGAATTTGTGATTTAAATCGGATTTAACTGATAATTCGATAAATGGTTTTATAATGATTTACAAGCTTTCCTCCCCGCATGTGCCAAACGATTTCAAATTTTCCATGCACATGTTGAGGGGGAGCATCTATTTCAAACCAAAAAGGATTGAAACGTGATTGATTTGTTTCAATGTGCAGGTTTTCCCTAATATGTGCAAAACACTCTCAAATCTCTATGCACATATTGAGGGGGAGAAACTTTTTGAAAACCACATTCTTACCAAAAATACCCTTAACAAAGTATGAAAAATACTAATTTTGATCAGGAAAGTGATGTTGATATCTTTTAAAAAATGGTAATCAAAGAAGTGAATCCTTCCTCTTGCCTCCGTGTGCCAAAACGATTTCAAATACATGATGCACATGTTGAGGGGGTGTTCTTTTTCTAAAAATATAAAAAACAATTCAGCTACAAAATGCTTTGATAATATATCACAAGTATCTGGATTGATTTTCAAATGGTTTTCAACTGGTTCCAATGGCAGATGAACAATACCAAATAGACCGACCATATTTACTTTATGTATGGTGATATAAGGATGGTTAGGTTAGGTATTCGTTCCCACGATCCCGCCAGAGCCGGAGGGATCTACCCAGGGACAATCCACTAGATAGTGTAGAAGTCCTTAGGTATGATGAAAAAAGGAGAAAAGTGAGAAATGGGAATAGTGCGGACTGAGACTGAGCTAGTACTGGAATAAACCCAACATGGTTCTAGTTATGAAGTCTCGGTAAGCACTGAAGGGGTTGAAGAATGAAAAAGAATTGAAATAGAAAAGGGTGAAAATAAATAGCCCTCCAATAATTCAACCTTAGGGCAGAAACCGTGTTCAATACATATGCTACTGGTTGTTACTAAGGTAACACCGATATTGAAGACAAGACGTCATGGACCCAGTGACGCACAGCACTAAACTTCCCAAGCTACTCAAGTTCCTCTTAAAAGGACTTGTTTCATTCTCACGTGGAACCTACATTAACTATCGACTTTCTCTTAGAGATTGTTGATATTGAAGAAGGAGACCCTCTCCCTAGTCTCCGGCATAGGAAACCAAAATGCGCGATTGAGTCTAGAGCCAAGAGATCATCCACAATAAATCTCATTAGGACACTGTCAATGAAGACTCTCTGTTTCACACTATATGCAAAGAGAGAGTATATCTTAAGAGTCCTACGCATTATCCTTGTGGTATTGCAAGAACATGTGAGTGATATGCAAACATAGTCACAATGAAGATGGAAAGCCTTCTAGAGCCAACATCAAACAAGCTCTTGGTAGGTGGCATGTGAGATCTATCCAATAGATCAACCATGTGACAACTGAACAGAAACAATGCGGCGATTCAAACTTATGAATCAATCCTGGTTCAGGTTATGGATTGACGGATACCTTTGAAAAACCGGTCGTTGTGCTTAAAAATTCTTTTCTTTAGCACATCGACTGTGTATTAATATTTCCAAAATGAAAGGTGTTTATGATTGATAACTGTTTTTCCTTAAAACCTTCGTTGTATTGCAAAAACAGTTTATTGAGCAGTACACGATTGTTTTTCAAATATCTTTTCATTAATCAGTGAATCTCAAATTTGTTGGTTCACTCACTCCGTGTTGTCTTCTTTGAGAAGTTCCGGTTTGAGAACAACTAGAGCAGCTGCGAAACCCTGTCAAGGAGATTCTTCGGAATTATACCTGATCACAGGCAGTACTTGTACTGATCAACGGGGAACCGTGGGCCGTGTACCTCAATTCAACGAAAGTGATCAAAGACACTTTCGTGCGCTTTATTGTTAACTGTTTTATGCAGGTACGCCCGAAGTTTGCAGCTGATCAGAATGGAGAGGTCAATCCATAGCCGCATGCTCACACAACACATTCATTTCTAAATAAATCATGATAAGTGCATCAACGACTCTGATATTTTCACTCCATGCTTCTGCTACGCTGCTGCAAATATCATGAATCAACTAAAGCTTCCGCTACTCTGATGAAAAGATTTCATGATCCAGAATGTGAGCATGTCGGTCCAAATGTCACAACATCATATACTGTCAACACCACAAAGGAAGAATCAGAGATTTATGGTAGCTGATGATCTCAAAGCTGGCTCAAAACTCATCATCACGTGGATCAGTTAAAGACCTCCACTTAAACTAAACAAACATGCAAAACATGAAGAATCAAAGACTACGAGCTACAGAGCAAAGAACTTTAACAAGAATCCAAAAACAATCTTATTGTAATATCTGTTTGTATTCAATGTATTTTGAGGTGACCTCCCTTAGGGGGAGATTGTTAGGATTTAGTAAATCCAGTTATTAAAGTGTCGGTCACCTCAAGTATATGTAATCATTAGAAAGCTCGTAGTCGTAGTTATTTAATGTTAGGTAGTACTTAGTTAAGTAATACCGTGGAGGACGGACGGGTCTTTACCCACTGTATGCCTGATCCACAGCCCGTAGATGGCGTTTATGTAAGATACTATAAATACCCTCTACCTCCCAAGGTAGAGGGTTGGAGCTCATAATAATACTTTTATTTTCTCTCACTAAGTTCCCAAACCTCTAACTCTTTCTCTCTCTAAAACCTTATTGTATACGCCTATATTTGATCATAGTTTGATGTGTTTGTGAAATCCAATATGTTACAACCCGTAGGCAAACTTTATGGATTTCTAACAGTACTCTATCACAATGTGAATACGAAATGTGAATCTCACATCGATAAGCATTGTCCAAGCTGTCACACCCCCAAAATATCGCAGCGGAACGATAGTGTCATTGGGGTATGACGTCATAGCACAAAGTATGGATACAGAAAACGACCTCTATAATGAGACGTTTTGAAAAGTTCACCATTCGATTACATATGTTAAAATTTACACAACAAGAAATCCCAAAGTTTGATAATACATAAAGGGTTTACAAAACATGTCGAATGGTAATTGTTAAAAGCACAAGACTCCAATGTATGCAATGTGACCCAAAAGCTCCATGAAATGCTATCACCTTATGACCTGAGATAAACATGCTAAAAAGTGTCAACACAAAGGTTGGTGAGTTCATAAGTTTGTAATAAAATGATCTGAAATGTTTTGAGAAATATTCACACAGCAAAGGCATTGTAAATCCACTCAGTTCCAAGTTCCGCCCATACAAAACTTGCAACCTGTGTGTTCACAACCCATTGCCTAAAATAGAATGACAATCATGAATATGCGCAATAAGGTAGTTAAAAGTATAAATGTCACCACAAGGGTCTTCCAACAACTCGTGTTGGGATGTTCCTCCAACGACTCACGTTGGGCTGTATCCATAAAAATGGCCTTCCAACATATAGATGTTGGGATGTTCCTCCAACGACTCACGTTGGGCTGTATCCAAATAAATGGCCTTCCAACATATAAATATTGGGATGTTTGTTTAAGTCTAGTCACTACACGCACCAAGTCTAAAGTATAAGTAATGTTGTTTGGCAAAAGAGTTTAAATGTTTTGATAAATTAGCATGTATCTCGCCCCAAATAGTTTATAAGAATTTAAACGAGTAAAAGCGGGGTATGAACTCACCTGGTATGATTGATATGCTAACAAAATGAAGTGCACGAAAATGAGGCTCGGAAACTATCCGCGACCTAAATTGAATGTTATGACTTGAGTTATGATATGTTGTCGTGAATGCAAACTCATATGATATTCATACCACTTGTACGTTTTAGAAATAATGTTTATCGTTAAAATATATGTTTATGACATCCCGTCGTATTAAAAGTACTCTACAAGTAGTTACGTTGAAACAACCTCCTATGATAGTCGCTAAATGGTGCACATCGAGTGTTAGGAAACGAACCCAACAGTTTTGGAAAGCTTGTATCATTATCTCAAAGTTTTAGTATTTAAGTTTCCATCCTAGAGGTCTCGATCACAAAGAAAAATATAGTTTAAGGGTGGTTTTCGGCCAAGTTTGAGTGACTATATTTTATTCGTTACAACTCCGCTTGACAAACGGTTGGACATTTTGGAAAATATACTTGGCGAACTTACTTTTACTAGAAGACATCACTTTATAAAAAGTTCTAAATCAATGTTAAAAACAACCTTCAACTTGGTCTCTAGTTTTGCCGTAAAACTTGCCTATTAGAAATTTAATAGTTTTTCTTATATAATAAAGTTACGGCAACTTTTGTAAACGTGTATAATTTAATCGTTACAAATCCGTTTTCTACGTTTTAAAGGTCCTTAGCTTTGTATCAAAGTATACTAACATATTTTTGACAAGTCGACATAATTTACAACGCCCAAGTTTCATTTTTGACTCGTACAAAATAAACAATGCTTGCTGAAATTTCCAGAAATTTTATAGTTTTCGTCGCCAACTTGAAAAATTCATAACTTCTTCGTTATAGCTCCGTTTTAATCCGTTCAAGCGGCCACGGTTTCGTTTTAAAGTATATTTTCTAAATATCTAGGCCAAACATTTTTACCTACTGTCGGATTTTCCAGATTTTGAAAATAAGGACAGACCCTTTTGAAAACTTGTCGAAATGAGTTTTTCTCGCGCCAAACCTATTCTAACCCATTCAAAACAACTCCGAAGCTATTCTAATTATACCATACACCTTCTTAGGGTGTCATGGGTTCCTAGAAATCACCAAACTAGTATATAACAAGGAGTAATTATAGGATGGATTATATATATATATAACACTTAAAAACCTTAAAAAGTGGTATAAACATCACATAACTTGCATGTTTTACTTGTGCATAATAAAAATGAACATAGAAATGAATATGGAAAATAATGATATGTATGAAATGCTTACTAGTAATTGATGAGGTTTGTGAGAACAATGGATTTTTCCTAATCACCCTAGGTTTTTATTTCAAAACCTATACAAAGAGTGATACTAGTGTGTATAAAACCTTGTCTAGAAAATTTTATGATGATCTTCCTTCTTGTCTTGTGGCTGCCGGTTTTAGAGAGAAAAGAGAGCAAGAGTTTGATCTTCTTATTTTGCAAAATGAATTAAATGAGTGATATTTTAAGTATAATACAAAGACTTGAGATATTTTGCAAATTTTTTGATGACTAATCCCCCTTGTGTCGACAAGGGGGTGTATTTGTTTAAGATTATATATATATATATATATATATATATATATATATATATATATTTTTTTTTATTTCTTGTAATTTCTTGTATATAGATGTAAATTAAATGTGTACTTGTAGTATTGTTAAGTAATAGTAGTAACTTGTATACACATTTGAATATTTAAGGTAGCGTTAGATAAAAATAAATTTTCACGGGTCAAGATAAAATATATTTAGGTCATAAAAATTATAAAAATACATTTCTTGCAAAATTTGAGTGAAATAATAATAATCGTGTAGTATTTAAGAAAACCGTCGTAATTATATAAATTTAACAATTTATATACAAAATAAATTTAAAACACTGGGTAAACTCATAATATTATTTTTATAATCTTAATATGAGTATTAAAATATATCGGGATAATTTTTGGAAGTAACGGGTCAATTTTTCAAAATAATAAATTACGCGATAGCGTTTATTTAATAAGAAATTATGCGTTTAATGTGAAATGCAAAACCATGCATGAACTAATATGATGAATATTGAGTTTGAGAAATGACCGGAAATTGAGAATTGTGACATTCTTCCCATGTCAGAGGAATCACGTCCTCGTGATTCAATCGATGATACTTAAAGTTCTACCCTTAGGTTTCGAGAAATCAGGGTGTATGGTCAAAGTGCTTATGCCAAAACTTACGCGTCTAGGTTTCTTATCTAATGAGACTCACTGAATCTGAATAATACGGTGGATCACTTAATGGTCTAGGAAAAACGTACCAGTTACGCATTGCGGGCTGCCTCAGTTCCTAAATAAAATGCTCGAGGTCGGGGTGGACTGATATTGAGTACAGGGTTTGGGTTATTTCCTTCAATTGCCACAGCTAGATGAGCTTGCATCGGTGGCTTATTCAACTGAGGACAATTATTCCGGTAGTGATTCGGGCTGTTGCACTCGAAGCAAGTCCTTTGGTTATTCCTCATGTTGCCCGTGTTAACCGTTGTTATCGGTCTTGCACGCTCTCTACACTGGCTTGAAAAATGGCTCGACTGATTGCATATTGTACATAAGCGGCAGGGCTTGGACTTCGGGTGATGATAAGCACATTTAGCACATTTGGGATGTGTACCCGCATACTCTCTTTGTTCAGTACCAGTTGCCACAAAAACTCTTGCCCTTTTGTTGTCTGCTACCACGTCTATCTGCTTATTCGACCCACTTGCTTCCTTCCTCTTATCACTGCTCTTCAAAGTACCATTTCTAACCATCTCGTCTGTCAGGGTTCCTGCCCTCAGTATTGCACTTTGTATTGTAGACGGCTCAGTTGTTTTCACGGTTCCACGGATTTCGGGGACAAGACCATATATGTACCTCGAGATTCTCTTGGACTCAGGGGTAACTAGATGAGGAACTAGTCTGGCTAACTCATGAAATCGGTCTGTGTAGGCTGCGTGACCAGCCCCTATCATGGAGTGGTGATAAAATTCATCCTCCAGTTTCTGCATTTCATTGTCCGGGCAGTACTCCTCTTTCAATAACGCCTTAAATTCGTCCCATGTCATACCTATAGCTGCTTCTCTGCCCCTAGCCTGTAGCTGTGTGTTCCACCATGTCAATGCCTTTCCTGATAGCAAGCAAGCAGCATACTTCACCCTCTGATGTGTGGCACAATTGCTGATGTCGATCACTGACTCTGTCTTCTCTACCCATCGAGTATACGCCAAAGCACCTCCTATACCATCAAACTCCACAGGTTTGCATGCCGAAAATTCCTTATATGTGCATCCAATTCTGTTGTTGTTGTTGTTGTTGGTGTTGTTGTTGTTGTTACTGCCAACTACATTGTTGGTGTCGCCATTCCCGTTCCCGCGGTTTCCCGAGTTATTCATATGGTTTCCAACTTGTGTGACAATAGTGGGAAGCAAGATTTGAAGTTGTTGAGCGATGATGGCGGCAAAATCAGGGTTTCCGCCAGCGTTGTTGTCATTGTTACCCATGTCGCTACCGCCTTCTCTACCTCCACGCTCACCTGTCCTTCCACCCCTTTGCGCCGCACCACCTCGGCCAGTGCTGCGTGTTACCCTCTTTGGTGCCATGATCTCTGCAAGGGAAAGAACCGTTGAATTCCCAATGTCTATACTTAACGTTCTCAAACATAATACCACGCCACAAATTGGTTCCTAAGGTGTGCCCACACCGATCTACGTATGCGTGGTCGCATATGTCCACGTGGGTTGTGACGCATTTATAATTATGTTGGCCACCATAATTATAATTGCCTCATTTCACACGTGTACACACCACCAAGCATACATGTCTCGGCGATTGATGTTACTGGAATAGGTAGCCATTCTATCATCCGATTCTAAACGGTGGAGGAGGAATTTAGGGTAGGTATCTATGGAGAGTCGCACTTGGTGTATAGGAAGTTCCTTTAGGTGCTAAAGTCACTATGAGGTTTGGTCGCCAGCAGTTCCCAAAGTATCCTCAAGAGAACTCCCATCCTCGGGCAAAATCATCAAATCTATACAGCTTTATAGTAACACTTATTTAGCTCGATCTCGTGTCTCATCAAACAAGAACTGTCACGAAATCAAGTTAGATAAGTGCTCATTACTGAGCTCCATATTTTTGATGACTTGACTAGATTTTGGGACTCCCCTATCAGTACAAGGAAACCACGTTATCCAATGAGGTGGGTCTAAACGAAATTTCAGAAAACATATGCGCACGAAAAGTGTGTAAGGCGATAGGAAAAGAAAGGATCGACGTGAAAGCGGTTATAGTCTAGGAACTAAAATGCAACCTAGTTCTCTATAACCAAGTCTCTGATACCAATCTGTCACACCCCCAAAATATCGCAGCGGAACGATAGTGTCATTGGGGTATGACGTCATAGCACAAAGTATGGATACAGAAAACGACCTCTATAATGAGACGTTTTGAAAAGTTCACCATTCGATTACATATGTTAAAGTTTACACAACAAGAAATCCCAAAGTTTGATAATACATAAAGGGTTTACAAAACATGTCGAATGGTAATTGTTAAAAGCACAAGACTCCAATGTATGCCATGTGACCCAAAAGCTCCATGAAATGCTATCACCTTATGACCTGAGATAAACATGCTAAAAAGTGTCAACACAAAGGTTGGTGAGTTCATTTGTAATAAAATGATCTGAAATGTTTTGAGAAATATTCACACAGCAAAGGCATTGTAAATCCACTCAGTTCCAAGTTCCGCCCATACAAAACTTGCAACCTGTGTGTTCACAACCCATTGCCTAAAATAGAATGACAATCATGAATATGCGCAATAAGGTAGTTAAAAGTATAAATGTCACCACAAGGGTCTTCCAACAACTCGTGTTGGGATGTTCCTCCAACGACTCACGTTGGGCTGTATCCATAAAAATGGCCTTCCAACATATAGATGTTGGGATGTTCCTCCAACGACTCACGTTGGGCTGTATCCAAATAAATGGCCTTCCAACATATAAATATTGGGATGTTTGTTTAAGTCTAGTCACTACACGCACCAAGTCTAAAGTATAAGTAATGTTGTTTGGCAAAAGAGTTTAAATGTTTTGATAAATTAGCATGTATCTCGCCCCAAATAGTTTATAAGAATTTAAACGAGTAAAAGCAGGGTATGAACTCACCTGGTATGATTGATATGCTAACAAAATGAAGTGCACGAAAATGAGGCTCGGAAACTATCCGCGACCTAAATTGAATGTTATGACTTGAGTTATGATATGTTGTCGTGAATGCAAACTCATATGATATTCATACCACTTGTACGTTTTGGAAATAATGTTTATCGTTAAAATATATGTTTATGACATCCCGTCGTATTAAAAGTACTCTACAAGTAGTTACGTTGAAACAACCTCCTATGATAGTCGCTAAATGGTGCACATCGAGTGTTAGGAAACGAACCCAATAGTTTTGGAAAGCTTGTATCATTATCTCAAAGTTTTAGTATTTAAGTTTCCATCCTAGAGGTCTCGATCACAAAGAAAAATATAGTTTAAGGGTGGTTTTCGGCCAAGTTTGAGTGACTATATTTTATTCGTTACAACTCCGCTTGACAAACGGTTGGACATTTTGGAAAATATACTTGGCGAACTTACTTTTACTAGAAGACATCACTTTATAAAAAGTTCTAAATCAATGTTAAAAACAACCTTCAACTTGGTCTCTAGTTTTGCCGTAAAACTTGCCTATTAGAAATTTAATAGTTTTTCTTATATAATAAAGTTACGGCAACTTTTGTAAACGTGTATAATTTAATCGTTACAAATCCGTTTTCTACGTTTTAAAGGTCCTTAGCTTTGTATCAAAGTATACTAACATATTTTTGACAAGTCGACATAATTTACAACGCCCAAGTTTCATTTTTGACTCGTACAAAATAAACAATGCTTGCTGAAATTTCCAGAAATTTTATAGTTTTCGTCGCCAACTTGAAAAATTCATAACTTCTTCGTTATAGCTCCGTTTTAATCCGTTCAAGCGGCCACGGTTTCGTTTTAAAGTATATTTTCTAAATATCTAGGCCAAACATTTTTACCTACTGTCGGATTTTCCAGATTTTGAAAATAAGGACAGACCCTTTTGAAAACTTGTCGAAATGAGTTTTTCTCGCGCCAAACCTATTCTAACCCATTCAAAACAACTCCGAAGCTATTCTAATCCTACCATACACCTTCTTAGGGTGTCATGGGTTCCTAGACATCACCAAACTAGTATATAACAAGGAGTAATTATAGGATGAATTATATATATATATAACACTTAAAAACCTTAAAAAGTGGTATAAACATCACATAACTTGCATGTTTTACTTGTGCATAATAAAAATGAACATAGAAATGAATATGGGAAATAATGATATGTATGAAATGCTTACTAGTAATTGATGAGGTTTGTGAGAACAATGGATTTTTCCTAATCACCCTAGGTTTTTATTTCAAAACCTATACAAAGAGTGATACTAGTGTGTATAAAACCTTGTCTAGAAAATTTTATGATGATCTTCCTTCTTGTCTTGTGGCTGCCAGTTTTAGAGAGAAAAGAGAGCAAGAGTTTGATCTTCTTATTTTGCAAAATGAATTAAATGAGTGATATTTTAAGTATAATACAAAGACTTGAGATATTTTGCAAATTTTTTGATGACTAATCCCCCTTGTGTCGACAAGGGGGTGTATTTGTTTAAGATTATATATATATATATATATATATATATATATATATATATATATATATATATATATTTTTAATTTCTTGTAATTTCTTGTATATAGATGTAAATTAAATGTGTACTTGTAGTATTGTTAAGTAATAGTAGTAACTTGTATACACATTTGAATATTTAAGGTAGCGTTAGATAAAAATACATTTTCACGGGTCAAGATAAAATATATTTAGGTCATAAAAATTATAAAAATACATTTCTTGCAAAATTTGAGTGAAATAATAATAATTGTGTAGTATTTAAGAAAAACGTCGTAATTATATAAATTTAACAATTTATATACAAAATAAATTTAAAACAGTGGGTAAACTCATAATATTATTTTTATAATCTTAATATGAGTATTAAAATATATCGGGATAATTTTTGGAAGTAACGGGTCAATTTTTCAAAATAATTAATTACGCGATATCGTTTATTTAATAAGAAATTATGCGTTTAATGTGAAATGCAAAACCATGCATGAACTAATATGATGAATATTGAGTTTGAGAAATGACCGGAAATTGAGAATTATGACACAAGCAAAACTAAAAAATTGGCCATGTCGAGGATAGTGCACCTAATTTAGGAAAAAAAATAAGAAAAAAGAAGATTGGATAATCGGTTGGTTAACCGTTTTATAATTTCCTTAAAAGAAATAGGTCAAATGGGTCAACTAGGTTAAAATGTTAACCATATTGGTCTAAAAAATCTTACATGTCGGCAAAATCGGGTCTGCGTTTAGATTATTTGATTGATTACTTCTCTACCTTTTTAGCTCCCTTTCACCCTGATTCCTGAAATAAAAGTCATCAACCAATTTTCAGTTTCTTTTGCTTAGGTGACACAATATGACATGAGTGATGATGCATGAGCAAGCATAAAAAAGTAATTATATGTCATGCTCCACTTTGACCATTCAAGAAAGTAAACTTCTATAGAGATTATAATGGGTTTCTTTCCAACCTCAGAACTTACATGGTAGTGTTGATTTTATCCGAAAAGAAGGTGATGGCTCCACTTGCACATACAATTATGCAAACAAACTAAACCACATGTAATATTAAACTAATGGTACCCCAACATCAAATGTAAATCATAGGAAACATGAAATCTTTATATAAAGTAACTACTCCAAATAAACCATACAAACAATGAATCTGTACATGACCCTAATGAATCAGAAGACATACCATAAGAACGCGATCAATTATCCTTGACCGGCGAAGTGTTTGATTTAATATATCATGATTGTTAGTTGCTCCAAGAACAGTTACTGCAGAATTACGATCAAATCCATCCATCTCCTGCAAGAAACTCAAAGCACACACAAGTAAATAAAGCCTTAAAACATATCCCCCGAGCTAATACTCACCGCCACACCACCTTTCTCCTCATCAACTGCCACATCAGCAACCTCTGTCTTATCCTTCACAACCACCCCATACTTAACCGCTAACGTCTAAAACATAGCAACAGATTTAGTAGGCTTAAGCACACCTCCATTTTCACTCACAAGCGCGATCCAACCCTCATGCACATTAACCTTACCATCAAACTTAACATGTACCTCCTTATTATCCATAACTTTATGACTAATCTCTTGCTTCTCACAATTAGAAATCAAGGCCAATAATGAAGTATTATCCGACAGACCCAATTCCAAATGTTCAGTCTTAATATAAACATTATAACCAACATCTAGTTCAGCTTCAGGCCATAGTTTCTCAAATTCTATGACCATAGGCGGATAGTACACTTCAGGATAAGTTGCACGTGTAGTTCTGGATTCGCCAGTGTAGCAAGTCAAATTGCTCAAGAAGTAACGTCTTAAGACCGCGTTTTGCTGCATGGTATGCAGTTGAGCTGTCCATAACACCTGCACCAATTATGATCAGATCAAACTGAGGTAAATTTGACATGTTTTTTAGTTGGTTATTGCTAGGTCTCTGATTTGGTGCAACAAAGTTGCTGATATGCAAATTCATTGATTGTGATAGTTTTTTAAATCTACATGCCTGTGATACATAATTAATAGTCGTGTATTATATAATGCCAATTAGGCTTCTTTGGCATCAATTTACAAAACAATATATTTTAATATAATTAGTACCACTAATACAATGCTTAGTTACTAACCATTGCAAATTTAAGTTCAACTTTTGACAAATATAAGCCCCGGTTATAACATGAAAAATAGTATGGAATGAGGAATGGAACCTTAATGTCTCCATGAATCTATGACCTAACAATGTGATGCACAATAATGTTGACGTCTTCCTCCTACAAAGAAGATGACAAAATAAGCAGATAAAATAAGTTACAAACATAAATCAAATAATTAGCGGATGTTAAAAACAATGAAACCTCAAAAACAATAAATTAAAGCAACCCACTTGTGATATTAAGCAAGGTTTCTCATTGAATTGATTGCATCCAAACACAGAGCTTATAACTAAAAGAAAAAAAAGAAAAGAGAAAATATAATAAAAATAAAAATAAAAAACTAAACTACTCCATGATTGATAATGAAAATCGAATTAGGGTTTCATCAATAGAAATCAATTACCTCATAATTTTTCAGAACTTGTGGTGGATCTTTGATGAATCAACACTTTTTTGATTCCTCGTGGTGGCATGTTTTTTGTTAATCAACTTAGCTACATTTTTTCCTTTGTCCTTCTTAACTGCACATACCAAATGACAAAACAATGGCTAACCAACACATGCTACATGTTTAGCAAAAAGTTAAGCGCCATTAGAAAATGTAACAATTAGATTATGCAATCCCAAATGACCATCATAAGAATTGGCAGTGGTGGAAAATTCAGCTAAAGTATATATGAATACATCGATTTGATTAGCTGCTGAAATAAGCTAGCTAAGCATCCCTGAATACCAACATGTCAAGGTTAAATAAAAATAAGCTACCCAAATAGTCCCAATAAGCACACTTAAAGGTTAATTAATCTTTGAAATAAGCTATTCAAACAACTCCAAATCAAGGTATTACATCATTAATACGCACAGTTTAAAACATCCCTTAATAAGACAGTAAGCTATCTAAAAACCCTTTATTATATCATAATAAGACATGAAGCTATCAAAACACCCACTAATTAGACATCCATTGATTAAATTTGTTCCCAAACATAATCTTCTACTTTTGGGATTTCCTATTAGAACATGTTATCACAACTTATCTTTCCAAACACCCCATGAAACTTTTGGTGACTTTGGCAACAATAACCGGATGAAACATAAAAGTAACCAACCGTTCAAGACTGTGACCTTTAGTAGATCATACATTTGACTTAGACCAAGGATTAAGAACAACATCATGCCAGTTGGCACTCTGTCCTGATTGAAAATACCACTCCATCTCGTCATTTGAGTTGTCACTATCACAATTCTACATAAGAAATGGCGGCATGTAACATTTGAAGATGTATATAACTAAAATTACTTGTGCAATGTTGCTTACTCGCAAAAGGAGTTTTCAACCCAAAATCTTTTTCTATTTCGTACATTCTTGTAACAACAGCTTCTTCACTTGTTCAACCTATAATCAACATCAAAAAATTTGGAATAAAACTAAACAAAATTACAGACACCAACAACACCAATGATGTGCAAAAAAACTACCTCCAGTAAACAACTCCCCATTGCTTCATCATCTCCATCCTAAACACAATCACGAAGAATATTTATTTATAAAAAAATCTCATCACAATCGTATTGAATAAACATAAAAGCGATAATATCATATAAATGTATTAACTAATCAATCAAACAACCGCAAATCAAAGAATCAATAAAAGCACAATTGATAAAAAAGTTGAATTAGGGTATATTTTGGGTTTTAAATGATTTCTTCATTATCTGATAACCAAAATCAATGAAACCACAATTATTTTAAGAACAATCGAATTAGGGTTTTCATCATTAACTGATAACCACATCTTTTTCAAAAATCAAAAGAGTACTTTAAAAACATTCTAAAAAAACGAATTTGTGGATCATCATAAATGATGAGTTAGAAAAACAATAACCATACCACAATAAGTTTTTTAATTTTGCATGATTCTTGATTAAGCCCCTATATTTTTTGTAGTAATTATGAATCGGACATAGTCATAGAAAGATAATGGAGTTTGAATCGATGTTTTTGAATCGTGTTTTAACAAAAAGGGTTTGAATAGATGTTTTGAATTGGTGTTTTGATCGGCAATATGGTATGGATCAAATTTGAATTTGAATCGGTATGAATTTTGTGTGTGATTTCAATTAATTCATATGAATATTTGTTGAAATAATGCTTTAGAAACTGATGGGGGAGATAATGTTAGGAGAGAAAGTAGGTGATCGGAGGGTGGAGGGAGTTTTGGAGAGAGAAATGCCAGGTGTCATTTTTTTAGAATTTTGAGGGAGATGAGATTCAAACAAAGCCTTCTTTATATAGAGTAAGGATAGTTGTTGACATAGGTGTCTATACTTTTGTGCACCATTGGATCTACAGTTTAAGCAAATCATAACATGGTTACACAATGTGAATCAGTATCTTACTACAAGACATTAATATCATGAAACAAAGAAATAAAACCATAGTTGATCTTTGTTTCATGATTGTGATAGTCTTGCAATTTTCAACCCTACTAAACCATAAAAAGCTGCTTATTAAAGATGTTACGAATGTGATTAGAACTCCTAAGGGTCATTTGGTATTTTTCGCATTTAGTATTTTTGGTATCTTAGAGTCGATTGTTTAGGTCGGTTGTGTTTCTTATATATAGGGAATCATAATATTTAGATTTTGTACCTTTGAATTTCGTTTTGAATTAAAGAAAAGCTTCCGCAAATTTGTCGATCCTTGTTTCTTCTTTTGTTCTTTATCTTTGATTATCGCTTGTTGATTTGAAAAAAAGATGCATGCAAATGTTCTGGTCCAATCTCTATGCAAGGTGCAGTTTGTGTAGATGTACTTATCGCGTTCCACTGTGGAAACCACCTCGTTGAACCAATCCCTCTTAGGGATGGCAAGAAAACCTGAACCCGACGGGGAAACCCGAAACCCGAAGTTTTTGGGGCGGGGCGGGGCAAGCTTAACGGGTAGTCTATATGACTATATGCCACAATCTTTTGGGTCAACTTATGAGTATGTATCTTAAAACTACGTCGCTAAGCAATAGTTTAGATTACGCCGATTAGATTTACATGTTTTCTTTATTATTTGAACAGATGATTCGAGCTATTTTTTTGAAGATTAAATGGACGAAGACTTCTTTTCGTGAGCTGTTTCAAAGGAAGGAAAAGACCAAGTCAATATTTAGTTTTTATTATTGTGTTTCATGGAGAAGATTGTAAAAACTGAATGATCCTTGTTGTGTCTAATGTTTAAGTATTTCTTGTAATTTGTGACTAGATAATTTAAAGTTGTTTTGTTTAAAACAATCTATGTTGAATTCACTTTGTTTAGAACAACTTTGAAATCGTATAGCTAATGGTGTAAATTTAAAATAGTGTGACTATGGTGAAGCGTTATGCCAAAGAAGACACCCCATTAAGGACCCGATAAGATCCCCAATGGGGATTGGGGCGGGTTTGGAGGAGTATCGCGGCCCAATGGGGCACCCCGATAAGATCCCCAATGGGGATCGGGGCGGGTTTAGGGCACGTTTTGGTAATTGGATTCGGGGATGGGGATGGACGCCCCACCCCAAACCCGCTCCATTGCCATTCCTACTCCCTCTGATCCACACCCCCTGAACCACAACACTCCTTGAACAGATAATGGTCATGCTGTAACATCCGTGTTTAACAGCTAACTCACAAAGTCAATCACAAGCAGTGGCAAGATAAAATCAGTGGAGGACATCTCTGCAGTACCACAACGCCAAAAAAAGGGTCCGTGGATTAGAAATGTTGATAGACAAAGACTTCTCAAACCATCTCACTTTATTTTTCACCATAAACAAACCAATTTCTTTACATTCAAAAAGCATCATAATAAACATGTAATTCAGCTAACAGAAAAAGAATGAGCAAACACTTTATGCAATTAAAATGACCACATTGCTATATAAGAATGAAAAGTCTAACGGGCCAAAAGTTGGTAAAATTATATTTTTTGGTGGCTAAAAGCTCCAATATAGTTTCATTCTAAATTTTGTATTATTGTATGAACTAAGTTCAGGTCAACCTCTCGATTTGTCATCGCTAATCTCTCATATACGTATTTATGTCAGAAAAAGTAATGTTTTCCGAGATAGAAAAAATAAATTATTAAAGACTCAACTTTTCAAGAACTTACTTTCTTGAACAATGGTGGAAGGGCGCGCTACTCGATTTATCAGGCGTCCGACCCACCCGTGAACCACTTGCAATAGAAAAGAATTGTACCCCTGCAATTGCGAGAAAGCGTTAATGTGGGTCAAAGCATACAATTTAGCAAAAAGGGGAATATGTCAAAATACTTGATGCATTCAACCTCTACACATTTTTACCCGTTACCCAACCCACTCAGTTTACCACCTCTAGTGAAAACTTTTACCACATAAAAGCTTGATTATCATTTGTTATTTTGGTGTTCATGAGTGTCAGACAACTCACTCAACTCAATAATCAATTTCCTCTGTCGCATTTACATCCTCGACCAACCCTGTAAAACTTAGGTTTTTAGCAGCCCTAAAACCCCATAAAATGACCGAATTGCTCCTTTAGAGATAATCTAGCACTTACACTGCTGGTAAACTTTTTCTACTATAAGCGTAATATTAAAATTGACATATTTAAAATTAAAAGTATTAAGTAAAATTCCACGTCGAGAAAAGTGAAAATAAACCTTAAGTTTATGAATATAAGTTTCTCCTTTTGCTTTCTGCAAGTTCTCCTAAATAGCGATTTTAGCTTCCTCTCGTTTGACCCTATAATGAGAAACCAAAAATGAATAAGACTGCATTTCCAGCTTCATTAACATTAGAACTCTTGCAGCACAGATAGTTTGCTAATATATATTGATCAACATCTTCAGTGGTGCATTAACTAGAAAAAAATAGTATAAACAACATGAGCAACTTCTGCAAGAGATGCATCCTAAAACCTGCAAAATAGCAAGTAGAAAATACTTTTTCTAGACAAAGTTTTTAAAATATGGGTATAAAAACGGGAGGTGAACCCATCACATTTCAGCAGTTTGAATTCAAATTATTGGCTATAGTAACTGGTTACACTCATATGAAACAATCTACTTTTATCTTCTATAACTTCATGTTCTCCGCATAAACTGTAGATAAACATGTAAAGACATATCTGATATATCGTAAGCTTAAGAAAAAAGTGCTATATAACCGCTCGCCTGTCAACTATCGATTGTATGCAAGTATTCTGTCCATACATAGTTCCGCACACATTTTGCATTTGCCTATGTGTGTTCACAACCTATACATTTAAAAAAAGGAACAAAGGGTGGTAAATAAGTAATACAACGGTTTTTCAAAGACATAAAACAAATGAGTATTTAGATGACCTTGTGTGGCTTCAGTTGCACGCTTGTTATCACCCCATGTAGTGAAACTATTTAATGGCCGTTGCTTATTCTTATCTAAAGTAGTAATATCCAGTCAAATAATATAGGATCATTTGGAAGTAGCGCAATATTAAGAAGAAAAAAAAAGAAAAAAATAACACCAATACTCATTTGAGCAAAACAGAATCTACTATTTTACTTGCATGAATCATGCTTGCAAGAACTGCTGCCACAATTTGTCACCACTTTGTTTGTATCTATCAGGTTAACAAAGCATAAAATATTAGCATAACATAAATGGCCGAATAGATAACACGATTAATACTTTTAAAACTCGTACATACATGGTGCACATCACCTTTAGTAATCGAGGTGGTAGATAAGGTATTTAATTCAGTTTTCTCATGAATACTTGTGTTAATACAAATAAGCCGTAAAGACGTTTATTTATATTTTACGATCTTCTAATGTTTTGTCGATAACAAATGTAAAATCATTTTAACGAAACAAATAAAATACGTAAATAGTTTGAGCCAATAGTTTACTAACACAATTACATTTTCATATAAAACACTAAACAAGTAATAGTGTTTACATTTTATAGAAATGTATATGTACAATAACTAGTGTTAACATAATATGGATATGTACTTATATATACTTAGTATATATATTATAATGGGTAATGTAATGGGTAAAAATCTAAGTACTTGAACCATTGACTAGATACATTGAATGTAGTTTGGTAAAACCCAAAGTCCATGACACATACCCATGGAGCTTGATCCATAGCCCATAACCCATTACATGACATCATGCATGAAGTCATGTTTGGTATTATCCATGACCCATGGACCTAAACCATGACCCATGATCCAATGTCTAGATACATTATATCTATTTTGGCACCCATGACCCAAAGTCCATGACCCATGACCCATGATCCATGACCCACAACCCAAATAAGGAGGACCGTCCACGGATCCCTGAGATTACACTGGACAAGTAACGGATCTGTGGGATCCAGGGAACAGTAGAGGTTTTTACCTGTAAATAGTGAGTCATTTCTTCATTGTAACTCACCCCTTTTACACATACTCTCTCTTAGTACTGTAAACTCTCTAACCTCAGATCCAAAGGATCTCTATATGTAGTTTTATGCTTGTGTGATTCTCTAGGTTCCTCTTAAAGGCGAGGTTACCACCTCTTGAAGTCGAGCAAGCTCAAGTCCATGAGTTGCCAAGCTGCATCATCATCAAGACTACTGAAGTGATCTTGTTAATAGTTATTTCCTCCCTCCTAGAAGTGTTATGATGAAGGCATTAGTGAAAGGTGCCAAAGGTCCGTGTCGAAGGCATTAGTGAAAGGTTCCAAAGGTCCGTGTCAAAGGCATTAGTGAAAGGTGCCAAAGGTCCGTGTCAAAGGCATTAGAGAAAGGTGCTGAAGGTTCGTGTCAAAGGCATTAGCGAAGGGTGCCAAAGGGTCATGTGTTAAAGGCATTAGTGAAAGGTTTCAAATGGTCGTGTCGAAGGCATTAGTGAAAGGTGCCAAGGGTGTACAATCGATGTGGTGCATTGATGTACAAGATAGTTAGTTTGGGTTAAAGGATATTGATATCTTTGATGATTTTGTAATAAGGAGCGTGTCTCCTTTAGATAGGTTTTGTGTAGTGTTTGGTAGTAGTTCCTCCTTTGTAATGGAACTCGGTATCTAGCCTTGTACCGGATAAAGTGTAGGCGACGTTGTGATAGGTTTGGTTCTACCTCATGGAAGAACCCGTTGTCTAGCCTTGTACCGGATAAAGAGTAGGCGATGTTGTGAAGGCTTCTCCGCCACAAGGAGCTTGTGTTGTGTAGTGCTTACGAACTATTGAGTAGGTGACTCGGGGAGTGGAGTAGGGCAAGGAAGGTGTCCTTGTAGCTGAACCACTATAAATACTTGTGTTGTGGTTTTGTGTTTCTTACTCTTTACTTTTGCATTACTTATTTATATACTTATCTTTCAACATCCAACATACACATTAAATAGATTGTCATAAGTCGATCTAAATAGTTTAAAACAAAGTTTTAATCGGTAAAACTATTCAAACCCCTTCTAGTTTTCCACAATTGGTACCAGAGCTTCGTTGCCAATTTTCTTAGAGTATATTGTACTTTAAAAACTTGATACGATCCATCTATGATTGAAAACTACAAAGAAGGCTTTTACAAAAACAATCACCATGTCTTAAGAACACTTTTGTAGGATGTTGATTGGATGACAACATCAATAATTTTTTTTCTTATCTTACAAAATGCACTAACCTTTCTTGTCATTTTGCTTAGTTACGCTCATTTTAATCAAGCCATAAGAATCCCTTGGTAACAAGATTACCTTTTCTCAGAGGGTACCTTAAACTACCAACTAGATCTCGAAGGAACCGGAGTTGCTTATTGATATTTTTTGTCAAAAGTAAGGGACACTCAAATTTGCATTAAAGGTATGATTCTCTTAAAATATCTAAACAACATTATCTTAGAATAAGTATGCTTGCATAGGAACCTATATGGTTATATTAAATTTTATTTTCTTATTTTTAATATATGCTTTAGTGATGTACGTGGCTTCATTAGGAAACCTTCTTGCATACGTGTTTCTCTTCCGTCTAAAATCTAGGTATATAAATATGTGCTATCTTAACCTAAAAATCAAATCTTTCTAATAATAAAACAAAACACAAATCTCAAAAATTCCTCTTTCCCTATAAAACCCTCTATGATCATTCCAACACCACCAAACCCTAATTTTCAAATCTTCCACTTTCAAAATACGTCTCAAACTTCATATTCCTCCTCACCTCATTTTGAAAAATCATAACTGTTAGGATCGTGAAAACATGTGATTTATGTGGTTTTGGGAGGTTTTGGTTGGTGGAAGAAGATGAAGAGATTCATCTTCTTAGTGAGAGAAAGTAGAGAGAGGGAGGAGAAACCAAGATACGTTTATTGATAAGAACAAACAATACACTAACCTAAAGATTAACCTCACCCCTCATGGAGAGTCATGAGGGGTATTTATAGGCTCAACAAACAATTACTTTGCCACTTAAACGATACTAGTCCCTATGGGCAAAGTATACTACGCATCTAGTCCAATTCACGTAAGTGACGTTATCTTTATAAAAAAGCAAGGCTAACAATCTCCCTCAAAGATATCGTTACACGTGAATGGTTACAATGAGACCTATAAATACAAAACAAAGTAAATTACAATAATAATAGACAATGTTGACTTTGTTGAAGCGCAGAGTCTCTGTAGTCTAGATACTGAGGCAAACTTGAAGTTCTCTCTTCCGACGATCTCGGCATTTGATCTTTGGCGCTGATGGCACAAATCCTTGTAGCACTGAACTTCAACTGTAACAGTGTAGTAAGGTTATTACTCCCTCCTAACTAGTTAGCCTTTTTCTTTTTCTGCTCCCTCCTGACCGACAACTCTCTTTCTTAAAATCGCTTTAGTCTTCAAACACGCAGCGGAGAAAGTAGACTCTTGATTCTGGCACAATGGTTGTCGTTCTGGGAACATCATAACAACATAACTCACTTAGTATTGCATCCAAGTTGGTAAGAAGCCCCGATGTACACACACTACTTCTCTTTTTTCAGTCTTAAGCACAATTCCTGATAACATCAAATTATCCTAAATACTAAGTGTTAATTTCCCCCGATAATGCTTGTAATTTATATCATTTATATGGATTTATGCTTGTTTTCCATTATATTCCACTTTAAGGAAAATTATGAGCATTGGAGCTAAAGCGACGCGGAATTGGAGAATTATTAAATATTTATCAGAGTATGCTCACTTTGAAGAAGCTATGGCGTAACTCATCTCTCTTATTATGCCGTAACTAATGCGTGACTCAGAAAGCCAACTCATTAGAAGATTACGGCGTAACTCTCCCTAAAGATTACGACGTAACTATATTAGGTCAAATGAGGTTCCGCGCCGCTAATAACTACGCCGTAACTCGTGCATAAACTATGGCGTAACCAAGAGTTATTGACGATACGGCGTAACTACTTCTAAGGTTACGCCGTAACCAGCAGATCTTGTGCAATTTACGAAGAAATAGAGAATTACGGCGTAACTATTTTATTAGTTACACCGTAACCCAGATCTGGCCTATAAATACCCCACGATTTCCAACATTTCAAAGCATCCCATTTTCACACACCACAACCAAAGAACGTGGGAAGAAGCCGAAGGCAGGTCTAGAGGAGCATACGGAGCTATCTCCAAGGGAGAAATCACTCCCCAACGATAAGCATTAGCATTTTATCTTTCTTTACTTTCGATTCATATGTTTCGTAACATTAATTATTGAATTGATTTGTATGGTTAATATGAGCGGCTAAGCTCCTCTTGGTGCTGGCATAGTTATGATTCCTTAGTTGTTTTGTTTGCGTTTATATTAATTCCATATAATTATTTCTAAGTGTATGCATGCATAGTTTATTGGTAGCCACCCTTGTTTCGGTAGTTTTGAATGGCGGTAGAGGCTAGTTGCTTAGGAGATATGACCAATTGACCCTAAGTGAGTAGACTGAGACGGGAAGGGTAAGATATGACCAACTGACGACCCTTTCTACTTATGCGATTTGACCAACTCATCACCTACCGTTTGGATGAACTTAAGAATTAGGGGTGAGTGTTTAAGTTGCTAACGCCCGGGCACTCACTATTATAAGTATAGCATGTAGCGGTACTTAATGACTCGCCTTAGGGGACCAGGAACAATAGGACTTATAAGGGGACACCTGACTTCTCCAGTAGTGGCATCTTTGCTGATAGGTTAGGGCGAATTGACCAAATGTTGTCCTCTCGACTTTGACCCCACCTGAAGTAATTGGAAGTAATTAGGCATAGACATTACTAGCTAGGATGATTGACTAGGTTAGCACCACTCTCCTCTATTGATTAAACCTTTACCTTTATTTGCTTTTATCTGCTTTAGTAGTTAATTAATTAATTCCTTATCGAAATCATATTAAAATCTGTGACGCCTAGACTTAGTATTAATCCAACACACATAGCTTTTGGGATGACCTCGGTTTTACCGAATACTACACTACACACGACCGGGTACGCTGCCCGTTAGTGCATTAGGGTAGACCATAGGTATAACGAGACATTATAAATATTAAAACCTGGTCAGTAAAACCTGCATCAAGTTTTTGGCGCCGCTGCCGGGGAGTTATATTAGGATTTTTATTAAGTCTTTAGTTTTATTCTGATATTATGTCTCTCACTATGAATGATTATCTCACCACCTCTAAAAGTAAACAGGGAATCACTGTTCCAGCTCTTGAAGAAAATGTAAAATTCGAGTTCTGGGGACTATGTCTAGAAGAACTAAAAAGATGATGCTTTTATGGAAACAAGGATGAAGAAGCACACGAACACATCGCAAAAGTATGCGAGATCGCCGATTTTTTCCACGCACCTAGGGTCTCCAGAGACCATGTTATGATGAGGGCATTTCCTTTTACCCTCAATGGAAGAGCTAGAGATTGGTTGAAGAAACTACCATCTGGATCTATCACAACATGGAGCACGTTCAAAAAAGCCTTTCTTAAGGAATACCGAACCCTTGCAAAAATTCTCCAGCAAGTTGATGAAATTAGGAGGTTCAGCCAATTCAATGATGAATCGCTGTTTACAACTTGGGAAAATTCAATGAAGCCATCCTCAAGTGCCCTGAGCATAAACGCAACAAGCACGAGCAACTGTAAATATTTTACAACGGGTTAAATATCAAAATTCGGCAATTATTAGACTCAAAAGAACCTATCCCCTTAATGACTGCTGATAAAGGATGGACAAGAGTTGAAGAAATGGCTCTCCACTCTTTGTCATGGAATGAAGATTGGAATGAAGACCCAATCGAGCTGCAATCGGTAATCAAGAATTTGGAGGAATTTGAAGTTGATATGCAGTCCCTTACTGAAGAAGTAAAAATGGTTAGACACAAGTTCGATAAACCTATTGATGGGAGAGTAAACAGATCTCGAAAGGGCTGTGAAAAAGCAGAAAGCAAGAAGAAAGCGAAAAATTGGTTTGGAATATTAAGCGAGATTACGACCATGTGCTAAGAACTCAAGCAGCTGCTATAAGAAAACTAGAAAATCAAGTCGGAAAGCTTGCAGAATCTGTCAAAATGAGAGATGAAGGAAAACTACCTAGCACAACTGAACCAAATCTTTGAGATCTAGTTCATGCTATTACAACCAGAAGTGGATTAAACTATAAGGAACCAGCCTACCCTTCAAGCTCAAATGATCAGAATGAAGATATGCCTCAAAACAACAACAAGGAAACCGAAGGCGCTCAACCAACTGTCGAAAAAGTTCGTCCCTACGTTCCTCCAATACCATTTCTGGGAAGAATTAAGAAGGAACAAGAACGAGCATTATTTCAGAAGTTCATGGAAAAATTACAACGACTCAGCATTAATATTCCTCGCGTTGAAGCCCTTGAGCAAATGCCCAAATATGCTAAATTCATGAAGGATCTCCTAACCCATAGAAGACTTTCTAATCGGACGCAGATTACTTTAAATCAAAGGTGTTCTGCCGCACTACTAAA
This sequence comes from Chrysanthemum makinoi, assembly GCA_910596185.1. Classification (NCBI taxonomy): domain Eukaryota; kingdom Viridiplantae; phylum Streptophyta; class Magnoliopsida; order Asterales; family Asteraceae; genus Chrysanthemum; species Chrysanthemum makinoi. The sequence continues at coordinate 193,411,283 of OU343223.1, forward strand.
GGACATGCCTCTCAAGGAAGAAGATCCAGAGAGCTTCACGTTACCTTGCACCATCGGGGGTATTATGTTCGACAAGGCCCTTGCCGATCTTGGGGCAAGCATAAGTCTTATGCTATTCTCACTCTATTCGCGCCTGGAATTGAGGGACCTGAAACCAACTAGAATGTGCATTGAGCTAGCTAATAAAACAACTCAATATCCTAAAGGAATTGCTGAAAATGTCCTTGTCAAGATTGATAAATTTGTCTTCCCGGTTGACTTCGTGGTCCTTGAAATGGAAGAGGATGACGTCCCAATTTTACTTGGGAGGCCCTTTATTGCCACCGCACATGCTATGATTGATGTCTTTAACAAGAAGATTTCGTTGGAAATTGGAAACAACAAGATTACCTTCGATCTTGAAAAATCAATGAGATATGCTTCTTTCACTGACGACAACCTTGATGATCTCGACCTTATCAAGGCTAACGCTCAGAAACATGCTCAGGAATGCTTTCTGCCCGACCCTCTGAAATAATTGAAATTCGATGATGGCATATCTAGCGATGGAGAAGGCGAATGGGAAGAACACGTTGTGGATAACAAAACGCTATGTTCAACAAATACCCCGGAAGAAGCTGATACTACCCCCAAACTCAAGGAGCTCCCTCCTCATTTAGAATATGCATTCATTAATGAGGACCATAATTTTCTTTTTGTGATTTCTTCTTTGTTATCTGACAAAGAAAAGAAGTCGCTATTACAGGTTTTAAGCAAGCACAAGGGGGCGATTGCGTGGAAAGTTTCTGACATAAAAGGGATCAACCCTTCATACTGCTCTCACAAGATACTGATGGAAGATGATTTTAAACCAGTAGTACAGCCACAGAGAAGATTAAACCCAAAAGTACAAGATGTGGTAAAAGACGAAATCATTAAACTCCTAGATGCAGGTCTAATTTATGCTATTTCCGACAGTCCTTGGGTTAGTCCTATTCATGTTGTGCCAAAGAAAGGAGGAATGACAGTAGTCACTAATGAAGATAACGAGCTGATACCTACTAGGATGGTAACTGGCTGGAGGGTGTGTGATATGTGTCTAAATACACATATGTTTTATACTGTTTAAACCCACAAAACAACCAAAAACACACAAATGACTCACAAAATGTTATAAATATCATTTAAAATGTGTTTTTATGTGATTCAGGTACAAAAGATTGAAAAACAAGTGAAAAATGATCAATTTCACAACAATTGTCATTTTCAGTCCCTGAAGTTACTCAAATTGTCAAAACTAGTCCCTAAAAGTTTTAAATGAATGAAAAGTCAACTTAAGTCCTTGGGAAATCAAAAATGTTCACAAAACATCCCTGGATAAAAGTTTACACAAAATGGCAATTTTTACCCCTCAAGTTACAAAATTGGCAAAAATAATACCCTTGTACTATGCATGATTGAAAAGTTGGAACATTTTGATAAACTTTTGGGAATTTACACTTTTAGTCCCTCAAAATCCAAAAATGACAATTAAGGTCCTTTTAACTTTTAAAATGAAATTTTATGCAAAAAAAGGGTCCTTGTTTTATTAATGTTTGTCATGTTTGGTCCTTATGAGAGCATTGGAAAAATATCACTTTCAGTCCCTCATGTTTGGCAATTGTACACTTTTGGTCCTTGTTATTTCTTCTAAACCAAACGGACACCACATATATCTAGGCCCAAAACCCAGCTGGCCCAAACAACATGACCCGGCCATTTTGATATCACCACCCGGTCAACAGAAAGTCAAACCAAGAGATAAAACGCGCCCAAAAACCGGACACTGTTCATCCCCTCTCACAAACACTGAAATCTCAAAAACCAGTCATGGTTTCCACTCCTTTTTCTCACCCCTCCCATACCATGTCCCCTCCACCTTCACTAACACCCAAAACCCATTTATTGATTGAAACCAAACTCTCATTAAAGCTCAAACCTGCTCTTGACAAAATTGGCGCCAAAAAGCAAAATGGATGGTTCTGATGAATTAGAGTGATCCAAGGGCTCAGCTATGGTGGGATCAAATCAGAGGACTAGTGGGAGTATTTTTGGTATATAAAGGAGAGAAGAAAGAGAGGAGAAGACACCTTGGCCTTTAGCCCTGGTCACGTAGTTGTAGTTTTTATTGCTTTCTTAGTTAAAATGTCTTTTAATCTTTCAAATATTGTATTTTATCTTAAATTAGTGTAATGAACTCTTAAGTTTCAGTTTAACTCATATCTTCTTTTAATTTCATGTTTTAGCTCAAATTTCCATTTAAGTTTTCAAGTCTTTAATCAGTCTTGATTTTGTGTTCTTCATGTTTAATTGTTGTTTGGTAATGATATTATAGTGTAATCTTTATTGGTTATGTTTGAGATTTCATTGTTGCTTAAAATTGTCATATAACTGTCACTGTATCATATTTTTAAAGATCATAGGCTTAGACTTGTTTGACACCATGCCTAAGTTTAAAAAGGTCCATTTTGACACTATGGGTCCTCTGGATTGGATGAAATTGATGTACACAGTTCTATTCTCTCAAAAGCTCAATTATTTCTCATTAAAGGGTTGTTTGGTTTAGATGATTGATCTGAGTGTGGTCTGTGTTATGCATTGTTCTGGTTAGATATATGCTTGATATAACCTATATAGCTCAGTGATGGTTTCAACTAAGTGGTATAGCATGTGGAGAGTCAAATTGACACTTGATCCTCTCCACATGAGTACTATGAGGTTGTCTTGACTCACAAACCTGCATATCTGTTTACATATTGTTAATCTTGTGGTATTTCATGTTCTTATGTCTTATTATAACTTAATTAGTCCATAGTTTAGCTTTTAAATTCAGATTAGTCAACTTAGGGTGTTTAGTGTAAAAGTCAAATTGATTTTCTAATTTTTTGATTAAATTACATATTTTCCTGTGCTTTTATTTTGATGTTTCTGTTTAAATCCTTTTAGGTTATTTTAGATATGTTGCTAATCTGTCTATTTTTATTTTTGGTAATTTTTATTATGCTTATTTGAATGCTTATTTTGTAGCTTCTTTGTGCCTAAATTTGCCCTGTCTCACAAGGGAGCTGTCAAACCACAAGCTTGCAGAAGCTTGTGGAGTTGACACAACCTTGTGAGCTTGGCACATTTGTGTGGTCCTTATGTCCCTTTTTCATTATTGTGCTTTTAATTTTCTGTTATAGCTTTTAGATTAGCTTAATCCACACTTCTTTGTTCCACTTAACTCCCAACACAGTAAGCAAACTGTATGGGTGGAGTTGTTTTCCTAAGTTATCAAAAGCCCTCACATAAGCTTGAGCTTGTGTGTATTGGTTTCTTTTAGAAGCTAATCCACCAAAATCAATGATTATGTGCTTGTGTAGCTTTTGGAAGCTTATTTGATAGGAATTCATTGAGCTTGTTGTTGCTCATTCACAACAGATGACTGATCATTCAGTCATCTTACACTACTACCAACAGCTCCTATAAGCTCTCTAGTGATCATGAGCTTGGGTGAATTGGCTTTTTTTTAAAGCCAATCCACCCAATTTCATGATCCTGTGACTTATTACACACTTGCAGCTCATTTGATGAGGCTGCAAGTGATTTGAACCTATCACCATTTCAATGAGTATGCTGGTCATTCAGTTACTCATCCCAACTTCATAAGCTTGCCAAAAGCTATTCTCTTGGACTTAGGTTGTGTGGTTTGTTTCTTTCAGAAGCTAATCAACCAGTTTATAAGTCCCAATTCTTAAATCCCACATTGCAGCTCATTCAATAGGGCTGCAATGAGCTTTTTGGCTTGTCCCATTTTATTGTTTGTACTGGTTCACCATACACTCAGTCAAATGGGAGCTTTTTCATAAGCCCCTCACAAGCTCCCTAGTGGACCTTGCTAGGTGAGCTTATGTTTTTTTTGAAAGCCTACCAGATCACCTTGCTATTACAACAACTTATTTGGCTAGTTGAGCTTATTTGATGAGCTTTATCTGTCCAAACATAAGGTTGCAGGGGTGTTTGGATTGCTGTTACAATGGAATAGCTTATAAGCTTGTTTCAAGCTTATGGGTCAAAACCAGTGTTCCAGCTTGTAAATATTGTTTAAATACTTGTACAAACATACTTTTTACTTTCTTTTTTCTGTGTGAAGCTCATTACAGGCTTTAGAGGCCTCAACTCCATCCAAGTTGAGCTGTCGAAAGCTCAACTGTCTAAACCATGGGCTTGCACTATTGTGCTTTATTTTCTGTGTTTCCTTGTTCATATTTGGTCAAAACACATGTGTGCACATGTTCCTTTTCCTTTCTTTTGCTTAGTACAGCTTTTTCAAGCTTGTTTAGAGCTTATGACTTCACTGTGAGCATCAAAGCTCGACTGAATGAGTCATAAGCTCTTATACAGCTTATTCCTTGGTTTGTAAGTTTCATTTTCATCAAATATGTATAATATCAGTATTTAATTAGTTTCATAAAGAGAAAAACCAAAAAGCTCCCTTTTAAGCTAAGTGATAGCTTTTCCTTAAAAGCTTATTTGCTTATTAGCTTATTTTCATTAAGCACATATAGTTTTTATATTTTTCCTAGTTTCTTTTATTTATTTTAGAATTTTGTAAAAAGTTTCAGATTTTTATTTATTCATTTAATATTTTTAATAAATCTATAATAGTTTTTAGTAATTAATAATAGTAAATAATTAATAATAAATAAATAAAAAGCATAAAAAATATATTTTCAGTTTTAAAATAAGTTTTATCATATTTTAGATTTTTCTAAGTTTTAATTTCATTTTTCTAGGTTAATTTTGTATTTTCTTATATTTTAGTCCATTTTAAATACTTAATAAATAGTTTTTAATTAATAATAAATAAATAAATAGTTGTATAAATAATTTTCTTTTTCTAATAATTTTATTTTATTCTTAGGATCTTAAAAATATAAATTTCACATTTGTGGGGTTTATATTGATCACTTTTTACTTTTATTTTTGTACGTTTACGTAATTTTATTTAAACGTACGTTTTAGGTTTTAAACGTTCATCATTGTAAAAATAGTGATAGCGTTTATTTAATAGATTTTAATATTTTAATTCTATTTAATTTGCATTTAAGTCGCTAAGACATGCAAATCCCTACTATAGTTATAATCGTTTTGTTTTTATACGTTTACGTTTTAGTTAAACGTACGTTTGTATATCTTTTATTATTTTTAGGTTTCTGATTGTACGTTTCTTAATTGAACTAGCTGTGACAGAGCTATTACTATTCACATTCAGTGTTAGTCAATCAGATTCCTGTTTTTGTACATTCTATATCATTTCAGCATTCACAAGTCATTGTATGTGGAATATCACGCCTCACCAGGACATAAACGATCCAAGAATATTTTTAATCCTTGGTAAACTTGCATTCTCTCCCGGGCTGTCGCCCTTTTATCATCTGTTACGGTTGACCGTTCGCAAGCGGTTGATAAGTGTGACGGAGAAATAAAAGAAGGTAGTTCGGGAGGAATCAAATTTTGGCGCCGTTGCCGGGGAGGCTGTGCTACGTATTATGACTTGTATTTTGTATTTTGTTGAAATACCTATCCTTGTTTGTATATTAAAACCTTATCATTCAACTACCGGGCTGTCAGGACATATTTATTACAGTTAATCATTCACAAGTGATTAGCTAGCGTGGTAAACCTGACACAAGCCTGGGAGGTAGTGATTACTTATACTGTATCATATTTCTTTTCAATAAACAATATAAAATACAAAAACATTTTTCCTTTGCACACAACTTGCCCAGTTTGATGAGTCCCTCAGTTACAACATTTGGTTGTTGGTGTTTACATTCTTGAGCTCTGTCAGGACCCAGATTCCCTTTCGAGGGGCAGTTGTAAGGAATTTTCTTTCTTTTGTACATATATATATAAAATTAAAAATACAAAAACATTATAAAATTAAAAATCAAAAAGATTCTTCTCGCTTTTTCTGAGTTTCTTTCTAAGATTCTTAGACTCATCTTAGTGATGATTATTCATAATTCTGTGAGTGGCAATATCACTCCAATTTCTCACCAAATCCCTGAGTGGCAATCCCACTCAGCTTCCCCATGAACCAATTTAATTCGGGGTCGAGTCAAGCTAGTGACTTGGTTATCAAAAACAAGCCATACAATATGGGTTTTCACTCATATTTCTGTCTTTTTCCCTTTCTACCACCTAAGTGTAGGGGTAACACCCCACCTGTTGTAAATATATATATAAAAACTTTGAAAATTGTAAATATTAAAAAAGAGAATAATTGTTGTGTTTCTACACTTAGCTAGTAATGTTATCTTTTTACGTTCTAAGTTTCGGTATAACAGCCGGTACTTTGAATATTGAGGACAATATTCATTTCTAAGTGTGGGGGGGAAATTCTGGCGAATTTGATCATAAATGTACCCTTTTAGTCCCTTTTTCCCCCAAAATGGCCACCTTTTAGTCCCTTTTTCCCCCAAAATGGCCAATTTCTAAAATTTTTTGTAGTGGAAGTACTATGTACTAAACACAACAAAAGGTAATCAGTCCACCATGTCTAACCCACATAAGGATTGGCTAATCCAGGAGCAAACGGCTCTTGGTAAAGATTTCTCAAATCCGTTTATATGGCTTGCAATTTGCCCAAAATTGTATGGTTCTCAACTCACCATGTCCTAAAAAGTGAAGAGTTGGCTAGCCCGCAAGATTATGGCTTGTGGTAAAGGCAGTGGAAAATCCATAATTGGTAATCAGCTCACCAAAGATAATGTTGATAATTTATCTAAGAGTTGGCTAGTCCAGAAGGGTACGGCTTCTGGTAAAGACGAATCAAATCCGTTTACAGCTTATGATTTGCTCAAAATCATTTGGTTATCAGTGTACCAAGGTTCTTACTTGAACTGAAACATTTGGCTACTCCAGAAGTGATGGCTTTTGGTAAAGAGTTTTTCAAATCCATTAAAATCTCAAATCATTGCTAGGGACTAGCAATATCTCAGTGTGGGGGATTTGATATGTGTCTAAATACACATATGTTTTATACTGTTTAAACCCACAAAACAACCAAAAACACACAAATGACTCACAAAATGTTATAAATATCATTTAAAATGTGTTTTTATGTGATTCAGGTACAAAAGATTGAAAAACAAGTGAAAAATGATCAATTTCACAACAATTGTCATTTTCAGTCCCTGAAGTTACTCAAATTGTCAAAACTAGTCCCTAAAAGTTTTAAATGAATGAAAAGTCAACTTAAGTCCTTGGGAAATCAAAAATGTTCACAAAACATCCCTGGATAAAAGTTTACACAAAATGGCAATTTTTACCCCTCAAGTTACAAAATTGGCAAAAATAATACCCTTGTACTATGCATGATTGAAAAGTTGGAACATTTTGATAAACTTTTGGGAATTTACACTTTTAGTCCCTCAAAATCCAAAAATGACAATTAAGGTCCTTTTAACTTTTAAAATGAAATTTTATGCAAAAAAAGGGTCCTTGTTTTATTAATGTTTGTCATGTTTGGTCCTTATGAGAGCATTGGAAAAATATCACTTTCAGTCCCTCATGTTTGGCAATTGTACACTTTTGGTCCTTGTTATTTCTTCTAAACCAAACGGACACCACATATATCTAGGCCCAAAACCCAGCTGGCCCAAACAACATGACCCGGCCATTTTGATATCACCACCCGGTCAACAGAAAGTCAAACCAAGAGATAAACGCGCCAAAAACCGGACACTGTTCATCCCCTCTCACAAACACTGAAATCTCAAAAACCAGTCATGGTTTCCACTCCTTTTTCTCACCCCTCCCATATCATGTCCCCTCCACCTTCACTAACACCCAAAACCCATTTATTGATTGAAACCAAACTCTCATTAAAGCTCAAACCTGCTCTTGACAAAATTGGCGCCAAAAAGCAAAATGGATGGTTCTGATGAATTAGAGTGATCCAAGGGCTCAGCTATGGTGGGATCAAATCAGAGGACTAGTGGGAGTATTTTTGGTATATAAAGGAGAGAAGAAAGAGAGGAGAAGACACCTTGGCCTTTAGCCCTGGTCACGTAGTTGTAGTTTTTATTGCTTTCTTAGTTAAAATGTCTTTTAATCTTTCAAATATTGTATTTTATCTTAAATTAGTGTAATGAACTCTTAAGTTTCAGTTTAACTCATATCTTCTTTTAATTTCATGTTTTAGCTCAAATTTCCATTTAAGTTTTCAAGTCTTTAATCAGTCTTGATTTTGTGTTCTTCATGTTTAATTGTTGTTTGGTAATGATATTATAGTGTAATCTTTATTGGTTATGTTTGAGATTTCATTGTTGCTTAAAATTGTCATATAACTGTCACTGTATCATATTTTTAAAGATCATAGGCTTAGACTTGTTTGACACCATGCCTAAGTTTAAAAAGGTCCATTTTGACACTATGGGTCCTCTGGATTGGATGAAATTGATGTACACAGTTCTATTCTCTCAAAAGCTCAATTATTTCTCATTAAAGGGTTGTTTGGTTTAGATGATTGATCTGAGTGTGGTCTGTGTTATGCATTGTTCTGGTTAGATATATGCTTGATATAACCTATATAGCTCAGTGATGGTTTCAACTAAGTGGTATAGCATGTGGAGAGTCAAATTGACACTTGATCCTCTCCACATGAGTACTATGAGGTTGTCTTGACTCACAAACCTGCATATCTGTTTACATATTGTTAATCTTGTGGTATTTCATGTTCTTATGTCTTATTATAACTTAATTAGTCCATAGTTTAGCTTTTAAATTCAGATTAGTCAACTTAGGGTGTTTAGTGTAAAAGTCAAAATTCAGATTTTCTAATTTTTGATTAAATTACATATTTTCCTGTGCTTTTATTTTGATGTTTCTGTTTAAATCCTTTTAGGTTATTTTAGATATGTTGCTAATCTGTCTATTTTTATTTTTGGTAATTTTTATTATGCTTATTTGAATGCTTATTTTGTAGCTTCTTTGTGCCTAAATTTGCCCTGTCTCACAAGGGAGCTGTCAAACCACAAGCTTGCAGAAGCTTGTGGAGTTGACACAACCTTGTGAGCTTGGCACATTTGTGTGGTCCTTATGTCCCTTTTTCATTATTGTGCTTTTAATTTTCTGTTATAGCTTTTAGATTAGCTTAATCCACACTTCTTTGTTCCACTTAACTCCCAACACAGTAAGCAAACTGTATGGGTGGAGTTGTTTTCCTAAGTTATCAAAAGCCCTCACATAAGCTTGAGCTTGTGTGTATTGGTTTCTTTTAGAAGCTAATCCACCAAAATCAATGATTATGTGCTTGTGTAGCTTTTGGAAGCTTATTTGATAGGAATTCATTGAGCTTGTTGTTGCTCATTCACAACAGATGGTGATCATTCAGGTCATCTTACACTATCAACAGCTCCTATAAGCTCTCTAGTGATCATGAGCTTGGGTGAATTGGCTTTTTTTTAAAGCCAATCCACCCAATTTCATGATCCTGTGACTTATTACACACTTGCAGCTCATTTGATGAGGCTGCAAGTGATTTGAACCTATCACCATTTCAATGAGTATGCTGGTCATTCAGTTACTCATCCCAACTTCATAAGCTTGCCAAAAGCTATTCTCTTGGACTTAGGTTGTGTGGTTTGTTTCTTTCAGAAGCTAATCAACCAGTTTATAAGTCCCAATTCTTAAATCCCACATTGCAGCTCATTCAATAGGGCTGCAATGAGCTTTTTGGCTTGTCCCATTTTATTGTTTGTACTGGTTCACCATACACTCAGTCAAATGGGAGCTTTTTCATAAGCCCCTCACAAGCTCCCTAGTGGACCTTGCTAGGTGAGCTTATGTTTTTTTTGAAAGCCTACCAGATCACCTTGCTATTACAACAACTTATTTGGCTAGTTGAGCTTATTTGATGAGCTTTATCTGTCCAAACATAAGGTTGCAGGGGTGTTTGGATTGCTGTTACAATGGAATAGCTTATAAGCTTGTTTCAAGCTTATGGGTCAAAACCAGTGTTCCAGCTTGTAAATATTGTTTAAATACTTGTACAAACATACTTTTTACTTTCTTTTTCTGTGTGAAGCTCATTACAGGCTTTAGAGGCCTCAACTCCATCCAAGTTGAGCTGTCGAAAGCTCAACTGTCTAAACCATGGGCTTGCACTATTGTGCTTTATTTCCTGTGTTTCCTTGTTCATATTTGGTCAAAACACATGTGTGCACATGTTCCTTTTCCTTTCTTTTGCTTAGTACAGCTTTTTCAAGCTTGTTTATAGCTTATGACTTCACTGTGAGCATCAAAGCTCGACTGAATGAGTCATAAGCTCTTATACAGCTTATTCCTTGGTTTGTAAGTTTCATTTTCATCAAATATGTATAATATCAGTATTTAATTAGTTTCATAAAGAGAAAAACCAAAAAGCTCCCTTTTAAGCTAAGTGATAGCTTTTCCTTAAAAGCTTATTTGCTTATTAGCTTATTTTCATTAAGCACATATAGTTTTTATATTTTTCCTAGTTTCTTTTATTTATTTTAGAATTTTGTAAAAGTTTGATTTTTATTTATTCATTTAATATTTTTAATAAATCTATAATAGTTTTTAGTAATTAATAATAGTAAATAATTAATAATAAATAAATAAAAAGCATAAAAAATATCTTTTCAGTTTTAAAATAAGTTTTATCATATTTTAGATTTTTCTAAGTTTTAATTTCATTTTTCTAGGTTAATTTTGTATTTTCTTATATTTTAGTCCATTTTAAATACTTAATAAATAGTTTTTAATTAATAATAAATAAATAAATAGTTGTATAAATAATTTTCTTTTTCTAATAATTTTATTTTATTCTTAGGATCTTAAAAATATAAATTTCACATTTGTGGGGTTTATAGTGATCACTTTTTACTTTTATTTTTGTACGTTTACGTAATTTTATTTAAACGTACGTTTTAGGTTTTAAACGTTCATCATTGTAAAAATAGTGATAGCGTTTATTTAATAGATTTTAATATTTTAATTCTATTTAATTTGCATTTAAGTAGCTAAGACATGCAAATCCCTACTATAGTTATAATCGTTTTGTTTTTATACGTTTACGTTTTAGTTAAACGTACGTTTGTATATCTTTTATTATTTTTAGGTTTCTGATTGTACGTTTCTTAATTGAACTAGCTGTGTGAGCTATTACTATTCACATTCAGTGTTAGTCAATCAGATTCCTGTTTTTGTACATTCTATATCATTTCAGCATTCACAAGTCATTGTATGTGGAATATCACGCCTCACCAGGACATAAACGATCCAAGGATATTTTTAATCCTTGGTAAACTTGCATTCTCTCCCGGGCTGTCGCCCTTTTATCATCTGTTACGGTTGACCGTTCGCAAGCGGTTGATAAGTGTGACGGAGAAATAAAAGAAGGTAGTTCGGGAGGAATCAGTGTGCATCGATTACAGAAAATTAAATGATGCAACACGGAAGGATCACTTCCCCCTTCCATTTATAGATCAGATGTTAGAAAGGCTCTCTGGACATGAGTATTATTGTTTTCTTGATGGATTTTCGGGATATTTTCAAATTCCGATCGCCCCTGAGGATCAAGAAAAGACTACTTTCACCTGCCCTTACGGAACATTCGCCTACCGAAGAATGCCTTTCGGACTATGCAACGCCCCCACCACATTCCAATAGTGCATGACAGCAATATTTTCAGATATGTGTCAATATTTTATGGAAGTCTTCATGGACGATTTCTCGGTTTTCGGTAACTCTTTTTCATCTTGTCTTAATAATTTATCTAAAATGCTTGCCAGATGTGAAGAAACCAACCTTGTCCTTAACTGGGAGAAATGTCATTTTATGGTAAAAGAAGGGATTATTTTGGGGCATAAGATTTCACAAACAGGGATCGAAGTTGATAAAGCTAAGGTTGACATTATTTCTCAACTTCCTTATCCGACCAATCTGAAAGGAATCAGGAGTTTTCTTGGGCACGCTGGGTTTTATAGAAGATTTATAAAAGACTTTTCCAAAACAGCTAAACCTATGACCCAACTCCTCATGAAAGATGCAAAATTTGATTTTAATGATGATTGCAAAAAAGATTTTGATATTTTAAAAGGAAAATTGACTATTGCCCCTATTATTATTGCTCCTGATTGGGGCAACGATTTTGAACTTATGTGCGATGCTAGTGATTATTCTGTGGGAGTTGTTTTAGGAAAGAGGGTGGATAAAAAATTTAAACCTGTTTATTATGCTAGTAAAACCTTAAATGAGGCACAAGAGCATTACACAACCACCGAAAAGGAACTCCTGGCTGTGGTTTATTCCTTTGATAAATTCAGATCTTATTTAGTAATGTCAAAAACTGTTGTCTACACTGACTATTCTGCTTTGAAGTACTTATTCAATAAACAGGATGCCAAACCAAGCTTGATAAGATGGGTGCTGCTGCTACAAGAATTTAAAATTAAAATCAAGGATAAGAAAGGGGCAGAAAACTTAGCTACTGATCACCTCTCTCGGTTAGAAAACCTTGAGCTTGAAGAACTTGACAAAGAAACTATTCGTGATTCCTTCCCTGATGAGCATCTCATGGCAGTAAGAATTAAAGATTCCACTCCCGAACCATGGTATGCAGATTTCGCTAATTACCTCACGGTCAGAGTATTAACTAGCAACAAAACTTATGATCAAAAGAGAAAGTTCTTCTCAAATCTTAAATATTACTTCTGGGATGATCCTTTCCTTTTTAAATCATGCCCATATGGTATTATTCGGAGATGTGTTTTTGGAAATGAGCAGAAATAGATTCTGGAACATTGTCACAACGGACCTGCGGGAGGACATTACGGGGCCGATAATACTGCTTGAAAGGTTTTATGAGGCCGGATTCTTTTGGCCTAGCATTTTTAAGGATGTCGCAAAACATGTAAGGGACTGTGACGCTTGTCAAAGGGCAGGAAACATCTCTTCTCATAATCAGATGCTGCTCAACAACATTATGGTATGTGAGGTTTTTGATGTTTGGGGGATCGATTTTATGGGACCCTTCACCCCATCAAAGAATAAAAGTTATATCCTTGTAGCTGTCGATTACGTTTCAAAGTGGGTCGAAGCTGAAGCTCTGCAAACATGTGATGCTAGAAGTGTCATTCGATTTTTGAAAAGATTATTCTCCAGGTTTGGGATCCCTAAGACCATCATAAGTGATCGAGGGACGCACTTTTGTAATGCTATTATGGAGAAAGTTCTCAACAGATATGGGGTACTCCACCGGATGTCTACATCATATCACCCACAAACTAATGGGCAAACTGAAAACACCAATAGGGCACTCAAGCGAATTTTAGAAAAATCCGTCAGCAGTAACAAAAAAGATTGGTCCGACAAACTCAACGAAGCTTTATGGGAATTTAGAACAGCCTTCAAAACTCCTATTGGAAGTACCCCTTTTAAGATCGTTTACGGAAAAGCGTGTCATCTTCCCGTAGAATTGGAACATAAAGCGTATTGGACTCTCAAGAATGCTAATTTAGAGGTAGATGTGATTAAGGAACACCGATTTTCCCAAATAAATTGTTTAGCTGAATTACGAGATGAAGCATACGATCATGCCAAGGCATACAAAGACAGGACCAAAAGATGGAACGATAAGCAAATTAAGGATAAAAAATTTGAAGTAGGACAAGAGGTACTCGTTTTCAACTCAAGACTCAAATTATTCCCTAGAAAAATGAGATCTCGTTGGGTTGGCCCCTACAAAGTAAGTAAGGTATTCCCCTATGGGACTATTGAGGTTCATAATAAGGAAGGGGTATTTTTCAAGGTAAATGGACACCGTGCAAAAATTTATTATGGGCAGGATGTTAGTAAGCTTTCAGGAGATGAGTTCTTCGCCCCTGCTTAAAGCCCCGAGGCTCTGAGTCTAACTTAAAGACTCATAAATAAAGAAAAGTGATCTTTCGGGAGACAACCCGAATTATCCCTTTTATTTGTTTTATTTCCTTTCTGTTGGGTTTTGTATTTTTAACCATTTTTGCTGGAAACGAGGAGTGATTGCTGATGCAGCATGCCGAATTGACTATAGTTACGGCGTAATTTATCTTAGTGGTTACGCCGTAACCAACCCCTTGCAGCAGAATTTCGGATGCATTACCGATTACGGCGTAATTCCATCTCAGTGGTTATGTCGTAGCTACACTCTTGCAGCGTATGCCAGGTTTTGGCTAGTTACGGCGTAACTCCTTCTAAGAGAGGAGTTACGACGTAACTATCCTCTGCTTTACTTCTTTCATTTTAAAACACAATAACCTTGTATTAGTATTTTAAATGAACTTTGTGGTGTGTTCCCTATAAACCCTCACGAGACTTCACTCGTCCACATGGGACACCAAGTGGTTTAAAAGGCTTGTTGCATATGCTAAATGCAACCATGATTCCTATGAAAGTGAGTTAGGTTTATTTTTTATTTTTCATTTTTCTTTTTTAGAATTATGCTTGTCGGTAGTGTGATTTGGGGATTGAAGTTTGCTCATGGATGCTTATACACGAAGGCACGACTCTTTTCGTTAGCCTTCTTTCTTTTTGGAGCAAATTTCGGGGAAGTTCTCGCTCTAATTCTACTTTTCTCTTCACCTTTATTTAACGCTTAGTACAAAGGGACTTTGTACAATTCAAGTGGGGGGACGGGAGTAGAATTATCTCTTGAACTTTATTTTGCCCTCGTTTTTCTAGTTTATTTTGAAAAATTATGCCATTTTTTAAATTTTGGCATGTTTTTCTTAACCTAACTAGATTAGACCTTAGCCGAGCACATACAACCCTTGATATTACATGGTGAGATTAGCCTTATCCGTTTCCAATATTTTACCCCAAATCCACCAAATTATGAGTGTGCCGGTAGCTTGTAAACTTTAGAACTTGGCCTTTGCAGCATTTCGAGACCATAGAATAGGTATGTTGAGTTAGCTCGATGTATTTGGACTTTTTAGTTTAGGAAGGCAATATTATAGGATTATCACCCAAATAGCCTACAATTGTGTGTCTATCGATTAGTCACGTCGACTTCTCGACCCCTATGTGAAACCCTTTTGTTGCACTCACCTTTAGTGCAAGATACCCCTAGAGACACCCATCTGAGCCATTCCTTTCATTTTGTTAACCCAATATATTGTTTCGATACACCTTTACACCTTAGCCTACCATGTAGTCTTTATTTGTGATTGGGAAGTCATCATTTACCTAAATTCAAGGTTCAAGTTGAAAGGTTCGGGAATCACGCTTTCGTCGACGACATATTCTTAAAGATCATTGAAGACCCCCCGAATTCCCATTGTTCATCTCAAGTGGGGGGATATTATGTTTAGTTGTTATATTTATGTTTAAAAAAATGATTCGAAAAAAAAATCGGTTATAAAGTGCAATGTTATAAGCACTATGTTATGAGCTTTATATTGATTTAGTATCGAGGAAGCCACCCCGGTCACATTTGAAGATTAATGTTGGTAATTGCACCAACAGTTGAAGAAAAGGTAGTGTGCCCATCTTGACGTCCTCTAATGACACATCTACCTAGTACATCATGAACCAGTTTCTTGACTTCAAAACTTAAACTTTGGGCGGACGGTAAGTGGTGATAACTTGGTTATAGATTTAGACTACATGCATGATTTTTATTTTACACCATTTATATACTCCACGTCTTTTCCTACCATTTAGTCATGAAGCGTGTCTAGGTGATGCAGCGAGCAATATTTGGTGTCTTGGCCATGGATTTGGTCATTTACCATTGGTTTTGTCCACTTCGCCATGACATGTTAGTAATGATGAGTCACCCTTAACCTTTGTCGTGTCTACCCATATTGCTTTCGAAAATTGTTTAGCCCTTAATTCTAGTGGTGGAGATTTGTGTAACTGCCAAGCTTATGATGGAATACATGCTATGACTGTGCGATTGAGTGATCACCCCGAAATTGACACTTAGAATAGTTGAGAGATTTGAGTGTTTCGTTCCCATTACGTGAGGTGTTCGGCTTTGTTTTATTCTAGCATAAGGGATTTGTAAACTTATATTTTCGAGGTTATGGGAGATATCTTTTTAGGAATCTATCTAATAAGGTCTACTTGAGGGCAAGTAGAGTTCAAGTGGGGGGATATTTGGTAACATCAAGTTATCCTGAATACTAAGTGCCAATTTCCCCCGATAATGCTTGTAATTTATATCATTTATATGGACTTACGCTTGTTTTCCATTATATTCCACTTTAAGGTAAATTACGAGCATTGGAGCTAAAGAGACGCGGAATTAGAGAATTATTAAAGATTAATCAGAGTATGCTCACTTTGAAGAAGCTACGGCGTAACTCATCTCTCTCATTACATCGTCACTAATGAGTGACTCAGAAAGCCAACTCATCAGAAGATTACGGCGTAACTCTCCATAAAGATTACGACGTAACTATATTAGGTCAAATGAGGTTCCGCGTAACCAAGAATTATTGAAGATACGGCGTAACTACTTCTAAGGTTATGCCGTAACCAGCAGATCTAGTGCAATTTATGAAGAAATAGAGAATTATGGCGTAACTATTTTATTAGTTACACTGTAACCCAGATCTGGCCTATAAATACCCCACGATTTCCAACATTTCAAAGCATCCCATTTTCACACACCAAAACCAAAGAACGTGGGAAGAAGCCAAAGGCAGGTCTAGAGGAGCATACGGAGCTATCTCCAAGGGAGAAATCACTCCCCTACGATAAGTATTAGCATTTTAGCTTTTCTTTACTTTCGATTCATGTATTTCGTAACATTAATTATTGAATTGATTTGTATGGTTAATATGGATGACTAAGCACCTCTTGGTCTTGGCCTGATTATGATTCATAATTGTTTTGTTTTACAATTATATTACTTTCGTACAATTATTTCTAAGTGTATGCATGCATAGTTTGTTGGTAGCTACCCTTGCTTTGGTAGTTTTGAATGGCGGTAGAGGCTATTCTTAGGAGATATGAATAATGACCCTAAGTGAGTAGACTGAGATGGGAACGGTAAAGATATTACCAATGACCCTTTCTACTTGTGCGATTTGACCAACTGATCACCTACCGTTTGGATGAACTTAAGAATTAAGGGGTGAGTGTTTAAGTTGCTAGCATTCTGGGCACTCACTATTATAAGTCTAGCATGTAGCGGGTACTTAATGACTTCGGCTTAGGGGACCGGGGAAAAGCTGGACTTATAAGGGGACACGACTTCTCTAGTGGTGGCATCTTTTCTTTGATAGGTTAGAGGCCGAATTGACCAATCTTTGTCCTCTCGACTTTGACCCCACAGTAAGTTGGAAGTAATTAGACGTAGACATTACTAGCTAGGATAAATGACTAGGTTAGCACCACTCTCTTCTATTGATTAAACCTTTTCCTTTATTTTCTTTTATCTGCTTTAGTAGTTAATTAATTAATTCCTTATCGAAATCATATTAAAATATGTGACACCAAGACTTAGTATTAATCCAACACACATAGCTCTTGGGACGACCTCGGTTTTACCGAATACTACACTACACACCTGACGCCCGTTAGTGCATTAGAGTAGACCATAGGTATAACGAGACATTATAAATATTAAAACCTGGTTAGTAAAACCTGCATCAATTCCCTCGTAATCCAATCACGGAAGATGAAATACCAACTTCTCCCTCCTTATGGTTGCGAGTTATCGGAATCATCATAATGTTGTGTACATACCGTATACCTTTTTCTTGATGCAATGTTAAAGCCTTAGCTTGATCAAAGTTCTGTGAGAGTATGTCGCAAAAATACTCTCAATAATTCTTTCAAACCAACCTTAAATCGAACCTCCTTTGAATTCACCGGCTAATAGTAATGACCACATATGGAGAAAACCCGATACGACTATTCTTGATCAATCCACAACTGCGTGTGACACTGAGTACAACAACGTAACTCCTTAAAGTGATGGTTATACACCGTGAGCACTACAACGTAACTCCTTACATCAGTTATAACCAGATTGTCAATTCATAATCACTAAAAGTTATCGTTATGCCCCAACAAGTTACCTTGAGACTTGCAATCAACCAAACAATGTCTCAAAGATAAAGAAGATCACCCGTGAAAAGTTACTCCAATTCCTCGTAAGTAATACCGTACAAAAACCCCGTAGTCATTTTTTCAAATTAACGCTCAAGCCATGAACTTGTATCCCTCGTGAAAATTTACAATACCAAAAATACCAACTTAAAACCAAATGTTAAAAAATTTGTATCCCATAATTCTTTTGTGAAAAAAACGGATAACACATTTTTAACCTTGATCCCGATCCATCATATTGCACAGCAGTCCAACACAAAAGGTTATGACAAAGCCCAGATCCATCATAATAATACCATTCGGCACATTTCAAAAACTTAATACCCGATCCAAATACAAATCAAATGCCCGATCCAATAGCCCATGAATTCTTTAAGTAATCGGTTATAAACCCAATATAACTTAACCCTAAAATTCATTTGACTTTGACAAACCCTAACACACTTTATACGCCTCCCCACATCTTTCTCAGTCACCAAACGCTCTACTCCAACATCTTAACTCCTTTCAATCTCTTCAATCATCAAATTGAAAAACTCATATCATATTCTCACAAACCATTGAGATGCAGTAAAATAAACACAAACCAAGCCTATATCTTTAAATTATGCTCAATCCGAACCAATTAGAAGATGTCAAAGCTTCAAGGTCCTTCTTGGGGCCACGGGTAGGTTGTAATTGATTTGTTTTCGTTTTTAAATTTGATGTTGAACGAACGAAATAAAACAAATAACAGATTTGTTATCTTGTCTCTTTAAGAGTTCGGATATTATCATGGATCGGTGAGGATGATTGTTCAATTAAAACAATCTTTAAAAGATTGCAAAAAAAATTGAATAGAATCTGAGATCTTTCTTGTTATTTCTTTTTGAGTCCTGAATAGATGTAGGAGATGGAGGATGAGTTCGGTTTAGGATTTGTTGATGGAGTTGTAATATTAGTTTCAGATTTGATTATACGGCTTCTTGGCTTCTCGTTTTCTTTACAGTAAAAAAAACCATGGACTTATGATGTTAATGCTAACTGAGGTCATTTGTGATACTTTGAATTTGGTATAGTGGTCTTGGTTGTGGCATGGTATAGCAGTTTACGCATAAAGTTTTTCTGATCTTGCTCATAAAAAGTGTCTTACGCGTAACGTTTTACTCGAAACCTTATGCGCAAGTCTTTGTTAGTCGTAAACTATTACGCGTAACTACTTAAGTGTAAAAATCTTAGGCGTAACCCATTCTTATGCGTAAGCATAGGATTATGCTTAAAAAAACCTTACGCGTAACTTTTTCTTAGGCGTAAGAATTTTCTTAAGTAGCTCTTACGTATTCCATATGCGTAAGAATGTCTTTAGGCGTAAAAAACTAGGGTTTTTACCCTTTGACCTTTTTTCCGGCGAATATTCCGACCACTTTTTCCGTTCAGCTTCAAAAACCCAGAAAAAGCATAGAAGCTTTTCATTTTTGACCCATGTTTGGCCATAGAAACTGACCAGATGACCATGACACTTCACGGATATGGATTGGTACAAAAAGTCATGAAAAGATGAACAAGAATACTATTTGGACATAAAAATGACACAAGACAGATATGTATATATGTACGACCACAGGACATTTTTGAACCAAAAAGGATACATAAAATCTGTTTTTAAAACTGTTTAGAACAATAAAAGGAAAAAACATTTCCGACTATAAAAAATGCTGCAAAAACAGTCTAAAATAAGATTCAAAACCACAATAAATCAACAAACAATAACCATGGCTCTATACCACTTGTTAGGACCGTAAAAACATGTGATTTATGTGGTTTTGGTTGGTGGAAGAAGATGAAGAGATTCATCTTCTTAGTGAGAGAAAGTAGAGATAGGGAGGAGAAACCAAAATAAGTTTATTGATAAGAACAAACAATACATTAACCTAAAGATTAACCTCACCCCTCATGGAGAGTCATGAAGGGTATTTATAGGCTCAACAAATAATTACTTTGCCACTTAAACGATACTAGTCCCTATGAGCAAAGTATACTACGCATCTAGTCCAATTCACGTAAGTGACGTTATCTTTATAAAAAAGCAAGGCTAACAAAAACCAAGGAAGAATTTCATCATCATGGTTTACATCATCTTCGTGATCATCATCTTGACACTCATTGCTCTCGTGTATCCCATGATCAATTTTTCTCATTGAGACATGTACTTTGTGTTGTTAATCTACATTTGTATCATATATCCAATCCTTTGTATTGCTCTTAGCATTGAAATGAAATATTATTATTGTCTTAGTTTATCTCGTTTATTTCTCATAATATGTTTGTCATATTTCTCGTTCATATCTTTAAAACCATGACATATTTTTGAAATCCACAATGCATGCTTAAGTAGTAAATATTGGCTAAAACACACTCCTTTTTATAAACCTAAAAGTTTCAAAAATCAATTTTACGTCAAGATCATTTTTCTGTCACATTGCAGATCCACGAGTCCCTAACGTTTAACTAGCCGGATTCCTTTTAAAAGGGAACCGGGAGAACCGCGGAACTGGGAAACAGAAACTCATGCAACATCAAAACCACCTCATAAAACTTACCATAAAAGGAAAAACCCTACTAGAATGTTAAAACAAAGTGAGTTAATTGTCATTGTTAATAAAAATAAGGGTAATCAATAAAAACATTAGGAGATTATTTTCACCTTTCAAATGTCCTCTCTCTTGATGTTTCTCTTTATCTTGACTTGCTGATGTAAATCATTCATTTCACTTCTAATAACATCAAATAATCCTGAATATTAAGTGTCAATTTCCCCCGATAATGCTCGTCATTTATATCATTTATATAGGTTTACGCTTGTTTTCCATTGTTTTACACTTTCAGGTAAATTACGAGCATTGGAGCTAAAGAGACGCGGAAATGGAAAAATTACTAAAGATTTATCACAGTACGCCTATTTTGAAGAAGTTACGGCGTAACTCCTCTCTCACATTACGCCGTAACTATTGCATGACCTCGAATACCAACTTATCAAGAGGTTACGATGTAACTCTTCCCAAAGGTTACGACGTAACTACATTAGGTCAAATGAGGATCCACGCCGATACTTACTAGCGTAACTCATCACTACGACGTAACGTGTTTATTGAAGACTACTGGCGTAACCATTTATTAGGTTACGCCGTAACTAGCGAATCTAGTGCATTTACGACGGAATAGAAGGTTACTGGCGTAACTCCTCTATGGGTTACTGTAACCCGCAACTTATAAATACCCCATGAATTCCAGCATTTCTCATCATCCCATTCCACACACAACTCTCTGAGAACGTGGGAAAAAGCTCAAGGCAGGTCTAGGGGAGCATACTTGAATGTTTCCAAGGAGAAGAAGATCACTCCATTACGATATGCATTAGCGTTTTATATTTCTTTTACTTTCAATTCATGTATTTCGTACCTTTGAATATTGAATTGAATTGTATGGTTAATATGAGCGGCTAAGCACCTCTTGGTGCTGGCATAGTTATGATTCCTTAATTGTTTTGTTTACGTTTATATTACTTTCGTATAATTATTTCTAAGTGTATGCATGCATAGTTTATTGGTAGCTACCCTTGTTTCAGTAGTTTTGAATGGCGGTAGAGACTAGTTGCTTAGGAGATATGACGTACTGACCCTAAGTGAGTAGACTGAGATGGGAAGGGTAAGATATGACCAACTGACGACCCTTTCTACTTGTGCGATTTGACCAACTGATCACCTATCGTTTGGATGAACTTAAGAATTGGGGGGTGTAGTGTCTAATTTCCTAACGGCCGGGCACTCACTATTTAGAATCTAGCATGTAGCGGTACTTAATGACTTGGCTTAGGACCGGAACAACAAGGACTTATGACGGTGCTGATTTCTCCCTGTGGTGGCATCTTTGTGATAGGTTAGGGCATGAATTGACCAAATGTTGTCCTCCGAATTTGACACACTACCAGTAATTGGAAGTAGGTAGGCGTAGACATAACTAGCTAGGAGGATTGACCAAAGTGTTAGCACCACTATTCCTATATTGGTCTTTCTTTTCCCATTTACTTGCTTTTATTCTGCATTAGTAGTTTAATTAATTAATTCCCTATCGAAACCATTATTAATCTGTGACACTAGACTTAGTAATAATCCAACACACATAGCTCTTGGGATGACCTCGGCTTTACCATTTACTACACTACACACGCACGACACCTTGCGTTAGTGCATTAGGGTAGAACCATAGGTATAGCGAGACACTATAAATATTAAGACTCAAGAAAACCGCATCAAGTTTTTGGAACCGCTGCCGGGGAGTTATATTAGGATTAATATTAAGTCTTTCATTTCATATTAAAACCTGCATCAACTTTTCTCACGATCATATTTCAGGTACCATGGAAGTTGTTAACATCGATGACCTCACTCTTGAGGAATATTTGGCGTTGACAAGAGCGGAACAAGGTCCGTGATCTCGTAAGACCGCAATCGGGCGGATGTTCGTTTGAAATTAAAGATCAATTTATGAGGGAGCTTCGCTAACCCTTTTTCACGGAAATAGGGACGAAGACATATGAGCACGTTGAAAATGTCCGATACATCGCCACCTTTTCAACATTCCTAAGTGTCTCATGATGCTTTGTTATGCTTAGGGTATTCCCAATGACTCTTCTTGGGCAGCTAGAAGATGGATCGAAAGATTGCCGGGCATTAATACTTGGCTACTAAAGAAACACTTTATCCAAAGATATTGCCCACCATCGAAGATTTCTAACCAGCGTTTGGAAATCCACAATTTCAAACAAGAAGATGACGAAACACTGTATCAAGCTTGGGACAGATACAACGATCTTCTTTATAAGTGTCCTACCAATGATCTGAATAACCAGCAGAAGGTTAATATTTTCTAAAAAGGAATTAACGTTATTACTAGGCAAATGCTGGACTATCAAGGACCTATCCCGAACATGACTCCTACCGCCGCAATTGAAGCCATTCAAAAAATGGCGGACCACTCTCAAAAATGGCATGACGGTGGAAGAAAAAGAAACCAAGGCGGAAGTTTTGACGGAATTGCAGCAATAGCTAGTAAATTTGAAAATCTCGGTAGAGATATGCTGAAAATTAAAGAAACTATTCATGCAATCCAAGTCAATTTTGAAAAGCGTGGTAGGGGACATTTGACTAAAAGCTGTCCTAAAGTTGACAAGGAAGATACGATCGAGGAAGCTAAATATGGAGAGATTAGGCCTTTCTACGAGGATAATCGTAATGGGTTTCGTGGAGGACCCTCACCGTATTATGAGAGAAGAGCTAACCTGGAGAATATTATTAACAAATACCTTGTGGACACTACCAAAAGGCAAAAGGAGCAAGAGGAATGGCTTAAAAATTTCCAAAATAATACTAACAAAAGCCTTTCTTCTCATGACATATCACTTAAAAACTTGGAAACTTTAATTGGAAAGCTTGGCGACGAGGTACAAAGGAGAAACGAAGAGCAAAAGAGCAACTCCACTATATGTAAGGTTGTGTTCTCTGATAACAACAAGTACTCTGATGAGTCGGATACTGATGGCGAAAGTGAATTACGCCGTAATCACACTCAAGAGTTACGGCGTAACCCTAATTGAAGCAAAGACACGGGCACCAAGGACGACAACCCTAAAAGAAGAAGTCATTGGTGTAAGGCTATTGCAATGGAGAATGCTACACTTGTGGGCCTCATGTGATCCTAAATCTGCTGATGGGGGTGTTGATAAAGAAAGGATAAAAGATGACGGATACAAGTGGACTACACTAAACCACGGCGAAAGGTTAGCCAAGTTCTCAATTACGAAGTGGAAGGGCGCCCATTAAGCATTTACGCAAACCCATACTCATCATGGAAGATGAGATTACTCATGCTTGGCCAACGTGCAATCCTTTTCGTAATTATTGCAACGGAGGAGGTAATGTGAAGAACGAAGTTTGGATATGACCACACGAATCTGGGAGACACGACGTTGATTTTGGAAATTTATCATTTAGTGATTGGTATTCGATAAGATTCGGTGACGCGATAATTAATTCAACTCTGTTCAGAAATCTGGAACTCAAGTATGAGAAACACATTCTTCGGGGAAAAACCATTAAGCCCTAGATGATATTCCTTAGAAGATGACAATGAAGAAGGAGTTCGAAATCATTGGTCGAACAAATTAAAACCAATGACGGAAAGGTTTGGGCTTCCTGTACCCCCTTTGGAGTATGAATGTGACAGGAAGTAGCATTGAGAGAGCTGGGGAAGATGAATTCCTTTGGATTTCGACTAATGATTCCGATAGAACATAAGCCCTTGGCGGATGATCTCGGATTCGATAATTGGGTCAAAATCAAATACGGAAAAATTGACGCGTTAACTAAAAAGAAAATCTGGGAGGGATGTATGAGTAAAGATCAACCTAACAATGATGTTCACCATAAAACAGAAGGAGACCCGCATCTAAGGTAGAAAATGAAGAATGCAAGCAAATACTCAACCAACTTGAAGATACCGATTCCGAAGATGATGATTTCGATTACCTCTAGTTACAAGGCAAAGACAGTTTCATTGACCCCAATGATGAAGTGCACGAGAGAAGAAGATGCAAGCTTCTCGGCATCCCATTTAAGAGGCCGCCACCTATTATAGCTGAAAAATTCAAGTTTACGCGATACCATTTGGGGCCTGAAGAAAAATTTTGCAAGATACGAAAAATTGAAACCAAAGAATATCTTGACCGCCACTAATGCCGGATGGATTAGGCAACTTAATGAAAGACATGGAAGAAGTGGGGCAAGCTCAAGGCCCCATTGGAGCCCCGCGCTCTGAGTCTAACTTAAAGACTTCGTTAAAAAGAAAAGTGCTCTTCGGAGACAACCCGAATTTTCCCTTTTTTGTTTTATTTCTTTTCTGTTGGGTTTTGTGTTTTCTAACCATTGTTGCAGGAAACGAGGAACTAATCAAGCTGCTGCATTCGATCTGAAGTTACTGCGTAACTCATCTTGGTGATTACGCCGTAACCAACGTTTTAGCAGCAGAACTATTGATGCATTACCAATTACGGCGTAATACCATCTTAGTGGTTACGCCGTAACTACTCGCTTCAAACTCATACCGGGTTTTGCCATTCACGGCGTAACTCCCTAATAAGAGTTACGACGTAACCTTCCTCTGCTTTAATTCTTTCATTTTAAAACACAGTAACCTTGTATTAGTTTTTAAATGAACTTTTTGGGTGTGTTCCCTGTCAACCCTCACGAGACTTCACTCGTCCACTTGTGACATCAAATGGTTTAAAAGGCTTGTTGCATACGCTAAATGCAACCGTGATTCCTACGAAAGTGAGTTAGGTTGTTTTTCATTTTTTTTCTATTTTAGAATTATGCTTGTCGGTATTGTGATTTCAGGGATTGAAGTTTGTTCATGACGCTTAAATGAAGGCACGGTTCTTTTTCGTGGGCCTTCTTCTTTTTGGAGCAAATTTCAGGGAAGTTCTCGCTCTAATTCTACCTTTCTCTTCACCTTTA
This sequence comes from Chrysanthemum makinoi, assembly GCA_910596185.1. NCBI lineage: Eukaryota > Viridiplantae > Streptophyta > Magnoliopsida > Asterales > Asteraceae > Chrysanthemum > Chrysanthemum makinoi. Next base: position 193,436,965 of record OU343223.1, read on the forward strand.
TTTTAATGCCTAGTACAAAAGGGACTTTGTACAATTCTAGTGGGGGGGACGGGAGTAGAATTATCTTTTGAACTTTATTTCGCCCTCATTTTTCTAGTTTATTTTGAAAAATTTTGCCATTTTAAAATTTTGACATGTTTTTTCGAACCTAACTAGATTAGACCTTAGCCGAGCACATAAAACCCTTGACATTACATGGTGAGGTTAGCCTTATCCGTTTCCAATATTTTACCCCAAATCCACCAAATTATGAGTGTGCCGGTAGCTTGTAAACTTTAGAACTTGGCCTTTGCATCATTTCAAGACCATAGATGAGGTATGTTGAGTTAGCTCGATGTATTTGGACTTTTCAGTTCTAGAAGGCAATATTATAGGATTATCACCCATACAGCCTACCATTGTGAGTCTATCGATTAGTCACCTCGACTTTTCGACCCCATGTGAAACCCTTTTGTTGCACTCACCTTTAGTGCAAGATACCCCTAGATACACCCTTCTGAGCCATTCATTTCATTTTGTCAACCCAATATATTGTTTCGTTACACCTATACACCTTAGCCTACCCTATAGTCTTTATTTGTGAGTGGGAAGTCATTATTTGCCTAAGTTCAAGGTTCGAGTGGAAAGGTTTGGAAATCGCGCTTTCATCGACAACATTTATGAAGATCATTGAAGACCCCCCGAATTCCCATTGTTCATCTCAAGTGGGGGGATGTTACATTATTATATTATGATTAAAAAAAAAAAAAAAAAAAAAAAAAAAGAAAAGAAAAAAGATTGAGTTATGATATTGTAAAGTGCGTTGTTGTAAGCACTATAGTTTGAGCATTATTGATTAGTATCGACGAGGCCACCTCGGTCACATTTGAAGATTGGAGTTGGTACTTTTGCCAATGAGAAGAAGAAAAGGTGGTGTGCCCATCCGGCGTCCTCTAACGACACATCTACCTTGCATTTCATGATCCGGTTTCTAGACTTCTAAACTTGAACTTTGGGCAGACGGTAAGTGGTGATGACTTGGTTATAGATTTAGACTACCTGTTTGTTTTTTATTTTACACCAATTATATATCCATCTCTTATCCTACCCTTTAGTCATGAAGCCGTGACATGTTAGTAATGACGAGTCACCCCTTAACCTTTGTCGTGTCTACCCATATTGCCTTCGAGAATTGTTTAGCCCTTAACTCTAGTGGTGGATATTTGTGTAACCGCCAAGCTTATGATAGAATACATGCTATGGTATGCGATTGATCACGAAATTGACACTTAGAATAGTTGAGAGATTTGAGTGTTTGTTCCCCTTTGGTGAGGTGTTCGGCTTTGTTTTATTCTAGCATAAGGGATTTGTAAACTCATATTTTCCAGGTTTTGGGAGATATCTTTTTAGGAATCTATCTAATAAGGTTTACTTGAGGGCAAGTAGAGTTCAAGTTGGGGGATATTTGATAACATCAAATAATCCTGAATATTAAGTGTCAATTTCCCTCGATAATGCTCGTCATTTATATCATTTATATGGGTTTACGCTTGTTTTCCAATGTTTTCCACTTTCAGGGAAATTACGAGCATTGGAGCTAAAGAGATGCGGAAATGGAAACATTACTAAAGATTTATCACGGTATGCCTATTTTGAAAAAGGCGCGTAACTCTCTCTCACATTACGCCGTAACTATTGCGTGACTCAGAATACCAACTTATCAAGAGGTTACGGCGTAACTCTCCCCAAAGGTTACGACGTAACTACATTAGGTCAAATGAGGATCCACGCCCGTGATACTTACAGTAACTTCTTGCATCACTTATGACGTAACGTGTTTATTGAAGACTACTGGCGTAAGCATTTATTAGGTTACCGTAACTAGCGAGATCTAGTGCATTTACTGAATAGAAGGTTACGGCGTAACTCCTCTATGGGTTACGCCATAACCCGACACTGCCTATAAATACCCCACAATTCCGGCATTTCTAATCATCCCACACACAACACTCTGAGAACGTGGGAAAAAGCTCAAGGCAGGTCTAGGGAGCATACGTCAGTTTCCAAGGAGAAGTCACTCCATTACGATAAGCTTTAGCGTTTTATATCTCTTTTACTTTCAATTCATGTATTTCGTACCTTTGAATATTGAATTGATTTACATGATTAATATGAGTGGCTAAGCACCCTTTGGTGCTAGCCTAGTTATGATTCCTTAATTGTTTTGTTTGTGTTTACCTTTACTTCCGCACAATTATTTCTAAGTGTATGCATGCATAGTTCTTTGTTAGTCACCCTTGATTCGGTAGTTTTGAATGGCGGTAGAGGCCAATTGCCTAGGAGATATGACCAGCCCGACCATAGGTGGCCCGAGAGCGGAAGGGTAAGATATGACCAACCGACCCTTTCTACCGCGCGATTTGACCAGCGATCACCTATCGTTTGGATGAACTTAAGAAATGGGGAGTGTAGTGTCTAAGTTCCTAACGGCCGGGCACTCACTATTTAGAATCTAGCATGTAGCGGTACTTAATGGCTTGGCTTAGGGGACCATGAACAACAAGACTTATGACGGTACGCCTGATTTCTCCTGTGGTGGCATCTTTGCTGATAGGTTAGGGCGAATTGACCAAATGTTGTCCTCTCGAATTTGACCCCACCTGAAGTAATTGGAAGTAGGTAGACTTAGACATAACTAGCTAGGAGGATTGACCAGGTTAGCACCACTATTCCTATATTGATCTTTCTTTTCCCATTTACTTGCTTTTATTCTGCATTAGTAGTTTAATTAATTTATTCCCTATCGAAACCATTATTATTCTGTGACACTAGACTTAGTAATAATCCAACACACATAGCTCTTGGGACGACCTTGGCTTTACCATTTACTACACTACACACGACCGGGTACACTGCCTGTTAGTGCATTAGGGTAGACCATAGGTATAGCGAGACACTATAAATATTAAGACCTGGTCAGTAAAACCTGCATCAACTTCGTTAGTTCTCATCATGACTCATGAGTAAGAATTCGACTTTCAACTCACTTGTGTCTACATTCCTAATATCTCCCTGAGCCTAACACACCTGGCAATCATGTCCGTAGGTTCAATAATCTCGAAACTCGTTGCTTTCATGAAGGACGTGTTGTTGACTCACCTCTACTTTACCAAGAAGGTATCAATACCTCATTCCGAACCATACGACTAGAAGGCCTTCTGGGAATTAACGAGAAAATTTGTCCACGGTTTGTTTTGGAATTCTTCCATCAAGTTGAACTCGTTCGTAACGAGGATCGATCTCTATCACTATGGTTTGGATCAAAAACCAAAAGTTTGTCTTAACTCTTGGGCAATTTTCTCACATTCTTGAATTCCAAATCATGGATAATGTGCCTTCAATGAAGATTGGTCTCTTGATTCTCTCTTCAACTATCGTGAAGAAAACAGTCCATATTGTTCACACATACCTTCCCCTCAAGAATTAACTCGCATTTTATGCACTCCTCAATCTAATTACTCAAATCCAAACATAATCTATACACGTGATATCCGAGATGATCTTAAACCTCTCGCAGTCATTCTACGTTAAAATGTTTGGAGTCTTAGGGGAAATCGAGAGATTCTTCCCGCTTGTTGTGCTCACAGAATGTATTGTCTCCTAACCCAACAACCATACAATCTCGCCTACTTCTTCGCAAGGCGAATTGTGAACCTTCAAGGCAACAGGAACAAACTAATTCTATATGGAATGTTCCTAACACATGTTTATCATCATATCATGTACTTTCATCCTCATTCAAAGTCCTATGTACTTGTGAAAAAAATAATGGAACCCTTGAACACATATCACATCACGTCATTCTTCGTCCCTGAATCCGCAAATACTCACGATCCATTTGATGATCCATCAAACAAAAACGCACAAGAAACCTAGTCTCGTCTCCAAATAGATTCAATCCATAGGATTCGTCTTTTATCTTTGTAATATGATCATTCCCATGAAATAAAACATTTATTGATCATTTTTTATCTCGCTTATATGTTTAATTTCTTTAGAAATCACTTGTTTTAATGTACGACACCTAGTGCAAAACCTGCACATTTTCTGTGAAGCTACTTGATGTGCGAGCACGATCCACAGGCTATAACTAGCCGGATCCCTCATATGAAGGACCCGTGGGATCCGGGCAGACAGAAGTGGATTTGCAGACCTCCACACTTTAATCCATTTCTCTAGACCACATCATACTAGCTAAACATGATACTTTAGGATCACTTAAGTCTTCCTCAAGCTCAGCAGGTCTCACACTCACTCATATTTAACTTAGGATCACATTCAAGGTGTTTTTGATTTATCACTCCACCAAAACACACCATATTTCCGCTCTAATGCTCACACATTGTTCCTCACATCTCAAAACACTTAGCTTGATATTTCTCTCAATTTTAGCAAATTGATTTTAGTCATTCTTACCTCAAAATACGCCAAAAACTAGTTTTTCATTTCTTTTGATTTATTTTCCAAATTTCTTTTTATCATCTGACCTCTAGGATCATTTAACACCACATGACACTCTCAAATTTCTTAGTGTCATCTTTGATCACCCATTGGTACTCATGAAAACCCCATTTTTCTTTCATAAAAGACAATCATTAGCTACCATCAATCATTTCTCTTGATCATTTAAGTCCCTCTTCATTTAAGACACCTAAGAAGACTGAAACACTCAAGATGTATACGTACTAGAGCTTACAAAACATCATTTTCCTTTTTCTTGGCTGTTGAGAGCCAGATCCCTATGTTTAGCCTAGACGGATCCCTCATTGGAGGGAAGTGTGGGAAGGGGCTGCACAGACTCAGCTAATCCTAGCTAAAACAATCATTTCAAGCTTTCCTTGCTAACTTGAACACTCCATCTTGCCTTAATTAACCTCCTTGATCAGTGCAGCTCCAAAGTTGACTCTTGTGCATGCAAATCATTGCATTTTGAAGGATCTTAGTGGTTTAAGCTTTAAATTCACTTACCAATTCCTTTCCTTTATAAACTCCTTTGTTAGTACATCTTAGTCACAATCCTTAACATCATTCTCAACAACTAAAATCCTCTAGTTCACTATCCATTTATCATTTCAATCATAAGGAAAGCTCCTCGTGCTAACTCATCCACCAAAGGACCACCCAAGAAACTTGCTCGGGTTGTTCATGAAATTTCTTCAACCGAATCATTACATGTTAAAATCACTAATGCTAGGATTCCCTCTCAACCAATCAAACCAATCCCTAAAAGGATTGTTCCCACAAAACTACCGTTGCCAAACACTACTATACCTCCTAAACCAAACACCCCTATTTTCACTAAACCATCACCTCTAGTACCTAGAGCCATATCTTTCACCGCTCCACTCTCATCTCCACACCTCTACAACTTAGAGGACTTTCCTTCTAGGCCATCTCATCCTCAGCCATTGCCAACATTCTCCTTAATTAAGAGAATAGTGAAACAACAAAATCATGGTGTTTAAACAACACTAGCACCGGTATCATTTTCTCCATCACCCTCAAATAGTCCATTTTGGATTATGAGGAACCAACAATCGGATCATATGGAAGTAGACACCTCTCTACCACCACAAGCATCCTTGGTTGAACCACCTCCAAATGTCCCTCCACAAATCCCTCCGTCATTTGTGGATCCTCAACCTTCCTCATTCAACCTTCCACCTCAAACCACTCCATTTCTACCACCACCACTTCCAAGCCATGACAAAGATTGTTATCATTGTCAACATGTTGAAGGCTTAATACATGAAGTACGTGACGAACTATGTTTCATGTTGTATCACCTCCTTGAACGTTTCGATGAAGTTAACAAACCTAAACTTCCTTAAGCTTAGGAATTCAAGGTGTTCTAGTATTAGGTTTATCTTAGATTGATTAGGAATCATACTTCATGTATTTATCATTCTCTTAGTTTTAGAGATATGTATATCATTTCTCATGTTTTTATTGAATGAAACTTCATGTTATATGCCATATTGTTGGGTTCAATAAATACCCAAACCCCTTAATCTAGGATTTGAATAGAAAATAGCCCAAGTATTTAGTCCGTTAAACACTAATCGTGTCCTGAGTGCATAGCCTCTCATGAGTCATCTTCGAGGACTTTTCGAGTGCAAGTAGAAAAGTCTCTCCACTCGATGTCAACTTAAAGGGTGAAGAGCGAGTCAAGAAGAAGATGATGGATTAGATGGTGATGACAATAACTCACTTAATCCTAAGACTCTCTCCAACTACTTTGAAGACAAAGCGAAGAAGAAGCAAGGATAAATAGAAAAGAAAGAAGCGGGACAAGGCGGAGAAGTTTGAATCGAGATAAAGAAGTCCTTATCCATAAGTCAACTTTCCCTGAATGGCTAACTTCAAGCTCGGTGTCATTCTTGAGTTATGGAAAGCGACCTTGTCTTTTACTTAGAATAGTCTTTGTAGCAGAGACAAAATACATCAGATATTTTGTCTTTTGTATGATGTCGATTTGTCACTTAGGATAGAGTTAAAACTCATACATGTATAAATAGCATAAGAGATGGAGTGAAAAGATTAAGCTTGAGAATTGTAAAAACACACACACATAAGCCATCTTTTCACTCCTCCAAATACAACAGTTCTGAGATAGCTCATTGAGCTCTAAGAGTTGTGCTTTCGCTTAGCTGAGCTTATAGAGGAGTCACCAAACTTTGTCATTTCAATCCCAAGTACTATTCCGCAAGTACTTGGGTAACGATTCTTGTTGATTTATTTCTAATAAGAATATTATGTTGAAAATTACTTAGTGTGTTTTCTTATGTTAATCTCAGTCATAGTTCACTATTAACTTGTTTTATGTATTTAAACTGTTTTAAACGATAGTGAACGGGGAACAACAAGTGGTATCAGAGCAAGGCTAATTATAAAACTCGTTTTTGGGCCGCTCTAAAAGTTTTTAAATTAGGATCCTAAATGGCTGAAATTGATGTACCCCAACTAGTCGATAAAAGGGGTGGAGCTTATTAAATTTGTTGCCCTAGACTTGAAGTTGGCAAATTCAACAAATGGAAAAGCGAATGCTTTGCTATTTGATTGGGATGGAACCTTATTATATCAAGTGTATAAATGAAGGTCCATTTATCCCAAAGATTCTTTGAAGGGTTGCCCAGACGGCTCAATGGACCTGGATGAAGAAGAGTGGTCAACCAGGGACCAAAGACTCAAAAGTATCATAATATCTTGTCTTCGATGATATTATGGAGTTCGTTATAAGTCGTAGTACGACTAAGCAAACACCGGGATGACCTAGTTCATAGTCATGAAGGACCATCTCGACACCAAGGAAAGCAGGATAATGGACCTGAAACTTGAGTATAACACCTTCGGGGCTAAGGACTCAGAAACTCTCTCTCAAACTTACACCGGATACAAAACTCTTTTAAATGAACTTTCAAATGATGGTGTTAAGTTGTCCAACATGAAATCAATGTTGGTTTTGTCAAGCAGTCTCCACGAGAAGTGGTTGAATTTCTCTTAGAGACTTAGGAATGCTAATCATATCCAAAATCTTGAGCTTCCTGAAATTTATGGGAAATTTGTCTATGAGGAAAACCTCATCAACGACGATACCCGACTTAAAGAAGTCTCGGAAGTCGAAGTCCACACCACCACCTCATCATCAATTTCAACTGCTTTCTTTTCTAACAATGTGGTTCAAGATTTCCAAGAAAACTCGGATGATGAGCCTGATGAGAGATCAAGTGAGGAGTACCTAAATGACTGAATCTTTGAATTTCGGGAAATGGCACTCTTGCTAACTCTCGAAGGTTTATAAAAGAAACAAAGGTTTTCAACGCTAAAACAGCGAAGACACTAAATGCTATAAGTGTCATAAAGAGGCCATTTTGCAAAAGACTGTTTTCAAAACAACTTCGAACCCTCTTACAAACCATCGGGATCTAATCGGTCTTGAGGCTTTAGCAATTTTCAACCAAAATCTATCGGTCTCATCAAAATGTGCAAAACAAATCTGATCTTAACAAAACCATTGATTATGAAGCTAAGTATAAGAAAGCAAAAGCTAAGCTTGCATTGCTTGAGGCCAGTCCCTCGAAACAACAAAAATGTTCAATCTATGCGGGGGTAAAAACAAGGGTCTCGTTCTTTGAGACATGATGAAGAGCCGCCTCATCTCGATGATGAATTGGTGCATGTCGGTGCTTGATGGCCCTCTGAGAAGAGACAAGCTTCTTGTTGGAAAGAATCATGCGAAAATGGAGAATGGGTTAACATCACAATGAAGAAGGTAAACATTTTACTTTCTATGGATGATGACTTGATTGGTCGTCTTACATGAATTATCTAAATGTAGACCTTAAGTTCGTAGAAGAGCAAGGCTGAATCTTTTTTCTCAGTACAACAAGTTAAGTTTTGAATTGAATAAGTGTAGGGATGAATTGCTTATTTTAAAACAAGCAAAGCTTGAGGCAGTCACTTTGCAAATTCAAAACACTGAACTAGTTAAAAGAAATCAGAATCTTCAAGATGAACTTAAAAGGGCAAATGATATTCTTAATAGTTGGACTACTAAGAATCCCGAGGGTCTTTGATCTTCGTGGGTGCCCCTAGTAGCAAGAAGAGAGTCATAGGTGAAGATCATCTCACGACCCTCTCAACAAAGACCGTCTCTAAGCCATTTGTGTTATGCGGTGGCATGATTACAAATATGTTGGTGATCCCAATTCCAATGATTGGATTGAGCGGGTTAATCACGAGAGTAAGCTTCCAAATTTCGATTACGGATGGATTCTTGAGCACGAGCCAAGCTTTTAAGAGCATGCTAGGACTTCACGAGATGATCGGTGGTAATGCTTGAACACATCTCTCGAGTCGGCAGATCCAAACAAGCTTCCACCCGAAATCTCTTGAGGTTGATCCAAGCTCTGAACTTACTCCACTACAATTCAATCCTCATTCACCAAAAGAAAGGTCTGGACTTGGTAGAACCATCCTACAAAGACAAGAAAAACTAATCCAACAAGATTCTACTCGAGACTTCAACATCCTCATTCCAATTGACCAAATTGACCGAACTTGTGAGAAAGCTTCTTGAAAAAATGGAATCCATTGAAAGGTCCACGAACCAATCAAGGAGACAAAGTCGCTTCCTCCGGTTCCTCAAAGTCTAAGTCAACCTCCAAAACAAACAAAAGTGTGAGGCGTGTCATTACACCACCATACCATCGACAATTGTTATAGAATCCTTTTACATGATCGCAAAAGGATGATCACAGGCTAGATCATCTACGATGTCAGTCAAGCAAACTATACCAAAGTTGGTCATCGGTATGCTTCATCCTCCAAAGTTTGCTCCAAAGAATAGAGCAAAACCTTTTCCTCTGTGCCTTTTGTGGGTTTAATGATCATCATCGGGATGATTGTCTCATGAATACATCTTTGTGATATATGCGGTAATCCAACTCATGAGACATCCCAACATGACGGTGTCATTCATGCAAGGAGAAATTCCAAATAACCTAGAGTCAGCTAAGTCATCCTCGGCCTCCAAATGCAAAACACGTGGTAGCCTTTGTGCACACAACCACTGACCATGAGTCGATTGCAAATTTCAGAGAGACCTTGAGACCCAAAGCCCACTAGTAAGTGGGTCACTAAGAAAAACTAATTCAGGTTTACTACTTGTGCGTAGACATGCCGGAGCCTATTTGGCATCTAGGAAACAGTGGATGCTCAAGAAGCATGATCCCAGTGTGAAGGAATATCAGCACAAGTATGTAAAGGAACCAGGGCCCAAGGTAGTATTTGGTGATAACTCATCATGTCCCATGAAGGTTATGGTTCGATAAAAGCTGTAATGGAATAGTTTTCTCTAGAATAGCCTATGTCAATGGTCTCAAATACAATCTCATCGGTGTCAGTCAACTATGTGATGCTAAATACATTGTACAATTCAATGATAAACAAGGTACCATTTTCAATGCCAATAAGGAAGTTGTGTTGATAGCTCCTAGGAGATGATGTTTATGTGCTAGACATGTCAACACTCTCCCAAGATGGAATGTGTCTCTTTGCTAAAGCCACTGAAACTATCAATTGGTGGCATAAAGACTCTCACACTTAAACTTCAAAAATCTCAACAACTTGGCAAAACAAAACAAGGTCCTTGGCTTACCATCCCGGTTTTGCAAAGACAAACCATGCTCTGCCTGTGAAAAGGGTAAACACCACATAGCATCATTCAAAACCAAACAAAATTTCTCCATCAAAAGTTGCTTCATCTCACGCACATGGATCTCTTTGGATCAATGGGTCCCGGATCAATCCAGCATGAGAAGTATACACTTGTCATTGTTGATGAGTTCTCAAGATACACTTGGGTATACTTTCTTTCCAAAAGAGTCAGGCGGTGATACAATAATGTCATTCATCGGGAAGATTGAAAACCGAATGACATTCTTGTTAAAACAAATCGAACCGACAATAGTGTTTGAGTTCATAAATCAAGAGCTTGAGAGTTTACTGATGAAAATGGAATTTCTCAAAATTTCTCATCTCCATATACCCACGAACAAAATGGGGTTCTTTGAAAGGAAAAACAGAACTCTCATTGAGGTCGCTAGAACCATGTTGAATGGCTCGAGCTCTCTCAAAGCATTTACGGGTGACGTCAAAGCACGTTACACTCAAAACAGGTTGATCATTGTCAAAAGACATAACAAAACCCCATATGAGATCTTCAAAGGTAGACTTCACGACATCGCTATTTTCATGTATTTGTATGTCCTGTGTTCATTCATAACCACAAGGATCATCTAGGCAAGTTTGATGCAAAGGCGATGATGGATACTTTTAGGCTACTCAACGATCTCCAAAGCCTTCAGAGTATTTAACACAAGGAGACAACAAGTTGAGGAAACCTTTCATGTCACCTTTGATGAAAGTTCTGAAAGCATCGGTTCACTAACACCTTAGTGGAGGAAATAGGAATTGATGACTCATCAAGATATCCTCCTGATGAGTTTACCACTTAATTCAATTCCTCATATCAAAGGCGATCGCGACATCTCATATTATGTATTACCTCACAACCTACCCCAACCAATAATCAGTGAATTCATTGATAATCTATCAGTCCAGAGGATAGGTAACACCGAACCAACTATTGAGGATCACGTGATTCATGAAACCCAACCGAGCGGACATCATAACGGATGCTCAAAATGAATCATTTGCTCAGAACCAATCTCACTCCTGAACTTCCAGGTGACCTCATCAAACTTCAGATCTAGACCACAAAGTAAGTGGACAAGATCTCAGGACAATGAGCTTGTAAACATCATTGGTGAACCCACTGAGGGCATGCTCACTAGAAGCATGGGCTAGTCTAACTGCACTTGACCAATGAATGTCTATATCTGATTACCTATCGATATAGAACCCAAAAGTCCTTGAAGCTCAAAACACCCAATTTGGGTTCAGCTATGCAAGAAGAAGCACCAGTTTGATAAAAAACAAGGTCATGACCTTGATCAAATGTCCTCAGGATGTCATTGTCATAGGAATGAAGTGGGTTTTCGAAACAAAGCTGATGAAAATGGCACGTCATTAAAACAAAGCTAGGCGGTAGCCAAAGGTTACAGTCAACAAGAAGGCATTGACTATGATGAGACATTTGCTCTGTTGCAAGAATGGAAGCCATCGGGATCTTCCTTGCTTATGCAACATACATGAACTTCGGGGTCTACCAAATGGATGTTAAAAGTGCATTCTTAAATGGTGATCTCAAGGAAGATGTGTATGTTCAAGGCAACCTCCAGCTTTGAGAGTAGTGAATTCCGACTATGTCAAAGCTTGACAAAGCCCTCTATGGACTTAAACAAGCTCCCGGGGCATGGTATGAAACTCTCTCGACCTTCGATCAAAACAAGTTTGTCGAGGAAAGATAGACAACACACTGTTTGTCTATAGAACCCAACAAGATGTGATACTAGTCCAAGTGTATGTTGATGATATCATCTTTGGCTCAACAAACTACAAACTTTGCAAACAGTTTGAAAAACTAATGACAAGGAAGTTTGAAATGAGCATGATGGGGGAACTTACATACTTTCTTGGACTACAAATCGGGCAACGATAAAGGAATATCCATCAATCAAGAGAAATACACCAGAAATCTCTTGAAGAAATATGAGATATTTGACTATGCCTCAGTGAAGACACCAATGGTCCCACCTAACAACCTTGGACACGATCTCAGCGGCAAATCAGGTCAATCAAACTCATTTCAGAGGGATTGTTGGATCGCTGATGTATCTAACCGCTACTAGACCAGACATACAATTTTCGATGCGTTTAATAGCAAGATATCGGTCCAATCCCAAAGAATCTCACCTCACAGCAGCCGAGAATACTCGGTACGAAGGGAACCCCAAGCCTTGGACTTTATTATCCAAAATGCTCACGGTTTGATCTCAAGGGTTACTCGATTACGATTATCTTGGCGCAACATGGACGAAAAAGTACCTCGGGGTCTTGTCAATTTATTGGAGGAAAATCGGTGTTGGAGTGCAAAGTAACAATCATGGTTATGTCCTCATTTGGTGAATATGTAGCTAGCTGCGCGAGGATGTTGTGCCAATGTTTTATGGATGAAAAGTCAACTCAGTGACTACGACATCCATTACAAAATGGTGCCCATCTTCTGTGATAATACCAGTGCTATTGCAATCTCCAACAACCATATCCTCCACCAAAGAACCAAACACATTGATATTAGATATCACTTCATCAGGGATCACATAATGAAAGGAGACATAGAACTTCATTTCATCCCTACTTGAATATCAATGCGTGATATCTTCACCAAACCTTGGATGAACCCACCTTCAAGGCGAAAGCTGAATTGGGAATGCTTGACATTGAAAGTCAGGTATCTGAAAACCAATCTCGGTAAGTTCTCTGAAATGGTTCATCTCTGACACCAAAATAAACCTCTCACTGAATGAGTAAGACTCATTCGGGGTCCCTGACACTTGACAAAGAGCATTGAATAAGTAACTAAATGATCCAAGTATCGGTTACTTTAATGTCCTAGGTTGGTAACTATGTCAATTTAATAAAGGAATATATGTCTCTTTGTCTTATTGTCATCCCACTTGGAATTTAATGCCTCTCACAAAAGAATATCAAATTGATATTTTATCTCTGCAAAAGTGTACTTTCACTTTTGCATTTGCATTCCCCTTGAAAAACGGGATTTTTCTTGGGTAATGGAGTGGTAGCATTAAATGTGGAAATTCAATTGCCTTTCAAAAACCAACTCTTAATATTCCCATTTGGGCACAAAACACCCCTCTTATCACTCTATAAATACCCTCTTCAAACACAAACAAACACACACAAATCTTTTACGCAACAAAACTCACCAAATCATTTCAAAAAAAACATTTGTGTGCTCAAAAACTCTTTAAACCTATTTTGGAAAACCCTTCTTGTAAACATTTACAAAAGTTTTTCATCACAAACTTGAAGAGATCTAAATACTTTTGTTCTAGTCAAAACATTTCTTATATCCTAAAATCTTTGTTAATGGAAATGACTAGAACATAATCTCTCCAGTTTGCTTCTCAATGGGTAGGGGATCTTACTAATGTTGAATTTAAAACAAATAATGTCATAGAAAATTTTGAATATCACGAAAATGTCCCAACCTATAAAGACATTATAAATTTTTTATTCAACAGCCCACTCAAAACGGCCTTTGTAAATGTCCTCAAGATTGTACCCAAACTACCTCGGGAGTTTTGGGCTACACTAGAGCCTTTGACCCGACACCTTCTATCTTGATGAGAATAACCTTAGACCACTCGGAGTATCTCATCGGGTTCAGTCTTAATGGGGGAAACAATACACCTGGATTTCAAAAGCGTTTTGCACTACAACAGGGGTTAGATTATAACAAAGGCATTTATGTGCCCATCCGAACCCTCCACAGTGAAGGATGGGTTAAAACAAATCGTTTTAGATCCAACTTTTTGGACAAGACCCTAGTCACTAAAAGCTCATTCCCCGTGGCTTGGAGGATCCTCTTCACTTTTGTGATTCAAGTCCTCGGCGGGAACCACTCATCCACTGAACAAGTTAACTCTATTCAGTTGATGATGGCATACTTTTTGATGAATGGGGTCATCGTTGTGACATAGGGAGATCATTTACGATGATCTCGTAGAACTCTGAGCAAAAATAGGAGTATGTTTAGTATCCTAGGTTTGTCTCTTGTGCTCTGCAATCGTTCTGGGTTCAAATTATACTCAGGATGAAAAATTTGGAAATTTACATGGCATCCTGAGCCCTTCAAATTTTCAAAAGAACCCATCCCTCGTCACTCCCATTGAATTGATGGCCCACATGATTTTTGTAAACAATCAAAGTGGATCGATGTCTCCAAACCCTGCTCCTAAAAAAAAAAGGGAAGTCTCAGATCCGGGACTAAGACTAAACCAAAGTCTCGGGCCACGAAGCTTAAGGAGCACGACTGCCTTAAGAGGCACAAAAAGCCCGGTGGACCAAAAGACACCCTGACGGCAACAATCACCCGGTGGACAACGAAGGACACCTGATACATCACAGTCGGTGCCCTTGGTCACACCTACTACTCTCCAAGATCCAGGAGGAAACATAGAACCCGGGTAGGGGAGCGCCTTCCACAAAGCCCAAGTGATGACATTAGCAAATCCAAGCCTTTGTCCGAGGGCACACGATCTCTCCCAAAGACTCGAGATGGACTCAAACAACCCGTGATAGGGATACAACTATCATGACTCGCTAAAGGCAGGAAATGCCCACCGGTGTCTCGTGGGTCACTTGGGGACAAAGACTTCGGAGGAAAGGAACAACCGCCCGATACGGAACCCACAACCAATCGACTCCGTGAAGGCACTGGGAAACGCACCGATGTCCGAGGGTCAACGGGGACAAAGACTGAGAGGATATAAACCACCCACTGATATGGAACCCATAACCAACCCCTTGCTCACAATTGCTGATGTCACCGGGATATTATTCTCTGAAGATGAGCTCGTGAGATGATGATGAAATCTTATCACTGAGAAGAAATGAACGCTGAGGTTCAAGCTGAACAAAAGCCTCACTGATCCAAAGGAGCTTCTTGAATCCCCATTCCAACATGATGATCATGCTTCTAAATCCTCTGCTCGATGAATTCAAAGAGTTTGACAATGTTCTTCCTCCTCACTGAAAGGTAGTTGGCTTAGTGGATTACCAGGGCTTCAAGGAAGCTATACTCAGGGGTTACTAAAACACTGTGGGAACAACATACTGAGGCTGCTGCAACTTATGCTCGATCTTAAAGGCAGGTTAGGGCTTCATGAAAATGTTCATGAGCCAGAGATCGATGTATGACAACATTCATAAACCGGATGAAAACATGGCTAAATTCCTGCATCTTCGGGTGTAGGTACCACAATAGATGAAATCGGGAGTTTGTCAAAGAAGACCCAGCAACCAACTCTAAAGTCTTGAAAGCTACTGAGGTGTACCTAAAACAATCCTCAAACCTCACTGAACTGCTCAATATGCTCAAGTCTACAAATGTTCGGGGTCTTCCATCCTCACCCAGTCTCTTCAAGCTACACTTGGACTCTTTGAATACTGCAGGTGGCTACTTTGGCTCGCATCCTCATCTACTGGCCTGGAATCTTGGGCCAAGAATGACTGCTCTTGAAATTTCACAAGCTAATTTGGAAGCAAAAGTCACGGTATTCAACTGACACCTCGAGACATGAAGGCAATGATCACGAGATTTATCAAGCCTTCAAGGGTCAAGCGCTCCGTCCCCCTCATCACCAACACCAACTCTTGCCCTCACTGACACTACGGCAACAGTTGAGGGGGAGAATATTGCTGAAGAAACTCTCTTCACAGCTGAGGGGAGCCAACATCATCGATCTCTGAGCTCAGACATCAACATCACCACCGGTCACGAACTCCCATCTCATCCATCCCACCAACATCATCATCAACAACACTGACAGTTATCACAACAACACCACCCTTGGTTGCATCATCTTCTTCGGGCCGGGACAAAGGCAAAGGCATAATGGACGACTGCTGAGCCTGAGAAGATTCCCTATAAAATCGCGACCTTGAATACTGCACTCCACCTCAACAAGTGAGTAAACATCTTGATAAAGAAGAAAGAAGATTGAAACTAGCTGAGGAAGAGAAAAAGAACAGAGAAGCAGCGAAGGTAGTCTGAAGAAGTGAGAATATGGGATTAGATGCAAGCAAGCTCCCAAAGGGTCGGCGGACAAAAGTTCAAGGATGCTCGAGCGCTCAAATGGGCGCAATGAGAAAGCAGTATGAAGAAAAAAAGAAAGCTGAAGCTCTCGGGGAAAGCGAGAATTGAGGAATACAAGCTGGACAATGAGCAGCCGAAGGCTTCCGGAAAAAATCACTGATGTCAAGATTATTCCCAACACCAAACCATTGGCTATGAATGTTTACAGAAGGGATGACAAAAGACACTTTGAGGTTCATGATCCCTTAAAATTCAGTGACTTTGGGATCACTGAACTTGATGAACTTGGTCCGATCATTGGAAAGAAGCAAAATAAGGTGGTCAAGGAGCTGATGAAGATGCTTAGCAAAAGATATGAAAGGCTGAGGGATGCACCGGCCCAACTGGGAATCAAACCTGCCTTGGCGCACCACAAGGATCTCAACCACAAACATCCACGGCAAAAGGAAGAGAGTTGAGTTCCAACCTCGAGATTAAAGTGCTCGGACTGGAGTGTAATAGGGAGCTACCTAAAGGGGTTAAATTTGTGAATTGTCTAGTGATTGAAGAGCCTGAAAGAGGGCTATTTCACATTGATGTCTATGGAAACCCAACATTTCAAAGATGGAGTGATATTGATCAGGTGGTGTAGGCTGTAATGATCGCTATATTCCAGTGGCCTCAGATCCAATCCCAGGCAAATATCGGGTTACGCCAAGACCTAATTGCCAAGATAAGAGACCATCCTGACAGAGAAACACTCATCACCAAAAAGGTCAAGCTTGAAGCATTGGGAATCCATCGGGACTGACATCATTTTGTTTTATCTTTTGTATTAGTGATAGGAACTATGTAATCTAATCAATAAACGATGTATGTTTTATTCATTTACTCAGTGTTCCTTATTGTATTCATTAGTACATTCAATGTAGGAAGAAGCCATTTGCTCACCTACACTGATCAACCACTTAGGCTATTTGTATATCCAAATAGGGGCATTGGGTTCAATAAATACCTAAACCCCTTAATCTAGGATTTGAATAGAAAATAGCCCAAGTATTTAGTCCGTTAAACACTAATCAGGTCACTGAGTGCATAGCCTCTCAGTGAGTCATCTTCGGGACACTTGATGCAGTAGAAAAGTCTCTCCACTCAAGTAGGAACTTAAAGGGTGAAGGCTGAGTCAAGAAGAAGATGATGGATTCGATGAGTGATGACAATAACTCACTAAATCCTAAGACTCCTCCAACTACTTACGAAGACAAGAAGAAGAAGACTGAAGGATAAATAGACTGAAGAAAGAGCGGACAAGGCGAGGAGAAGTTTGAATCGAATAAAGAAGTCCTTATCAACATAAGTCAACTTTCCCTGAATGGCTAACTTACAATCTTAGTGTCATTCTTGAGTTATGGAAAACAACCTTGTCTTTTACTTAGAATAGTCTTTATGGAAACAGAGACAAAATACATCAATATTTTGTCTTACGTATGATGTCGAATTTGTCACTTAGGAATGATTTAAAACTCATACATGTATAAATAGCATAAGAGATGGAGTGAAAAGATTAAGCTTGTGAATTGTAAAAACACACACACCCAAGCCATCTTTTCACTCCTCCAAATACAACTTAGTTCTGAGATAGCTCGAGTGAGCTCTAAGAGTTGTGCTCGAGACTTAGCCTTTGAGCTTAGAGAGGAGTCACCCAACTTTGTCATTTCAATCCTAAGTACTATTCCGCAAGTACTTGGGTAACGTATTCTTTGTTGATTTATTTCTAATAAGAATATTATGTTGAAAATTACTTAGTGTGTTTTCTTATGTTAATCTCAGTCATAGTTCACTATTAACTTGTTTTATGTATTTAAACTGTTTTAAACGATAGTGAACGGGGAACAACACATATGGTCTTGAGAAAATTTTTGTTACCTTAATACATAACTCTTGTTGATACTGATACCACATTTTACATCTACATTGCTGTCATAAGTATGCAGGCAGACGGATCCTTGACTTTTTCCTACACATATCCCTCCCAAGGAGGAACCATGGGATCCGTGCAACAGAAGACCTTTTTATTACTAATTTGAGTCTCATTTGCAGGAAATTATGCATCATATACTTGTTCTCTAACCTTTGTTTTGTGGATTTTCAATATAGAAATGAAGACTTTGACACCCTCAACAAGGGGGAGTTTCTTATCAAAGCAAAACATTGCAAAAATGCTTGCAATACTTTCACATAGGATTACATTACTACTTGACATCCTCCTTACAAAGGATCACTCGTCAAGGGGGAGCATGTTTGTCAAAAAGACGAAACCATTTGCAAACAAAATTGCAAAACACTCGCTTAGTCTTCCTAATTATTTGATGCCCTCAATAAAGGGAAGCACCCATCAAGGGGGAGCTAAGACAAGAATTCTTCTCTTCTCTTACTCTCTATTTTTCATATTTTTACTTTTCACATGTTTTTCTTAAAACAATGTGTTAGTTTCTTTTCGACGCTCTTTTTGTTTCGACAAAAAGAGGGAGAAGAGAGTAAAAACTCCAATTCAAACTTTTACGAATTTTAGTTTTTCCTTAAAATAATCTTATGTTTTCTCATCAACAAAAAGGGGGAGATTGTTAGTACAAATAAGCCGTAAAAACGTTTATTTATATTTTACGATCTTCTAATGTTTTGTCGATAACAAACGTAAAATCATTTTAACGAAACAAGTAAAATACGTAAATAGTTTGAGCCAATAGTTTACTAACACACTTAATTTTCATATAAAACACTAAACAAGTAATAGCGTTTACATTTTATAGAAATGTATATGTACAACAACTAGTGTTTACATAATATGGATATGTACTTATATATACTTAGTATATATATTGTAATGGGTAATGTAATGGGTAAAAATCTAAGTACTTGACCTATTGACTAGATACATTGAATGTAGTTGGATAAAACCCAAAGTCCATGACCCATACCCATGGAGCTTGATCCATAACCCATGACCCATTACATGACATCATGCATGAAGTCATGTTGGGTATTATCCATGACCCATGGACCTAAACAATGACCCATGATCCAATGTCTAGATACATTGTATCCAATTTGGTACCCATGACCCCAAATCCATGACCCATGATCCATGACCCACAACCCAAATAAGGAGGAGCGTCCACGGATCCCTAAGATTACACTGGATGAATCCCTCATGTAAGGGATCCATGGGATCCAGGGAACAGTAGAGGTTTTTGCCTATAAATAGTGAGCCATTTCTTCATTGTAACTCACCTCTTTTACACATACTCTCTCTTAGTATTGTTAACTCTCTAACCTCAGATCCAAAGGATCTTTCTATGTAGTTTTGTGTTTGTGTGATTCTCTAGGTTCTTCTTAAAGGCGAGATCCCCACCTCTTGAAGTCGAGCAAGCTCAAGTCCATGAGTTGCCAAGCTTCGTCATCATCAAGATTACTGAAGTGATCTTGCTGATAGTTCTTTCCTCCCTCCTAGAAGTGTTGTGATGAAGGCATTAGTGAAAGGTTCCAAAGGTCCGTGTCGAAGGCATTAGTGAAAGGTGCCAAAGGTCCGTGTCAAAGGCATTAGTGAAAGGTGCCAAAGGTCCATGTCAAAGGCATTAGTAAAAGGTGTTGAAGGTTCGTGTCAAAGGCATTAGTGAAGGGTATCGGAGGGTCGTGTCACAGGCATTAGTGAAAGGTGCCAAATGGTCGTGTCGAAGGCATTAGTGAAAGGTGCCAAGGGTGTACAATTGATGTGGTGCATCGATATACAAGATAGTTAGTTTGGGTTAAAGGATATTGATATCCTTGATGATGTTGTAATAAGGAGTGTGTCTCCTTTGGATAGGTGTTGTGTAGTGTTGGGTAGTAGTTCCTCCTTTGTAATGGAACTCGGTATCTACCCTTGTATCGGATAAAGTGTAGGCGACGTTGTGATAGATTTGGTTCTACCTCATAGAAGAACCCAGTGTCTAGCCTTGTACCGGATAAAGAGTAGGCGACGTTGTGAGGGCTTCTCCGCCACAAGGAGCTTGTGTTGTGTAGTGCTTACCAATTCTTGAGTAGGTGACTCGGGGAGTGGAGTAGGGCAAGGAAGGTGTCCTTGTAGTCGAACCACTATAAATACTCGTGTCGTAGTTTTGTGTTTCTTACTCTTTACTTTTGCATTACTTATTTATATACTTATCTATCAACATCCAACATACACATTAAATAGATTGACATAAGTCGATCTGAATAGTTTAAAACAAAGTTTTAATCGGTAAAACTAATCAAACCCCCCCTTCTAGTTTTCCACAACTTGTTAGTACTTGCATACTTACAGGTTCAACTCGAAGAATGGTAGCCCGTGGCAACAAACCCTTGTTACTGCTGCTACACACTTGCACTGACATACCATACGACACTCATGTAGATAGATCATAATTGTTGTCAAGACCTTGGGAATTTGGAGAAGCTCTATCTATAGTACATGAAAAAATGTTGGCATTAACATATTGATACGTCAATATGTTTAATTAAAAGTTTGGACACTAAAAATAAAATGACATGTACACATACATTCACGTGTACAGCAACACCGTTGGTTAAAGGAACCTTCAACATTGACGCTAGTCTGTACTACGTTCATGGCTATTGTAGATACTATCCTCGCACTGCCTTCAACTGGCTTGCTGGAATGAGTCACTGGTAAGAAGGCAAGAATGAATTACATTTAGCCGAAAATCATTATAGTTACGTACAACGAATAAAGTCCCATACTTGAGTGGGCACCACGCGATCCGTATAGTAAACTGAAAAAAACCACACTTTGGGACTGCATAAACATCATTTTTATCTTCGTTGGTTCTTTTATTTGGTTGTGGGAATGGCTGAAGAGCAGCACTTCTGGGCTCAGATCTGCAAATGGAGTCTGGGTAGAAACACCCTGATTTCATTATGGCTGCAAACCAACCCGGTTGCATCCTATAAGTGACCATCATTTAACCGGTGTAGATGAACTTGGACACATTCCATGAATATTTACCAATCGCAACACAGCCTATGAACACACCCTATGAACAAGTCCCTTGAACACACTCACTGAACCAACACATTCAACCCGATAACTAAAGTCACTCTTAGATAGGACCCCACCATCCCCTAATCACACACCTTGAACACACCCCTTGAAACACACACACTGAAACCTCAATATGCATTGATTTTCAGTTCGCAGTATAAGGCTCAGATTGATTAGTTATCTCAAAAAGCGAATACATTTGGCATGGCTGCAAACGTGATAGTTTGCCCCGCCAAGACACGGAGTTTCACGGCTTTAATGAAAACCGCTCAAATTCATCATTGCCTCTTTTAACCAATATCATCAACAGTTTTGTCTAACAGTAAACATAAGCGACCTTAATTTCCAAATTTAGTATATATAGAGGATATACCCGCCAATGGCTGCAAGCTTAGCAACCTTAATTTCCAGGCGGTTTGACAATTGAAGAAAGCGGGTACATCCACCATGGCTGAAAATCTAATAATTTGCCCCGCCAAGACATGGATGATCACAACTTTAATCAACGGTCAAAGCTTTAATCGATCTTGGTCATATTCATCACAGCCCCTTACAATCAACATTACCATCATTTTCATGTCACCTTGGCTGCAAGTCTAATACTTTGCCCCGCCAGGGCTGCATATCAGTCTAAGTGTGTAACTGGCCACACATGGTTGATGCAAATGATTTCACCCTTGCTCGGATGCAACCGAGCACATTTCGAACAAATCACCTTTCAAATTGGGCCTTTTTCAATTATGTTATGAGAGATAGATGCGGGAACACCCATCTGTCAACAACCAAAAACACCATAAGAAGTGTAGGATCTGCCTATAACTTTTATAGCTAACTACATTGCTTTCCCAAAAACTTCCTATGTAATTTTTATAACTGCTTAAACTAAAAACATATTCCTCCCCAACAAAAAATAATCTTTCATCCCAAAAGCTCTCATGAACCAACAAAATCTTTCTTCCAAACCCTTTCATACGTTCAAACCAATCATGACACATTCAAAATTGAAACGTAAAAACAAAATTACCGCAAAAAAAGTGCACCTCGAATTCTTAATCCCTTCTTGAAGCAAATAAGCTCATAAGCCAGGTAAATAAGCTAATCCAAACACCCCCTAACAAAACAACAAAATCCACATTAAAAAAAAAGTTTTAAACTAAGGTGGTTTATATTAAATTTGTATAAGTAAATCAGTTATAATTGACCTTCTAATCAACGATTAAAAGCCTAACTCAATAAAACTATAAAGAAAATCAGTTATATTAAAATAAGTTTTGGGAAAATGATACTAACTTCCATAACCCCGTTTCTGATTAGCAGCAACAAAATCAACACCATCGAAGCTCAAAACAGATTCCCCAACCCAAAATAGAACTCAGCGATTCTCCATGGATATCGCCATTTTTTTTGAAGATTTTTTTTCCTGTGATATCACTGCCGGTAGTTTCAATTGTGATTTGTTGTATAACCCGAACAAACAAATGGGTTTGCATCTGGATCTGTGGAAGAAGATATGACTGGGTTTGAGTGATGTAGGCAAGAAGATTCAAGAATAATGTGGGTACTAATGGCTCACATGTATATGTTGATAACTAAAGTTGAAAAATACATTTTTGAAACATTTAGCCTTGAGAATATAAAGCTTATTTGACCAATAGCTTAAAACATTAACATTATCTTTTCATCACTTCTTTTTCCAATGCTTATTGAAAAAGGCATTTCTTTTTCACCGCTTCATTTAATTATTAGAATAACCTCATTATTTATTATTAGTTTTTCATTCCAATATGTAAATATTTCACGTTATTTTACAAAATACAACTAAATCTATATTATCAAAAGTTTTTCTTAAAACAAACTACTAATTTTTCTTTTCGCCAAACATATTAGTAGTAGCAGTGTATATTAGTTGTAAGCAAATTTTTTTGTAAAAACATTTCGTAACATAGCTGTAGGTGTAGGTGTAATCATAATATGTAAAAGAACTCTTAAATGTTCAACGATTCTAAATGCTAATTCGTGATGCGTTTGAAAATATTGTTGGAATCACTCCTAAACCATATTTCAAGTGTTAGTGATTCATATGTAATAGTTAGCTTAATATGGCTTATATGTTAGCAATCAAGGCTAGGCTTATGTAGAAAGCCCATAAGCCTAGGCCAAGCCCAATAAGTAAAAGGATGGGAACTTGGTGTGTTGCCCTAGTTCCCTCCTATAAATACCTTTGTAATACCCTCACTTGAGGTTTTGTTGTTCATTTTATCTTTCACTTTACGCATAACCTTTCTTCATTTATATTCGTGTGTGTGATAACGTGTTCAACCGATCTCTTCTTCATCTATTTCTTATATTGATGCTTGTGTTACTAAGATGGGAACCTAACAAATAAACATTACGCAATGCTCACCACTCTTAAATGTCTTTAACGCGGCGGGGGTGTGCCGAGATATAGCCGTTAGTAAGTTGATGCCAGATAAACATAGTTGCATAAGATCAACACTGTTGCCTGTGTTGCAGTTTTTAACCGATAACATGGTGTCAACTATGCATACTTCTTTCTTTCGGGCTATTTGAAGAAAATACAGTTGCTGAAAGCCAATAGTTTCCATCCTTTTAGTTCATTTGACATGTATTTCTGTTGGGTCAAAAATTGACCAAATCACCCTTAACAAGGATTTGAAAATAAAATAGCCTAACTCACTAAATAAATAGTGAGTGACTCACTGATAAAGAAATCAGTGAGTGTTGTTTATTGCTATTTACTTACTGATGCGGTGTCACTGAGTAAAGCATATGAGCTATAAACAACACCAGTGTCACAGAGATTTGACAAATATCTCAGTGACTCTGAAGACGCTATCTCTACAAGCAGACCGAAGAATATGGGCGGGAACTTCCAAAAGAGAAGTCAGACAAAGTACAAGACATTACCATAGAAGTGGAAATATTGTGATGACACCTTCAAAAGGATGGTTGGTGCTTTTTCAAAAGATGAAGATGAAGATGGACCACATAATGGACCATATCTCACCATCATCACATGTCTTTGTATTTTAGTTCCAATATAGAGGTGTGTATTGTAATAGAGATAGGTATGTATCCTAAACAAACACATAATACTTAGTATTAGTTGATAGGATCATCCTCTGATAGAATCACAAGCATAACTTGGATCAATGAGAGTTTATTTGTCATTCAATGGGGATAATATACCGAAATTATCCCCGTAGAAAGTTGAGGATGTTATCATGTAGTCGAGTTGATATTGAGAAATCTTGTAACTATTGTTTATCTTTATTAATGAACTTGTTCTTCATTATATCAAGAATTACTCAATTCTTTAGACCAACAAGTGGTATCAGAAATCTTGTAACTATTGTTTATCTTTATTAATGAATTGTGAAAAACACACACAAGCATCTTTTACTTCTCCAAATACGACTATGTCCCTGAGATAGCTCAATGGAACCTGAATAGTTGAGCTTAGACTTAGCCTAAGGTTCGTGAGGAGTTACACCATACTTGTCATTTCAATCCCAAGTACTATTCCGCAAGTACTTGGGTAATGTATTCTTGTTGATTTGTTTTAATAAAGAATATAAACGTTGAAAATTACTCTGTGTTTTATCTTGTTAAAACCTATCTTTATGTGCTTTACTTCAGTCATGATTCACACTTAGTCTTTATAACTGTTTTTAGCTATCTGTGAAACGGGAACAATAGTTTCCCAATGTCAGATATCAATCTTTTAGATGTAGCCTGAAACTTATATATAAACATGTTACTCCTACATAAAATGCGGGTACAATGACTCGATAGAAATACAATCTACGATAAATATACGAAAACAATGTCTATAAAGACGTAACATCTAAAGTATGGAATACTCGTTAATAACGGGTTTCAAGTTTTGTACTTAAGAGTGCCTCCTGATCAATGGTACGTGTATTTGCTTTAACGCTTAAAATCTATATATCACGTCGCGAATAATTCATTAAAAGCACCTTATTTCAATCATAAAGCATCCCCTATGACTATCACTTGTCCATGATTCTATGGTCGATAGTATTATCTATAGGTAGATTGAAGAAAGTAGAGCCATACATTTACAAATAAAATCCAATAAAAATCTTAAAACCGGCTACAGATACGCAGATGTGTAATTGTTGGTGTTAAGAAACCATTTTCAGTACCTCTGTTGCAAGAGGATTAGTAATCTGCAACACACCGTCAATCGCGTTATACTTATCTCTGAAGCCTCTTAAAACTCATAAATGCTTCCAAGCTTTGGACACGAGTTAGTCAGATCCCTATTCCCGTCAACGTCCTACACTGCATTCTGCTTTTACCGGCTCGGAAACCACAGCGGCATGCACTTTCCACACTACATCAATGAGTAAAACATTAAATCCCGCGTACCAACTAACCAACAACACAAAACACTAAAGTTCGTTCAACACTAATGTAGCAGAATCAAACTTCAGTTAGAAAAAAAAAGATTACCAGAACCACCTGTGATCGTAGAGGTTCCTGCTCAGTTTTCACTCTCTGCTGAACCATTATCCTACGTATATGACCGGCCAGGAAACAAACTCAACCTGCCGCTGGTTTATACCCAATTCGAAGTTGGTCATACAAGCAAAGCTGGAAGGCGACAAAAGGCAAGACTCGCAGTAGAAAAGAATTATACTTCTGCAATTTCAAGAAACCATTTATACATCATATAATCTAGCAAAAATGGGAATGGATGAGAAGGCGCGTAAGTCTTTTTCAATGCAGTTGTGTAACATATTGGATTTCATAAACACATCATATCATATCAAATGGGGCATATAGTTTAGAGGTTTTAGAGAGATAGAGTAGGATGGGAGCCTTTCTAGAGAGAGAAAGTGAAAGAAAACATGGAAGGTTAGATTAGAATGAAAGGTCCAACCCTCTACCTTGGGAGGTAGAGGGTATTTATAGTTACATACTACACGTCCTCCTTCGGACTGTGGATCAGGCATACAGTGGGTAAAGACCCGTCCTTCGTCCACGGAATTACACTACGCTAAACTAAACTAATAACTAACTAATAAACTAATAAATAACGATATGTCTACGAGCTAACTTATGCTAGATTATATTTGGGGTGACCGACTCTTCACTATGAAATTTCTATTTCCTAACAATCTCCCCCTAAGGGAGGTCACCCCATGTTTTACATTTCGAATCCTAGCATTCTAGTTTGTCTTCAGTTCTGAGCTCGTAGACATGAATTCTTCACTCCACAATCTTTGTGCTTTAGAAATGACGCTTCATAGTCCACATATTTTGTACTTTCAGTAGAAGTCTTTGAACTGATCCACATCTTTGATGATCTTCGAGCTTTCTTCGAGATCATCAGCCACAGTAAATATCTGGATCACCTTTTGTTGTGTTGCCATCATGTGATGTTGTGACTTTTGGACCGACATGCTCACACTTTTTGGATCATGACATCTTTCCATTAGAGTAGCGGAAGCTTTACTGGTTCATGATATTTGCAGCAGCGTAGCAGAAGCATAGTATAAAAAATATCAGAACCAGGTTATGTAGATATGCACCAGTCATGATTTCTTCGATTAAGTGTGGATTCTGTGAGCATGCGGCTTTGGATTG
Organism: Chrysanthemum makinoi; assembly: GCA_910596185.1. NCBI lineage: Eukaryota > Viridiplantae > Streptophyta > Magnoliopsida > Asterales > Asteraceae > Chrysanthemum > Chrysanthemum makinoi. The sequence continues at coordinate 193,464,006 of OU343223.1, forward strand.
ACTCCTCAATTCTGATCAGCTGCAACCGTCCAAATGTACCTGCAAACAAAAGTTAGCAATAAAATACACGAAAGTGTCTTTGATCACTTTCGTTGAATTGAGGTACACGGCCCATGGTTCCTCGTTGATCAGTACAAGTACTGCCTGTGATCAGGTATAATTCCGAAGAATCTCCTTGACAGGGTTTCGCAGCTATTCTAGATGTTCTCAAACCAGAACGTCTCAAAGAAGACAACACGAAGTGAGTGAACCAGCAAATTGAGATTTACTGATTGATAGAAAATGATTTGAAAACAATCGCGTATTGCTTAAGATAAAGAGTTTTTCAATACGACGAAGGTTTAGAAGAAGAAATCAATTTTCAATCATAAATACCCTTTTATTTTGAAAACATAATACACAGTCGTAGTGCTAGAGAAAATAGTTTTTGAGCACAACGACCGTTTTTTCAAAGGTATCCATCAATCCTTTTTCTGGACCAAGGTTGATTCAAGATTGAATTGCCCCATTGTTTCTATCCAGTTGTCACAAGCTAGATCTTTTGCAATATCTCACATGTCACCCACCAAGAGCTTGTTTGATGTTGGCTCTAGAAGGATTTCCATCTTCATCGTGAATATTTTCATATCACTCGGATGTTCTGGCAATACCACAAGGATAAAGCGTAGGACTCTTAATATATTCTTACTTTCTACATTGTGTGAAACAGCAAGTCTTCATGAATTTTGTATCCTAATGAGATATTGTGAATGATCTCTTGGCTCTAGACTCAATAGTGCACATTTGGTTTCCTATATCGGAGACTAGGGAGAGGGTCTCCTTCTTCAATATCAAAAATCTCTAAGAGAAAGTCGATAGATTATGTCGGTTCCCCGTGAGAATGAAACAAGCCCTTTTAAGAGGGACTTGAGTAGCTTGAAAAGTTTAGTACAGTGCGTCACTGGGTCCATGATATCTTGTCTTCAATACCAGTGTTACCTTAGTAACCACGAGTAGCATATGTATTGAACCCGGTTTCTGCCCTAAGGTTGAATTATTTGAGGGCTATTTATTTTCACCCTTTTTCACATTCAATTCCTTTTCATTCTTCAACCCCTTCAGTGCTTACCGAGACTTCATTACTAGAACCTTGTTGGGTTTATTCCAGTTCTAGCTCTGTCTCAGTCGGCACTCTTCCCATATTCTCATTTTCTCCTTTTTTTCATCATACCTAAGGACACTAAACTATATTGTGGATTGTCCTTGGGTAGATCCCTCCGGCTCTGGCGGATCGTGGGAACTAATACCTAACCTCACCATCCTTATAACTCTATACTTAAAGTAAAATGGTCGGTCTTTTGGTACAGTTCATTCCTTTTTGAAACCAATTGAAGAATCATTTGGAAAAATCAATCAAGGTACTTGTGATATAAAATCAAAGCATTTTGTACCTTAATTGTTTTGATCATTTAGAAAACCTCCCCCTCAACATGTGCATATGATTTAGAAATTGTTTAGCACATGGAGGCAAGAGGACTTTGAAATATTTTCTTTGATCACAATTTTCATAGAAAAAGCCATTTGATTTTCTTGTTAAATTCTCCCCCTCAATATGTGCATAGGATATTTGAAATCATTTTATCACATAGAGGCAAGAGGTTTTTGAAGTACTTCCACGATTGCATTGCCATACAGAAAACCATTAGAAAATCAATCAAGGTACTTTATGATGAAACATAGAAATCTTTGTACCTTGATAGTTTATTTTCTTTTGAAATGCTCCCCCTCAATATATGCTTCGAGATTCGAAAGTGTTTAGCACATATGGGAGAGCAGCATGCACTTTTGAATCAAGTCGATCATCATTTATCAGATTTCATTATTAAATCACAAATTCTCCCCCGATCAAAAATATCAAACCCTTTGAGATTTTGGATCCCAAGTGATTTAATAAGGTTTAGAAAACATGGGAGAAAATGTGCCTTGTTTAAATACTCATCTTGTTTTTGGATAAATGCTCCTCCTCAACATGTGCATCGTGTATTTGAAATCGTTTGGCACATGGAGGCAGGAGTGCCTTTAAAGGACTAAAATAGATTTGAGATTTAAATCACGATCTCTCCCCCGATCAAAAATATCAAACCATTTGAGATTTGTGATCCCAACTAATTCAAATCATTTAGAAAAGTTTGCGGAAAGACGTGGCAAGATTTAATTTTTGAAATAGACTGATAAGGATCAATTTGAAACATTAAAGATTGTTAGTGTCAGGTATGATAGTTTTTAAGAGATTTTTAAGTAAAATAAAACAATTTCACAATCAAACAAGAACAGAAAAAATTTCATTTTGTAAGATCTTTGAGTATTAAAGAAAATCATATCATAACATAACATTAAATCTTTAGATCACCACTTATTATTGTACAACCGGACCTTTTATGAAGAAATATCGATTGAAAATATTTTATTTTAAATCACTCTCCATCTCAATCGATGACCGTAGTCATGATTGAGTGACTTAAGTTTTAATAAAATGAAGTCCGGTGATTTTCAAAATTAAGTCCAATATATTTTCAAAACCAATATTTTTTCATTTTTCAAAACAATATTATTTAAAAAATTGTTTAAAAAATGGTATCATCACAATTATCCTGCACAAAGATACGTTAGGTGGTTGAGAAGCTTATGTTGTTGCTGTAGGGCTTGGAAGAAAAACCGTATGCTGATGTAGTAAGACTTCTTACGTTGCATTTTAATGCCAACTGAGGTCAAATTAAGCTCTGTTTCTTCATTTGCTGATGAAGAAAACCATCTGCCGATGCAGTGAGACCTCTTACGTTGCATTTTTCCATGCCAACTCTCCATAGAAGTCCAATTAAGCTCCGTTTCTTCATTTGTCGACATAAGAAATAGTTACCCTTTCCTTTCGGCATCCAATCATATTCATTTGTGGGATCCGGATCAGGAACATTCTTATAACCATGATATCTGCATACGTTAGTGGACACAAACAGATATATGGTGGTCGACAACACCCAAACAGCAGTCGACTAATAAAAGTCAATTCAACATATCAATCAGTTCATATAAAGCATGGGAATAATGTGTTTATCAAACTCTAATCATCTAATCCTAACAATCATATCCTAGATTTTTTGAAAAGTTTAAAAGCGCTGAAGTCATTGATTGAGTTTTCAATTTTTTTCAAAAACTCTGAATTAGATTGATTTTCAAGCAACTCATTTACCACCATTTTTGAAAATCAACAAATATTTTCCTGAAGAATTTTAGACGGAAAAACATTTGTATAGGAACAACAGTCTTTTTGACGACATGCTTTCCTTGTTTTGTTTTAGGATAAGTGCACGAGATTTAAGAAAATTGTTTTAGCGCAACACTTTCCTTCCTTGAAGAACGGGTTGCTATCAGAAATAATAGCAAGCCATAGTTTTAAGCACGGGTCATAGTCTGAAATAACTGCAAGCCATTTGATTTGTGACATGTTTTGAAAAGAATATTTACACCTCCTGCTCGAACTTCATCTATGATCCCGTGCCATTATTGAATAACATTTCTAAGACCGCAGATATTATCGATATCAGAAGATATGTCTTTAGAAAACATATTTTTGGTATTTTTAAATTTTCTGATTTTTATGGGTTTTTGTTGATTTTAAATTTTTCTATTTTGTTTTAGATCGTTTTATATTTTTGTATTTTGATTTTGATAAATATTTACAAAGATAGAGAAATAGTTTAAGAAGATGATGATACGAGTACCGAGATAAGGAAATCGTTCAGCACATTGTAGAAGATAGAAGTCATCATCTCTTAAACTTTCACCACCAAAGCTTTCGAGGCTCTTGAATCGTCGTAAGAACTTGAGCCTTCAAAAAGTGAATCTTTGGTAGCTTCCCCTCAAACTGACAAACTAAGAACAAAGACCATTTCCCCAAGAAGTAGAAGTGAATAAAAATGGTCCCATTGAATGAAGCTCAGCACCCCGAAGAACACGAGAACACCAAAGTAATAAGTTGAAACATTGATCGTCTCAGTGGTTATCAAATCCAGAATAACTGATGAAGTCCGATCACATGAACCTGTTGTGCGTCCCCGATGTACACATTACTCTTTGAGATTGACCAGTTGTCTATTCAGGGGAACAATACATCAACATCTTCATTTTACCATGTGCATTCCAGTTATCTCCCATATAACCAATCAACCCATAATGTACACACGTACCCAACCAGAGTAGAGAAAACGATATCACAGTAACTGGTTGAATCACTGATCTCCTCTGCGGATGTCAACTCTGGAATAACTGATTAAGCTCGATCATGTGAATATGTTGTGCGACCTTGATGTACACATATCTCTCCCCTGATGGTTGCGATCTCATTGGAATCATCATTACATTGTGTACATGAAGCACTAACCGGAAGCACTTTATCATAAATCATATAGAAGATGTCGATAAGCAATATCATCTCATGTACCAAATATTCTTCTCACATTTCTTCCAACTGAACGCTGAAGTAACACATACCAAAAGTCTCCAGAGACCATTTCCCCCAAATAGTTGGAATAATACATCCTTCCACCAAATAGTTGGAATAATATATCCTTCCCCCAAATAGTTGGAATAATACACCAAAGGATACGATTTAAACACTGAGTTTCTTTACGGTTATGACCATTGTCTTTCCAGGATAACTTCAATCAGGTAGAAGTGTTAAGTTCATCATGTGTACTCGTTGTGCTTTTAGATATATGTCTCCTTCCCCCTTGCTGGTTTTGATACATCAGAATCAGCAAAACATAATATACCCACAAACTTGAAGTCTTGTGAGAAGAACTCAAATAGCCCAAATGAATCCTGTGAGAATCAACTGCAACAGAAACTCTCTCTGACTATCTTTATCAACCCATATGTAGACAATTTGAAGTGACCATTGTTGAAGAAAACCCAATATACTAAGCTTGAAGCTGAAGTAGAATTCCCCGCATTTGTATCTTAATCTTGCACTAATGTTGGAAGAACGGTGCAGAGAATTTATGCTTCAAGCAAATCTCTAAGTACTCACTACTCAAACAAAGTATGAGACATTAACACCTCTTGCGATTATCCACACCGTCATCTGCGTGTGACACTGAGTAAAACAACGTAACTCCTAATAGTGATAGTTAACCAGGTCTTCAACCATCCACCCCGACTGCTGGTAACTAGATAAACCAAGTCTTCAACTCAAATCCTTAAGCCCGAGCAAGTTATCAAATAAGAGCACGCCTTTGTGAAAGACAACTTCAATCTCAAATTAGTGACAAATGATTAACTCCGAAGTATTCAATTTGTGTCAAATGCCCAACACGTGAATAAACATACAATCAGATGTACATTGACCCACTGAATGAACCAGAACAAATGATTCCTCAACATCAATGCATTCTTCCTAAAAGTATACGTGTAGAGACTGATCTGGAAGATTCACCAATAACTTCAAGCGGATGAGGTAGTCATTTTTCTTGAAGTTCATGTGGTTGATTTATAGCGTGCACGTTGAGAGGAACAATAATCCGTGAAGATTTCGCAAAGGAATACCAAAGATCGGATCATTATTCATGAGTGCAACTGCAATATTATGATAGTCATTATCAACGCCTTGAGGAATAGCTAGAGATTAGGCTTCTTGAGTAGTCTGAGTTATACTTCTTAGATGATCAACATTTGCTAGCGGTTGGAAATACTCATCAAACATATCTTGAAACAATGAATCCCAAACAATGAATCCCAGTTATCCTTAGTAAGTGAAGCATTAGGCGTTGAAGGAGAGTCATATGACCATAATTTAAGCATCCATCAACATGTAGTATATGCACTCTCCTCCCCCTCAAAAATTGCATCCGAAGTTGCCATTTTTGATTTGAACAAGTGAATAAGAATATACACCAATGAACGTAGATCCACTTGAGGGTTGAAGGAGCGTGGAAAAACATGAAGCTTGTTGATGAAGAATGTCGATGAGAATGGTCATATATTCTTTTGAAGATAAAGCGCACTGGAGCGTACACCTTTTATTTTCTTTGAGGAACGGGGCCTAAAGTGTTATCTACAGACGCCATAATGATGAAGTACGAGGCCTGAACTGGTGTGAACAGACGTCATAGCCGATTGAATATCAATGTTGAGTAACTTGAACCCGTGAGTTATGAGATATCAATCCTTTTGTTATCCATACTTTAAGCTAGTCCATGTATTAAAGGATCGAAGTATCTGCAACTGAGTAAGGACTACCTGCACTAATATTACAAACTTGATTGCATATATTTTGGTTAGTGACATCAGTATCCAAACCCTTTGGGGTTTCACGGTCAACTTTGAGATCGCCATTGGTAAACATCTTTCCTGTAGGTATCCACCTAAGTCCAGCATCCTTAAAAATTCTACCAGATGGTATCCACTTATGGCAAGGTCTAGGATTGTTAGGCTTCTTATGCATAGTGGAAGACTTATCCTTATTCCTAGTTTCCAAAGATTTAGCAGTTGGTAACCATCTAGGTGAGGCTTTTGGTTTCATTTCCTTCATATGCATTGTGGATGACTTAGTGTAAATCCTAGACTTAACAGGTTGTACCATTGCATGAGCATTTACTTTCTTTAGGGATTTTGTGAAACATTTATCATGATTAGCATTAAAGATACATTTCAGACACTTTGAGCAAACAGCTTGTTTGGATTCAGAAATAGATCTAGATTTCTTAGAGTGATCTGCTATGGGAATAGCTTTAATCGAAATGCAACTACTCTTAGGTGTAAGCCAATCCCTAGTCTTTAGATTAGTGTTCCTAGGTAATGGTTTAGAACTACTAGCAGTGCCTTGAAATCTCGCACCTAAAATTCCGTCTTTGCGATTATGTGCCTTCTTTCTAGCCATTTCTAGATAAGAGTTCTTATACAAGTCATTCATATCAATTTTCCTAGGCAAGTGAGGTGAAGTGACTGGTTTTGTCAAAACTTGTTTCGCATCAACTTGGGAGGCAAACCGCGTTTTTGAAAATTTTGGTCGTTCAACTCTAAACGCATTCGGTTGTCTAATAACTGGTTTCACCAAGTTTGATGGTTTTGAAAACTTAGTGTTCACACTATTCCCTGTTGTTTTTCTGAGCTCATTTTTTAAAGCAACAATAGCGAAACTCTTTTCCTGAAGTTGAGCTTTGAGATCATCAATTTTTGCTATCAAAGATTTTGTTTCCATTGACTTAGTTCTAGCTTCTTTGAAAGAGTCACTTAGTTCTATGTGATGCTTTCTCAAATACTCATTTTCCTTTAGCAATTTGGCCACACAAACTGTTGATTCATCATTTCTCATTTGAATATTATCAATAGCATTAACATCAGAATTACTTGTAACCAAATTACTTTTCACATGCATATCATAAATATGTTTCTTCAAATTGTTGATCGTCAAGTTTTTGGCATGAAGCTGAGCTTTTAAATCGTTTATTTCAAAAAATTCACGAAATTCAGGAAATTCTGGATTTTTACATGGTTTCATAGATTGAAGACTTTCCTCCTTTCTTTGTATTGCAATTTCAAGTGAAATGCAATGTTTTTCAAGTTTTGAGAATTTGTTTGAAAGTTCATCAAAAGCCTTTTTATCAACCATATTAGCTGTTATGAAATTATTAGACTCAGCCTCAACCAATGAACATTTATCATAATCATGTTCAGCATTAAGATCAGTTTTTTTAGGTATATTAGCAGATGCACTATGTTGAACAGTTAAGGGTACCTCATAACATGACACCTGTTCAATTGTCGGTCTGATATCTGCATCCATATCATGTGTAACAAGAGTCACTGGACCGCTGGCTGTGAAAAGCTTATCTATCCTTGAGCCTTTGTATTCAGTGTCAACTGATCCATCATCTGGTGCATTATCCAACTCAACCCTACAATCTTCTCACTGTGCCTGACATTCATTCGCCTTTCTGATCACAACATCCACTTCTTGTGTGACAGGAGTTAGTGAGCAGCTGGTTACATTATTCTTTGTTGTTTCTGATATTCTGCATTCAGCAACACCCGACCTTTTTTCAACTGATCCATTTCCTGACATGTCACAACCTTTACTTAACTTAAATTGACACCTATTCAACTCATTCAAATTATCATTCACTTGAGCAGCTTCCTTAATGTATATTTCCATATTACCCATAAGTTGAATAAAGGTGTTTATGAACTCATGAATTTCCATTCCAGTATGTTTCTTGAATGAAATTACAGTAAAGTCATGATCAAAATCTGAGGAATATTCCCCTTTGATAAATGGCTGAAATTGATCGAAGATTACTTGAAGAGCTGCATTAGAATCATCAGTTGATATCATCTTTTTGGTAATTTGAAACCTCAGTTGTTCTAAATTCAGTAGCACGGTTCTTGTCAAAGTGGGTAGATCCTGACGAAGGAGAGCACTGCTTGTTCGATCCATAGCTGTGGATAACAGTAATTTGAGGTGCTGATGAAGTAGTTGGAAGGGCTCAATGTTGCATTCCATTTGCCTTGCATCATTTGTCAATACCAAGTGTGACTCATTAGATTTTGACTCAGATTGTGAAGTGTTTTGATCATAAATTGCTGAATCAATCAAGGTAGAACATTCAGAATAGCAACCAGTTTCATTGTTTTGTGAGGTATCATAAAGTTCAAGCACTTTGGAGATTAAAGGGTCAGTGATGTAAGACATTGTGTTGATGGATATTAGATATGAGTAACTTGCATCAATTCACCAAATTTCTATAAAGACAAGTCGCTAACAAAACATGTTAGGTCACAAAGTTTACAACACAAGCATCAATAGAAAGAATAGAGAAGAGATAGAGGTCGGTTGAACAATATCCAAACACACACACACGTATAAGTATAAATGGTTTAGGCGTAGAGATGAGTGAAAGAGTAAATTGAACAACCAACCCTCAAGTGAGGGTTATTACATAGTATTTATAGGAGAGGGAACTAGGGCAACACTCCTAGTCCCTTCATTTTCCTTATTGGACTAGGCCTAGGCTTATGGGCCTTCTACATAAGCCTAAGGCTAATTACAAACATAAAGGCCATATTAATCTAACTATAAAATATGAGTCACTAACACTTAAATTAATCTCCCCCTAAGTGTTGGTGATGAATGAATGCTGACGGTGAGGGTGCTGATGTAATAGTAGCTTTGACGTCTTCTGACATTCTTCTTTCTTGTGAGAAGAATTGCCTTGATTCGAACAATCTCCCCAGTGTAGAGAAATTGTTTCTTTTGAAGTATTCTGCTTTGACGTCATCTTTGTTCTTTGATCTTTGTTCTTTGTGATGGTAGTGATAGTATGTTGTTGTTGTCTGCATCAGGTCAGCTTCGCTGCTCCAGTGTCTCCACGTCTTTCTCCAACATGCTCACACGTTCTTTAACGTTGGATTATAGTTGATGAAGTTCTTTAAGTCTTTAAACTTTGTAGATTCTTTGTTGACGAAGAATCATTCTGACTTTGTGTTGCCTTTGATTATGACAGAACTTTCATAAGTGATGATGTTAGTATGAGCATGTGGAGAATCTGCACGATCAGTCCGCTCTAGAGCTTCCATAAGAAGTAAACTTAAGAAAGGTTAGTAATAAGCGGATTCCGGAACTTACAAGTTCGAACTTCGAGAGTGTTAACAGCATAGTGTGAAAACACAACTCTAATTCTCACAAAGGCCGTTCTTGAACCGAAGTCCCACAAGTGAGATAACACGATGTACCGAAGTACATCTACGGTTCAGATGAGTCGCTGAGGTACACCGAAGCATCACCTTACGACTGTAGACCGTTTGAGACCACTAAGCGTAATCCACGGGGAGTTACCGAAGTGACCTGCTGTCAGGGCTGTTTGATGTTGACCCTGGCAGGAGTTTCCATTCAATCACTGAGGATCACAGTTGTGAACCTCTCATAAATGTTCTCGACAGATTGCTAAGATCTGTGAAGGACTCGATAACGTACCACTGATGTTCTTATTGTTGAACAACAAGTGATGAAATGTCAAGTGTACCTAAGAGATCTTTTGATGAATCTCGTGGCTCTAGACTCAATAGTGCGTTTTGGTTTTCCTGGGCGGAGACTAGGGAGAGGGTCTCCTTCTTCAATACCAGCAGTCTCTAAGATAAAGCCGATAGTTTACGTAGGGTTCCCTGTGAGAATGAAACAAGCTTCTTTTGAGAGAAACTTGAGTGGCTAAGAAGGTTTAGTGCATGCGTCACTGGGTCCATGACGACTTTTAATCTTCAATACCAGTGTCATCAAGTTACAACCAGTAGCATGAATTGAACCCGGTGTCTGCCCTAAGTTGAATAATTTGGAGGTCTATATCTTTTCACCCTTTTTCTTTACATTTCTTTTTAATTCTTCAACTCCTTCTTTCTCCGATTCTCATTTTCTCCTTTTTACAATCATACCTAAGGACTTCTAATTCTAACTATTGGTAATGTCCTTGGGTAGATCCCTTCGGCTCTGGCGGATCATAGGACGGTTATTCCTAACCTTAATCACCTTATAACTCCATTGCCATAAAACCATTTTCATGAAAATCTCTCGAAGTGTTTGTGAATGAAAAACATTTTGTACCACTGTGAGAGTTTTATCTTTTAGCAGAAATACTCCCCCTCTACATGTGCTTAAGAGTTTTGACAGAAATCTACACAGTGAGGAAAGAGCGCGCACTTTTGAATTGATCGACTCAAGATAGACAATTCCTTGCGAGACACGATTACGTTGTATAGTTAAAGAGATACATTGTCAGCTTTTAGGTGACAATTAGCTCTAATAACTACCTTGAAGATGTGGACAACCCCGAAAGGTTGTCAAACCCGTCAAAGTTCATGTCTATCAAGAGTTTTCTCGAATAGGTACAATTTACTTGGATAAGTCTTGGAAGACAAATCTTTTCAATGTATGACTGTTCAGTTCCCGTCAATTCATGGGTTGAAGTCTATTCACACGAGGATTCAATAGCAAAATACAACATATTTCTTATCACATGATTTTTTCTCCCCCTCAAAAATGGCATATAAATGTTATTTTTGAAGAAATGTTGAGAATAAATATGACCATTTTGAGTTTTGTGGGAAGATTACACAAAGAACAGTTTGTGAACAAAGTTTTTTTTTTAAAGTCAAATACTCCCCCTCAACAAGTGATATAAACAATTGAGGTTTTGAAAATCATAAGGGGAAGTACTTGTTCTTTTGAGCAAAACCTTGAAAAGTGAAAGGTTTGATAGGTTTTACTCAAAAGTAAGAAGCTTTCGCTCCTTTTATAAGGATTGTGGCACTGAAGCGTACCACACGGTCCTTTATTTACAAGTGCGGGTTGTACACTGTTATGTGTGCACAAGCCATCGTCATATATAATCACACATCCAAATTATATGAAATAGAGGTAGTTCAAGGGGTACCAGAAATTCCATCAATCTTGCCAGGAATGCGAACAGGGCGTTGATAGCCGGAGAGAGCAATCATGGGACAACCACCTATAAAGCTCTCCAGAATTCTGGACTGGTCCCGTCGATACAACCTTTCATCAATCTTGGTGATGATTCTATTCACATCCCGTCTGTCCTTAGAATTCCATCGCTTTTGTGACCCAATTCCTTCATGTATATCCTTCAACCTATAAGCCAATCCGTCCCTAACCTTCTTCAATGTGTGATCCCCAAACTTGTGAAGATCTCTACACGCCATCAAGCAGTTGCGTTGTAGTTCACTAAGGTAAACTACTCCGAATGGTTGGCTGATGAGAGTGTATTGTGGAAGCTGGTTGATGTCGGGAAGATCTAGCTGAGGTGGAGTGAAGTTGACACGGGTCTGATATGATTCAACTGCAAGCTGGAGATCTTCTACACGTTCTTTGATTACTATTCTTCTGATGAAGATAAGCAAGGATTTGATGAATTCACGTTGCACTTCAGTCGAGAATTGTCTCATGCGACCCTGTACTTTGGCAAGGTACATGTCTTCAATGTCGTTGATAGACAAATTCTCAAAGTCTGCTTCAGAGAATGCATAATCCCTTTCGTCTTGCCTTTTGACCATGATATTCTTGAGGAAAGTGTAGTCCCATTTAGGCGAAAGATCAACATGTTTAATAGCCACGATTGCTTTAGTACTAAACACTTCATGTTGAGACTTCTGAACTTGGCAGCTTCTGTAGTAGATTCGTCGGCGTTCCGGCCAATGGTGAATCCCATACATTGCATCACGGTCATACTCTTCCACATTGTTGGAGAACATGTGGTTAGCTCTTTCCTCGATAGCTATGCAGTTAGAGTATATTTCTGCTGGGAACGGAAGTGTCAGGTATGTAGCGTATTTCCTTGAACCATCACCACCGTGAAGAAGAAATTCCAAATCTTTGTTGAAGAAATATCGGAATGGAATCCTAGGCTGATCTGGTTGGCCAATTGTTGGTAGAGGTTTAGACCAGTCGGTGTAATATGAAGAGTTGTCCCGTTTGGTGAAGTCGATGGTTGCTTTGGGGTTGAGCCAATCCATGTTGTTAGACATAGCTCGTGCTATATTATCAAGGTGATACTCAACTTCAATAGCACTTTCCGAGCTGTCTTTGAGCAGTTGAAATGCTTCATTCTTGATTCGCTTCAACTCGGATTTCATCATCTTTTTCACACGGAATTTTTCTTGCAAGAACTTAGCATGCTCCAATGTACGACCTTCTACCGCATCTTGACCTTCAGGTGGGTAGGGTGTAGAATCAACAAGCTTCGAGAACTAGTCGAATTCAGTGTCATCCTCATCCAGCCATGATAAGACGTCAGTCATAGGCGCCTTCTTCTTCTTTTTCTTTGGCCTAGAGGAGGATTCTTGTTTCTTGGCTGTGTCAGGAGAGATGGGTTGTTGTTGGGGCTAAGGGATTTCCTCATCGTCACCACCCGTATACTCAAAGTGATCATCGGTTTTCTGAGTCTTGGGTGGTAACTCAGAATCCTGAGGTTTTTCAGTAGAAGAGCGAGGAGGAGATCATCGTGGTGGTGAGGTCCTTCGGGGTGGAGGTGGCGTTGAGGAAGATTCACCAGATTTCTTTGGACGTTTAGGTGCAGAATCCTTGTCCTTATCATCGTCATCTCTTGGTCATTTTGGTTGACTTGCTGATTCTTTGCATGAAGTCCTGAGTTGATAATCTAATAGAGTCTCAAAAAACTTAGCTTCATCTGAAGTGAAGGTTCCAGCTCTTTTTGACATTTGCATCAATAATTTAGTAATCAATTCAGCTTCAGAGTAATCAGATTCTTTGGCCATTATATGTTTGACCAATGTAACGATGTTTGGAGTAAGTAGTTTGGAATATAACTCCCTTGTCACTTTAGGAATGGTGTCGAGAAGGAATTTTTGAGTGTCTTCTCTTGCCATCTTCTCCAATTCCTTTTGGAAATCTCCACTGATAAACTTCTGGACGTGTTCCCTTTCAGCTTGCATCTTTTCATTCTCGTCATGAAGATACTGTATCTGATCAGCGAGAAAATTCAGCTTTTGGTAGAGTATGTCTTTCTTTCTGACCTGCTTGACAGCTTTAACGATTCGAGTCTTTGCATGAGAGATCCAAGATGCAGTTGGCTTCTTCACTGATCTGGATGTGGATCTGGTTGTTCTTTTTGATGGTGGTGGTGAAGAGTGAGAAGATGAATCCGATGATGATGAGATATGAGGAGACTCCGGGTCCTTTGGTGGCTCAGAAGTTTCCTCCTTTGAGCGTGCAGGACTATCTAGAAGAAACTTATCATACTCAATATCTTCTTCATTTCCAGACTTAGCTTTTTCATCAGCTTTATCTTTCTTGGACTTTTCAGTTTCTGGTTCTTCAATGTTGTAATCAATAGAATCTTCCACGCGCTTTTGTTGTTGCTCCAAAGTGGTGGCACCAGTTCCCTTATCGGGTCGATTAACCGCATCAGGATTTGGTGTAGGTTGAACTCCACCACTTGACCCTCCGGGGCCACCCATTTGATCCTTAGCAAATTCTTTCGCAACGTGTTGAAGTCTAATGAATTTGAACTTCTTCCTGTAACTGGTGTCCAGTTGCTCTTCTTCTGAACTTTCTTCTTCACGCTCAATTACTGGAGTCTTCCCTTTGCCGTGTTCAGCTATAGGACTGGGAGGCTTGACTACTTGAGGAGTCACATCGGTTGCAGTTTCTGAGTAGAAGACCTCTTCTTCTGTTTGTGTATCTTCAGAGCTTTCGTCCACTAGCTGTCTTTGCGGTTTAGGCTTAGGTACGGGAATAGGAACAGCTTCCTTGGCAGGAACTGTCCTCTTACGTGGAGGATTCTTCTTGGGGAACTTCCTCTGAATCTCAATGCTTGCAGCACTTCCTCCACTTCCTCTTCTGGTTTTCCTTGAAGGCGTACCAGAATATTTTTCATCAAGAAATCCAACTTTGTTCTCTTCCACAGCAACCAAATATCTTCTATAAGAGTAGAGCTTTTTGAGTTCATCTGAGAGAAGGTGATCCGGCAACACGGCACCTTGTTTCTTGGTAGTTTACTCCTTAAATATGACAGTTAGAGTGGCTTCAGTCAACATGTCGTGATTGTCAGGGTCATTTATTCTCTTGGGGATATCAGGGTTATATCCAAGTGCTCTTTGGATCAACAGTTTTGTATATCTGATATAAGGAATCTTTGAGCCAAGCTTTTTGAGGAATGTCATCATGTCATCCCATATCAAAGCTTCAATTTCGATGTGTTTCATGTTGATCAGAGCCCAAAAGATTTGCAGTTCCACGAGCTTGGGATGCTCATAGCCGCTGTCACGACCAAAAACGGATTTTGTGATGATGATATAAAGGGTTCTCCAAGGCTGAGGAATGTTCTTTAGATCCAAGTGTGAATGCTTATTGATTACTCCTGAAGCTTCGTCGTATCCAATATCAATCAAGAATTGCATAACAGTCTCTTCAGTAGGTGCAACAGAGTATTCAGTTGGTATGATGTCAGGAATGAGGAGAACAGCCCTTAAATATGCAGGAGTGATGGTGATTTGCTTGTGATTGAGCGTCACCGTCACAACATTTTGACCTTTGACCATTTGCATTGTATTCCAGAACTGCTGAATGTAGATCTCCGGTACAGTAGCAGAATTGGTGAGCATGTTCTGATAAGGATGGTTCTTTAGAATGTCAACAGCAATGAGACAAGAAGATTCTGAGCTGGTGAGAGTTTCAAAGTCGACACGAAGATTATTCTTTCCAATCTTCATAGGATAGCCATTAGTTAAGATATCAGCAAGTGTGAGAACATTTGGTGCATCCACATTTATTTGAGCGTCCATGTCGTGATCTGAAATATATTTAGCCAAAAGAACCAACATATCGAAAGACATAATGTTAGTCAATAGAAGGTTTTATTGTCTACTTATTGAATGAGATATGTCAATGATTGTTACGAGTCCAAAGTCACTTGTCTGTTCAATAGTCCAATGACGTCGTGATAAGTTTTGAGAGTTAGTTAACTTTAGGTTTTAAAGTTTATGTTATCTCATATTTTTTACAACATATTAAACGTTTAAGCTTATTAGTGATATTATTCGTTTCGTGACGTTATGATTTATTTATTTACAAGTATGCACGCGTAACAATTCATAATGAAGGTTTGATCAAGGCTTAGGCGTAGAAATGGTAGCTTATGCGTAAACAGGAGTTATACGCGTAAACGCAAGCTTATGCGTAAGATCCTTGCTTACGCGTAAGAAATATTACGCGTAGGAAAAGGGGACCTTATGCGTAGAGCTTACGCGTAAGCGCATATAAAACCTTACGCGTAAGGCTTACTCGTAAGAGTAGACCTTATGCGTAGAGGTCACTGTTTACGCATATCCTTCACAGGATACGCGTAGTCCCTTATGTAGAACCTTACGCGTAAAGTGCTACGCGTAAGATTTCTCTTACGCATAACATGCTACGCGTAAGGTGATCCTTATGCGTAGATGTCTAACAACCTTGATTCTGATTTTTACGTGTAGCAAACCTGAAATAAATTAATCATAGCATCAATATCAACATATACATTCATTCTATAACAGATCATGGCATGAATACTTATCAAACAGTTTACGCGTAAAAACCTTATGCGTAGAACTTAAACCCTAATAGTTCAAAGATTACGCGTAAGATTTTTAGCCACAGGAATTACACCAAAGTTTTTCTGGTGGTTTTTAGATGTCATGTGAGTGTAATAACTAAGTTTTAACATCAAACTCTCAATGAATCAATAATACCCAAATGCGAAGAACATTAAACCCTAATTTCTAATTTACAATCAATTAGTGTTTCTAGGTTGTTTTAAATCCTAGATATCATCAATTCACCATGATAACAACATCACACAACAATCTTTTTGACCAAAAATATTCACATTTTAAAATACCCAAATCCACGCATAAACCCTAGTTCTTCAAATTCAATCAATACGTGATTATGGGTGTGTTTTGAGTGTAAGAATGGTATTAGTGATGTAAAAGAAACGTTTTGACACAATCCTTTTAACCTCAAACACATAAACAAGATTATGTGTTCTAACACTTACGCGTAAAACACAAAAATCATTAAATCTTAAGTTTTAACCGTTGGATTCGCATGAAATTCAAAACCATTGTTTAAAAACTTGTTAAGAACACAAAATCACATACAAATTGATAATCCAAAACACGGATTTGTTGAACGATTTTTAAGCGAAGGATATGGTTGGTGGAATATTAAATGTGATGAGTAAATGAATTAGGTGGGTACTTTTATTAAAACAACTTTAAGATTTTGACAGTTTTAGTCCCTCCACCTTTTCCATTTTCATCCAAAGCCTTTTAACTTCCATTTTGGTTACCAAACGAAAGATTTTAAGAACGAAACTTGACGACACTCCCCCTCGACTTAAGAAATAATGAAAGGTTATAATTTTTAGTCCAAGGAGTGTCAGTGAATCAGAAATGTGACCACCATTATTAAAGAAACAACCTGGATAAGGTAACATGCAAGTACACGGTTATTTTGAAACAGTTAAGTATTTATTTTCTCCCCCTCGACACTTGATCGAAAAAATACTGAATTTTGAAAGATTAGAGTGTTGACAGAAGAAATGTACTTGCCATGTATAAAGAAATATAGATAGAAGAATATTTTTGTTGTTTTAACTGATTTTATATTTTTATATTTTGTTTTTGAAAAAAAATATTTACAAAAGAGATTTTGGTGTTTGACTAGTTTTTAAGATTGTTTTAAGAGTTCATCCAGTTCCTCTTGAGTCAAACTGTCGGAATCACTCCTAAACCTTAATCAAGTGTTAGTGATTCACATGTAATAGTTTGATTAATTATGGCCTTTATGTTTGTTATTAGCCTTGAGGGTTGGTTGTTCAATTCTTCCTTTCACTCATACTCTACGCATAACCATTTACTTATATCGTGTGTGTGTGTGTTTGGTTTATTGTTCAATCGCCTTTATCTCTTTATATTAAGCTTGTGTTGTAAATCTAGTGTCCTAACAGTGGTATCAATCGCCTACTAGTTGGGTGAATCGTACTTGTTTTTTAAGTAGGTTTCGGTCCTACGCGTAAAACGTACGAGATACTTTGGTTCGCTTAAAAACTTGTTTTTTACACTTTTTAATCCAAGATTCTTGTACTTTCAATGTTTTAAGGTGTTAAAATAACTATTTTTGGCAAAAAGTTTCAAACTTTACGCGTGGATCTACGTTTTTAAGCTTGTTTTTGTATGAAGGTTTCCTCCTACGCGTAACAGTTTTAGGAGTTTTGGCTCATCAAGTTTCACACTTTTGTGTTATTTTAGTGATATTGAAGCTATCTCATCACAAAAATCTGGTTTAGAAACATCTTTGGGCAAAATCATTTTTACGAGTAAAGCTACGCGTAACTTTATCCTTGGTTTGATCTTCAGTTTCGTGGTTTACTCCGTGTTTTCTTGCTTGGATAAGCCTGAAAATACGTCGACTTGGGATATCTTTTGCACTGTGATAGTGTAAAAGATCACTTGGGCTAAAAACCCTAAACTTACGCATAAGCATAAGCTTACGCGTAGAAAAATCCTACGCATAAGATTCATCTTACGCCTAAGCCTAGTCTTACGCATAAGGTAATCCTACGCCTAAGTTTTCAACGCCTAACTTACTGTTTACCCATAACTTTAGTTTTTTTTTCCCTGCTTACGCGTAAGCTAAAACTACGCGTAACTATATCTGTTACGCGTAACTTTGGTGTTTTTACGCATAAGTCCTACTTGGTTTATTGTGATTCCTACGCCTAAGGATACTTCATCAATAAAGGTTCATTCGACTACAAAGATCCATTTTTACCCACACAAGTTTTCAACATGGCACAACCACCATACTCTAACTATTTCCCTTACACTTATTCTCAACGACAACAACAACTAAGTCCACAACATCAACAATGGAATCAACAACAAGCAATTTATCAACAACAATTTAATCAACAACATACTTCACAACTTGCTGCAATCCCACAACCTCAAATGGTTCAACCACCACCAAGTCTTCAAGTTCAAGCCTACATAAACGAATTCAATCAACATCCATCAAGGAACACTATGAAGGAACCCACTTGGTTTGCAAAGATGTGTGAAGCTTTAAGCAGCCAACAATCAATTCATGAGGCTGGATCACTTGATAGACCTCCAATGCTCACTCCATGAAACTACGATCAATGGGTGATAAGGTTCTTTAGGTTTTGTGATCTGAAGAAGCCACATGGAAAGTTCTTAAAGAAGGTTATCTTGGAAGGTCCATTTTAGATGCCTACTGTCATTGTACCCGGCGATCCAAATGCTAATCCGCTAAGAGATGAACAATCAAACATTGCTACTGTTGCAGACCTGAATGCAGAAGAACTTCTACACTATAAAGCTGATAAACTTGCAATGCAATATATCCTCTTAGGATTACCTAACCCAATTCTTCGAAGTGTTGATGCTCAAAAGACTGCAAAGGCGATGTGTGAACATATTCATCTTCTTATGGAAGGATCTGCACTCAATCAGGAGGATATGGAATCCAAAATTTACTTGGCTTATGAACACTTCATGATTGAACCTGGAGAGACACTCGAGTCTTATCATCATCGATTCTCAGACATCATAAATGATTTGGATAAACACAACATCATCATGCCAAGAATTGCAGTTAATACTAAGTTCCTGAGTAGTCTTGGTCCTGAATGGGAGAAGTATGTCATTTTTCTCCGTCAAGCGAAGAACATGCATCATTCTACATACGGATTGTTGTACGATTACTTGAAGCCCCATGAAAAGGAAGTTGATAGGGAAAGGATTCTCCGTGCTCAAATTGCTTCAACGTCAAATCCGGAAAATCAACAACTTGCCTTGTATGCTCAAAACAGTTATCCTCCTCAACCAGCAACTCAACCAACTGCTACAATCACAACATATGATCCTTCACAGCAACAATCTCAACAAACTCAATTGGTTCCATACAACAACAACAATGCTCAAGCACTTGTCAGTGAAGCTAATGAGGAATCTGATCCATTCGAAGCATTGCAACAAGGATTTGTTATGATTGCTAATGCTTTTAGTCGTTATACCAACAAATCCAACAATCGTATTCGTTCCTCATCTAACACACGGAATCAAGCTGTTGTGAACAATGGACGAGTTGAAGTTCAGAATCGTGGTTATGGTCGTCAGATGGGTGGTGGTCAAGGGTTTAATGTTGTGGGTAGGAATAACAATAGAGCTCAAGTGGTGGAACATGGAAATGCTCAGAATGGGTTGAATGGTCTTCGATGCTATAACTGCAATGAGAAGGGACACCTGGCTAATGCATGCCCAAAGCCGAGGACGAGGGGCAGTGCTTATCACAAAGAGGCTCTTCTTTTGGCTCTTAAGGATGAAGCTGGTGGAACTCTCACAGACAAAGAACAGAGCTTTATGGCAAATGCAGACTCAGATGATGATATGGAGGACTTTCAGGCCAATGCAGTTGTTATGTTGATGGCTAATATGCAGGAGTTACACATGAGTGACACAGGCCCAGTGTATGACACTGATGGCTTGTCTCATGTACCCGAACAAACCATATTTATCTCTGATCTCATATCTACACCAACATCTGAATCCGGCAAGGCTCAGAATGTTCAAAATGCGCCATCCACATCTCATTCCGACGATTTTCAACTAGACCCCGTACTCTGATTTTGACGATCAAGATGACCAAATGGTTTCCCTTGATAATCAAATTGACTCCGTGTTTATACTTGAGGATCTCAGTAATGATCATGTTGTGACTCACGTTGAATACGCCGAACTTTTGCCTCATCCAGATTTTGCTCGTTTAATACAAGACCAACAAACCATAGTGGAAGAATGTCGTGCAATTACTCAGGACTTGAAAAGTAAAAAAGCACCAAGGATTTTAAATGTTTACAAAAGCAACTAAACTTTTTCAAAACTCAAGAAAAACGTGAAAAAGGTTTTGAAGCAGCCTTTGCTAAATCTCATCAAAACGAAAAATATTTAGAGAGACAGATGCGTGATCTAGCCGCTTCGAAGAATGCTTTGCTGTCTAAAATAGAACAACTGAAACATGAACATAAAAAGCAAATTAACGCTATCACCTTGGAAAATCAAAAAGCTAAGGCTGAGTTGTTAACTTGTCAAAAACAGTTCTCTGCATACAAAAAGCATTCAACGAAACGAATACATGATCATCTTGAAGAAATCATCGGCTTGCAAAACAAACTTAAAGAGTTTAAAACTGTTGTTTACAAACATGGCGAGTCGGTCACAGCTATTGAAAAGTTTACTTTAAAACCAAATCTATATGGCTATGGACCGAATCTTGCTGATTACAAACCTAAGCTTTCAACCAAAGCATTCAAACCAAATCCTGAAGTTTCCAGTGCAGAATATAAAATTGATAATTCTGTTATGAGTGTTGTTGAATATCATCGTCAAGAGGAATTAGATGCAGAAGTCGAGAGTCGATCAAAATAAGAAAATGTTGTTTACAACAAACCTTTTAACTATTCAAAAGCGGTCACTTTCGTCACACCAACGGATTCTTCTAACACACCCAGGATTATCATAAAAACATCTGAGTCTTCTAATGTTAATCCCAAACCAGATTATGCACAAACTTATGGTCCTTTACCTTCCATCAGTGAAGTCAACTCAAAAACGAAAATCGCAAATTCTTCGATATTTTGACCTTTTCATGGCTGACCTCAAAACTTTACAACATGAGATAGAATATCATTCTGAAATCAAAATTCAACATTTTCAATCGCCTCTGGCGCGAGAACAAAGAGACATTTTTCAGAAAATCTTTTACCAAATGTTAAAAATTTGAAAAGTTGTGCATTGTCTTGGGAACAGGACTTTCATAAGGAACTTGGAATGATGAAGGTCGTTTTCGAGAAAACAGAAACATCTATTTCTAATACTAAACGTAAAAAGAAAATGTTGAGAAAAGATCTTGATCGACTCTTGGAAGATGTTATCTGTGCTGATGTCCATAATGTTGTTTTATTGAATTCTTTGTCATATGCATCCGATTATATCTCTGCTGACACTGTTGATTCTGTGGTAAATGTTGAGAACACTGATAATGTGCTTCAGATCGAGTCCTTAAAAGTTGAAAATAAACGATTGTCAAACGAACTTTCAAATGCAATACTTCGTCTTAATTGGTGTCAAAAAGATATTCACGATCAACAACTTGTTTTTCAACACAAACTCGCCCAGTTGCGTGCAAAATCTTCTGATCCTAAAATTGAGCAACTGGATGATCAAAACGTGTCTTTTAAGTGTCAAATCTCAAAATATGAACAAGAACTTGTAAAAGTTAAAAAGGAATATGGTGTCATATTTGATTTACTCAAAAAGACTCGTGATGAAGCATCAAATGAACTTGATCATTATCTTGCACACACTAAAGAAGTTATGCATTTTGGTGGAAATATTCGGTCTGAAAATCAAGATCTGATTCACACTATCTTCAAGTTAAGAGAAATGTTAGGCAAGTATGAACAACTTCCGCCTACCGTGATTAAGAGAATAGCACCAGTAACACTTAGTAATCGTGAACCTAGAATCCCTACTACCAAATCACAAGTTGCTAACGTGCTTCCTTCTACTGAAACAGGAATAGTTGCGTCTTTTCCAAACGTCCACACTTCACAGCCTAGGAGCACTACATCGAAGAATAGGAAGTTGCGACCTAAGAAAAGATCAATAAGGAATGCTAAAGTAGAAGAACACCCTAGGACTATGAATAAGACTCATGTTGCTTCCACTATGGTTATTACGTCTGGCAAATGTAATAGAAAGAGTGATGTAACGAATGCTAAACCATTAAGTACCTTTGATATTCAGTCTGATGCACCTTGTGTTATTTGTCGTAAAAGTATGAATTTTGATTGTCATGACAAATGTGTTGCTAAAGCTATCATCTCTCGTTTAAGGAATCCTAAGAATCAGAATACCTCTAGGCCCACTAATCTTTCTAAGTCTGTGCTTGTAGACCGCCCTCTTTAGATTCTAAGGAACGTATTGCTGTCCCTGTAGCTCCAGTTTCAACTCCTAGTAATGTAGTACCACCTAGTGCATTCACTAAGACTAAAGCAAATACTAGTTGGAGATGACATAAATGGATATATAACACACTAGGTTTTAAATGGATACCCAAGGCTATTGATGTGTGTATGTCTACTACACCTGCTCCGAAACCCTCTAACATTTCGGGTTCCACATCTACTTCTATTCCAACTGTGTCGTCTGTGTGTAATGCAGGTGATACAGATCATTCTCTGGATTGTTGATAGCGGATGTTCCCGACACATGACAGGCAACCTTAAACTGTTATCAAACTTTATTGCAAAGATCATTGGCACTGTCAGATTCGAGAATGATCACTTCGCCGCTATCATGGGCTACGGAGACTATATCAATGGGAACATCGAAATTAGCAGAGTTTACTATGTGGAAGGCCTCGGTCACAATCTGTTTTCAGTAGGTCAGTTCTGTGATGGAGAATTTGGAGGTTGCTTTGGAGAAATCTTGTTTCATTTGTGATCTCCAAGGAAATGACCTTATGTCCGCTCGCGCAATTCTAGTCTTTACACAATCTCTATGCAAGACATGGTTGCTTCATCTCCCATTTGCTTACTTTCAAAGGCAACATCAACAAAATCATGGCTATGGCACCGTCGTCTCTCACATCTAAACTTTCAAACCATCACCAACCTTGCTCGACACAAACTAGTTGAAGGACTCCCACGATTTCGGTATTCTAAAGATCACCTTTGCTCAGCTTGTGAACAAGGGAAAAGCACTCGTGCTAATTTTCCTTCAAAGGTGGAACACAGCTCTCAGCATGTGCTTCATCTTCTTCACATGGATTTGTGTGGCCCGATGCGCGTGCAAACGATTAATGGCAAACGCTACATCTTAGTAATTGTTGATGACTATTCACGCTGGACTTGGGTCTACTTTCTTCGAAGCGAAGACCAAGCTCCACAAATGATCATCACCTTTCTCACGAAAATACAGTTCACTTCGAACACCGTCGACAAATCGAAACAGACAGGAACTGAATTTGTTAACCAAACTCTTAGTGAATTTTATGAGAAAGTGGGATTCAAAGATCGACATCTATTGCACGACACCGAACAAAATGGAGTTGTTAAAAGACGAAACCGAACGTTAGTGGAAGCTGCAAGAACAATGTTAATCAACGCTAAACTCCCGATTACTTGTGGCGAGGTGTATCTACTACTGCATGCTATACTCAAAACCGTTCTATGATTACTAAACGCCACAACAAAACGCCTTTCGAGCTTGTCCACAACCGAAAACCGAATCTCAAACACTTTCATGTATTCGGATCTCTTTGCTATCCGAATAATGATCGTGATGACTTTGGAAAGCTCAAAGCCAAAGTTGACATTGGAGTCTTTATTGGATATTGTGATAATTCTAAAGGTTTCCGAACCTGGAATCGTCGAACAAAGGAGCTTATGGAAACGATTCATGCTCATTTTGATGAACTTACGGAAATGGCTTCTTTCGAGCATAACAACAGTTTAGAACCCGTCACAACCGCTTAAACTTTCCCCAAACCCCATCATCAGCTGAACAAAGCCAACAGCTCACTCGTCAACAAATGGAAAGGCTATTTGCTCCGCTGTTCAGTGACGTATTTATTTACGTGCTCCAGGTGTATCCCTGTTTCCGCTGCTTACCTGATAATACTCTAATACCTGATACACACCTGTTTTTACAACAACTACGTTGAAAGATGCACCACCAGTAGACTCTACTACAACAGTTGAACAAACCGCTTCCAACAATGATGAACCGGCTGACGATGTTCTTAATGAAGTACCCCCACCTGCAGATTTGATCCAAATGCGTTCTTTAACCCATTTGCTAATGAAACTGCTGCACCTGTGTTAGGTCACAAGGTTTACCACACAAGCTTATATGAAAGATAGAGAGGCGATTGAACAAGTATCACACACACACACACGAGATAATAACCACGGTTATGCGTAGAGTATGTAGTGAAAGAAATAACTTGAACAACCAACCTTCAAATGAAAGTTTACATAAGGTATTTATAGGCAAGGAGCTAGGGCAACACTCCTACTCCTTCCCTTTCTCCTATGGGCTTGGGCCTAAGCTCATGGGCCTTCTACATAAGCTTAAGGCTAATAACAAACATAAAGGCCATAATAAGCTAACTATTACATATGTGTAACTAACACTTGAATAAGGTTTAGGAGTGATTCCAACAATCTCCCCCCCTCAATGTATTACATTGAGTAACAACACTCAAGTGTTGGTGATGAAAAACGGTGAAGGCGTTGATGTAATAGTAGCTTTGAAGTCTTCCGACATTCTTCTTTCTTGTGAGAAGAATTGCCTTGATTTGAACAATCTCCCCAGTGTAGAGAGATAGTTTACTTTGAACAATTATGCTTTGACGTCATCTTTAACTTTGTTCTTTGATTATTGTTCTTTGTGATGAAAGTGATAGTATGTTGTTGTTGTCAGCATCAAGTCTGCCTCAGGTCTGCTTTGCCGCTACAGTGTCTCCACGTCATTCTTCAACATGCTCACACGCTCTTTGACGTTGGAATTCAGTACTGATGAAGTTCTTTAAGTCTTTAACTTTATAGATTCTTTGATTTGATGAAGAATCATTCTGACTGTTGTGTTGCTTTTGGATAGAACTTCTATTAGTAATGATGTTGGCGTGAGCATGAGAAGAATCTGCACGATCATTCCGCTCCAGAGCTTCCATAAGAAGAAAGCATAAAAAACGGTTAGTAATAAGCGGATTCCGGCACTTACAAGTTTGAACTTCGAGAGTGTTAACAGCATAGTGTGAAAACACAACTCTAATTCTTACAAAGGCCGTTCCTGAATCGGAGTCCCACAAGTGAGATAACACGATGTACCGAAGTACACCTACGATTCAGATGAGTCGCTGAGGTACACCGAAGCATCACCTCACTACTGTAGACCGTTTGAGACCACTAAGCGCAATCCACGGGGAGTTGCCAAAGCGACCTGCTGTCAGGGCTGTTTAATGTTGACCCTGGCAGGAGTTTCCATTCAATCACTGAGGATCACAAATGTGAACCTCTCATAAATGTTCTCGACAGATTGCTAAATCTGTGAAGGACTCGTATGTATCACTGAAATTATTATTGTTGAATATCAAGTGATGAAATGTCAAGTGTACCTAAGAGATCTTTTGATGAATCTCGTGGCTCTAGACTCAATAGTGCGTTTTGGTTTTCCTGAGCGGAGACTAGGAAGAGGGTCTCCTTCTTCAATATCAGCAATCTCTAAGAGAAAGCCGATAGTTTACTTAGGGTTCCCTGTGAGAATGAAACAAGCTTCTGTTGAGAGAAACTTGAGTGGTTAAGAAGGTTTAGTGCATGCGTCACTGGGTCCATGACGACTTTTAATCTTCAATACCGGTGTCATCTAGTGACAACCAGTAGCATATGAATTGAACCCGGTGTCTGCCCTAAGTTGAATAATCTGGAGGGCTATTTCTTTTCACCCTTTTCTTTGCATTTCTTTTTAATTCTTCAACTCCTTCTTTCTCCAATTCTCATTCTCCTTTTTATAAACATACCTAAGGACTTCTAAATTCTAACTATTTGTGGTGTCCTTGGGTAGATCCCTCCGGCTCTGGCGGATCATAGGACGGTTATTCCTAACCTTAGTCACCTTATAACTCCATGACTAACCTATGTTGCCATAAAACCACTGTTGTGAAAAATCACTCAGTGTTTGTGAATGAAAACATTTTAGTACCACTGTTGAGATAAGATTTTGCATAAATACTCCCCCTCCACATGTGCTTAAGAGTTTTAACGGTTAAAATGCACAGTGAGGAAAGAGCGCACATTTTGAATTGATTCACTCAAGATAGACATTCCCCCGCGAGACACGGTTACGTGGCATAGTTAAAGAGTGCATTGTCACTTTTAGGTGACAACTAGCTCTAATAACTAACTTGAAGGTGTAGACAATCCTCGAAAGGTCGTCAAACCCGTCAGAGTTCATGTCTACCAAGAGTTTCTCGAATGGTACATTCTACTCAGACAAGTCCTTTGCGAGACACGTTTACATCACTAGCGAACTAGCTTGAAATTATTACCCGTCCCGGACAAGTCTTTTCGAGTTACTAACAGTTAAGATCTCGTCAATTCATGGGTTAAGTCTATAGCACAAAGATTCATTTGCTTTTACACAACCTATTTCTTATCACGTATTTTCTCCCCCTCAAAAATGGCATATAAAATGTTATTTTTGAAAAGTTGAGAATAAATATGACCATTTCGAGTGTTGCGGGAAGAATGACCACTGTGAACAATTTTTGAACAAAGTTTAATTCAAGTACTCCCCCTCAACAAGTGATATAAACGGTTGAGGTTTTGAAAATCATAAGGGAAAGTACTTGTTCTTTTGAGCAAAACCTTGAAAAGTGAAAGGTTTGATAGGTTTTACTCAAAAGTAAGAAGCTTTCGCTCCTTTTATAAGGATTGTGGCACTGAAGCGTACCACAGGGTCCTTTATTTACATGTACGGGTTGTACACTGTAATGTGTGCACAAGCCATAAACATAATCAATCAAACATCCAAAATTATATGAAGGAAGCAATTCAAGGGGTACCAGGAAGTGCAGTGATGTTCCCAGAGTGTGCACAGGCTTTTAAAGCCGGTATGTTAATCCTGGGTAGACCACCGACATAACTCTCCAATCGTCTGAACTGATCCCTTCGAAACAACCGTTCATCAATCATTGTGATGATCCGTCTCACATCCCTCCTTTCCTGAGAATTCCAGCGCTTAGGAGACCCAATTTTCTGGCGTAAATCCTTCAACCTGTATGCCAATCCATCCCTAACCAGCTTCAAAGTATGATCCCCGAACTTGTGGAGTTCGCTACACGCCATTAAGCAGTTTATTTGAAGTTCACTACGGTAAACAACGCCGAAAGGTTTGCTGATGAGTGTATATTGAGATAGCTGGTTGATATCGGGAAGATCAAGCTTGGAGGAGTGAAGTTGACACGCGTCTGATAGATTCCAGCCCAGCTGGAGATCTTCTAAACGTTCCTTGATGACAATGCGTCTTATGAAGATGAGAAGTGACTTGATAAATTCGCGTTGTACTGCAGTTAAGAATTGTCTCATGCGACCCTGTACTTTGGCAAGGTACATGTCTTCGATGTCATTGAGAGACAAATTCTCAAAGTCAGCTTCAGAGAAAGCATAGTCCCGTTCATCTTGTCGTTTGACTACGATCTTCTTTAGGAATGTGTAGTCCACTTAGACGAAAGGTCAACGTGTATGATGGCAACTATATCTTAGACTATACACAGCATGTTGAGACTTCTGAATCTGACAGCTTCTGTAGTAGATTCGTCGGCGTTCTGGCCAGTGATGAATCCCATACAATGCATCTCGGTCGTATGCTTCCACTGTGTTGAAGAACAAGTGATTGGCACGTTCCTCAATGGCTATGCAGTTGAGTAACAGCTGTGGGAATGGAAGTGTTAACGATGTAGCGTATTTTCTTGAATCATCGCCACCGTGTAGAAGAAAATCCAAGTCTTTGTTGAAGAAATATCTGAAAGGAATCCTTGGTTCAGCTGGTTGGCCAATTGTTGGTAGAGGTTTGGTCCAATCGGTGTAGTATGGAGGGTTGTCCCTGTGTTTGAAGTCAATGTTTGCTTCCGTGTTGAGCCAATCCATGTTGTTAGACATAGCTCGAGCAATGTTTTCAAGGTGATATTCGACCTCGAGGGCACTTTCAGACCTGTCTTTTAGAAGTTGAAACGCTTCATTCTTGATTCGCTTCAACTCAGATTTCGTCATTTTCTTCCCATGGAACTTTTCTTGCAGAATTTTAGCATGCTCCAATGTAGAACCGTCTACCTAATCCTGACCTTCTTCAGGTAGGAGTGGTTTTTAACAAGAGTAGCAAACCATTCAAATTCTTTTGTTTTATCGTCATCTAGCCATGATACGACGTCAGTCTGAAGCGTCTTCTTCTTCTTCTTTTTTCGAAGGCCTAGATGATGATTCTGTTTTCTGAACTTGTTTGGGAGAGGTGGGTTGTTGTAGGGGCTCAAGGACCTCTTCATCGTCACCACCCGTATACTCAAAGTGATCCGGTTTTCTGAGTCAGGGGTGGTAACTCGGAATCGTCCTGAGGTTTTTCAGTAGAAGAACGAGGAGGAGATTTTTGTTGAACAGGAGGGCGTTGTGGAGGAGGTTGCATCATAGAAGATTCACCAGACTGCTTCTGACGTTTAGGTGCAGAGTCTTTATCCTTATCCTTGTCTTCATCGTCTCTAGGACGTTTAGACTTTTCAGCTTTGAATCTACAAGCTTCTTGAAGTTGGTAGTCCAGCAATGCTTGAAACAGCTTTCCTTCATCAGAAGTAAATGTCCCAGATCGTGCAGACATTGTGTGACAGCTTGGCCACCATTTCATTATCCGAGAAAACTACCAGATCGGTTGGATTGATTGTGACGGTTAAGGGCGTTGATCGAATAGTTTGCTTGGCGATCTGCATAAGATTTGGATAAAGTTGTTTGTGAACACTCCTTTGTGACTTTAGGAACGTATCTTGAGGTACTTTTTCGTGTATCCTTCGATCATTTCGTTCAGTTCCTCTTGACGTGATTTTTCATAAATTCCTGAACAAACTTCCTTTCCCTGCATCTTTTCATCTCGCATAACAGATGCTGTATGTGATCAGCAAAGAATTCACTTTTGTTGAGCACGCTTTCTTTCTGACTTGTTTGACAGCATTCATAATTCTTTTATGAGTCTGAGAAATCCAAGATCGAGTGGCTTTCTCCTGATTTGGATGATGATTTGTTGATTCTTTTGATGGTGGTGGAGAGGAGTGAGAAGACGAATCTGATGATGAAGAGATATGAGGAGACTCTGGATCCTTCGGAGGTTCAGAGGTTTTCTTCCTTTGATCGTGAAGGACTATCTAGAAGAAACGTATCATAATCAACATCTTTATCTTTTTCGGACTTCTCAGTTTCCGGTACTTCAAACTCATATTCGATAGTATCCTCCACAAGCGTTTGTTGTTGCACAAGAGTGGTGGCACCAACTCCCTTATCGGGTTGATTAACCGCATCAGGAGATGGTTCAGAGTGGGCAGCACCACTTGTTCCTCCGGGACCACCCATTTGGTCTTTAGCAAATTCTTCAGCTTTGTGTTGGTGTCTAAGGAATTTGATCGTCCTTCTTGTATACATTTTTCGGTGGCTCTTTATCACTCTCCGAGCTTTCATCATAAGGTACAAATACAGGAGTCTTCCTTTTTCTTTGTCAGCTGGCGGACTTGGAGGTTTTTGGTACTGAAGGATTGTCATCCTTTGCAGTTTCAGAGTAGGTAATCTCTCCATCTGTGTCAGTACCTTCAGAGCTTTCGTCCACAAGCTTTCTTTGCGGTTCAGGTGAGGAATAGGTCAGCTTCCTTTACGGGAACAATCCTTTTACGAGGAGGATTCCTTTTGGAAGCTTCCTAATAACTATACTCCTCTTCCTGGTCCTCTGAGTAGGTGTACCAGAAGATTTTTCATCAGATGACCAACTTTGCCTTTCTTTAACGGCTAACCGATACCTTTTATATGTTTCAAGCATTTTGATTTCGGTGGTTAGAAGGTGATCAGGTAAAACCGACCCCTGTTTCTTTGTTGACGATTCTTTGATTCTGACAGATAGTATGGGTTCAGGCAATATGTCGTGATTATCTGGGTCATTGAGCCTCATGGGGATATCAGGATGAAGTCCAAGAGCTCTCTAGATCAACAGTTTGGTGTATCTGACATAGGGAATCTTTGAGCCAAGCTTCTTGTGAAATAGCATCATGTCCTCCCATATCAGTGCTTCGATTTCAATGTCCTTCTTGTTGATCAACGACCAGAAAATTTGCAGTTCCATGAGCTTGGGATGCAATAGCCACTGTCACGCCAGAGACCGATTTGGTGATGATCATGTAGAGTGTTCTCCAGGTTGAGGAATATTCTTCAGCTCCACGTGAGAGTGCTTAGTAATGATTCCTGAAGCTTCATCATAACCAATATCTATCAAGAATTTCAGGACTGTCTCTTCAGTAGGGGTAGCAAGAAGTCGGTTGGAGCGATGTCAGGAATGATGAGAACAGCCCGTAAGTCAACAGGAGTGATAGTGACTTGTTTGTGATTAAGTGTCACATTCACTGCACTTTGACCAGTGATCCTCTGCATAGAATCCCGGAATTGTTGAATGTAGACCTCTGGAACTGTGGCAGAGTGTGAGAGCATGTTCTGGTAGGGATGATTCCCTGAAATATCCACGCAATGAGACAAGAAGATTCTGAGCATGTGAGGGTATCAAAGTCAACCCTTAGGTTGTCTTTCCAATCTTTCCTCGATAACCCTATGGAAAGATATCAGCAATTGTAAGAACTTCTGATGCATCCACATTCATTGTTTTAAACCATGTCGTGATCTGAAATAACATTAGCCAAAAGAACCAACATATCGAAAAACATAGTGTTAGTCAACAGAAGGTCTTATTGTCTAGTTATTGAATGTACAGTGTCAATGATGGTTACGAGTCCTAAGTCACTTGTTTGTTCAATAGTCCAATGACGTCGTGAATTGTTTCGTGAGTTAGTTAACTTTAAGTTTTAAAGTTTATGTTATCACTTATTGTTCACAACATATCAAACGATTAAGTTTATTAGTGACATTATTGGATTCGTGACGATATGAATTGTTTATTAACAAGTTGGTGCACGTAACAATTCATATGAAGTCTTAATCAAGGCTTAGGCGTAGATATGGCAAAGTTACGCGTAAACAGTAATGTCATACGCGTAGACGAAGCTATGCGTAGGATCTTATCTTACGCGTAAGAAATGTTACGCGTAGGAAAAGGGGACCTTATGCGTAGAGCTTACGCGTAGGCGTATTTATACCTTACGCGTAAGACTTACTCGTAAGAGTAGACCTTATGCGTAGAGGTACTGTTTACGCATATCCTTCACAGGATACGCGTAGTCCCATGTAGAACCTTAGGTGTAGTAGTTCGCGTAGGATTACTTCTTACGCATAACTGTCTACGCGTAAGGTGATCCTTATGCGTAGAGTAACAATCGACCTTGATTCTGAATTTACGGTAGCAAGCCTGAAATAAACCATCATATCATCAATCTTAACATGTAAGTCATATTAAACCACATCATGGCATGATAGCTTGTTAAACATTTATGCGTAGAAAGTCATACGCGTAGGTCAAAACCCTAAGGTATAAGAATTACGCGTATTTTTTATAGCCATAGGATTTGCACCAAACTTATTCTGGTAGTTCTAGAGATGTTGTGTGAGTTTATAACCAAGTAATTAACATCTATTTCGTGATAATCAAAATACCCAAACTCAATAACATTAAACCCTAATTCCTAATTCTGAATTAATTAGTGTTTCTGGGTTGTTATAGGGCCTGGAAATCATCAATTCATCACATATAAAACATAACAAACAATCTTTATACCAAACCCTTCACATTTAAACACCCAATTGACTCAAAAACCCTAATTATCAAAAACCATCAATTCGTGTTTCTGGGTGGGTTTTGATAGTTAAAATGTTATCATTTATGTATTAGGAACGTTTTGACACTATCCATTTAACCACAAAACACACACACAATGATTATGTGTTTTCATACGCTTATGCGTAGAACACATAATCACGCTTAACAAATTTTTAACCGTAGGATTTGCTTGAATTCAAACCTTAGCTTGTATTATTGTTAAATCATGAAAAACACTTACAAGATGATCTAAAGCACGATTTCTTGAATCAATATTAGGCGTAGGACTTTTAGGTTAGAATAATAAATGTGAGTGTAATGTTAGGTGGAGGATGTTTTTAAGTAAAATAACTTTAACATTTTACAGTTTTGGTCCCTCCACCTTTCCTTTTTCAAACAAGCATTTAACTTCATTTTGGTTACCAAACAAAGATTTTAAGAAAGAAACTTTGACGACCCTCCCCCTCAACTTAATAAATGATGAAAGGTTATAATTTTTAGTCCGAGGAGTGTCAGTTTAACCAGAAAAGTTTACCACCAATGATAAAAGAAAAAACCGGGATATGACCACATGCAAGTACACGATGATTTGAAACGTTAAGTATTATTTTCTCCCCCTCAACACTTGATCGGAAAAATACTGAATTTTGAAAGATTATAGTGTTGACGAAAGAAATGTACTTGCAATGTTGAAAGAAAAGAGATGAAGAATTTTTTGTTGTTTTATCAGATTTTATATTTTTGTATTTTGTTTTTGAAAAATATTTACAAAAGAGATTTTGGTGTTTGACAGGTTTTTAAGACTGTTTTAGGAGTTCATCCAATTCCTCTTGATTCAAACACCTCATACCAATCCGGTGGACCAACTCATTAAACCTAGCGGGAGGCAAGGCTTTGGTGAGAAGATCTGCCAATTGTATTCTTTACCCACAAAATATAATTCAATTGTACCCTGTTCCACGTGATCCTTGATGAAATGATATCGAAGATCGATGTGCTTTGATTTCGAGTGCTGAACTGAGTTGCACGAGATCGCAATGGCACTCCGATTGTCGCAGTACATCGGGATTCTGTCAAATATGTAACCATAGTCTTTGAGTTGTGTTCTCATCCAAATGACTTGAGCACAACACGCCGACATGGCTACATATTCTGCTTCGGTTGAGGACAGCGATGTACAATCCTGCTTCTTCGATTGCCATGACACCAGTTTATCACCAAGAAATTGTAAAGCTCCTAAAGTACTTTTCCGTGAGTCTAAGCATCCTGCGTGGTCAGCGTCTGAAAAAGCGATTAGTTCAAAACCAGAATCCTTCGGATACCAGATCCCCAAGTTAATGGTTCCCTTTATGTATCGGAGGATTCTTTTAGCCTCAGAGAGGTGGGTTTCAGTTGGTCGCGACTGATAACGGAGCAAAGATATACGGCAAAGACAATATCAGGTCTGCTAGCTGTTAGATACATGAGAGACCCAATAATACTACGGTATTTTGTAGGGTCCACCAATTTCCCATTTAAATCAGCGTCTAGCTTCTTGGTATGAGCCATTGGTGTGACATAGGTGTCACAGGTTTTCATTCCAAATTTGTTTAACAATTCAAGGGCATATTTGGACTGACTCAAGAAAATACCACGGGGTGATTGATGAACTTGCAGTCCTAGAAAGACGTGGAGTTCACCCATCACGGACATTTCAAAATTTTTCTTCATTAGTTTTGCAAAAGCGATTGAAAACTTTTTATGTGTAGACCCAAAAATGATGTCATCCACGTAAATTTGAACAATTAAGATATGTGCCCCGTGATATTGTATAAAAAGAGTTGGGTCAACCGAACCTTTGGTGAAATTATTAGCAATGAGGAAAGATGATAGCTTATCGTACCATGCCCGAGGAGCTTGTTTGAGACCATACAGAGCTTTGTTCAGTTTGTAGACGTGATTCGGAAACTCATGATCAACGAATCCATCTGGTTGGCTGACATAAACCGTTTCTTTAAGTTGTCCATTGAGAACGCAGTTTTGACATCCATCTGATAGACCGTCATATTCATATGAGCCGCGAACGCTAGAAATATCCGAACAGCCTCAAGACGAGCAACCGGAGCAAAATATTCTTCAAAGTCAATCCCTCTTCCTGACTAACCCTTAGCCACCAGACGTGACTTATTTCTGATACCATTTCCTTCAGCATCCAATTTGTTTTTCCAAATCCATTTGAGACCAATGACGTAGACCCGTGTTGGTCTTTCAACCAGTTCCATACTTCAAGACATTTGAATTGGTTGAGTTCTTCTTGCATGGATTCAATCAAGTTGTCTTTTGTCATTGCGTCTTTGATGTTTTTAGGTTCAGATTGGCAGACAGTGAGTGCATAAATGCAATGTTCACCGTCTGTGTGAAGACGTTGTCTCGTACGACTGGTTGATTCGGGTTGCCAATAATGTTTTCCAGAGATGGTCTTTCGTCCATCTATGTGTGGAGGGTTGATGTTGGTATACATTGTGCAGATTTTGAGTTCAAATGGCTTTTTGAAGATTCGCTACAGCGGTGCAGCAGTCTCATTAGCAAAGGGGTTTAAAGAACGCATTTGGATCAAATCTGCAGGTGGGGGTACTCTGCAATCATAATATCCATCACCTATTCATCATTGTTGAAGCGGGTGTTCAAGTGTTTTGGTGGAGTCAACTGGTGTAGGTGCATCTGCAACAGTAGTTGTTGTAGCAGGTGTATCAGGTATAAGAGTATTATCAGGTTGAGCAGCGGAAACAGCGGATACACCTGGAGCACGTTCATCAATATCGTCACTGAACAGCGGAGCAAATAACCTTTCCATTTGTTGCGATAAGCCTGGGGGCTTTGTTCAGCTGTGATGGGGTTTGGGGGAAGTTTAAGCGGTTTGTGTCCGGGTTCCAAGCTGTATACTCAGAAGCCATTTCCGTAATTCATCAAAATGAGCATGAATCGTTCCATCACCTGTTTTGTAACGACGATTCCAGATTCGTAAACCTTTTGAATTATCACAATATCCGATAAAGACTCCAATGTCAGCTTTGGCTTTGAGCTTTCCAAAGTCATCACGATCATTATTCGGATAGCAAAGAGATCCAAATACATGAAAGTGTTTTAGATTCGGTTTTCTGTTGTGGACAAGCTCGAAAGGTGTTTGGTTGTGGCGTTTTTGTGATCATAGACGGTTTTTGAGTATAGCATGCAGTGATACAGCTTCTTCCCATAAGTAATCTGGAAGTTTAGCTTGATTAACATCAGTGTTCTGCAGCTTCCACTAACGTTCGGTTTCGTCTTTCACAACTCTCCGTTTTGTTCTGGTGTATGGGCAATAGATGTTTTGATGCTATTCCCCTTTCTCATAGAATTCACGAAGGGTTTGGTTAAAAAATTCAGTGCCTCTATCTGTTCTGATTCGGCGAACGTTTTACGTAGCTGAACTTGTATTTTCGTGAGAAAGGTGATGATCATCTGTGGAGCTTGATCTTTGCTTCGAAGAAAGTAGACCCAAGTCAAGCGTGAATAGTCATCAACAATTACTAAGATGTAGCGTTTGCCATTGATCGTTTGCACGCGCATCGGGCCACACAAATCCATGTGAAGAAGATGAAGCACATGCTGAGAGCTGTGTTCCACCTTTGAAGGAAAATGAGCACGAGTGCTTTTGCCTTGTTCACAAGCTGAGCAAAGGTGATCTTTAGAATACCCAAACCGTGGGAGTCCTTCAACTAGTTTGTGTCGAGCAAGGTTGGTGATGGTTTGAAAGTTAAGATGTAAGAGACGACGGTGCCATAGCCAGGATTTTGTTGATGTTGCCTTTGAAAGTAAACATGGGGGATGAAGCAACCATGTCTTTCATAGAGATAGTGTAGAGACTAGAATTCGCGATCCCAACATAAGGTCATTTCTATGTAGATCACGAATGAAACAAGTTTTCTCCCGGAAAGCAACCTCCAAATCTCCATCACAAAACTGACCTACTGAAACATATTATGACCGAGGCCTTCCACATAGTAAACCCTGCTGATTTCGATGTTCCCATTGACATAGTCTCCGTATCCCATGATAGCTGCGAAGTGATCATTCCCGAACCTGACAGTGCCAATGAACTTTGCAATAAAGTTTGATAAACAGTTTAGGATTGCCTGTCATGTGTCGGGAACATCCGC
Organism: Chrysanthemum makinoi; assembly: GCA_910596185.1. Classification (NCBI taxonomy): domain Eukaryota; kingdom Viridiplantae; phylum Streptophyta; class Magnoliopsida; order Asterales; family Asteraceae; genus Chrysanthemum; species Chrysanthemum makinoi. The sequence goes on from OU343223.1 coordinate 193,500,374, forward strand.
TATCAACAATCCAGAGAATGATCTGTTTCACCTGCATTACACACAGACGACACAGATGGAATAGAAGTAGATGTGGAACCCGCAATGTTTAGAGGGTTCCGTCCAGGTATAGTAGATATACCACATTATAGCTTTAGTATCCACTTAATCCTAGTGTGTTAATATCCCATT
>OU343223.1:193500644-193613976 GCA_910596185.1 Chrysanthemum makinoi
AAAATCTTGGAAATTAAAGTGTTGATGAAAACTGCTAATGATTACTTTACGTATATATAATGTAAAGTAATCTAGCAGCACTTTATTTGGTCAGCGCGTATCCTGAAAATATTAAGTTTTAATCAAAGTTTGAAATTTAAGAGTATATCCGGATTATAAACATATAATTGTTTCTTATGTTAATGTATCTTGATGACGTACCCTCCGAATCGACTCATAGGCTACCCCTCCGAGCTTGCTGGGATCTACTCCCATTAAGCATCTAGAGTCCCTTGAATGGCCTCTTAAGGCATAAAACCATCTTTACAATGCTTACCAGTATGGGAATCCACCAACCGAAGCAGAACGCCCCTCGGGGTGTGCCCTTCGTGAAGACTGGTCTAGAGAACAATTCAACCAAGTCAACCACATTCAAATCCCTGTCAAAGCTTTCCCAAAAAGATAAGGATCGTGGTGCACAACCCTTGTAATCCCCTAAAAGCGTGAGACTCCTCCACGTTCATCGGTTCTAGCGAGAGATATGTAACTGCCCATTTCTATCATCTATAAATAGATGGGCAGAACACTCAGGTATAGAAAGACTCTGAACACACACTTCATTTATTTCATACTTATTATCATCCATATACACTCACTTACTCTCACGACAAAGGTGATTCGCAGGCCCAACCCCTGTACTTCACATAACGTAGTGTTTTCATTTGTGTTGACATAGGTTACACATAGCTTGGCAATGCATCCCTCATCAACAAACTCTTCGATCACCATCGAATCTTGGTAGTACCGATTATTGCACAATCAGTAGCGCCATCCGTGGGAATGCTACAATTTGTCTCGTTAAAACCAAATCTTGTAACTGTTAAAACGAACACCCTATTATTACGGAATGACTGAAGGAAGAGGAGAAACACACCAACTGCGTTTCTCGACCTTAATACCACCACACGTCTCTGACATGATCAACTTAGCACCTATAATCGCCTCCACGTTTACAGTCACCTTACCAAGAGGCACCCCACCTTTCAACCGAGCCTTCACCTCTGCTAATCTGGTACCCGCGATTAGCCTAGCCTTTGTAGAAGCCAATTACGAAGTCTTGAATTCCTTCATGAGGGAACAAAGGAGAGGCACAAGCAATCAATAAATGTGAAGAGAATTGGAATACTTCATTGAGGAATATGATGAAGAGATAGAAACGGAGCCACTACCCCTACAGAATGAGGAAACTACTCCCATATTACGAAGGATGTCTCCCATGCCCGAAGGTCTCATGGAAGAACCATAGAATTCGAAGAAGCTCCTCGCGAGACTAGGAATGAGGTAGAAGGAGAATAGAGAGGCAGAATATCTTCTGTAAGAAGGGTAGAAGAAAGAGATGGGCAACAAATTAATCATCCTCCTTCGCATGCTGTTAATCCAGGGAGAAGCGAGAATAGGCAACCCTCACAGCCGACGTTAACCTCCGGATATGGAGGTAATTAGCCTTTGACACGACAGGGAGGTAATCATCCTCCTTTTGGTACGTATCTTTCACACAATGCTAACTTATACCTAGTCACTCTTACCCTCCTTCCAATAGCCAGACAAATAGTTATGCTAATCCTTTTACTCAATCTTACCCAAACATGACCTATACCCAGCCTAACATATTCCTTTATCCAAACCAAGCGAGAAACTACCTCTTCGGAGGAAATGGCACCAGTACCCGTTTTTGGGATATACTCAGCATTCACCAATGGGCAACCACAGTCCCAACCACATAGGATTTATTAACCTAGCACTTGTGCACCCTTATACCTATCCGACGTACCCGCAAACTGCAAATCAAACACGGAACATACCTTATGGCCCTGCTAGTATGTTTCTCGAATCTACCAGTTGCGTAACACCCTTCGTCCATTGGATTGAAGAGTACCCTCTACCCGATGGTCTAAAAATACCGTCACAGTTAGGCTCCTATAATGAAAAAAGAGACCCTGATAACTACCTCCACCTAGGGATGGCAACAAAACCCGAACCCGACGGGGAACCCGAAACCCGAACTTATTGGGGTCGGGCGGGGCATGCTTATCGGGTTTCGGGGCGGTTTTTGGGGCCTTAACGGGGATTCTCATCGGTTTGGGGCGGGGACGGGGCACACTATCCCCGCCCCGCCCCGAAACATATACATATATCTATATACCTTAAATATTGTGCTAGTATTTATGTACTAAATATAATTCTCTAATTTTTGTTAATTTTCATCTTTGTAATATTTTAAAGTGTGATCATAAAATTTTGTTTTGTGTCATAATATTCTAAAAAGTTTGTGATTTATTCCAATGCCTAATGTATTATTAATGGTTTCTCGATTCTTTAAATTATTCCATAAAATCATATTGTTAATATCGTAAAAATAAGAATAAACGGGAAAAGGCATTAGTATGATGGAGGATCGCGCTCAAAAAAGAAAATCCGATAAGACCCCAATGGGGAATGGGGCAGGTTTGGGGGAGCATCTCGCCCCAATGGGGCGCCCCGATAAGATCCCCAATGGGGATTGGGGCGGGTTTGGGGATGATTTTTGTAATCGGGTTTGGGTATAGGGATGGCCGCCCCGACCCAAACCCGCCCCATTGCCATTCCAACCTCCACCTATTCAAAGGAGTTATACGAATGCAAAAATGGACCATGCCCGTGGCCTGACATATGTTCACATACATGTTGAAAGACTCCGCTAGGATTCGGTAGAACAGGCAGAAAAAATGTATTATGCCAACTACAATGACCTTAAGGTTAAATTTAGGTCACACTTCAGCCAAGAGAAGAGGCTTACAAAGACACATTTGGCTTTACACAACATCAAACAAAAAGAAGATGAAAGTACAAGAGCTTTCGTTACCAGGTACACAGATGACACTTTGCAGCTCTTGGGGCTACACAAAGACCAAGGAATTTCAGGGTTCGTCCACGGACTAAGAACAAGACGTCTCGTAGAGTTCCTCTCCACATACCTACCCACTACCTACTGATGAAGAAAACTTACACATGGATCGAGGAAAAAGAAATAGCTACCAATGGGGATCCGAACGAGAACAGAGAAAGTACTACAAGTTCAATAAGCACTCTTCATTGGATAACAACAAATAAGAAGAACTGGGACAGGTTCTCTCCGTACAAGGGGTCGAACCATGGTTTGCTTGATAATTTGGTAAAGACTCCAAGAGAAATTCTAGCAACGCAGAGAGTAGCGAAAGCTTTTGAAGAACCCCCAATAATGTTTAGCGATAAATGTTTCCGTGACACATCCAAATACTATCACTTTCATTAAGACCATGGACATGAAACAAATCAGCGCTAAGAATTGTGGCACCAAGTTGAAGAAACTATGGAATCAGGGTAACTTGCCCATTTGGTGAAAGGAATAAAAAAAATGGAAGGCCAAAGTATCAGACACCCAACTGACATAATGGAAGAAAAGAGACAAAGAAGTAGCGACTGCAGAAACTCCTATCCTCTTGATCTCTAGGGAAGAGTGGAGCTCGAAGAGAAGGGGCACTGAAGGAAATGTAGAGGAAATAACGTTTCGTCCGGTGATCAGTTCCAGACCATCCTCGGATCATGTCATCATTACAACAAAAGTTTTTGAAAGGCAAGTCAATCATGTTTACATGGATGGAGGAAGTAAATGCAAAGTTATCTATGATCATTGTTTCCTCAAACTCAACTCTTTGATCCGATCCCAAAGGGCAGACTCCAGAACACCTATCGTGCATTTATCAGGAAAAACTTCACGGCCCTTGCGAGAAGTGCCTCTCGAAATAATGGTTGGAATAGCCCTTTCACAAGAATGGAAGTCCTCAACTTTGTTATTGTAAGATCAGAATCACCTTACATTTTGTTGTTAGGAAGGACCATAATGCAAAAGATGAGGATGTTTGTATCCACATTCAAACGGCAGTTAAGTTCCACACTCCGCACGATGTCGGAACCGTATTCTCCAATTCAAGATACAACAGAAACGTAGAAGGGTACAAAAAAAACCCTCAAGAAAAGCCGAAGGATATACTCAGATGTGCTACCACAGAAGAATGAGTCATCGTCAACAATAAATATCCAGACCAAATGGTTGTAGTTGGAAACAACTTCCAGAAAATTCCAAGAAGAAGCTGCAAGAACTTCTCCGAGAAAACGCAGATGTATTTGCATGGACATATGCGGACATGACGGGAATCCCAAGAACCATTACAGTCGATGACAAGCCTTTTTACACAGAACATAGGCTCAAGGAATACAAGCATATCGAACCTGTCAAGCAGAGGAAGCAAAGCTTGGCTCCGGAAAGAAACCAAGCCGCCTTCAAAGAAATCGATGACTTAACAAACGCAAGGATCCTCGGAGAAGTTAAACATAAAATATGGGTAGCAAACCCAATCATGGTAAATAAAAGCGACGTAGGATGGATAATTCATGTGGACTTCACATATATCAAAAAAGCATGTCCCAAAAATAGCTATCCTTCACCAGATATTGGTTGAAAAGTAGAGTCCCTTTCAAGTTTTTGTCTTAAATGTTTCCTAGGTGCTTACAAAGGCTACCATCAGATACAAATGGCTGAAGTGGATGAGGACAAGACTGCGTTCTACACAGGAAAAGGAGTATTTTGCTACAATAAGATGCCTTTTGGCCTCAAGAATACGGGAGCTACCTACCAGCGACTCGTAGACAAAGTTTTTGAACTTCAGATCAAAAGAAATTTTAAGGCATACGTGTATGACATGGTGATTAAAAGTGTATCCAAGGAAGAAATGTTATTAGACATTCATGAGGCCTTCAATAGGCTTCGATCCATCAACATGAAGCTCAACTCGAAAAAATGCTCTTTTGGAGTAGAAGAACGGCAATTCCTCGAGAACCTAGTTACAAAACATGACATTAAGGCAAACCCTTCGAAGGTAAAAGCTATAACAGATTTAAAGCCTCCGAAAATGTTGAAGGAAATTCAAATCCTGAATGGGAAGTTAGAAGCTGATAAGGATTTAAAAGGTACACTTTTGAGGGGTCATTTAAGCCCTTAATCGACCACTTTTATATCCATTATTGCTTAATTTCGTTCCTTTTCACTTTTTAGGTCTCTTGAAGGCAAATTGCTGGAATGACACTTATTTGGACGAAAAGGCATGAATACATGAAGAAAATGGCCAAAGTCAAGATCAAGACACTCAAGCTGCTGGAATTGAAGGTGACGGTGTCACAGTCAGAGGGCGACGCCGTCGCAACATGCTCCAAAATTGAGACGGCTCAGTAGCGAATTTGTTATTTTGTACCTAACGGCGTCAGGCTTTAAAGAGTAGGGCGTCACAACTCAGACGGACTAGATTCAGATTCCGACGGCGTCACAACCATAAGGTGACGCCGTCACAAAGTTGACGTGGTCAAGACGAAACCCTAATGGCGGCGTTCCGACAGCGTCACAATTAAAGAGTGACGCCATCGCAGTTGTAACTCTATATATAGAATTCGAATTTTCAGACTTTTGGAGAGGTAGTTTTGTGGAGTAAAACCTAATAACAATTTTGGCTGTCTTGGGCAGTATCTTAGGGTTTTCATACCCTATTTTACAAGAAGATAAGTAATTTACTTCATTGATTCAGTTATGCCTTCAATTGTATGTGTGTATGCTTGCATGTTTACCATGTCTGGCGAATTTACTTGTGTGTTTGATTAGATCTATGAAACCTAGGTATTGAATATTGATTGGTTGTCTCTTATCTTAATTGTAATTGGCCTAGGATTGCAATAGGTCATCGTTGTGTTTTTAATGCTTGAGTAATCTTTGTGAACATTAGTTTATAATCGCCTAGAGTTGTTGTAGGCTAAAAATCCAAAGATAACCTTAGAGTTAGTTTATGAATCCTAGAGATTTTGTAGGCAATAACCTTAAGGTAGTCTTAAAGAGTTAGGGAAGAAAGCATACCCTACAACCTTAGAAGACACAACGCGTTAAGAATAAGGACGTGACAATTCAACCATCAATAGGAGATAACTAAGGAGTAATAGCATCTAGGTAAACACATCTTTAATTATCATACGAGCACACATAAATTAGACATAGACTACCCCTTAGCTTAGTTAATTAGATAATTAGATAGTAGAGTAATCGGTAGAAATACCACCCCCCAAATCCAATACCCTGAGATTCGTACCTTTCAATTTCCTAAAAAATATAAAAAAGATAAAAAATAATCTTTCTCAACCCCAACCTCAGCGTAGTAATGTCTCACTAGCATTCCTATTCCCCTAGAGAATGATATCAATCCCGAGGATTACCCTAATACTACACTACAACGGTTAGGTTCACTGCCTAGGTGGTTGAAAAACTTGCTCGAAGAAAAGGAAGTTTCTTTTGACCCCGAACGCGCGTTGTACGCGTATCAAGTTTTTGGCGCCGCTGCCAGGGAATAGAATAGCTAGTTAGATTTCCACCTCGTTTAGGTTCCCTTGCTTGATTCCTATCAGGTAAGCTTTTTCTCATTTTTAGCTTCCTTGTAGTCTATCTCCCTTCTTTATGACCTTTGTTAGTAATCCCATCACTTTTCATCATGGAAGGTGATAATCAACCACCACTCATCAACCCACCACCAAATGACCCGCCAAGAGGCCGTACTCTTGGTGAATACTCAAGGCCAAGCCACCTAGGCTATAGGAACACCATTGAGCTTCCCGACCAAGCCCAAACAATGGCCCTTCGATCCGACACCATCTGGTTGGTGCAAAACGGATGTGCATTCCATGGACTTCGTTCCGAAGATCCTAATCAGAATCTTAATGATTTCCTTAAAATCGTCGATTCCATCGACCTCGATACTACTACTCTCGGAGACCACGCCGCTATGCTTTCTTCCAATTCTCTACTGGACCAAGCTAGTAATTGGCTTTGAGCCACTTCCCTGGCTCCATCTCAAGTTGGGATGATCTCACTTCTCGTTTCCTTGCCCAATATTTCCCTCCGAGGAGAACTACTAAGCTTAGACGAGACATCTTGATGTTCCAATAACTTCAAGGCGAGTCTCTCTACGAGGCATGGTCCCGATTCAAAGACCTGCTCCATAGAGTCCCTCATCATGGCATTGATCTTTGGCTTCAAGTCCAAATCTTCTATGACCATACCAATTTCATCACAAGGCGATCCATTGATCGAGCCACCGGTGGAAGGCTTAGCAACTCCAACGCAGAAGAATCATGGGATATTATAGAAGAGCTCGCCGATCAAAGCTACGAAAATTGGGGTGAATACCATGAAACCCCCGTTAAAGTGGTTTATGCCATGTCGATTCCTCATGAGTCTTCCAACGTCACTAAAAAGTAAATGAGTGCTCTTGAGAGAAGGATCGATTATCTAATTGAGAGGCAAAGGAGAGCTCCTGAACCAACCCCTCGAGCAATGGTTAATTCTGCTAACTCCGCCAACCACCCAACACCTTTCTCTGAATCACCAAGTCGTGAGGAAAATCTCAATTCCGAATGGCGCTTTCGTTCTACTTCTCCAATACCACTCTCACCGAGCTTTAAGGAACAAATGAGAGAGTACATGGCAGCCCATACGGAAAAATTAGCAAAATTTGAAGAGGAGGTTTATAGGCAAAGGAAGTAAATGCAGGCAAAAATGACGGAGATGATGAACTTGGTAAAAGAGTATACTAAGACGAAGGTTCCCGAGAAGGTGCTAGTGAGAAGCGATGATCACCCTCCCCCCACTTCGTTTGTTAAAGCCATTTCCATTGTACCTGAGGAAGATGGAATAGTTGAGAAGAAGGAGACTAAGATAAGCAAGGATAGTGAGAAGAAGGATGAGGCTGAAACCAATGATGAACCCGAGACCATTGAATACTACCTTAAGCACGAGATTAATAAAAAAACCATTGTTAACCAAGTGAACAACTTTAGGTACACCGAGGTTCTAAGGAAAGCCCTCGAAGGAGAAATAACAGAAGAAGAGTATGACACCATGCCTATAGGACCTATGTATGAGCTGGTTCTAAAAAAACCAGTAACTAGAAAACGAGAAACCCCGGGGAACTTCATGATACCATGTAGCATAGGTGACATTGATAATATAAATGCCTTATCCGATCAAGGATCTGTTGTAAACATAATGCCGCTATCAGTCTATAATAAGTTGACTAAGGAGGAGACAACCAAGACCAATCTTAGACTTTCCTTAGCAAATCACACATATGTCTACCCCATAGGAATATCAGATGATGTCTTAATTAAGGTGGCCAATATTGTCTATCTGGTGGACTTCGTGATCAGACATTGCGGAAGATAGAAATATGCCACTCATTCTTGGAACACCTTTTCTGGCCACTGCCAAAGCAACCATCAAATGCGATTAGGGTATCATGATACTCAAAAGTGGCAAAGGATACGCTAGGATACCTATTGTTCCAAGATATCCTTTGAAGATAATGGAGAAGATTACTGATGAGAATTCACAAGTCCCTAATAATACGGTTAGGAAGAAAATTAACAAATGGGAAAAAGGGCTTAGAGACTTCATGGTTCAAGGGCTACATGCGACACTGTGGAAACGCGATAAAAAGTTAGGAAATAATCCAACCTCAATACCACAAACTCAAAAGAACCCTAAGGAATTTTTGAATGGAGAGAAGGTACTTTTGTACAAATCGAGAATAAAACCATTAAGAAGTAGAAACTTATTTAAAAAATAAAACCATTATCATAATAGACGACGTTGGGAAGGAGTCCACGGTAAGCATACAACGTCTACAACCTTTTGATGAAGGCTTAGTAAAAGAAAAAGGTGACGGTAATGAAGTCACGTAGGGGCACGACTTCGAGTGTAGCTACAAGACTCATAAATAAAGAAAAGCGCTTCGTGGGAGGCAACCCATGCTTAATTGTTTGCTTGTTTGTGTGTTGTATATCTTTTTATTGATTGTTTATTCTCATGTTTGAATTTGTGAAAATGCTTTATTTTGTCTTTAACCTCGTCTTAATTACATATAAAGGTATTTTACAAAAGGGATAAGTGTAGGGAAGATTACACACGTTTTTAAAAGAACGTGAACATGAGAATTACGATTATTGAAAAGATATACATGTGTGTTTGTTAGAGTCAAATGCTTGTATCGAGTCATAATGGATGTTTTGTAGAAATTTTTCCAGATTCTAAAGATATAAATTTTCCAGAATTTTTTTCAGAAAATCGCAAACCAGTTTCTGTCAGGATAACCTGACGGCGTCAGGAGGAGCATAAACAACTTAACTTTTTCTCTCGTTTTACGTGCTACTTATAAATTTTTGGAATTTCTCATGTCTTAATTTTCCAGAAAACCTTAAACATCCATTCCACAAGCATTATATCCTAAGTTTAGTAGAGTCATATATAGTGTTACCGCCGATTTTACGCGAAGGTTTCGTTTGTTTTCTTAAAGTGTGCAGGTTTTATTTATCAAGAAGAAGATACACAAGATTGGATGGAGCTTTTCACGCATACATTCTTCTTGGAGAAGAATTTAACCACTACTTCACACACGGATCCTACCGAGCTGATCAGGGGAGTATTAGCTTTTTTCGTTTTTTATTACCTTCCATTATCATAACTTTGATACTTTCAGGGAACATTGGGGACAATGTTCAGTTAGGGTAATAAACCATGAGAAATATGCTTATCCTTTGAAACTATGCTTATCCTTGACTATTTTCCTTACCCAATTTCATTTGTGTAATAAACCATGAGAAATATCGGTTAGGGTAATTTTGGCACAAAATTTAAAAAATTTTATGACATGTAGGATTGGGCCATTATTCTTAATAAAGCGTCTCATGGATAGGAAGTTATATGACTAGCACAAAACCCTTTACTACTCAAATTCCACCCCAAAAATGGAGGTTAACCCTTAGATTTGTAGGAATTAAAGCATTCATCTTTAATGCTTCGAGAGTGTACCGGTAGTATAATAGATTCTAGAACTTGTTTTGTGATGCATTCCGATATCGCTAGTGAGACTACACTTGTGTAGTTAGGAATAACTAAATGATAAGAGGCATTAGGATAACCCTTGTTTGATACCCGTATTATAATTACTTCTTCCACATCGGTTGAGTAATTCTCCCACACCCTTGCGTTGTACTCATCTTTAGTACACGATACCCCTAGTTAACCCCTCAGAGCCTATCCTTTTCGCGGTTTTGGTTTTCCGGCATATCAATGAAGAGCATTGTTTACAATCCACCCCCAAATGTACACCCAAATCGCCTTAGCCTACCTTGTATGCACTCACTTTTGGTGCATTATTGTTATCATACTAAACCCTTAGATCAATTATCTAGTTGCTTGCATAAGTTGCTAAGTCGAGTCATATCCTTTGTACACAGTTTTGAGACGATTGGGACTCATGGGAAAAGTTAAATTTTATGAAGTGACGGGAAGGAACGTTAAATTCAAATTCCCTTTATTTACGTAATAATGTACTCCAAGTTTTTTGATCTTTTCAATTCGGGTCAAATTAGTGTTAGAGTAATAAAAACTCAAGTGTAGGGATGTGCCTATAAATCCCTATTATTTTGATGTTATCGTAGAGGATGGTAGAGTAAAAGTGTATGGAAAAAAATCGAAAAAGAAAATAGAAAAAAAACATACTACCATCCTACATCTATCTTTAAATTTATGTTTGTTTGTTTCAAGTTATCTAGAGTTTAGAGTGTCGAGTCTTGGCTTAGCAACGCCATTCTTCTCATGCTTGTAACATAAAGATTTTTGACTTGCCACCACTAAATCGCCTATCCCACCATACCATTTGTTTCCCTACCGTAAGCCTAACGTTACAACCCTTTAAAAGACCTCTTGGATAGTTTTTCCTAGGTGCTTACGCCAAAGCGATGGAGGTTTGATCTAGTCTCAAGCCTATGGTAATCTATGTACTAGGACCGATTAATGAGTGTTTATCTTCTATTTCCAATTTAATATATTTCATATACACCCGAGATATGAGAGTATACAAACACCACTTGTGAGGTGCTAGTATGTAATTTCCGTGCTTGTTATGACTTTTACGAGGCTTATACTTGTTGTGAATTGTTCTAAACTAATGCTTCATGACCCCTAACTTATAAAATTATTGTCCAAAAGCACATTTGCTTGAGGACAAGCAAATACCAAGTGTAGGGATATTTGATAAAGATTTAAAAGGTACACTTTTGAGGGGTCATTTAAGCCCTTAATCGACCACTTTTATATCCATTACTGCTTAATTTCTTTCCTTTTCACTTTTTAGGTCTCTTGAAGGCAAATTGCTGGAATGACACTTATTTGGACGAAAAGGCGTGAATATATAAAGAAAATGGCCAAAATCAAGATCAAGACACTCAAGCTGCTGGAATTGAAGGTGACGGCGTCACAGTCAGAGAGCGACGCCGTCGCAACATGCTCCAAAATTGAGACGGCTCAGTAGCGAATTCGCTATTTTGTACCTGACGGTGTCAGGCTTTAAAGAGTAGGGCGTCACAACTCAGACGGCCTAGATTCTGATTCCGACGGCGTAAGAAGATGAAGCCGATGGCGTCACAACCACAAGGTGACGCAATTACATGTTTACCATGTCCTGCTAATTTACTTGTGTGTTTGCTTAGATCTATGAAACCTAGGTATTGAATATTGATTGGTTGTCTCTTATCTTAATTGTAATTGGCCTAGGATTGCAATAGGTCATCGTTGTGTTTTTAATGCTTGAGTAATCTTTGTGAACATTAGTTTATAATCGCCTAGAGTTGTTGTAGGCTAAAAATACAAAGATAACCTTAGAGTTAGTTTATGAATCCTAGGATTTTGTAGGCAATAACCTTAAGGTAGTCTCAAAGAGTTAGGGAAGAAAGCATACCCTACGACCTTAGAAGACACAACGCGTTAAGAATAAGGATGTGACAATTCAACCATCAATAGGAGTTAACTAGGGAGTAATAGCATCTAGGTAAACACATCTTCAATCATCATACGAGCACACATCAATTAGACATAGACTATCCCTTAGCTTAGTTAATTAGATAATTAGATAGTAGAGTAATCGGTAGAAATACCACCCCCCAAATCCAATACTCCGAGATTCGTACCTTTCAATTTCCTAAAAAATATAGAAAGGATAAAAAATAATCTTCCTCAACCCCAACCTTAGCGTAGTAATTTCTCACTAGCATTCCTATTCCCCTAAAAATGATATCCATCCCGAGGCTTACCCTAATACTACATTACAACGATTAGGTTCACTGCCTAGGTGGTTGAAAAACTTGCTTGAAGAAAAGGATGTTTCCTTTGACCCCGAACGCACGTTGTACGCGTATCAGCAGCCTTAAGACGCTTTTCTGTCAAAAGGTGTGGACAAATATTTACCTTTCTTCAAATCACTTAAAAGTTATATTGGTAAGGAGACTTTACAGTGGAGCCAAGAAACAGAAGAGGCTTTCCCAAAAATGAAGAACTTCATGGAGATATTACCAATGCTCGCTACCTAAATCAAAGGCGAAATGCTGGTAATGTACCATACGACTTCCAAAGAAAGTATCAGCACGACATTACTTGCTGAAAGAGACAACGGACAAGTTCCAATCTACTTCATCAGCAGAGTCTTACAAGGGGCAGAACTCAACTACCAATGTCTGGAGAAGCTGATTTTAGCCCTGATATATGTTGCAAGAGGACTCCGAAGGTATTTTCAAGCACACGCCATTCATGTTTTAACTAATGTGCCTGTCAAGAAAATGCTTGCGAATCTGGAGAAATCGGGAAGAATATCCAAATGGGCAATCGAACTGGGTGAGCATGAACATTGAATTCCGAGAGCGAAAAGATGAAGTCCCAGAAGAATTCATAGCTGAAATACCTTCAAAAAACATATATGAATTACAGAAGGAAGAACTACATGTAGATGATAACAGAAAAACATCAAAGAATACTTGGAAGCTCTATACAGAGGGAGCTTCAAGTTGTGACGGTTCAGGAGCCATTTAATGCTCATAAGCCCAGAGGCAACGGAGCTAACATACACCCTGAAGTTCGAATTTGAAACAACCAATAATGAGGCAGAATACGAGGCTCTACTTTTTGGCCTCGGGATAGCCGCGGATTTGAAGATCAAAGATTTGGAAATATTTGTGGACTCACAACTAGTCGCAAATAAAGTCAATGGCTCGTTTGAAGCAAGACTCTGTAATCAAGCAATACCTTAAGAAAAAGAAGGAGGCCCTGGAAGGATTCGAGGCGTATACATTGGAACACGTCTGAAGAAACCAAAACAAGAAAGCTGACGCACTGAGCAAATTAGATTCAATGACTTTCAAACACCTCATGAAGGAAGTATTGTTAGAGGTCCTACCGGAGAGATCCATCACTCGAACGGAAGTTATTGATATTGTCGAAGAAAAAGGCAAAAGTTGGATGACACCCATCCTAGAATACCTATCGTTTGACATCGTGCCAAAAGACTTTCACAAGGCAAGAAAGATAAAAGTCAAAGCACCACAATATCAGATCATGTAAGGAAACTTGTATCGCCGATCTTTTTTATCACCATGGCTAAGATGTGTCGGACTTACACAAGCCAAGAGCATCATCCAAGAGGTACATCAAGGTTCTTGTGGCATGCATGCAAGGCCATGATCAGTGGTCATGAAGAAAATGAAGTTAGGCTACTATTGGCCTTCGATGCATGCAGACGCAAAAACAGCGATAAATAGTGTGAGTCTTGTCAGATACACTCCCCGGTGCCAAGACTGCCAAAATATGAGATGACCTCGATCACATCAGCATGGCCATTCTCTCAATGGGGAATTGTTATAGTAGGACCTCTCCATTTTGCTGTAGGAGGAGCCAAATTTCTACTTCTGGCAATTGATTCCTTTACTAAATGGGTATAGGCAAAGCTTTTGGTTTCAATAACCAAAAGGCTAATGGAGAAATTTGTTTGGGAACACATTGTTTGCAGATTCGGAACCTCACAAATCCCGATCTCCGATATGGAAAGTAGTTTACAGAGAGGACCTTCCCAGTTTTTATCAGAAGTTGGGAATACAGTAGTCCTTCACCTCCGTGTATCATCCTCAAGAAAATGGACAAGTGGAGGTGACGAACAGAGACGTTGTCAAAGCAATGGAACGAAGGCTGGGAAAATGCCATCAAGGTTGAGTAGATGAACTACCACCAGGGCAATAGGCATACATGACTTATCCACAAGGTTAGGTAGATGAAAATGCCATTCAGCCTCACCTACGGTTCAGAAGCTATGATTCCCATAGAAATAAGTATGGAAACCGAACATGTAAGGGCATTCGATGAAACAGCCAACAGAAAAAGACGACGTGAAAACCTACACCTCCTGGAAGAAAAGAGGGAAATAGCTTCCATTATAGAAGCGCATTACAAACAAAAGTTAGAAAGGTATTACAACAAGAGAGTTCGAACTTCTAATTTTAAGCCAGGAACACACGTGCTCCGACTAAATAGCGCGAGTAAAGCCTAATTCCAGGGCCAGATGAGGTCCACATGGGAAGGACTATACATGGTCAGAAAGGCATACCGGGATGGAGCTTATAAGCTGGAAACACTCTCCGAGGAACTAGTTGATCGGACTTGGAACGGTTCAAACCTCCGTAGCTTTTACATGTAAAGCTTACTTTTTGATTTTCTCTAAATTCACTGTTTAGACTACCTTTTGCTAAGGGAAAATTACTAAGTCTAGCAAACTAAGTATTCATATTTTATGTGATGTATATCTTCCTACACAATCAATGAAAGTAATGAATTTCCGTCAAATCTCTTGTATCATTATTTTACAACCAAGATTTTGACTCACCAAGTGTGTAAAATTTTTAACGTTCAAAAATATGATAAGGGACCTAGATCCTATCCACATCCAATAAATTCACGTTAACTTCCCAAAGGTATTGGAATGAAACCTTGTAGGGTAAAACAAAGCGGGTCGCAACCCTCTGTTACAAGCGAAAAACTGCTTGATAAAATATTGGTGACAAATTTACAATTTAAAGGGCCAAACTTGAGTCCTAGATAGTTAAATAATGCAATACTGCATAGCAAAAGGCTTAGATGATATATAGACTATCCAATAATATCCTTCGCCAAAAGGATAGCAACAAAAGGCATATAAAAAACATCTAATGTTTAAAATTAAATTCCTTAATATTAAATGGTAAATACTACCCTTGGAGTCATGTTAAATGCTCACAGGGCGACCTTCAACTATCTTGATTGGTGGTTTTGATGAAGAAGGCTTGGACTTCGAAGACAGATGCGACGAAGCATGCTTGACAACAGGTCGTAAGGTGTAGGTTTTCTTGGACAAAATTTCCTCAAGAGGAGCAAAGGGGTCATCAGTATCCTCCGATAAGGAAGGATAAGTAGTTGTGACCAAGTTATCAATAGCTTTATGGAAATCTTTTTTAGCTGAAGGACGATAGCCGGAGATATTGGGTAGCTTGAAAGGCTCTTTCAAAGTCACAATCCCTTCAAAGGCAGCACTTATTCCATGAACAATAGCAGCTTCAACCAATTAGGATACAGAATAACCCATCTCATCACTTCGTACATGATCCATGGAAATATACGTAATCACTTTGGACACCACGACAGCCTTGTCTTGTTTGACACCATCAACCTGTTAGATAAGTTGGATCTCCAAATCCTTTAATCAACTTCTCTCAGCTTCAAGACTTTCTACCTTCATATGTAGAGTGTCTTGTCATAGTTCACCCACTTCTTCTCCTCTTTTAAAACCCTACTATACTCTTGATGAAGCTTATAATTCTGGTTACGAAGGGTAGCAACCTCTTCTTGGAGATACATCATTAAGGGGTTCTTCTCTAAATCTTGGAGGGCATCATTACACTTCACTTAGATTACAACATAGGCTTCATCCTTCTTTTTAATTGTCTCTTGCATAACATCATATGAGGCCCTTTCTTTAGAAAGAGCAGTCATAAGTTTACGAGACCTCCTATTTAGAGAATTGTCAAGAACAACCAGCCTCATATAAAACCTATCGTGCATATTACACAACTACTCCAGACTCAACCGTTTGACATGATGTTTCCAAGAGGGAGGTATGACATGTGAAATAACCCAATGACAGTCACCAGAGTCCTTCAGCTCTTGATATTTAGGAAACTCTGTATACATGAAACAAACAGAAGCATTGTTATTCTACAAGAGTCAAGGATCATGATTCAACAGAGAGGATTGAAATGACCATAAAAATCATCCTCATTATCATCAATGACCATAGGTATCGAATGCTTGCTAGTAGCTTTGCTCCTCCGAGTTGGAGTTTACCGCGTTTTCTGGCGAGTTTCCCTTGTGGTAGGTTTGGGAGCTACCTGTTTTCTCTTTTTAGTGGCTTTCGAAGACTCACCAGCCTTCCGATATCTCAGTCTGTCAGCAACTTTCATGCTAGCTTTCACAACACCATCATTCTCTGATGAGGACTCCTCTGATTTTGCCATATTCTCGACGAACATAGAAGGATTAGCAAAATTAAAAGGCTCCACATTCATCACCAGTGTCTCATTATTCATCGAAACCAAAGGAGAGTTTATTCCAACATCCTCGGAGGCATCCTTTGGCACAAACTTGAACTCACCATCAATTCCTTCCATGATGAACTTCCTAAAAGACATCTCCACACAAATAAATAAGCAATGGGGCATTACTAGAAATAAAATGGAGTAATATATACAGAGAAGAAAGGATGGTTACCTCTTCCATGGTGGTAGATTACAGGTTCTTTATGGGCTATGCTTCCATGTAGGACTGAGACCAACGAGGTACAAGATAGGCTCCGAAAAGATTTGGCAAGGAATGGTATGCTTGACGATAAAATCATACAATGGGTCCTCTTACATATGGAGATGACGTTGATCTCTGAATGATTCCTTGTCAAACTTGTTGTCATCCGACAGAAGTTCTGGATATTCAGAAGGAACAATCTTTTTCTCAATAAAGAAGAAGCTACCCTTGCATTCCTCAATATGAGTATATGGCTTTGTCACAGCTAAGAGAATATCTTTCCCGGGCGTATTTGGCAAAGTTTAGCCAATAACCACTAGGGAAAAGATTAAAGAAATGTCTAAGAAGCTCTACGCAAGGTTCACCGCCATACACCTTACATATAACGACAAATGTAGGTGCTTGACGAGGCCAAAAGGGTTTAATCGGGAGATATGAACCTTAAAATAGTTCAACACTTCGCAAAGAATTTTGGTAAAGGAATCCTAAGGTTCAAATGGGTGAAGGAGTGAGTATACAGATCAAAGAACCCATCGGGGGCATCAAAGATAGTTTGGTGCTTTTTGGGGAGCATAACCTTGACATGTTGGGGATTGTCATAATCAACGAGCAATTGCGATAATTTGGATTTGGAAAGAGTATATGTTTTTTGATGGAAAATTTAGCCTCCATGGTGTGTAATTGATTCGGAGAGGGAGAAGTTAATCAGAAGTAATAGATAAGCAGTAAAATTGGTAAAATTAGGGTTTCAAATAGCAAAGTATTTATAGGTACAAGGGGCAGATATAAGACGTACACGTGTAGGGGCCAATCAGAGGAATTTTCTTTTGCTTACCCTTATTTTGGTGCTTACCAATGGACAAATCTCAACCATCCATCTAGTTTAAAGATTAACCTAAGATTTAATACTTAAACCTAAGTCCATGTTTTTTTTCTTGTCTTTTTGTCTTTCTTTTTTATTCACTATTTTTTTATTTCATTTTTATTAATTTTTTTTTGTTAATTCCCTTTTTTTTATAAATGAACATTTTTTGTTTTTTTTTTTTTAATTTTTAATTAAGCGTTATTCGCGCTTTTTTATTAGTGTTTTTTCCGCTTTCATACGTTTCATCCGTTTTCCCGTTTTCCAACGTTTTCCTCCATTTTCCGTTTCCCGTTTTAATTTTCATACGTTTTCATACGCTGCCGCTTTCATACGTCCATTCCGCTTTTACGTTTTCGTTTTTGTCGCTTTATATCCCACCGCTTCCAACGTTTTCCTCCATTTTCTTACATTTTCGCGTTTTTACCGTTTCATAAGTTTTCGTCCATTTTCATACGTTTTCGTCCGCTTTTTTTTATGTTTTCATGTTTTTCGTCATTTTTATACGTTTTCGTCCGTTTTATACGTTTTAACCGCTTTCATAGGTTTATATACGATTTCGTCCGTTTTCATATGTTTTCGCCAGTTTTTATATTTTCCATTTTAGACGTTTTCGCCCGTTTTCTTATGTTTTCGTTCGTTTCATACGCTTTTCGTCCGTTTTCATACATTTTCATCTGTTTTTTTAGGTTTTCATGTATTTTCGTCCGTTTTAGACGCGTTTTGTCTCTATTTTATGTTTTCATGTATTTTCGTCCGTTTTAACGCATTTCGTCCGCTTTACGTTTTCTTCCAATCTTAGACGTTTTTGTCTATTTTCAGACGTTCTCGTCCGTTTTTATACGTTTTCGTCCGTTTTCATACGTTTTCATCCGTTTTTATAAGTTTTGTCCATTTTGGACGTTTTATCCGTTTTATGACGCTTTTGTCCGCTTTTCATACATTCTTATGCGTTTTTCATTCATTTTTATACGTTTTTGTCCGTTTTCAGACGTTTTCATTTTGATATTTGTAAGTGACACTTATTTATCTCTTGTGATATAACACTGTAAGAAAGATGAAGAGTATTACATTCTTTATCATGTATGTATTATAAGTTGAGATAATCAACTAAGAATGTGATGATTCTGTTGTTTTTTTTTTTTTTTTTTTTTTTGGGTTATTTGTGTTTTTGAAAATACTTAGGAAGATTTTTGTGTTTTAAGATATTATGAAATATTAGAAAAGTTTTTCAACTGAAAACAAAAAATGTTATGATACTTTTGTTAGACTTGTGGTGGATTTTTCTATTTAATAGATACATTGTGCATGTTTCGATAGGTTTTATCGCGAGATTTGAAAATATCTATGGTTGAATCAAAGAAACTAAAGAAGCTATGGTTGGAGAAAGCACACATCTTTATAAACAAACTGAGAAAGCTCAAACACCTGTGATATGACACATGATATCACAGGTGATATCACCTCACTTGTAATATCACATGATATCACACGTGATATCATGTGTGATAACACAGGTGATATCACCGGTGGTAGTATGTGTGATATCATATTTTATATCACTTGTGATATCACCAGTGATATCACTTGTGATATCATGTGATATCAAAAGCGAGGTGATATCACCTGTGATATCATGTGTGATATCACAGGTGTTTGAGCTTGCTAAGTTTGTTGTGTTTTCTTCAACCATAGCTTCTTTAGTTTGTTGATTCAACGATAGATATTTTTAAATCCCTCTATAAAACATATCGAAACATGCACAATGTATCTATTAAAAAGAAAATGCCACCACAAGTCTAACCAAAGTATCATAACATCTCTTGTTTTCAGTTAAACACCTTTTTTAATACTTCATATTATCATAAAACACAAAAATCTTCCTAAATATTTTCAAAAACACAAATAAAAAATGAACAGAATCATCACAGTGATATAATAAGTGGTGTATATTATTATTTCTTTCATATATACTTGGTAAAATACTAAATTCTTTTCACATTTGGTAAGAATGTAATATTTCACATTCTTAGTTGAGTATCAAAGTTGATAACACATACATGATGAAGAATGTAATACTCTTCATCTTCCTTACAGTGTTATATCACAATAGATAAATAAGTGCCACTTAAAAATATCAAAATGAATAAAAATGAAGCAAACTATGAAAATAGAGATTTGAAATATTCTCAAAATCAAACAAATGTTGCATTAAGAATTCACTTAAAGAGACTTTAACCATTTTATTTCTACTAAGAGTATAATATCACAAGTTATAGATAACACTGGTTGCATTAAAAAAATATACGCTTGTCAATTGCGATGAAAGGTACAAAAACTATCATGTAACTGAAAATTATAAAAATATTAGAAAACACATAGGTGATAATATATAAAATATACAGAGCAATGAAATATCTCAGGTGATATTAAAGGTTAAAAACATACTTGTTTGTTTATGAAATATCACAAGTGATATTAGACATTAACTTTTTTATAAAATATCACAATTGATATTAGACATGTAATATAATAGAGTTTAATAATAAGCATGAAAACGTATGAAAATAGGCAAAACGTATAAAAAACTACAAAAACGGACAAAACGTATGAAAACGTCAAACGAAAAACGTATAAAATGAATGAAAAGCGTATAAAAACGGACAAAAAGGTCTTAAAACGGACAAAAATGTATAAAAACGGACAAAAACGTCTGAAAACAGACGAAAGCGTTTAAAAATGGACGAAAACGTAAAAAAAACGGACGAAAACGTATATAAACCTATGAAAACCGATGAAAACGTATAGAAGTGGACGAAAACATCTGAAAACGAAGAAAACGTATAGAAACGGATGAAAGTACATGAAAGCGTAAAAAAACAAACGTATGAAAATGGACGAAAACGTATGAAACAAAACGAAAACCTAAGAAAACGGAGAAACGAATGAAAACGTCAAAATGTAAGAAAACGGGAGCGCCTAAAAACGTAAAAACGTATGAAAACGGACTAAAACGTATATAAACCTAAGAAACGGATGAAAACGTATAAAAACGGGTAACGTCAAAACGATAAAACGTTATAAAATTGGACTAAAATACATGAAACGTAAGAAAACGTATGAAAACGGACGAAAACGTATGAAAACGAACGAAAAGGTAAGAAAATAGACGAAAAAATATGAAGATGGACGAAAACGTAACAAAATGGACGAAAACGTTGAAAAACGGACGAAACAGATGAAAACGGACGAAAACGTATGAAAACAGAGGAAAACGTATGAAAGCGGAAAAAAAAACGCGAAAAAAATAAACGTAAATAACGCAAATTAAAAAAAAAGAAAAAAAAAACTTTAATTCATAAAAAAACGGAAATTAATAAAAAAGACCAAAAAAAGGAAGGTTAATAAAAAAGAAAGACAAAAAGACAATAAAAAAAAACATGGACTTAGGTTAAAGTATTAAATCTTAGGTTAATCCCCACAATTAGATTATACTAGATGGATGGTGGGGATTTATCCCTTGGTAAGCATGTATTTTTAAGTAAGCAAAATAAAGTGCCTCAGGGGCAGTAATTTAAATGATTACTGTGTGGATTAGACGTTCACTATATTCAATGGGAAAATGGGTTGGCATTAATAGCGGATGACATATGTTCACAAAAGTTTTGAAGATCGTATTTCTGAAGCATTATTTTGAAGTCGAATGTAATACATTTATAGTTGTATATATCACATTCAACTGGGGGGCTTGATGACGTACTCTCTGAATCGGCTCGGAGGACACCTCTTTGAGCTCGTTGGGATCTACTCCCACTAAACATCTAGAGTCCCTTGAATGGCCTCTTACGTTGTAAAACCATCTTTACGATGGTTACCAGTGTGGGAAACTAGAAGGGGGGTTGAATAGTTTACCGCTTTTTACTTTAGTTATTAAAATTTACTTGTGAAAAACTTCTATTGAGTCCTTTATGAAATCAACCCACAACAATATGGATCTTAATTATAAGGACTATAATAAATACACTACAACGATAGAAAGTAAGTAATGAAAGTAAAGAGTAAGAGATGGAAAGATCAAACCGAGACAAGAGATTTATAGTGGTTCGGTCACAAAGCTCTTATTCGCCCTACTCCACTCCCCGAGTACCCAACTCGAGAGTTCTATGCACTATGTCAAAAAACTCCCTTGAGACGGATAAAACCGTACAACAATGTCGCTTATCAGAATTTCCGATACTAAGCTAAATTTCGAGTACTAATATAGCTAGTACCAATCTCACTCACGATCTACCCGATCCTTGCTAATCACACAAACTACTAGATCACCACGATCTAGACTTGATCCACTTGATCAACACACTAACTCACAAATAACAAGAGATCTCCAAGATCTCAACAAGATCACAATGATCCACACAAGTTATCTAAACAAGACTCAAGACTACTTGATGTATATCAAGATACAAAAAGTGTGTAACAAATGTTACAAGTGCACACTACTATGACTACAACACTAAGTATCTTCTTGATACAATGTGTTCTTCTCTTGCACTAGAAGAGGAATGTAGGTGATCACTTGGTTGGAAGAGAGGATCACTTTAAAACAAAAGAAAACTATCTAAATGATCAAAGGAGTGTGTGTGTGTGTGTGTGTTAGGAGATTTAAACTCAGAAAGTTTTGTGTAAAAAAGGAAGCCCAAAAACTGTGAAGTGGGCTGGTATTTATAGGGACAAAATTTTCAACCGTTACAGTGCACGAGACCACTAAATATCATACGGTACCACTAAATTGAATGGTACCGTGGTACCGTCCCAGACAAAAACGCTCCTCTTTTTGTTTTTAGTAGTGAAAGTTTATTTGGGGAAGTTAGGAGCTGTTTTTGGGGGGGAGGATAGCTGTTGGGATTTTTAAACTTATTTTTTCAATTAGAACATTTCTTTAATATTCAAAAATAATTTGTAAAATGTATTTTTGAAAAAATAATTTGTCACATTAAAAATGTGAAGCTTAAAACACAAATTCACTTCTTTGATCATTTGTCAAGTTGTAAATTTATTTGTTCTTACCTAGAGTGATGTATGTAGAAACGGGATATTTCGATTAAAAACTTGTTTACGTTAATTTTAACGTAATGTGTTTTAACATTTTGTTATCATCAAAACGTAGATATATCAAAAGATATCAATAACGTTTTTAGACATTATTTGCATCAACAATCTCCCCCTTTTTGATGATGACAAAACAGAGACTCATTTTAGGTGAAAATTAATTGTAACAAGTTTTTAATATGAGTTTATATCCCACTTCTCTCTCTTTTTTGTCGAAGCAAAAAGATTGTCGAAAAGACACTAAGGCTCCCCCTTGATGTATACTCCCCCTTTCTTGGAGGGCATCAAGGAATCGAGCAATGGTTGTTGCTACAAAACAAGTTAGATGACACAAATACAATATCTAACATGTAGCAACTTAGACAAATATCCAACCATAAAATAGAAAACATTCATTTATAGATTGAGCAAGATGTCACACTTAATGTGTGAATACAAGATAAAAGGAAAACTACAAGAAGCACATAATAATCTTTAATGGCTTGAGAGGCCTTAAGTTTTGCTCCAAATATAAAAGAGATCCTAGATGTTTATTCTTGAAAACTAAACATAATTATGCTTAGCTGGTTGCGCTATTGGTTGGTGTAGGAGGTGGAATGATGGGTTCTTGTGGTAGGGTTAAGAGATGCTCCACATAGGAGAACATGAAGTGAAGTTCATCCCTAAGACAGAAGATGAGGTTTCATTTGTGTAGACAACATAGGCAATTAGAACTATAAATATCAACCGGGTGAAGTTGGATGGGTTGTCCCATGATGGGAGGTGAAGGACATGGTGAGTATGTTGGTGATGGAGTTGGCATAGCATAGTCTAACGGGGTGATTGGTGTGAGTGTGAGTGTCATATCCATAGAGGATAGATGAGTATTGAAGGATGAGGAGTATGATGAGGTAGTTCCATTGTAGGATGATTTGGATGGAGCATTTGGTGGTGTTGGAGAGGAAGGAGTGATTTGGGAAGGTGGTGTATTTGCTTCATCATCATCATTTTCATGAGTTAGCTCAATGAATACGGTATCTTGTGGTTCTGGTGGTTTTAGTGGTTTTAGTGTGATTTTGGTGGATGGTCTAACGGTTATCCTAGGTTTCTTGGAGATGTGCGTTGAAGATGATTGAGTGGAAGACATGGTGAAGGAGATGATTTGGTTGAAGATGAAGTGAAAGAGTCACTTGCAATGGTGAAGCCTTATATAGGCAAGAATGGTGTGATTTGAATTAAAGTGGGTGGAGGTATTCTATGGTAGCCTAGGGGAATCTTAAGGTTATGAGAGTTTGCAAAACATTGTAGGTTTTGAGGTTAGGGATGCATGAATCTAGAGTAAATAGGAAAATTTCATCAAAGCAGGCGATGGTACCACTAAATATCACACGATACCGTTAAATTTAGCGGTATCGTGGCATATTTAACGGTACCGTGACATCGTAGTCACGGATTTTTCTATTTGCATGGTTTTGTGCAGTTAAAAAGGGTGTTCTAGGGGGACTATTTGCAGCAAATTCTAGTGCCTCAAACCACTAAAGATTAATTTGCATTATATGACCCATATTGACCTACTTCTAGCAATAAGGATGAGCATGCAAGTTTCAAAATAAATCATAAGCATGCAATCCAAAAAGACAAATAAGCTATCATCCAAGAGTATCATAATTTAAAATTCATGCATGGTGAGAAGATAAAATTAAAACATGCAAGTAAAGAAAGTAAACATAAATGACTAAGTTGCAATCCTAACTAAATAATCCACTAATAGGATACTAATCTCTTGAAATTGACTTGAGCTTGTTCTCGAAGCTTCACTCATCGTCACTACTTGACGATCATCAAAGGGTTCATTTTCGAGTGTTAGGAAGGATGATATATGAGACTCAGTAAGGGGTTCCATTACTCTATTGACAAGTGTGTACTCAGGACTTTGGAGATATGGGTGAGTGTTCATGTAGTAGTAGTAAAGACGGGTTAGAAACATTCCATAGGGAATTAATTTATTTCTTTTGTCTTTGACATGTATGATTCGTTTAGCGAAGAAGTAGGCAAGATTGCACGGTTGTCGAAGTGACATATAGTAGAGCATGTGTGCACAACATGCGGGTAGATACTCTCGATTTCCTACTAGACTAACGAAATTTTCACGTAGAATAACCGCCATTGGTTGAAGAAAGTAACGAAGTTTAACTAAACGAAATCTGTTGGGATGTTGGACGTTAGGTGAATTGCAATATACATTAATTAGTTCTTGCCACGAGGGAACTTATGAAAAATATTGACCATTTTCTTCTTGACTCAAAGAGTTAAGAGAAAAATTTTCAGTGTAGGCATATTGCCCAAGATTTGGAAGTCCAAATATTTGAGCAAATTGCTCAAGTGGTAATAAGAATTTGTAGTTTTATACCCAAAACCACAAGGAGAGAGATCGATCCTCGTGACGTACGAGTTCAAGTTGACGTAATAAACCCAAAATAAAATAGTACATATTAGTTCATTGATGGTAAGGAGACTTTCAAAACCTATGGCTTGAAAGGAAGACTCAATTTCTTGTTGGAAGGTTAGAGAGGTGTTGAGAATACGACCCTCATGAAAGTAGCGTGACTCAACGTTTTTGAATTGTTGAACAAATTCAAGACATTTGTAAGGTTCGGATGAGATTTCTGGAATATATATGTTTGTTAGTTGATGATCAAAGTCATACACATGCGGCATATTGATACTTATAAACATGAGATTGACCAAAAGTTAAAAATTCGCATTTTGTAGGGATGTGCCTAGTGTGTGACTATATGCATATGGTGTGGAGGTGCGGTAATCTCGACTCTAGAATGAAAATAACGAGATTACCTAAACACTTTGATTTTACTATCGCTCATTCGAATGTGTCGAAAAATGAATATTAATTATGTTATTCGACCAATACTCATGAGATCATGTATGCATGAGAAAACGTTTTTAGCTTGTATTAACAATGCTCGAAAAATGTTTCATGATCCTAGTTATGTGAATTTTTCGAAAAACAATGGAATTGGGGGGTGTTTGGCTAGTTCAACAAATTTTGGCACCATAATTTTCAAAGTTGAGAAGCTTGAGTGTTAATCACTCCTAATCCAATTTTAAGTATACTAGACATGATTCCACTAAAAATAATTAATCTTCTGCGAATTTTTGATACAAAATTCGGACCTAAAATTAATGATTTTATGCAAATTCTAAATTTAGGGAATCATGATAGTTATACATAGTCTATTCCTAGTCCTAATTGTATAAGAAAATCAATCAAAATTGAAAAGCCCCAATTCAATTTTATATCCATGAATAAACCCTAGACTCAAAATTAAAGAAAATAAGAGTTAAATGACTCACAATTAATGTTAAGAAAAGTGTAGTGGTTGATAATATTGAAATCCAATGCCTTGAAATGATTAAAAAATGAGTGGAATTGAGGTTTTTGGTTAAGGTGTTCGGTTTGACAGCACTTGCAGAAGTTGTGTTTGGTTTGGATGTATTAACAGTGAAGAGAGAAAGAAGAAAAACGAATTTTTCAGGTTACTGATGCAGGTTTTACTGACCAGGTCTAAAATTTATAGTGTCTCGCAATACCTATGGTCTACCCTAGTGCACTAACGGGCAGTGTACCCGATCGTGTGTAGTGTAGTAAACGGTAAAGCCGAGGTCGTCCCAAGAGCTATGTGTGTTGGATTATTACTAAGTCTAGTGTCACAGAATAATAATGGTTTCGATAGAGATTTAATTAATTAAACTACTAATGCAAAATAAAGTAAATGAAAGCAGATAAATGGTAAAGAGAAATCAATAGGGAGAAGTGGTGCTAACCTAGTTAATCATCCTACCTAGTTATGTCTACGTCTACTTACTTCCAATTACTTCAGGTGGGGTCAAATTGAGAGGACAAAGATTTGGTCAATTTGCCCTAACCTATCAGCAAAGAAGCCACCACAGGAGAAATCAGGCACACCATCATAAGTCATGTTGTTCCTGGTCCCCTAAGCCAAGTCATTAAGTACCGCTACATGCTAGATTCATAATAGTGAGTGCCCGGCCGTTAGGAACTTAGACACTACACCCCCCAATTCTTAAGTTCATCCAAACGATAGGTGATCAGTTGGTCAAATCGCACAAGTAGAAAGGGTAGTCAGTTGGTCATATCTTACCCTTCCAGTCTCAGTCCCCTCACCTAGGGTCAGTTGGTCATATCTCCTAGGCAATTGGCCTCTACCGCCATTCAAAACTACCGAACCAAGGGTGACTACCAATGAACTATGCATGCATAAACTTAGAAATAATTGTACGGAAGTAAAGGAAACGTAAACAAAACAATTAATGAATCATAACTAGGCTATCACCAAAAGGTGCATAGCCGCTCATATTAATCATGCAAAAAAATTCAATATTCAAAGGTACGAAATACATGAATTGAAAGTAAAAAATATATAAACCGCTAATGCTTATCGTAATGGAGTGACTTCTCCATTGGAAACAGCTTCGTATGCTCCTCTAGACCTGCCTTGAGCTTTTTCCCACGTTCTCAGAGTGTTGTATGTGGAATGGGATGATTAGAAATGCTGGAATTCATGGGGTATTTATAGGCCAGATCTGGGTTACGGCGTAACCAATATAGGAGTTACGCCGTAACCTTCTATTTCTTCATAAAACGCACTAGATCTGCTGGTTACGGCGTAACCTTATGAGTGGTTACGCCGTAGTCTTCAATAAACTCAGTTACGTCGTAAGTAATGCAGTTGTTACGGCGTAAGTATCAGCGAGGTGAAACCTCTTTTGACCTAATGTAGTTACGTCGTAACCTCTGGAAGGAGTTACGCCGTAACCTTCTGATAAGTTGGCATACTGAGTCACGCAATAGTTACGGCGTAATGTGAGAGATGAGTTACGCCGTAACTTCTTCAAAATAGCATACTGTGATAAATCTTTAGATATGTTTCCATTTCCGCGTCTCTTTAGCTCCAATGCTCATAATTTACCTGAAAGTGGAAAACAATGGAAAACAAGCGTAAATCCATATAAATGATATAAATAACGAGCATTATCAGGGGAAATTGACACTTAATATTCAGGACTATTTGATGTTATCAAATATCCCCCCACTTGAACTCTACTTTCCCTCAAGTAGACCTTATTAGATAGATTCTTAAAAAGATATCTCCCATAACCTGGAAAATATGAGTTTATAAATCCCTTATGCTAGAATAAAACAAAGCCGAACACCTCACGAAAGGGGAACAAACACTCAAATCTCTCAACTATTCTAAGTGTCAATTTCGGGGTGATCACTCAATTGCACAGTTATAGCATGTATTCTATCATAAGCTTGGCGGTTACACAAATCTCCACCACTAGATTTAAGGGTTAAACAATTCTCGAAGGCAATATGGATAGACACGACAAAGGTTAAGGGGTGACTTGTCATTACTAACATGTCACGGCGAAGTGGACAAAATCAATGATACATGACCAAATCCATGGCCAAGACACCAAAGATTGCTCGCTGCATCACCTAGACACGCTTCATGACTAAAAGGGTAGGATAAGACATGGATATATAATTGGTGTAAAATAAAAAACAAGCAGGTAGTCTAAACCTATAACCAAGTCATCACCACTTACCGTCCGCCCAAAGTTCAAGCTTAGAAGCCAAGAAACCTGATCATGAAATGCAAGGTAGATGTGTCATTAGAGGACGTTGTGATGGGCACACTACCTTTTCTCTAACTTTTGGCATAACTACCAACTCCAATCTTCAAATGTGACCGAGGTGGCCTCCTCGATACTAAATCCATAAAGCTCATACTACAGTGCTTATAACCACGCACTTTACAATTACATAATCATGACAACAATTTTTTTGTTTTTCTTTTTTTTTCGAGTCATTTTTGTTTTCAACATAACAATAACATAACATAATATCCCCCCACTTGAGATGAACAATGGGAATTCGAGGGGTCTTCAATGATCTTCAGAAATCTTTGTCGGTGAAAGCGTGATTTCCGAACCTTTCCACTCAAACCTTGAACTTAGGCAAATGATGACTTCCCAATTACAAATAAAGACTACAGGGTAGGCTAAGGTGTATAGGTGTATCAAAACAATATATCGGGTTGACAAAATGAAAGGAATGGCTCAGAAGGGTGTATCTAGGGGTATCTTGCACTAAAGATGAGTGCAACAAAAGGGTTTCACAAGGGGGTCGAAAAGTCGAGGTGACTAATCGATAGACTCACAATGATAGGTTGTTTGGGTGATAATCCTATAATACTGCCTTCTAAAATTGAAAAGTCCAAATACATCAAGCTAACTCAACATACCTCGTCTATGGTCTCGAAATGATGCAAAGGCCAAGTTCTAAAGTTTACAAGCTACCGACACACTCATAATTTGGTGGATTTAGGGTAAAATGTTGGAAACGGATAAGGCTAATCTCACCATATAATATAAGGGTTGTATGTGCTCGGCTAAGGTCTAATCCAGTTAGGTTAAGAAAAACATGTCAAAATTTTAAAAATGGCATAATTTTTCAAAATAAACTAGAAAAATGAGGGCGAAATAAAGTTCAAGAGATAATTCTACTCCCGTCCCCCCACTTGAATTGTACAAAGTCCCTTTTGTACTAAGCATTAAAATAAAGGTGAAGAGAAAGGTAGAATTAGAGCGAGAACTTCCCTGAAATTTGTTCCATAAAGAAGAAGGCCCACGAAAGAGAAACGTGCCTTCGTATAAACGTCATGAACAAACTTCAATCCCTGAAATCACAATACCGACAAGAATAATTCTAAAAAGAAATGAAAAACAAACCTAACTCACTTTCGTAGGAATCACGGTTGCATTTAGCGCATGCAACAAGCCTTTTAAACCACATGGTGTCCCAAGTGGACGAGTGAAGTCTCGTGAGGGTTTACAGGGAACACACCCACAAAGTTCATTTAAAAACTAATACAAGGTTACTGTGTTTTAAAATGAAAGAATTAAAGCAGAGGAAAGTTACGTTGTAACTCTTTTGAGGGAGTCACGCCGTAATGGCAAAACCTGGAATGAGTAAAAGCGAGTAGTTACGGCGTAACCATTGAGATGGTATTACTGCGTAATTGGTAATGCGTCACGAATTGGCTGCTAAAATGTTGGTAACGGCGTATCACAAATATGAGTTACGTAACTCTATCAGACGCAAACTGCAGCAGCAACTACTTCCTCGTTTCCTGCAAAAATAGTTAGAAAACACAAAACCCAACAGAAAAGGAAATAAAACAAAATAAAGAGATAATTTGGGTTGTCTCCCGAAAGAGCACTTTTCTTTATTTACGAGTCTTTAAGTTAGACTCAGAGCCGCGGGGCTTCTATGGGAGCCTTTGGATCTGCCCCACTTCTTCAATATCTTTCATCAAGTTATGCCTCATCCAGGCGACATTCGAAGCAGTACGGATGTATTCATTGGTTTCGATTTTCCGGACTTTACAAAATTTCTCTTTCGGTCCCAGGTGGTAGCGAGTGAATTCATATCTTTCGACAATAATTGGAGGTGGTCTTTTGTAAGGAATCCCCAGAAGTTTGGACCTCCTTTGTTCGTAATCTTCGTCGTTGGGATCAGTAAACTCCTCATTACCTTGCAACTCAAGGTAGTCTAGGATCCCTTCAATATCATCATCATCAGAAGCTGTACCCTTGAACCATTCTTCATCGAGCAGATTCTCCACTAGAACGCGCTTGCATCCTTCTTATTCACCATTAACCAACTCTTTGTCATTTTCAATCATTATTTCACTCATTTTGTTGAGACTTTCATTGTTTGAATTTTCTTGATCCATGTACTCCTTCCAAATCTTCTCTTTGGTTAATGTGTCCACATGTCCATATTTAATCTTCACCCAACTATCGAATCCAAGGTTGTCCAGCCAAGGCAAACTTGTTCTCTCCTCATCATTGGTTGAGGACCAAAAGAATTCATTTTTCCTATTCTCCCAGAGTTGCTTCCCCCGTTACACATATCATCATACGGGTTGCATGACGCCTAGAAATATCCCCAGGAGATTTTACTTTTTCGCACCAGCGACTGCGTAATTCCTTGTTGCCAGTTTCACTTAAATGCTCATCCGTGCAGTATATGTCATTATTAGCCTCTTCCTTTTTCTGAATGTGCTCCTTGTAATCGATTATTAGCTTCTTAAGGAGATTCAGGTTAATCTTGGCATCCCCGAATTGTATTGCGTACCAGTCAGCAAATGCCAAGTCACCAAACTTTATACTATGTCTTTCATGCTCATGAGGGCATGTCCATTCTTCCTCTCTTTCACTATCCCCGCCATTGCAATATTCACGGAAGGGGTTGCATGTAGGCCATGCTCGTGTAGACTCTTCCTCATTTATGATGACAGGAGTACACCAGTGAGTTATGAGTGGCTCTTCTTCATCTTCAAGGGAGAGTTTCTTGAGTCTTTCATCATCAGTATATGCCGACCACATAAATTTTTTATAGTTGATCCTATGCTTATTGCTTCCGCCATCACAAACCTCATTTCTCGGGTTACAAGAAGCCCAAAGATCGTACCAATCTCCCTTAGCAACTGGTATCATTTTACACCAGTGATATTTCTTCTTAGATTCGGGCAGAGGGCACAAGTTGATGTCATGGGACAAGTCCTTTCCTGATTCTTCTGATTCTTCAACTTCAAGGAATTTTTCTGCCCACGTATCCCAGTTACGCCGTAACTGAGTTTCTTGGTTACGGCGTAATTCGCTAGAGTTGTTATCTTCAGTGTTCTTCATAACCCCGTTATCACTGTCAAATACATAGTTACGTCGTAACTCATTAGGCGGGTTACGGCGTAACTCAGATCTGTCGATGAAATCATCCCTCGAACTCGTTTCAATGGCCTGAACTTTCGATTTATCGTCAGCAAAAATCACTTTACATTCCATAGCTGGTTTAGATCCCTCAGGTTTATCGTTATTCCTCCTTAATTTTTCACTGAGTCTCTCCACCATGGATTCTAGGTTTTTCAGAGTTGTGTCGTGCTTGGAAAGGTTCCTGTCGGTATTTTCCTGGAATTCTTTCAACCACTCATCTTGCTCCTTTTGTCTTTGGGCTGAACTTTCCAGGAACTTATTGATTGTTTCTTCAAGACTGGGCTTTCTTTCTCCATAAGGCCCACGGTTGTAATTTCCACGATAACCATTACTATTTCGATTATGTCCGTAAAATGGTCGATTTTCTCCATACTTGGCTTCTTCAATATTCTCTTCGTCCACATGAGGACAATTTTTCGTAAGATGTCCTCCCCCACAGATTTCACAACCTACTTGGATGGCATGAACGGTTTCTCTTACTTTCAGCATATCTCGACTAAGATTTTCAATTTTACTGGCGATTGCTGCAATTCCGTCAAAACTTCCGCTTTGGTTTCTTTTACTTCCTCCGTCGTGCCATTTTTGAGAGTGATCTGCCATTTTTTGAATGGCTTCAATTGCAAGAGTAGGATTCATGTTCGGGATAGGTCCTTGATAGTCTAGCATTTGCCTTGTAGTTACGTTAATTCCTTTGTAGAAAATATTGACCTTCTGCTGGTTGTTCAGATCATTGGTAGGGCACTTGTAAAGAAGATCGTTGTATCTGTCCCAAGCTTGATACAGCGTTTCGTCATCTTCTTGTTTGAAATTATGGATCTCTAAAAGCTGGTTAGAAATTTTTTACGGCGGGCAATATCTTTGAATAAAGTGTTTTTTTAGTATCGCCCAAGTATTAATTGCCCCCGCGGGCAATCTTTCCATCCACACCCGGAATGTTGAAAAGGCTTGCGATGTATAGGACATTTTCAACGTGCTCATATGCATCTTCGTCCCTGTTTCCTAAAAAAGGGTTAGCGCAAAGTTCCCTCATAAATTGGTCTTTGATTTCGAAACGGACATCCGCTCCAATTGCCGGTCTTACGAGACCCGGCCCTTGTTCCGCTCTTGTCAACGCCAAGTATTCCTCAAGAGTGAGGTCATCGATGTTAACAACTTCCATGGTACCTAAAAACTTGAAATATGATCGTGAGAAAAGTTTAAAACGAAATTAAAGACTTAATATCAATCCTAGTATAACTCCAGCGGCGCCAAAAACTTGATGCGGTTTTACGGACCAGTGTCTTAAATTTATAGTGTCTCGCTATACCTATGGTCTACCCTAGTGCACTAACAGGCAGTGTACCCGATCGTGTGTAGTGTAGTAAATGGTAAAGCCGAGGTCGTCCCAAGAGCTATGTGTGTTGGATTATTACTAAGTCTAGTGTCACGGAATAATAATGGTTTCGATAGAGATTTAATTAATTAAACTACTAATGCAAAATAAAGTAAATGAAAGCAGATAAATGGTAAAGAGAAATCAATAGGGAGAAGTGGTGCTAACCTAGTTAATCATCCTAGCTAGTTATGTCTACGTCGACTTACTTCCAATTACTTCAGGTGGGGTCAAATTCGAGAGAACAGCATTTGGTCAATTCGCCCTAACCTATCAGCAAAGATGCCACCACAGGAGAAATCAGGCGCACCGTCATAAGTCCTGTTGTTCCTGGTCCCCTAAGCCAAGTCATTAAGTACCGCTACATGCTAGATTCATAATAGTGAGTGCCCGGCCGTTAGGAACTTAGACACTACACCCCCCAATTCTTAAGTTCATCCAAACGATAGGTGATCAGTTGGTCAAATCGCACAAGTAGAAAGGGTCGTCAGTTGGTCATATCTTACCCTTCCCGTCTTAGTCCGCTCACCTAGGGTCAGTTGGTCATATCTCCTAGGCAATTGGCCTCTACCACCATTCAAAACTACCGAACCAAGGGTGACTACCAATGAACTATGCATGCATACACTTAGAAATAATTGTACGGAAGTAAAGGTAAACGTAAACAAAATAATTAAGGAATCATAACTAGGCTAGCACCAAAAGGTGCTTAGCCGCTCATATTAATCATGAAAATCAATTCAATATTCAAAGGTACGCAATACATGAATTGAAAGTAAAAGAAATATAAAACGCTAATGCTTATCGTAATGGAGTGACTTCTCCCTTGGAAACAGCTCCGTATGCTCCTCTAGACCTGCCTTGAGCTTTTTCCCACGTTCTTAGAGTGTTGTATATGGAATGGGATGATTAGAAATGCTGGAATTCGTGGGGTATTTATAGGCCAGATCTGGGTTACGGCGTAACCAATATAGGAGTTACGCCGTAACCTTCTATTTCTTCATAAAACGCACTAGATCTGCTGGTTACGGCGTAACCTTATGAGTGGTTACGCCGTAGTCTTCAATAAACTCAGTTACGTCGTAAGTAATGCAGCAGTTACGGCGTAAGTATCAGCGGCGTGAAACCTCTTTTGACCTAATGTAG
Organism: Chrysanthemum makinoi; assembly: GCA_910596185.1. Taxonomy (NCBI): domain Eukaryota; kingdom Viridiplantae; phylum Streptophyta; class Magnoliopsida; order Asterales; family Asteraceae; genus Chrysanthemum; species Chrysanthemum makinoi. The sequence goes on from OU343223.1 coordinate 193,534,791, forward strand.
TTACGTCGTAACCTCTGGAAGGAGTTACGCCGTAACCTTCTGATAAGTTGGCATACTGAGTCACGCAATAGTTACGGCGTAATGTGAGAGATGAGTTACGCCGTAACTTCTTCAAAATAGCATACTGTGATAAATCTTTAGATATGTTTCCATTTCCGCGTGTCTTTAGCTCCAATGCTCATAATTTACCTGAAAGTGGAAAACAATGGAAAACAAGCGTAAATCCATATAATTGATATAAATAACGAGCATTATCGGGGGAAATTGACACTTAATATTCAGAACTATTTGATGTTATCAGTTACGGTACCACTAAATTTAGTGGTGTCGTGACTTCCTGAGACAAAATTTTGTCTGGTTTTGATTTTTGACGAATTAGTCTCGCTTATTTGGTGAGACTTTTTGACACGATGAGAGAATTTATACCTAATAAATTCTCTTACGTGATAGAATTTGACTAATGAGACTAGAGGAATTGAGATGACCTTAATATTTTCAAAGAAATATTCAAATAGTCATAAGATGAGATTAAATGGATGAATTTAATATTTCCAGTGAAATATTTGGGTAGTCATAAGACGAGACTTATGGAATGTGTTCTATCATTCCTAGACCTAGACGGAGATAATTGAAGGATTCTCTTTTGAGAGGTTTGGTTAGGATGTCGGCGATGTTTTCATTGGGAAGGAACTTTCTCGATAGAAATGTTCCTTTTTTGAACGATATCGAGAAGGAAGTGATGACGTATTTTGATGTGTTTAGTACGAGAATGTTGAACGGGGTTGTTGCTCAAGTCAATTGCACCTTTGGTGTCGCACATAATAGGGATGTCGTCAAGATGGATGTCTTAGTCAATTAGAGTTTGTTTCATCCATAGTGCTTGTTTACATGCCTTTCCGGTGCTTACGTATTCGGATTCGGTCATGGAGATAGCAACATCCGTTTGTTTCTTGGAAAACCAAGAAGTTAGACAACAACCCATGAAGGACCAAACGCCGCTAGTGCTTTTTCGATCCATATAATCTCCCGCATGATCAGAGTCGACATAGAAAATAGTTTCTACACCAGTCCCCTTGGGATAATGCAATCCCAAGTGCATAGTGCCTTTAATGTATCAGAAGATACGTTTAACCGCTTCTAGGTGAGAGGTTTTGGGATCCTCTTGGAAGCGAGCATAAAGGCAGACACTAAACATGATATCGGGCCTACTTGCCGTTATGTATAATAAACTACCTATCATGCTCCTATACTTAGTACTATCCACGGACTCACCTTCTTTGTCTCTTATGAGTTTCGTTTTCGTAGACATGGGCGTTTTCATAGGTTTAGACTCTTCTAAACTAAACTTTTTAAGCATCTCTTTAATATACTTGGATTGATTTAAGAAGATACCATCTTTCATTTGTTTTATTTGTAGACCAAGGAAGAAATTTAATTCGCCCATCATGCTCATCTCAAACTCATCATGCATGATCTTAGCGAAATCATCGTATAGTTCTTGACAAGTTGAACCGAATATAATGTCGTCGACATATATTTGAACGATGATGAGATGTGAATTTTGTTTCTTCATGAAAAGTTTATTGTCAACCATTCCCATGGTATACTCATGTTTAAGCAAGAAAGCCTTCAATATATCATATCAAGCTTTAGGAGCTTGTTTGAGGCCATATAGTGCTTTTTTGAGCTTATAAACATGATTCGGTTTTTTGAAATCAATGAATCCCGGAGATTGCGCAACATATACCTCCTCATTTATGTAACCATTTAGGAATTCACTTTTCACGTCCATTTGATATAGCTTAAAATCTAAGGCGCAAGCATAGGCAAGGAGTATCCTAATAGACTCTAATCTAGCAACGGGTGCATAAGTTTCATCGTAGTCTATACCTTCTTGTTGGTTATAGCCTTGTGCTACTAACCTTGCCTTATTCCAAGATACGACGCCATTTTCATCGAGTTTATTCCTAAACACCCATTTAGTTCGTATGATGGTTCGGTTCCTAGGTGGAGGTACTAAAACCCAAACTTTATTTTTGGTGAATTGATTTAATTCTTCTTGCATAGCTACTACCCAACTATCATCTTTCATCGCTTAACCGATGTTCTTAGGTTCTACAGTAGATATAAAACAAAAGAAATTACTTTTGTTTTGTACTTGTGACCTAAGGGTTCGTTGGTTTAGGTTGCCTATGACATTCTCTATTGGACGATCTTTGGATTCCTTGATGTTGACTATTTCATCAACTTCGTCTATTTCATCCTCAATGTCATTTTCTAAGGTTTTCTTGCCATTTAGCTTAATGGCTTCTTCCTCATCTAAGTCATCATCCACCAAGGGTGACAATTTAGTTGGGGGAGGACTCTCATCGAATGTCACGTTGAGTGACTCTTTGACTTTCATTGTTTCCTTATTTAGGACAACATAGGCTTTACTATTTTGCGAGTATCCTAGGAAAACACCTTCGTAAGACTTTGGGTCAAACTTAGTGAGGTAGTCTTTTGTGTTTAAAATGAAGCATTTTCTTCCAAACACTCTAAAGTAATATAGATTAGGTTTTCTACCTTTCAAGATTTCGTATGGAGTCTTTCCTAGGATTGGTCTAATCAAAATCCTATTTAGTATGTAAGTTGAGGTGTCTACGACATTACACCAAAACTTTTGAGGAATGGATTGTTCGTTTAACATCGTTCTACTCATCTCTTGTAGAGTACAATTTTTCCTTTAAACTACTCAATTTGATTAAGGAGTGCGTGGAGCCGAGATGTTATGTGTAATACCATTACTATCACAATATGCTCCGAATTGCACTTCATTATCAAATTCCCGACCATGATCCGTCCTAATGGAAACTATTTTACAACCTAGTTGATTTTGGACTTTCTTACTAAAGATTTCGAATTCCTCGAAAGCTTGTGTCTTATTCTTAAGAAATCTAGTCCAAGTGTATCTAGAGTAATCGTCTACGATTACTAAGGTGTAGAGATTTCCTCCATAACTCCGTAAGGCGGATAGACAGAAAAGATCCATGTGAAGGAGTTATAGGCATCTAGAGGTCGAAACTAAGTTCTTAGCTTTGTGACTAGAGTGAACTTGTTTTCCAACTTTACAATCGTCACAAAAGTGTTGATCGAACTTAAGCTTAGGTAAGTTTCTAACTAGATCCTTAGATGCTAGAGATTGTATTAAACGCATATTAGCGTGACCTAGTCTTCTATGCCATAGAGTGGAATAATCATCTATTGTTGCTAGACATATCTTATCCCTAGACTTATTCCCCATTTTCATGATGAATAAGCCATTTTTCCTAACTCCTTTACCTATGGTTTTCCCATCCTTAATAATTTCACTACCCTCTTCGGAGAATATTACTCTACACTTACTGTCAACCATTTGACTAATGCTAAGCAAGTTAAATCTTAAATTATTTACATGCTCAACATTTCTGATAATGAGGGAGTTGTGAGAGATCGTACCTTTGCCTATGATGTTGCCTTTAGGATTACTACCAAATGTGATGTTACCTCCATTGTATGCCTTATATGATGAGAATAGAATTTGATTTCCCGTCATATGATTGGTGCATCCACTATCCTTGACCCATTCGTCGGGCTCCAAGTCGATTCCTAGGCATATCTATTTAATTAAGACAACAACTCAAGCATATAGTCCCCAATATCTCATGAGTCCAAGATTATTAGTGTTGAACATTCCAAACATTTGGTTGGGATGTTGAAATGGTGGACAAATGTCCCAAGGCATGTAACCACATTGTTGGAAGTTTTTCCAAGTTACGGAATAGTTATTTGGATAACTTTGCCTTCTAATGTTACCTCTAGGTTGTGGTGTGTTGTTTTAGATGTAGTATCCGATTTTACATAACCAAGTCCATGAGTAGACAATGGTTTGTAAAAGGTCTTAACTACCTTTTTACTAGCAATTGGCACCTTGATATTATTAATACTACATGACTTGGTTTAGGACTCAAACTGTTTTTCAAAATTGAAGATGACTCAATCTTTTCAGCACACGGTACCACTAATTTTAGTGGTGTCATCCAAGGTTTTAACGGTACCATCTACGGTTTCGATAGAACTTGAGGGTTTTAAAAATTTTACTTGTTTTGTTCCACTCGTCGAAGCTTTATTAGGATCAAAACCTAAGCCCGTTCCGGGATGTTCACTATATTTACTGTTGTCTAACATATCGTTAAGAGCTTTTGTTCCTTTTTCAAATTTAGAAATTGTGGAAAACTAGAAGGGGGTTGAATAGTTTTACCAATTAAAACTTCGTTTTAAAATATTTAGATCGACTTATGTCAATCTATTTAGATGTGCATGTTGGACGTTGATAGATAGATATATAAAAGTGTAATGAAAGATAAAGAGTAAGAAGCACATAACCACGACACGAGTATTTATAGTGGTTCGGCTACAAGGACACCTTCCTTGCCCTACTCCACTCCCCGAGTCACCTACTCGAGAGTTCGTAATCACTACACGACACCAACTCCTTATGGCGGAGAAGCCTTCACAATGTCGCCTACTTTTTTTCCGGTACTAGGCTAACCATCGGGTTCTTTCACCAAGGAGAACCACACCTACCACAACGTCGCCTACCCTTTATCCGGTACTAGGCTAAGTACCGAGTTCCATTACAATGGAGGAACTACTACCCAACACTACACAACACCTAACCCCAAAGGAGACCCACTCCTTATTACAACACCATCAAGGATATCAACATCCTTGGAAGTAAACTATCACTATTTGTATAACGATGAACCTCATCGATTATATGACCTTGGCATCCTTCACTAATGCCCTTGACACGAACGCTTGGCACCTTTCACTAATGCCTTCGTCTTGACTCCTTTAGCATTCTTCACTAATGCTTTTGACACGGACGTTAAGCATCTTTCACTAATGCTTTCGTCTTGACTCTTTCGGCATCCTTCACTAATGCCTTCGACACAACACTTCTATGGAGGAAGAAAGAACTATCAACAAGAGAACCTCAGTAGTCTTGATGATGACGAAGCATGGCAACTCATGAACTTGAGCTTGCTCGACTTCAAGAAGTGGTGATCTCGCCTTTAAGAGGAACCTAGAGAATCACAGAAAAACAAAAGACAAACTACATAGAAAGGTCCCTTAGGATCAGTTGTTAGAAGGTTATAATACTTGGGGAAAGTATGTGTGGGAGTGGCAACCCAAAAGGAAGAAATGACTCACTATTTATAGAAGAAAAACATCTACTGTTCCACGGATCCCTCACTTGAGGGATCCGTCCAGTGCAATACTGGGGATCCGTGGGACGCTCCCCTTTGCCCATGGGTTTTGGGGTCATGGGTCATGGGTTATGGATCATGGTATCAAAGTAGATACAATGTATCTCCAAGATGCAATGCATCTAGTCCATGGTTCATGGATTAAAACTATGGGCCATGGATTAAAACCATGTACGACTTAAGCATGATGTCATGCAATGGGTTATGGGTCAAGTTCCATGGGTATGGGTCATGGACTTTGGGTTGTACCCAACTACATTCAATGTGTTTGGTCAATGGGTCAAATACTTAAGTTTCTACCCAATTGTATTACCCATTATAATACATACTAGTTATGTATATATTTACCCAATATGTAAACACTAGTTGTTGTACATATGTATTATTAAATCATAAAATCACTTATACTTGTTTTAGTGTTTTATGTGAAAACGTAAGTGTGTTAGAAAACTATTGGCTCAAACCATTTACGTATTTTATTTGTTTCGTTAAAATAATTTTACGTTTGTTATCGACAAAACATTAGAAAATCGTAAAATATAAATAAACGTTTTTACGGCTTATTTGTATTAACATAAATTTTAAGAACGTTTTTCCTAAGTTCTTCATTTTCTATTTGAAGATTTTGACATGACGCACATCTGACGTAGACCTCTTTATTTTTCTCATGTTTGTTAACTCTTTCTTTTAGTCATAAAACTTGAATTTCTAGACTAATACTTCTTGTTTTTAGCATCTTGTTTCTAGATATGATTTTAGAGGTTACTTCACATAACTTATTATAATCATCTATTAGTGAGTTATCATCTACTCAGGAATTATCATCACTATAGTATGAAGAATCGGAATGTACCTCATTTGGAGTGTGAGCCATGAGACATGTTTCGCCGTTGGGCTTTTCCTCTTCCTCTTCACCTCTATCACTCCAAGAACCTCCTACGAATGCTCTTTGGTTCTTGGTTCTCTGTGGTTTAGGACACTCTCCAATGAGGTAGTTTGGATCTCCACATCTAAAGAATTTCCTATCACTCTTTCCTTTCTTATCATCACGATTCTTTGAGAACAACTTCTTTTCGTCGTGAGGTTGTCTAACGAATCTACCTCTTCTCCTAAAGAACTTCTTAAAGTCTCTAACCGCTAATGCATACTCTCCGTCTTCACTATCGGAAGCCGAACTTTCTTCGTCACTCGACTCCTTCTTGGCTTTTAATGCTAGAGACCTTACTTTCTCTCATTTGCCTTTAATTATGTCGGAGTCTTTCTTGATTATCATTTCATGAACATTCAAGTTTCCTATGAGTTCATCAAGTGATAATGTCGCCAAGTCCTTTGACTCTTCACAGGCAGTGACCTTTGCTCTTCATTTGGGATGTAGAGCCCTTAGAAACTTCCTAACATAATTCTTGCTAGATTAACCTTCATCAAGAGCTTTAAGACTAGTAACAATAGTATTAAATCTAGCAAAAGCATTATCTGTAGTTTCATCTTCCGGAATGGAAAATTGTTCATATTGTTGCAAAAGAAGATCAATCTTGTTTTCTTTGACTTGATTATTACCTTGATGGGTGACTAACAAAGTTTTCCAAATTTCTTTTGCCGTATTACATGTAAAGATTCTTTCAAATTCTTTTCTTGTCTAGTTTTCTTTTAAGAGTATCACTTTGTTTTTCGTAAGGAATAATTTCATTCTTGTTGGTTTCCGGATTCTTTTCAATAGGTTTAAAATTACCCTCAGTAATAACATGCCAAAGATCAATATCTTTTGATTTCACATAGGTTTCGAATCTTGTTTTCCAATAGACAAAATAATCGGTTTCAAAAAGTGGTGGTCTTTGTATAGATTGCCCTTCTTGATACTTGTCGAAATCCGTTGATCAATTCAAAGCTTTAAAATATAGTTTATTTTAAAAATTTTGACTGACGTGGCTCTGGTACCAATTGTGGGAAACTAGAAGGGGGGTTGATTACTTTACCACTTTTTAATTTAGTTATTAAAGTTTACTTGTGAAAAAATTTGATTGAGTCCTTTGTGAAATCAAATCACAACAATATGGATCTTACTTAATAAGACTATAATAAATACACTGCAACGATAGAAAGTAAGTAATGAAAGTAATGAGTAAGAAATGGAAAGATCAAACCAAGACAAGAGATTTATAGTGGTTCGGTCACGAAACTCTTCTTCGCCCTACTCCACTCCCTGAGTACTCAACTCGAGAGTTCTAAGCACTGTCAACAAACTCCCTTGAGGCGGAGAAAACTGTACAACGTCGCTTATCACAATTTCTGAAACTAAGCTAAATGTCGAGTACTAATCTAGCTATTACCAATCTCACTCACGATCTACCTGATTCTTGCATACGAGATTCTCCTGTGCTTTAAACATACCCTTGGAGGTGCATCATTTGGCTTATGCAACGCGCAACTACAGTTTTTGTGGTATGGTCTGTGCTCGTTGTACATTTCCAACATTGATAAACTTTCTTAAATAACACATCGAGAAATCAGCTTAGCAGCTCCACTGGCCATTTTCTTCCTGTGTCCCACTTTTTGCTACACACTTTATAGGAGGTTTAAATGTGTGCGTATGAGAATTAATGATTAGTTTAGTGTGTTTACCTAAATGTGAGCTAATTAAAGCTTAAATGTTGTATATATATAGCATCAAAAATTGATAGTTAATTAGGCACAAATTAAACACACTATGCAAAAAAGTTATGTGCTGTTGAATTCAAGAGAAATATGCATGCATGCTTCTCCATTATGTATTCTTGTACTAGCTGACACCAAAAGCAACTGAGATAGGCACAAGGAATCAGCAACACAACAATTTTGATCACACTTGGAGGAACTAAATTCAACTCACAAATGGAAGACACTCAAAAGGGAGTTTATTATATTTCATATTCTACCATACATAACAAGTTTTCAGGCTTATAAAGGCACAATAACATTCATTACTAATAGACTTATTTCCTTCCATCTACCCATGCTTTTATTATTGAAGCAAAACTCGCAAAGTTATTTAAAACAAAAGAAAACCAAAAAAGTTGTTGCATTAAAGATTGTTCCAGCCAAAGATCATCATGTCTGATCAACTTCTGATAGTAAATGTCGACATATCAACTGACAGCTAGTAGTTCTCGAGGCAATCGGTGTCATTCTCCCCTTGTTGAAAAAAACTCATCCTCGAGTTTAACTCATTCTCTCCATGAAATGGAGACAAGTCTTTAACATTGAAAGTAGCTGAAACACCATAATGTCCGGGAAACTCCACCTTATAAGCGTTGTCCCCCATGCATTGCACAATTCTGAATGGACCATCTCCTCTTTGCTTAAGTTTGGCGTTCCGACCAGGTGGGAAATGTTCTTTACTCATGTGGATCCACACAAGATCACCTACTTTGAAACTTGCCAACTTTCTGTGTTTGTTTGCTTGCTTTTCGTACTTCTGATTTTGCTTTTCAATCTTCCCTTTCACTTGTTCATGCAATTCTTTGATCTTCTCTGCCGCATCAGCATCATTACTATAATTCGAAGTAATGGGCAGTGGTACAAGATCAAGTGGAGTTGAGGGATTGCATCCATACACAATTTCAAACGGGCTCTTGCCGGTAGTTTGGCTACAGGAACGATTGTAAGCAAATTCAGCTTGAGGTAACACAAGATCCCACTTTCGTATATTTTCACCCACAAGGCACCTTAATAAATTTCCAAGACTTCTGTTCACCGCTTCTGTTTGGCCGTCCGTTTGCGGGTGATACGCGGAACTAAACTGTAACTTTGTACCCAATTTTTGCCAAAGGGTTCGCCAAAAATGCCCGACAAACTTCGGATCCCGATCACTAGTAATTGTCTTTGGAACACCATGCAACCTCACTACTTCCTTAAAATATAAGTCAGCAACATTGGTTGCATCCATCGTCTTAGAACAAGGAATAAAATGTGCCATTTTTGAAAAACGATCAACTACTACCATGACTGAATCTTTCTTTCGCTGAGTTTGGGGCAGCCCAACGACAAAGTCCATGCTCACATATTCCCAAGGAGAAATAGGGACAGGCAACGGTGTATAAAGTCCCGTATTATGTGAAGTTGACTTTGCAAGATGGCACGTGCGACACCTCAAGATGTATTGACTGACATCTTTCATCATTTTTGGCCAAAAATAATGGTCCTTAAGTAGAGCAGCCGTCTTGTCTCTCCCAAAATGACCAATAAGTCTACCTTCATGAGCTTCTTTAATGATTTCCAATCGAAGTGAACATTCCGGAATGCACAACTGATTTCCACGAAAGAGAAAACCATCGTGAAATATAAATTCCTTGTACGGGCTGTTGGAACATTGATTGACTATCTTTCTCAAGAACTTATCTTCTTTGTATAACTCTTTGATTATTTCAAAACCATGAACGTTAACTTGCATTGTGGATAAAAAAGAACGTCTTCTACTTAAAGCATCTACGACTTTATTTGTAACACCACTTTTATGCTTTATGTGAAATGTATAAGCTTGCAAAAATTCCACCCAACGAGCATGCCTTGGTTTGAGTTTCTGTTGACCATTTATGTATGTTAATGCCTCATGATCAGAATGTAGAATGAATTCTTTTGAGATGAGATAGTGCCTCCAATGTTCAAGAGCTCGCACAATAGCATAAAACTCCTTTTCGTAAGTAGTATACTTTTGTCTAGCTTCGGACAATTTCTCACTAAAGAAAGCGATAGGGCGGTTATCTTGGCTTAGAACAGCACCTATGCCCACACCTGATGCATCACAATCTAGTTCGAAAACCTTCTCAATCTAGTCCGAAAACCTTCGCAAAACTCACTTGAGCCTCTTTTGTCCATTTGAAATTACCGCCTTTCAAACACTCGGTAATTGGTGACATAATAGTGCTGAAATTTCGTATGAATCTACGATAAAATGAAGCTAACCCGTGAAAGCTACGGATTTCATGAATGGATGCTGGAGTTGGCCAAGACACAATTGCATCCACTTTGGTTGAATCCACATGAATTCCATCCTTTGAGATGATGTACCCGAGAAACACCAAACTGTGAGTCATGAACTCACACTTTTTCAAGTTGACATAAAGTTGTTGTTGGGCCAAAACTTCAAAGATTTTTGTTAGGTTCTCCATGTGCTCGGCTCTTCCCTTGCTAAACACGAGAATATCATCAAAATAGACCACGACAAACCTGCCAATAAAAGGCTTAAAAACAAGGTTCATTAGTCTCATAAACGTACTAGGAGCATTGGAGAGTCCAAATGGCATCACCAACCATTCGTACAACCCATCTCGTGTTTTGAATGCTGTTTTCCACTCGTCACCGGGTCTTATTCGAATTTGGTGGTAACCGCTTCGAAGATCAATTTTTGAGAAAACATTGGCACCATGAAGTTGGTCCAGCATATCATCCAAGCGTGGAATAGGAAACCGATACTTTATAGTGATTTTGTTGACAGCTCTACTATCCACACACATACGAAATGATCCATCTTTCTTTGGAACAAGGAGGACCGGGACGGCACATGGACTCATGCTTTCACGCACCATTCCTTTCCTTAAAAGCTCATCCACTTGTCGTTGAAGTTCGGCATTTTCAATTGGGTTCATTCGATATGCTGGTTTGTTTGGCAAAGTCGCACCTGGAACCAAATCTAAACAATGTTGAACGGTTCTCATGGGAGGAAGACCTGCTGGAATCTCTTCTGGAAAAAGACTTTGAAACTTCTTCAATAACGGGATCAATATTTCAGGTGGTTGTGGGTCATCATTTCTTACTTCTTTTACCACCAAAGCATAAGCTACTTTAGATTCCTGCAAAGCTTCACTAAAATCAGATTTTGATATAAATAAATTACCTTCTCCTTTGTTAGAGCTTACTGTTGTATTTAATTTGGAAGGACCCAAGACAATCTTGACCCCATTCATCACGAAATCATAAGTATTTTTCAGCCCATCATGTGCGGTTTGCCTATCAAATTGCCACGGTCTTCCTAGAAGTAAGTGACATGCATCCATTGGCACGACATCACACCATACTTCTTCTCGATACTTTTCGCCAATGGAAAAGTTCACTAAACATCGCTGGTCTACCTGAACTGATTTACCCTTACTTAACCATGAAAGTTTATAAGGATGAGGGTGTTTTTCAGTCTTTAGAGGTAACTTTCTTACCATGCTTTCGGACACCACATTTTCACAGCTCCCACTATCAATAATAACGTCACAAACCTTTCCATTCGAGGTGCATCGCGTATGGAAAATGTTGTTGCGAAGCCATGCTTCATCTCCGTTTGACTTCATAGGTAATGCTCTCCGAATCACTAATAAATCGCCCGTGTACCCATTAATGATATCTTCAGGTTCATCTCCTTGTGGTTCATCAAATGTTGGAGGAGTTTCATATTCATCTTCTACATTTTCCTCTACAAGAGTAAAAACCCGTTGGTTAGGACAATCAGACGAAATATGCCCAAATCCTTTGCACTTGAAACATTGCACTGATTTTTGTTTACTACTTGAAGGACCAGCCCCTACATCATGGGTCTGTGGGGTTTGGGATGCTTTTGTCACTGCTGATTTGGTACTTTGTGAACCACTAGCCTGATTAGTTGCATAACCTCGACTAAGACCTCGAATAACACCATATGTTGTTGATTTTCGACCCTCTTTCTCCTTGAGTTGTTTCTCAACTTTAGTGGCAAGTTTATAAACATCACTATAAGAGATAAAGGGCTGTAGATTAACAACATCATGAATATCTTTCCGTAGCCCTCGAAGATATCGAGCAATCGTTTGTTCTTCAGGTTCTACAATACCACATCTCAACATAAAGTGGTCGAACTGCTCAGTGTATTCTGCCACGGATAGGTTCTGTTGAGTAAAATCATGGAGCTGTAGAAAAGCATCTTGCATGTACCCATCAGGAAGAAACTTCTTTCGCAACTCTCGCTTCATCTTCTCCCACGTCCTAATTTTAGACTTGTTCTCACGTGCTCTTCTCAACTTAAGCTGTTCCCACCAAACAGAAGCGTGCTTCTTGAGTTTTATGGCCACGATTTTGACCTTCACATCTTCTGGAACATCCTGGTCGTCAAAGATTCGTTCAACTGTGTTAACCTATGAGAAGTATTATGTTTTACCTCATGAATTGAATGAGGGGAGAGAATTGTATTTATATATAAAACATACACTAATGAAAAAGGAACATAGAATATAATACAATAATATATTTGTTATCTAATACCCCCTTCAATCGGAATGGTGGCGGTCCAAGATGTAACATAGCACTGGCTTCAAAGCTGCGAAGACTTTTAGTAAAGATATCGCCACACGAAGATTGGTGAACAAATTTGGTATAAAGTTTTCCTGAATGAACAAGTTCCCTTATGAAATGATAATCCAAGTCAATATGTTTTGCTCGCTTGTGGGAAGCTGGATTCGAGTCATGAACAAGGCGCTTTTGTTATCACAAAGCAAAGTAGGCCGATCAGGAGGCAAAGCATGAAGTTCTCTAAGAAGATGAGTAATCCAAACAATTTCACCCTATTCGCCATTGCCCGATATTCGATTCACAACTAGAACGAGAGGTAGGCGCTTCTTTGCACTCCAAGAGACAAGATTTCCTCCTAAGAAAATAGAATAACCATAGGTGGAGCTGAGTATCCAAACAACGAGCCCAATCAGCATCTGAATAGCCAATAATAGAGGATGTATGAGGCCGATTATAAGTTAAACCAAAGGAAAGAGTGCCTTTGACATAACGAAGAATCCGTTTAACTGACTTGAAAGTGGGCAAACCGTAGGGGCATGAAGGAACCGAGAGACTTGGTTAACGACATAGGATAAGTCGGGACGGTGATGGTTAGATATTGCAAAGCTCCAACCAAAGACACTGTAGCCGTAGGATCGGTGCAAGGGTCCCCATCAATAGTGAATGACTCATGAGGAGCTAAGGGAGTGCTAACGGGTTTGGCATCATACGAGCGACGTTGAAGAATATTCGAGCATATTTAGGACCGAGAAATAAGCCCGTGCCAGTGTAGGCAACTTCAAGACCCAAGAAATAATTTAGAGCACCCAAATCTTTAATAGCAAACTCATGATTAAGACGAGAGATAAAGGTGGTAACATTAGATTCATTGTTGCCGGTGAAGAATGAGATCATCAACATAGACCGATAAGTACATGATGCAAGAACCATGCTTGTAAATAAACAAAGAAGTGTCGGCCCTACTACAAATGAACCCATAGGAAACAAGAAAGGTACTCAAGCGTTGAAACCAAGCACGAGGGCATTTTAAGACCATATAAGGCCTTAGAGAGCTTGCACACATGGTTGGGAAAACGGGAATCAGTGAACCAGTGCTTGCTCCATGTAGACAGTCTCGATGAGATTGCCATTTAAGAAGGCATTTTAACATCCAAGCGATGTAATTGCCAGCGATGTAAAACGACTAGAGAAAGAACGATTCTAGCTGTTGAGGCCTTAACAACCGGATGAAGGTATGAGAATAGTCAAGACCGTATTGAGTAAAGCCTTGTGCAACCAGCGAGCCTTATATCGTTCAACGCCATCGAGTGATACTTAATTCGATAAACCCATTTAGAACCAACAATATTTGTAGAGTGTGGTAGCGGAACAAGAATCCATGTTTGGTTTTGATGAAGTGCATCAAACTCTTCATGCATTGCGGCAAGCCATTTAGGGTCTTTGACAGCAGATTTGAAACCTCGAGGTTCGATGTCGAATTAAGAGCAACATGTAGCGCATGAGTGGTAAGAAAAGCAAGATCGGCCGATGCTTGGTCTTAAAAATACCGCCTTAGAACGAGTTTGCATTGGATGGGCGAAGTAGACCTGATCCAAAACATAGCGAGGCGGACCGAAGACGTGCGTGTTTGGGTTAGAAGTTTCTAGGCGAGAAGCGGCGGATCTGTTGGCATAGTGGGCTCATGAACCGGTGAAGTGGGCTCGGAAACATGTTCTTGGCCGAACATTGGACTCGGCTTCGAAGAAAATAAAAGGAGGCAACATATTAGTATCCGAAGATGGCATAGAAGTAGTGGAAGGGGACCGATTATGTTCAACCGTGTTCATAAAGGATGGCTCATCAAGAAAACTTGTAACAACCAAAGATGAGAGATCAATATGCTGTGAAGAACGGAAAAAGGAAAACCGATTCGTTAAAGCGAGCATGTCGAAATAAAATTCTCGAAGTGGATGGATCAAGACAACGATATCCCTTATGTTGTGGGCTATAACCGATGAAGACACAAGGTAGGCTTCTAGGTTCAAGTTTATGCTTGCTGTAATCACGAAGATAAGGAAACACCTGACAACCATAAGTGTGAAAATTATCATATTGCGGATCTTGTTGGAATAATAACTTGTAAGGCGACTCATTGTCCAAAAAGGAGAGGCGAGCGGTTGATAATATACGTTGCGAGGTAAAAGCATCAACCCAATAAGTAGCGGAGAATATGAGCATTAAATAACATTGCCAAGCCATTTTCCACAATGTGGCGATGTTTCCTCTCAGCACGCCCGTTTTGTTGAGGTGTATAAGGGCATGAAAACCGATGAAAAGTACCATTGTCCTCAAAAAATTTCCGAACCATGTGGTTAACAAACTCAGTTCCTCCATCACTTTGAAAAACCTTGACCTTCGTGAGCATAATGCGAACAAGATTGAGAAAAAGCGGTAAAACAGTAATAGAAATGCTTTTTGTTTTAAGAGGATAAAACCATGTAAATCGTGAGAAATCATCAATTAAGGCAACATAATAACGATAACCATCTTTAGAACAAATAGGTGCAGGACCCCACAAATCACAATGAATCAAATCCAATGGTGAAGAAGCACGTTTTAAATTAACATCAAAAGATAATCTTTGTCCTTTTGCAAGTTGACAAGGAGTGCAAAGTACGAGTTTTGGTAACAAGGAAGTAACATTCAAAAGACCTAACTTATGCAGTAAAGAAATAATACTAAAGGCAACATGTCCTAGACGCAGCATGCCATAACTTCGTAGGAGGCTTTACTTGAACGTTTAAGAGAGGCAACAAAGGCGGTTGGTGAGTCCTTGAGCACGCATAATCCTCTTCACAAGTGCCTTGGCGAGGACACTTGCTTAGCCGATCCTGAATATGAAAATAAGAATCGGAAAACAAAACATCAACTGGATGATCTTTAGTTAACTTGCTTATGGACAATAACTTCTTAGTAAGACCGGGAACTACAAGAACATTACGTAGAGTAATATTTTGAGCTATTGTAGATGTCCATGTATGAGAGATAGGAAGTGTCTTACCATTACCAAAAACAACACAATTTTACCTTTGTAAGGAGTGAATTGTGAACGAATCCGTAGGGAGGAACCATGTGTGGCACGAGTCGGTCATGTCGGAGAATCATCGTCACATGACATTGAGCATGAAAAGCTTTAACCAAGGACTCATCGGAAGGAGCACGGGAAGCAAAAGAATGAAGCTCGGGCGGCGTTCGCGCATAATGACCATTTATGCGACAAAGGCGGCGTGTAGGGGGTCGACGCGGTTGTTGGCCACGACCCGCGACCGCGTGAGGACCCACGGCACGAAGAATAAGAGCCACGACGAGAATGAGAGCAGCGTGAGGATCCACGTAATCGCGAGCATTAAAAGCAACGGTAGGGGTTTCGGTTCCATGTAAAGGCTGGATAAATAATTCTTGGCTTTCGGCGAGCAACAAGATCTGGAACTTGGGACTACTTACGCCGTCCGAATGGTGGTTGAGAAAATCTCATAAGCCGCCCAAGACCACAAAGATACCAATGTAAGCGATCCATCTCATCAACAGGATGACCAATAGCGACAAGTTGATCACATAAAGTTTTAAAGCGGCGAGAATATTCGGTAACCAAGAAGGCGATACCCTTTTAATCAAGCGGAGCGAATCACGTAACGAGTGGATGCGTTCAACAGATGCATTGTTGTAGGCTTGTTCAAGCGATCCAGAGATCACGGCTTTGAGACCAAGAACCTCTGCAGCAGCTTCCTCCGGTGAGAGGATTTAATAAGAAGAAACGCTTTTTATCCTTATCAAGCCGGTGGCGAAAGCATCGTGGGTTTGGAGAAGATTTGCCATCAACACTAATTAAATTTGGAGGCGGTGAAGCATCAGTACAACATGGGCGAGAGCGTGTGAAAATCGAGAACCAAGAGCATTTGTTCTCGCCATACAAGATAATTAGAGGATGAGAGCTTCATGTGCATCATGTGGTTAAAGGCATCATGGAGAAAAGGGTTTGAAAGAGGCGCCATTGCGAGAAAACACAAGATCGGATGAAGAGGAAGAGAGCGTGACAAAAAGTTAGGGTTGCTAGAGGAGATAGAAGGTTATTTTGGCTGATACCATATGAGAAGTATTATGTTTTACCTCATGAATTGAATGAGGGGAGAGAATTTTATTTATATATAAAACATACACTAATGAAAAAGGAACATAGAATATAATACAATAATATATTTGTTATCTAATATAACCCAATCTATGAACTCATCAGGTTGTATTTTTCCTTCGAATACAGGAATATCCGCCTTAAGATCAAGGGGTCTTCGATAACGATTGTTCCTGCGATTTTGGTGCTGATGTTGAGCCTCTTCATCACCATACTCTGAATCATGGTTATTATGAAAAAGGTTTTCTTCATCGTCATAATAGAACCGTTCACCATCTGATTCTTGAGGTGATACAACATGGGCTCTGTGTGGTTCCTCCACACGTTCAAGACGCTGTTGGAGTTGTTGCACAAGCTGTCTCAACTCGTTCATCTCAATGTCTCTTGGATCAGGGGCTTGGTGCAGATCGTTGGTGTTACGTGTACGACGACGTCCTACCATTCTCAACCTCTTGCTCCGATACCAATTGACACCAAAAGCAACTGAGATAGGCACAAGGAATCAGCAACACAACAATTTTGATCACACTTGGAGGAACTAAATTCAACTCACAAATGGAAGACACTCAAAAGGGAGTTTATTATATTTCATATTCTGCCATACATAACAAGTTTTCATGCTTATAAAGGCACAATAACATTCATTACTAATAGACTTATTTCCTTCCATCTACCCATGCTTTTATTATTGAAGCAAAACTCCCAAAGTTATTTAAAATAAAAGAAAACCAAAAAAGTTGATGCATTAAAGACTGTTCCAGCCAAAGATCATCATGTCTGATCAACTTCTGATAGTAAATGTCGACATATCAACTGACAGCTAGTAGTTCTCGAGGCAATCGGTGTCACTAACAAATATCACTTTGTCTAGGAATTTCATGTCGACAGATGTAAAGTGTAATTTTGTCTACAGTTTCATTTGGCTTGTCCTTGATAGGTCAGTAGGAGTTTTGGATCTTAATCTGTCCACACATTGGATTGACCTGATAAGTTTAACTGATGCTTTAAGCATTGATCAAAAAGTTTAAAGTTAATTAAAGTACTAATTAATCTTTGTTTTTTGGCACTTCTGTTTAATTATGTAAACGGCTAAACAAATGAGGTTTTCCCTTTATGGGTTACCCGCGGAGGGTGAGCCATATTTGATTCACATGTAGGCAGGCTCACTGAGTTAATCTCTGGAACGTTTCAAACCCTTCCCTGGCCACCCCCATATATGCACACACCTAGCAATGTTTAAACCATTGACCTCTTGTGAGGCAACCAAGGACATTACCACGCACTGGGCCATTCGGTGGTGGTTTCTTAATTATGTACAAACTAATTATAGATGTGTATGACTATAAATTGATCCATAGGAACAATAAGAGTATTCATAATATAGGTACATGTTTTTGGTATAATGACACACACGTAAGTGCGGGAAGGAATTAACATCGTACACATTTATTAGTCTATACAAAAGGAATTTTGGAGAGTATGAAGTTTACTTGTTGAGGATGCTCCAAATTTTCATATCATTTCATGATTACTATAATGGAAAATAAATAAATAGTCTTGAGCCAATAAAAAGGATAGAACGACATTTCAGTACCCTATGGCATAAGAGCAAGCGTTATTTGTCTACTGTGGAGGAGGAAGTGGCAGTAGAGGAGAATGAAAAGTGACATGTTGTTGATATGGCGGCAGTATACGGTAGTCTAATTACACTACTAGCTAGAAAAAAGCCTTTTAGCAACGTTTTTAGCTACGCTTTTAGCAACAGCGACACTATTAGCAACGTCAAACAGCTAGTCGGTGTAAACGAGTCGCAAATTTTTGCAACATGTAAGTTATGTCGCTAATAGTAGCGACAAGTATAACAACATGTTATAACATGTTTCTAAATTAATAGCGACATCATTAGTTTGAATCGCCATATGCGTCGCAAAGTGTCATAAATGTCGCTAATCAAGTCACTATAGCCATCGCTATATCTAGCTCGCTTTTTGAGTTGCTATCTGCATCGCCATTTTATAAGATATGATGCAATCTAAGTCGTTGTTTATTACATCACCATTTTAGCCACACAACCTCCCGTATCGCTCTTTTTCAAATTGAAATAGCAATGGGCTATATATATATATAATGACATGTAATATCACACAATTGCATGACCCAATAAGAATATTGATGAGTGTGAAAATACTCATCATTTTTGTACAATATAAACTGCAAAATCATCTGAAAACGCTCAGAAACACATCAAAATGATCAAAATATCACAAATCAGTGTTTTATGTGTTTTAAATGCAAAATATCAAAATCGATGAAAAACATATCAAATTTGCAAAATTGCGGTTTTAGTCCCCAAGTTTCAAAAATTGTCAAAAGCAGTCCACGAGCACAAAATTTCAAAAGTAAAGTCACCAAAGGTCCTTTTAAAATCATAAGTTGTCAAATTTAGTCCTTTGGTGAAAAATGTCAAAAGTTTGAGAAAATTACAAAAATGGCCCTTCAAGTTTCAAATTTGGCAGAAATGGCCCTTGGAAAATTGCAAAATGACATATTTGGTCCCTGTACTTTTGAAGCTTGTCAGTTTTAGTCCTTTGAAATAACTTTGAGATAATGTCAGTTTGGTCCTTACATTTTCAGGAATTACATAACTAGTCCTTGTTTTATTAAAAGCTTTAAACACCCAATGGACCCTTGTCATAAACCCTTGACCCCTGCCATTGCCTGTTGGACCCTTGCATTTTGAACCCCCCTTTAATAATCCTACCCAGTCAAACCAAACAGGCGCCAAGCCTTCACCCTCCCCACTTGCTTTCTGCAAACACTACGCAACACTCAATCACCCACCCCCTCCTCACCTTATCACTAAACTGTCCCCACATCTCCTACAATCCAAGAATCATTAACTCTTCTCCACCCACACTCAATCTCACATTTGTTAAATCCAATTTTCCCGCCAAATATGATCAATGGCCATTATGCTCCCAAAGTCATCCAATGGCCCAAAAATGAAGTGGGATTAGCTTAGAGAGAAAGAGAAGCGATTGAGTATAAAAGGAGGCAAGAGGAGATGAGAAAGTAGTAGTTAGTTTTTATAAAATTCCTCTTATGTCGTTTTTTTTATTTATGTCTTAGTTTAACTACAAATGTTGTAATTTTCAGTTCTATGTATCATAATTAAGTTAAAAAGTCATTGTATTGTGTTTTTAAGAACCAATCCAAGTTTTCATCTAAATTTCAATCTTGTTGTTCCTTTGTTGCCTTTGTTTCTTTAATTATATTGTCAAATTTATTAGTGACTTATTTTAAGCTTGAATAAGCTTGTCTAAGCTCATTATAAGCTTTGTATAAGCTTACATTTAAGTTTCAAATCATTTTGGTTCTGGTCAACTAAGTCAAAGTTGCGAAGTTAGATTTAGATTGTCGATCTTGTGATGATCCGGGTTAAAATGAGTTGAGATCCGGGTTAAGTTCTTGTTCTAATGGTGCGAGATAGTCCGCAAATTTCGGACTTATGTAAGTGTAAACTTTGCTTAACTGTTTCATCTGTCAAATGCATAAGTAGATTTATCAGCTTTGTTTGATAGTTATAGCATTAGATTTTGCTTCATTTAGGAGTTATTGTGTTATCTAGATCTGATTTGAAGGTTAGATTGTTTCAGATTTGAGGTTTGTAGGTAGAAGAATTGCTTAACTGTCCTTAAAATAGTGTTTGGATTAGATTAGTTTCTTGTGCTTAAGGTTGTTCCAATGGTTTAGTTTTATTGCTATATGCTTATTAGAGTCTAATGCACTAATATCAGTCTTTAAATTGCACCTAAACACTCAAAAAGTCAAATTAACAAGTTAAACGATTTTGATTTCATAGCTATTAAAACAGAGGTATAAATTTGCTTATTGGCTTTAGAATTAGTAGATCTAGCTTGCCTTAATCATCTTTAGTCTCTAAACATCAAATTCAGTTAACTCAATTGGATCAAAACTCAACATAGTCAAACTTCACATCTGTTTTAAGAAAGTCAAAATGGAGTAAAGTCTGCTTTTCCTCGGATCTTGCGGTTGTTGCATCGGGTTCATTTCTAGGAGTTAGAGCCGAGATTTGGCTATTGTGTAGCTGGCGGGTGTTCTATAGGTCTGCACTATTAGTTTTTGGTCTAGCTTTTTGGTTAAGCTTGTGCATAAGCCCCAATGATGGGGGTCATCACCGATTTGCTTATTCTAGCAGTTGGCATATATCATTGATTTGAGCTTATAGATTGTTAGGAGTAGGTCTAATTAGTTGCTAGTAGCTTATTTTAGTTCATTTTAACTTCATGCTTGTTTGGTGGATTAAATAGCTTGTTTGCTTATTTTTAGTAGCTTATTCTAGTAGCAGTTGCACTACATCTTTCATTTCTCACACATTAGCTGCTTATTTCTCTATTTTCATAGATTCATATTATCATTTTAGAATTATCCTGAGAATTTCATAATTTTTGGTCACTATTTGCTATTTTTCTAGATTTAAATTAGTTTTTAAGCATTTTTAATTAGTTTTAAATACAAAAAATTAAGAAAAGCTTCAAAAAAATAAATTTTCAATTTTCTTAAGGTTAGATAAATATAAAAAGCCAAAAACATATTTTTCCATATTTTTCTTAGTTAAATTTGTATTTTTAAATATTTTAATTGGTTTTTAATAGTTTAAAATTCATAGAAAATAGAAAACTAATCAGAAAAATACAAAAATAGTTTTGAAAATTCTAGTTTGTTATTTTAGACTTTTCTAAGTCTTAATTTTATTTTTCTAGCTTTATTTCCTAATTTCTTGTATTTTAGGTAATTATTTAATAGTTAAAATTAGTTTTTAATTAATAATAATTATATAAATAGTTTTAAAAATAATTTTATTTTTCTAATAATTTTCTTATATAATTAGGATTGTAAAAATGTATTTTTCATATCCGTAGGTATTTTCCTTCTTTATTTTCACGTTTTATTTTGTCCGTTTACGTAGTTTTTTATTTAAACGTACGTTTTAGGTTTTAAACGTTCATCACTTTAAATATAGTGATAACGCTTATTTAATATATTTTATCTTTTTAATTTTCTTAATTTGTATTTAAGTCGCTTTAATTTATAACCTTTATCAGTAGTGTAATATTCAATCCTAATCCTTTCTGATCACTATCATTAGTGATCATTCTATTGTCTGATCAAGTGTTCTACACACCATTGAGTCTCCGTGGGACTAAACGACCCGGGAATTCATTCTATTCTCCAGGACTTCATTGTATTTGTGTTTTAAGCGGTTTTAAGCTTCTTACGGTCGGCCATTCACAAGTGGCGGTTTGTGTGAGTAGCTTACTGTTTTCACCACCAGATCAAAATTTTGGCCACGGGAGGAGCTTTAGCGTGTGTTAAGCCATTTTCAGACCCATTCTTGTGCATATCCCACCTTTTGTAAAAGTTTTTGTAAAGTTATCTGAAAATCCAAAAAGTTCATTAACACTTTTCCTAAAGTGTTAAAAACGCCAAAAATATTTTCATCCTTTGTTTTTATCATCATGTTTTTCAAAAATACCAAAAATATTCCTCTTTATCCTCTTACCTTTTTGATTCTTCATTTCTTACCCTCTGTTAACCTTTGATTCTTTCTATGTCTTATCCTCACCCTCTTGGTTGTCAATGGTGTGGTGGTCCTTATAATGGTGGCAATTGCCCCAGTTGTAGCATGGTGGAATCGGAAACGGTCGTCTCATAACCAAGATCCCTATTCCTACCATAACACGGCCGATTTATTCCATCGGCTACCACCTTTGTGGAGACTCGGCAGCTTTCTTGTTGTGAGTAATGCTGTGGTGGTTCACATTCCAGTTCGATTGTCAATTAGGAAACACGCTTGTCTATGAGCGGGTTCACGATAACAATTATGACCACAACACATATAACTCACGGCCCATCGGTTTCTTTGTTGTGAGTATTGTGGAGGTCCTCACTCTAGCTCGGATTGTCAAACAGGGAACCTATTTTCTTGTAACAATTACGACTCTTCGTATCATGACCAACCTCTGATACCGGCTGACCCACTTCCTCAAACTCTTCTCCTTGATCTTTTGGATTTAGTGAAAGATTTGAAGGAATCTAAACATCCCCAAGATAATCCAAATGAAAAATCCATGGAAGTGTTGTTAGCGAAGAAGCGGTGCTAAATTAGATTCCCAAATTGCCTTTGAACAATGCTTTAGGAAATCAATTGCAAAACAAAAAGCGACAAATCTAGCTCTCGATTCGTTTCATTCGATGGCGATGATGATGAAGATATCCTTGATATCCTACAATTTTATAACAGTTCATCAAGTTCATCAGTTGAGACTCCTTCCATGAAAAATCAGGGAGAAAAGACTATGATGGAATTACTAGCAGAAGAACAAATGTTAAGTATAAAACATATGTATGCTAGTCCTTCTAAACTCCCTCAGTCTGTTGTTATCACACCCAAAGCTCCCACTCACTCTCTAAACATGGGGGATGAGCTTCTTAGCACTATTCCAGAAATGGAATCGTCTAGTGTTGAGAGCCTTGTCTCAATCCCAAGAGACTCACAGGGAATTCTCGATCATATGTGTGATTCTTCTTCTCCTCTTGAGTGTTCTCAAGATCATTTTGAAACTTTCTCTGATCTTAGCGAAGATTGTGCTTCATATGGAGACATCGAGTACGTTGAGGCATCACTTCCACTGTCGATCTTGATCCCTTCTTGAGGAGTTATCCGGTGAACTCACTCACATCAATCCACTCTTTGATTTCGAAGCCGATCCGGGAGAGACTGAAAGTCTCCTTGATAATGATCGTTCACTCACTTCTTACCCCAACAAATTCAATAGAGAATGTTGATCACTTTGTTACCGAAACATTCAAAGCTACTTTCACCAATCCTCTATTTGAATTCGACTCAATTCACTTCAATTCGAGAATCCACTCTTTGATGCTCAGATTGAGGATAGTGATGAGCCCACAATGGAACAAGAGTTCACTATTTCACATCATGTGAATAATTCTCTTCATGAGGAGTTCGCCGGTGAACTCTCTCATATCATATCTCATGGAGTATGATTGCTTGGATGGCAAAAATCATGATCGGGGGGTGAGAATCTCAATTTGCATAGTTATGACAAATCTTCCCACCCTCCCAACCGAGATGCCTTCCAACCCAAAGAGCTCAACCAACAAAATCCAAATAAGTTCAACTGCACTTAATCCCGAGGGAGAAGATCTAGTCATGATTGTTATCATGATTTTCCTTCTTTTCTTCACCTACTCGGTGACTTCCTCTCTTCTTCACTCCTTCGGAAGTGAAGACACTATCTTTGACCCCGGCATTTTCATTTATCATTTGTGAGTCGGGTCTTTCTCTCTATATCTCATCGGTGTGGAACTTTCGCGTGCTTGATGTTTATCTAAACATCTTGAATGAAAGTCCGATGGAGATTGTTTCTTCCACTTTGCTTCCCATGAACCAATGAATTCGAATTCGAGTCAAGCTAGCTTCGGTAACCAAAACAGATATACGCACCATATGGGTTTTTCACCCATATTTCTGACTTCTTTCTACTTTCTACCACCCTAGTGTGGGGGGGTTGCCCCGCATGTTGTGTATATAAGAAAATTTCCAAAAAAAAAAATAAAAAAAAAAATAAAAAAAAAATAAAAAATCTTCTTTCTAAATAATGGCCGTAGTATTTCCCTTTTACGTTCTTTGTTTCGGCATAACCGCCGGTACTTTGAATATTGAGGGCAATATTCATTTCTAAGTGTGGGGGGGAATTCTCACGAATTTTATCATTTAATTATCCCAATTCCCCCATTTTTGGCCAAATATTTTTTTTTTGGAGTAAGTGTTTTACACTTTCTCATTAGGTTATCAGTCCGCCTTGTCTGTAAGACTAAAGGATTGGCTAATCCAGAGCAAACGCTCTTGGTAAAGATTTCTCAAATCCGTTTATATGGCTTGCAATTTGCCCAAAATTGTATGGTTCTCAATTCACCATATCCTAAAAAGTGAAGAGTTGGCTAGCCCGCAAGGTTATGGCTTGTGGTAAAGGCGGTGGAAAATCCATAATTGGTAATCAGCTCACCAAAGATAATATTGATAATTTATCTAAGAGTTGGCTAGTCCGAAAGTGGTACGCTTCGGTAAAGACAAAATCAAATCCGTTGAAAGCCGGTGGTTTGCTCAAAATCACATGGTTATCGGTGTACCATGGTTCTTACTTGAATCTGAAACATTTGGCTTCTCCAGAAGTAATGGCTTTTGGTAAAGAGATTAAAATCCATTATGTTTTCTCAAATCATTGCTAGGGACTAGCAATATCTTAGTGTGGGGATTGATGAGTGTGTAAATACTCATCATTTTTGTACAAAATAAACTGCAAAATCATCTCAAACGCCGAAACACATCAAAATGATAAAAATATCACAAATCAGTGTTTTATGTGTTTTAAATGCAAAATATCAAAATCGGATGAAAAACATATCAAATTTGCAAAATTGCGCTTTAGTCCCCAAGTTTCAAAAATTGTCAAAAAGTCCACTGAGCACAAAATTTCAAAAGAAAAAATCACCAAAGGTCCTTTTAAAATCATAAGTTGTCAAATTTAGTCCTTTGGTGAAAAATGTCAAAAGTTTGAGAAAATTACAAAATGGCCCTTCAAGTTTCAAATTTGGCGAAATGGCCTGGAAAATTGCAAAATGACAGATTTGGTCCCTGTACTTTTGAAGCTTGTCAGTTTTAGTCCTTTGAAATAACTTTGAGATAATGGCAGTTTGGTCCTTACATTTTCAGGAATTACATAACTAGTCCTTGTTTTATTAAAAGCTTTAAACACCCAATGGACCCTTGTCATAAACCCTTGACCCCTGCCATTGCCTGTTGGACCCTTGCATTTTGAACCCCCTTTAATAATCCTACCGGTCAAACCAAACGAGCCAAGCCTTCACCCTCCCCACTTGCTTTCTGCAAACACTTCTGCAACACTCAATCACCCACCCCCCCTCCTCACCTTATCACTAAACTGTCCCCACATCTCCTACAATCCAAGAATCATTAACTCTTCTCCCTTACCCACACTCAATCTCACATAGTCATTAAATCCAATTTTCCCGCCAAATATGATCAATGGCCATTATGCTCCCAAAGTCATCCAATGGCCCAAAAATGAAGTGGGATTAGCTTAGAGAGAGAAAGAGAAGTAGTTGAGTATAAAAAGGAGGCAAGAGGAGATGAGAAAGTAGTAGTTAGTTTTTATAAAATTCCTCTTATGTCGTTTTTTTTATTTATGTCTTAGTTTAACTACAAATGTTGTAATTTTCAGTTCTATGTATCATAATTAAGTTAAAAAGTCATTGTATTGTGTTTTTAAGAACCAATCCAAGTTTTCATCTAAATTTCAATCTTTTTGTTCCTTTGTTACCTTTGTTTCAGTTTCGAATTATATTGTCAAATTTATTAGTGACTTATTTTAAGCTTGAATAAGCTTGTCTAAGCTCATTATAAGCTTTGTATAAGCTTACATTTAAGTTTCAAATCATTTTGGTTCCTGGTCAACGAGTCAAAGTTGCGGTTAGATTTAGATTGCTTGATCTTGTGATGATCCGGGTTAAAATGAGTTGAGATCCGGGTTAAGTTCTTGTTCTAATGGTGCGAGATAGTCAGCAAATTTCGGACTTATGTAAGTGTAAACTTTGCTTAGCTTTCATCTGTCAAATCGCATAAGTAGATTTATCAATCGTTTGATAGTTATAGCATTAGATTTTTGCTTCATTTAGGAGTTATTGTGTTATCTAGATCGATTTGAAGGTTAGATTGTTTTGATTTGAGGTTTGTAGGTAGAAGAATTGCTTAAGCGTCCTTAAAATAGTGTTTGGATTAGATTAGTTTCTTGTGCTTAAGGTTGTTCCAATGGTTTAGTTTTATTGCTATATGCTTATTAGAGTCTAATGCACTAATATCAGTCTTTAAATTGCACCTAAACACTCAAAAAGTCAAATTAACAAGTTAAACTGATTTTGATTTCATAAGCATGTAAGAACATAGGTATAAATTTGCTTATTGGCTTTAGAATTAGTAGATCTAGCTTGCCTTAATCATCTTTAGTCTCTAAACATCAAATTAGCTTAACTCAATTGGATCAAAACTCAACATAGTCAAACTTCACATCTGTTTTAAGAAAGTCAAAATGGAGTAAAGTCTGTTTTCCTCGGATCTTGCGCTTGTTGCATCGTTCATTTCTAGGAGTTAGAGCCCGAGATTTGGCTATTGTGTAGGCCGGTGTTCTATAGGTGCACTATTAGTTTTGGTCTAGCTTTTGGTTAAGCTTGTGCATAAGCCCCAACAGTGATGGGGTCATCACCGATTTGCTTATTCTAGCAGTTGGCATATATCATTGATTTGAGCTTATAGATTGTTAGGAGTAGGTCTAATTAGTTGCTAGTAGCTTATTTTAGTTCATTTTAACTTCAGCTTGTTTGGTGGATTAAATAGCTTGTTTGCTTATTTTTAGTAGCTTATTCTAGTAGCAGTTGCACTACATCTTTCATTTCTCACACATTAGCTGCTTATTTCTCTATTTTCATAGATTCATATTATCATTTTAGAATTATCCTGAGAATTTCATAATTTTTGGTCACTATTTGCTATTTTTCTAGATTTAAATTAGTTTTTAAGCATTTTTAATTAGTTTTAAATACAAAAAATTAAGAAAAGCTTCAAAAAAATAATTTTCAATTTTCTTAAGGTTAGATAAATATAAAAAGCCAAAAACATATTTTTCCATATTTTTCTTAGTTAAATTTGTATTTTTAAATATTTTAATTGGTTTTTAATAGTTTAAAATTCATAGAAAATAGAAAAATAATCAAAAAAATACAAAAATAGTTTTGAAAATTCTAGTTTGTTATTTTAGACTATTCTAAGTCTTAATTTTATTTTTCTAGCTTTATTTCCTAATTTCTTGTATTTTAGGTAATTATTTAATAGTTAAAATTAGTTTTTAATTAATAATAATTATATAATTAGTTATAAAAATAATTTTATTTTTCTAATAATTTTCTTATATAATTAGGATTGTAAAAATGTATTTTTCATATCCGTAGGTATTTTCCTTCTTTATTTTCACGTTTTATTTTGTCCGCTTAATGTAGTTTTTATTTAAACGTACGTTTTAGGTTTTAAACGTTCATCACTTTAAATATAGTGATAACGATTATTTAATATATTTTATCTTTTTAATTTTCTTAATTTGTATTTAAGTCGCTTTAATTTATAACCTTTATCAGTAGTGTAATATTCAATCCTAATCCTTTCTGATCACTATCATTAGTGATCATTCTATTGTCTGATCAAGTGTTCTACACACCATTGAGTCTCCGTGGGACTAAACGACCCGAGAATTCATTCTATTCTCCAGGACTTCATTGTATTTGTGTTTTAAGCGGTTTTAAGCTTCTTACGGTCGGCCATTCACAAGTGGCCGGTTTGTGTGAGGTAGCTTGACTATTTTCACCACAGATCAAATATCAGATTTATATAGTCACTACAAAAAAAAGGACTTTTAGTGACACCATTTTTAATGACACACAAAAAAAAAGTGTAAGTGAAAGTACATGTTTACTTACACTTTAAAAAAAATGTAAGCAAAAGTTTAGTTTCGCCCACTCTTTTCAAAAAGTGTAAGCAAAAGTTTAAGTTTTACCCACACTTTACATAAAATGTAAGCAAAAGTCTAGTTATGCCTACACTTTTAAAAAAGTGTGAGCAAAAGTCTAATTTATACACACACTTTATTTAAAGTGTAAGCAAAAGTCTAGTTATGCATACACTTTTAGAAAATTGTGAGCAAAAGTCTAATTTATACACACACTTTACATGAACTGTGAGAAAAAGTGTAGTTTTACTCACATTTTTTAAAAAAGTGTAAGTAATAGTTTTATTTTTACCCACACTTTTCAAAAAGTGTAAGTAATAGTTTTATTTTTACTTACATTTTTTGAAAGTGAAGTAATAGTCTTACTTTTACTCACACTTTTTAAAAAGTGTGAGCAAAAGTGTAGTTTTTATTAAAAAAAAATGTTATGAAAACTCTACCTTGTATATGTACTTGTTGAAAAACGTAAATACGAGGCTCGTTTTTGATTACAAGATCGTTAAATTTTAAATGTATTAAAGTGAAGTTTGCTTTTACCATTGTTTAAAAACCCAGGTTGACCCGGCCAGTTGAACCGCGAACTGGTTGAATGACCGGAAAGTGGTTTTGAGCGAACAAACCGGTTGAACTGTGACTGACCCGATGGCTCGGGCAGATCAATTAAAAACCGGTTTCTAAAACATTTGCTTTTACTCTTCAAATTTTTTAACTAAATATTTTATAAAAACTTTATTACTTCTACTTAAGGCTGCTCATTGGATGAAAACTGGACCGGACCGAGACCGAATCCGGCAAAAACCCTAGACCGAGACCGGTTTCGGTCGGTCCAATTCTAAATATTTTATAAAAACTTTATTACTTCTAATTAAGGCTGCTCATCGGATGAAAACTGGACCGGACCGAGACCGAATCCGGCAAAAACCCTAGACCGAGACTGGTTTCGGTCGGTCTAGTCCAACAAAGCTAAATTTTCGGTTTGTGGTCCGGACCGGACCGAAACCAAATTTGTCAAAAACGGTTGACCGAGACCGGACCGCCGGTCTTTCAGTCCGATCGGTTTCGGTTTGGTCCGGTCGGTTTTGTCGATCGATCCGGTCCATACTTCTAATATTTAACCAAACTATTTGATTTGACATTTTATTAACTCCTTATAATTACGGGTTATACTATACAAACCCGCCTAGAATGTTGAATCAGGGGGGTTTTGTACTTTTATTCCTTTTGTCCCTCCTGTTTTTCAGTACAACACAGTTTTTTGTCAGCTTTTGCTTCGTATTTTTGACAATTTTAAGCGATTGACTTATTAAACTTTATATTTTCTGTTACTATAGTGTTTTATATGAATAAAATTATAAAAAGTTTTAAAAAATGAAAAAAAAGAGGGGTGTGCCGTCTTTGGAAAAAAAGGTTATATAACTCCCCCCAATAATCAACTTCATTTTCCCCAAATCATATTTTCCCAAATCGTCACTCAATCCTCAATTCACTCAATTCACTTTCCCCAAATCACTTTCACTCAGTCCATTACTCAGTTAACTCAATTCACATTTAATTGAAGCTCAATCCTCGTTACTTAATTCGTTATTGTTTAGTCGAAGCTCACCTTTAGGGTTTAATCATCACCATTAGGGTTTAATCGAAGCTCATCCTCGCACTCAATTCGGTAAGCTTATGAAGTTGATGACGTATTGTGATATCTATTATTTTGCTTCAAATGAGCTTATGAAGTTGAGCTTGTGATATTTCTTAAGCTTGTGAAGTTGATGATGTTTAATTTTTTTTATGTGTATCGATTGATGTTTATTTTGCGATTGATGTTTACTTGCTTAATTACATTGACGAAAGATATTTTGCGATTTTCAATGGAATATTTTAGTTGTTATGATAAACAGATTACTAGGAGTTGCAGTTAGGTAATAGTTATGTTTGGTGGAGAGTTCTGCTATTTCCAGCTTGATATGTATATTGGTTTATATAGCGGTGTTTGGCACTTCGTTATAGAAGTGATAATCCAAATATGGCGTTATCAGGCCGTAGATGATAAGTTTCTAGTGATCGTCACACAAGCATCATTTCTAAGTACAGCTCCATCTCTTAATAATTTTATACGTGTTACTTTACATCTTAAACGGTGATTCTGTAATATTGACTTACGTGCCCTTTTCAGAGCTCTAAGCAACTATACTGACGTATGGGCAGTGGTGCACCATAGAGTAAAAAGTACAAAGTAAAGGAAGTACTAAGTTTAATAGATGATTTTGTAGGAATAAGACCCTTAGATTTTCAACATTCAACCATTTCTAACTAAAAGGATCCAAAATATGAAAATAAACTTTAAATACTATTGATGAACACTTTGTAATGTAAAACTCAATTTAGCTTAGGGGAAATGAGATTTGATACGTTGCAGATATGCTTGTATGTATTTTGATAGAAATGTGTCTGTGACGTAATTGGAACTACTGTTTGGAGAGCTTAATATCAATGGATCACATGAAAGGGGTGTCTCGATAAGCTTATTTTCCTTGCTTATGGGCTTATCTGAAATTAGAAAAAGGCCATAAGCTTGTTTTTTGTCGGATTATGAGCTTAGCAACTTGAGCTTATGGCATATTTACGTCCATAAGCTCAATTTGAAAAGCTCATAAGCTGGAAAAAGTGGGCTTATGAGTTTTTCATAATTTAAATAAGCACATAAGTTCATAAAATAAGTTGATTCAAACACCCCCTTAATGTGTTCTTAAACGCCATCAAGCTCTTTGAAACTCTTTGGATTAGCTTGTGTATAAGAGCTTATGAGTTTTGGGGGATGAAATTAAGCTAGCTGTAAATTACATAGGCCATTATGCATAAGCTTACACAAACACCCTTTAACAAGTAACCTATACTGCGTTTAGTGTTTAATTAGAAGAGTGAAGTATGAGTGATGGTAGGGAGAGTGTGTATTCAAATTATCATGTATCAGTTGGAGCTTAATTTATAGCTTGGCTCAAATGTTTTGGATTGTATACTGGAACAGAACATTCTACGTAATATCTCATTCTTTTAACCCATCAATGTGAATATCGAGGAGAATCTCAGTGGGTGTATTTTACTGATATTTTAAAGGCATTATGCATACTTGCGGTGATGGTTTCTATGTAAGAGCTTAAGAGTTTTCTATTCAGGGTGATATAAGACTGTTTGTTCTTTGGAATACCCGGCCCAAAGGTAAATAAAACCAGCCCACACAAACATAGAGACTCTTAGACTCCAGCCCATAGCAAGTAATGATATGAAACTAATATCATTTGAGCATTATTTGTATAACAGAGCATTGATATGAGCAAAAAATATAACCTTTTTACGTCATGACGTTTCCCATGTTGTGGTGTCACAGTGGATATTGTATATTGATATGTGGTTATATTGGATTGTGATTGTTCAAGTTTTCTGTTATTTCACTGCACTGAGTAACTCATCTCTAGTTACCATATTAATGGTCTTTGTTTCAGTAAGTTTTTGTTCTTAATTAATTTGTCTTAATGGTTGCAGCAAAGTTGTGAGGACATCTATTGCACAAGTGTTGACTGTCATTTCACAGACACAAAAGGCAAAGCTTAGGGAAGCTTACAAGAACAAGAAGTACTTGCCTCTTGATCTGCGTCCCAAGAAAACCAGAACCATCCGTAGGCGTTTGACCAAGCATGAGGTATTGTTCAGTGGTTTATATTACTTGTTGAACTGTTGTTGTTACGAATATTTGCCTTCTAATTCAGAGTTTATTTGACTTAATGCCTGAAATTGTTCTTAGGATCCTAATTTTTAGACCACACTTTAATGGTATCAAACGTAGCAATATATATTATAGAATAATGACTATATGTAGACTACAAACAACGCCTGCAGTCTCTATAACCAATCACATCACACTTGTGAGGGACATTGCTGTCCAAAACAAGGATAGAAACGAGGAAGGTAAACAATCATATACATGTGAAAACTAACATAGATGAAGAAGTTTCTTTTATATCTGTTCACATAAAGTTTATTGAAGCGTGAAATTTTTTTATCCCTGCTATTAAATCCTAAAGAAGACAATAATAAAGAATGATGGATACATTACTACATCAATTTCAGAAGAGGTCATAAACTCAAACTTTTATTGCACATATGAGTATAACTTCTTTTTTTATAACTTTGTAAGCATTATAGAAGTTTATAAACAGATTTTACTGACCTTTCATCACCTCCATCTAATACCATCTTTAAACTCCCGTCACGAGCAAAAAGCCGATTCCTTCTATTTCTTAAAATAACTTTTGATTCCTTAACCAAACTAATATATTTTTTACTTACTTCAGCAAGAGGGTGAGCATCTATAGCCATCTCATCACATAGAGAGTTAGTTATGACCGGTTTAGCTTTGGAGCAGGGATTCTTTGCTTGTAGGTTTTGTGAAGCCTGATGCTAAGGTAGTTAGTTGTAGATCTGATTGTCATTTAGTTGTAGCTTTGGCACCATGTTACATATAATGATTTAGGATTGGACTTGATACGGGTTATAAATGCAGGTTGGGGATGGGTTACCCGGGTCAATGTGGTCAAAAAATTAGTGGGCTAACCTGTATCCAAAAATCCTAAGAGATGCACACAAGTATCAGGGGCGAATGGTTGTCTTTTTGAGTACTTGATGTGCATGACCTGGTGGCAATTGAATCCTGAAAGGGACTTCATATTGTTTATCAATTCTCAACTTTTATTCTCTAATTATTTTGATCATACTTTATAAAAAAGAATGTGTATTTGCTACGAATTATTGTTTTGAGATCATAGATGATTTGGTTAAGGTATATAGTGTAGACTAAACTATGCTAAAAGAGTGGTAACTGGTAGCAAAATTATAGTTGAGTCATGTTTTTTTCTCAGTTTAGCTTCATTAAAAAAAGCTAATACTTCACATTTTCTTTTCAATTACGTTTACAGGGAAGTGTTGTAAACCAGTTAAAGTCTGATATAGGTTGTAGGATGAAATTAATGCTCAGCTGGTTAGCATTATCTCTCCTAGCTACATATTTTTAGTATAGTCACATATGTTTGTGCAAGTTCTTTTAAATATGTTTATATATGCATATATATTCTCTTGCTTATTTGATGTCAATAGGTGGAAGTTAGAGGCTGTGAGGACCAAATATGGAAATGCTCGGTTAGAATGTATTGCAGCTAATGCCAAGTTATTAGCTTTTGAGGTTATTGGCTTAGAAGAGAAGGTACTAAACACCAATAGTATGGGATCCACATACTCGTGTAACTTTTTTCGTGTAGTCTTTTCCCCTAATCGAGATAAAATGTAACTGGAATTGACCCATTTGTAAGTAAATGGGTCGAAATGGGCACCTATAATACTTTTTAATTCTGTATCAAGTTGGTTAGGACTTGTGCTATTCAAGTTATTTATACACACATCTTTTGTAGGCACTCAGACTGAGGGTCTAATGAGCTAAAACTGGAGAGACAAATAGACAACATGGAGGCTGAAATATCCTTACGGAAGTACGGTTTGAGCTTATGGCTTTAAGTACTTCTCTGTTATTGTTAACAAGAAGGTATATGTTTATATATTTACCCTTATGTGATCAATTCAAATCAAGGTTATTATTTATTCACAGGTCTTGTTTTGTAATATTCTAACCATGATAGGGGACTATTTAAAATTGTTATTTAAGATGCAGTAATTTAAAGTTTTCGATGTTTATGGTCCGCTATGTTGGGTATAATTAAGTTGAATTCAGGGTGTGAAAATGGTTGCTTATATTGATATGTTGTTGAATAATATTTTTGCAATTTGTGAATATGTGATAAGACTTTATTATTTAGGAAGATGAAGAAGTAATCTTTATGTTACATAATATATTGGTATATAATTTGTTTCGGTGAATACTATAATGGTCGTGGTGGATCTTTTAAAGTTTATCAACTCGGACATGACGTGGAATACAGTGAAAAGGGCCGTAGGACGAGGCGCCCAAGGATGCCTGGTCCAAGCAATAACGTATAATACAAGACATCCCTCAGCGGTGAACAAGCACATTCACCTCAATTTCATCTTGCCTCCTCACATCGTGAATATTCTGAGATGCTCGTGAGTAGTAAACACACTTTAGGGGAGAACGTAAAGTTGAACGAGAAAAAACTTCCCAATCTGAACGACTTTTCTAGTATTGAACTTTTAGCTGATGCAGCATGCCATAGCTCCGTTTATGACAACTCTGGTCAGGTGTGGTCTATGGAAGTTGAAGTACTTACGACACCAATAGTTGTTTCAGATACTGATGGTATAAAAGTTGTACGTATCTTATTCTACTCGCTTGATTTTATTTTTTTTTCCCTTATTTTCACGATATATCATGATCAATGTTGGTGATGTGTTCGGTTTACTATGTAGATATTGGTCGGGGAGTCAATTGTGAAGCAGAAGATCCGACACAAGGAATTTAGAGAACTTTTTAGAAAAGATGTATCAGCTTAGTTGCTTAGTTGAGATCAGTTTCACAGCATGTTTAGTCAAAGAATTGGTTATATATACTTGGTTTATATCTACCAACTCGAAATATTAAACAGGTTTCAATCTCAGTTTTTTGTTAATTATTACTAGTTTATCATGTGTTAATTTTGAATAAATAAAGCAGCCTAAAATGTATATATACATAGCAGATACATATGAACAGAATATTTACTAGTAGCCTATAGTGACAGATCTATGTGTCAAAGTATCAGGAAACTGTGTCACTATATACTTTTACCGCCTGGACTTTTAATGACACTTTTTATAAGTGAAGGTGAAAAAAATAATTTATTAGTGACACTTTTTTTGACATTTTCTGACACTTTTTGTGTGTCATTAAATGACTTTTTTCTTGTAGTGAGTATTGTATAACATAGAAAGATTAGTACATGAAAGTTCTGAGATTCTATTCTACAACAAAGACAAAAGAAATCGAAACAAAGCTTGATTTAGCCCACATTGCCCAAGCTAAACCTCCATAGTTAACAATAATTAACATCTTCGTCAAACTCCATAATACCAACATCTGCAATGATATAACAATAATTAACATCTTTAGAAGCTTGTAAATCATATATGCCACCACATATAAAATAATAACTTCACTAAACCTAAAAGTGCTTCAGGTCAATCCGAACAAAAACCGGCCATTTGGACCCGAACCACATACCTAACCAATACTCATTTTAACCTCTTTCTTAAACGCTATTCAAATAATGGTTCTTACCTCCTGCATGCAGAAGCGCAGTAGCATTTGTAAAAGAAAGCATACCCTAGGACTTCTGACTAGAGACCATGTCAATGTCTCGTAACTTAGCTGGCCTTGGAACTAGAATTTGAGGTTCAATAACTGAGCTGGCCTTCTTTATTGCATCCCCAAGTGAAAACCTCACCCAAATCTAACCACAACATTATGTTTGTTTTCTGCAGCAACTGTAACTATCTTTGACTTCAGGAGCTGACCCTATGTGGTGTTGCTTGGGTGTCAACGGAGGTATAGCCAAGTTGACCCTCTATAAATCTTGACAACATATATTGATATAAGAAATTATTTCGCCTATATTTTTTAAAGATAAAGTGAGTGTTCAACTTTTAATTACCTCGGTTTGAACCCTAGATGTAGAACTCGCCATCCTCTGTGGCAACAACCGTGTGATGTTTAGCCGCTGCAATTGCTTTGACCCAACGATGGAATAATCCTTAAATTGCGACATGGTGTGCGTCGACGAAGTTGGCGTCGCTAAAGTGTCGCTAACATGTCGCCAAATTGTAACATGTATGTATGTGTCGCAAAAAAACGTCGCTAAAAGGCCTTTTTCTTGTAGTATAACTAGTTTCCGTTTAGCACGAGTAGGGGAAAAGATTACACGACGAAATTAAAAGCAGTCTTGTAAACCAAACGCCACGTTATTTCCAGGCAGGATATTAATATGGGCAAATGACAAAAAAATGCATCGAACTTAACACTTTATGTGATTGTGTGTAGCTAACTATTTTTTTTCTTATTGTATGTACTGAACTTTCAAATTTCGATCATTATGTTGGCTACACACAATTATAAAAAGTGTCAAGTTCGATGCATTTTTTTGTCATTTGCCCTATTAATAACTCTTAATTCATTTCTCGACAATACATGTCCATTCACTTGTTAAACATTCCATTAAGCATGAACAACTAGTACAGTTGGAAAAAAATAAAATAAATAAATAAATAAAAAATCCACACTAAATATTCACTTAAAAGTTAAATGGACAAACAAACCTTATTTCTAGTGTAAAAAAAGTCTGCATGATCCAATCACTTCGTGAAAATATCGTAAAACAGTTTAAAGCCAAATAAATGAACATAATAGATAACTATTAAGCTGGTCAGCTTTTGATGATCCAACTATCAGTATTCGTTTGGATGATGAGAATCAAAACCAACGAGTGACTGACAATAATTAACGTTGGTCAGGACTGTACTAGTAGACCCGCATTCACTTCCCATGAGAGATACCGTTGACCTATCGAGCTTGACTGACCATGGATAGTGATAGTTTTGAGCTGCAGGTCCCGTATTTGATGAAGACCGTTGCATTCTAACAGCTCTTGGGACGTTCCTTCCTTCTATCGATGGACGACGTCTAGAAGACTGCCTCTCATAGACTGTATTACTATCGGCTGGCCGCTGCTTGGGGGCACTATGGGATCGTGCTTTAGCCCTTGACGATTTAGTGTTAGCCATGTAATTAGGGAACTCATAGAGTGATTCAGCATATTCAGGTTTTGAGTTTGGGCTAGTTTGGGCGTTCATGAATGAAAAGTCCTCAAAATGATGACCAAACCCCCTTGGACATGGTTCGAATGGTGCGGGCGAGACAGGTAAGGAAGCTCGTTCTCTGGAATGGCTTCTTCGAGTACTTCTTGTGTCCATTTCGACAATCTTGATGTGTTCTTCTAATACGTCTTGAGCTCTGACACCATGATAGAATTCTGACTCTGGCCACCCTTGATACAAATTAATTCCATCGTTACTACGCCTTCTCCTAGCACAAGCTCGGGCTTGAACCGACACCAATGCCTGCATACACCGCAGTGTTGCCGTTGCCCGTTTCCTCACCAAGTGACCCCTCACCAACGCTTGTAGCTTCACTAGTCCTTTCAAAGCAAACAAAGCCTTTCTTGCTAAGTATGACCTAAAATATGATTGGATCTTTGTAGCAGCTGCATGTTTGAGAATCATAGCTGCTGTTACAGCGGCTGCATTTGCAGCGGCTGCATTGGCAACGGCCACCTCCATAGAATGCTTCTTCTGCTCGTAATTCTCAAATTCTTGCACCGATGAGGGTGGTGTGGTGGAGATTTTTTCTATCGAATTGGTGGTCGTAGTGTTAGGTGTGGCTGAAGCCCGTCGAAAGCTCCATCTACGCTTCTCTTTAGGGGTTGTCGGTGCGGCAGAAGTGGGTGATTTTGGGTGTTCATGGGCGACGTGTTTGTCTTTT
The DNA here is from genome assembly GCA_910596185.1 of Chrysanthemum makinoi. Lineage (NCBI taxonomy): Eukaryota > Viridiplantae > Streptophyta > Magnoliopsida > Asterales > Asteraceae > Chrysanthemum > Chrysanthemum makinoi. The sequence continues at coordinate 193,572,738 of OU343223.1, forward strand.
TTTCCGGCCAGCAAGTTCTTGATCCATTTGCTTGTCTTCCCCATTTCTGTCCAACTATGTCAAAAACTGAATAATTTGTAGATCTAAAATTCTCTTATTAACTGATTACCAACTTGCTCCCAAAAATACATTATGAGTTTTTAGCATTATTAGCCAATTGGTTTTTGTATACGGTTCATGCAATTAATATTTTGTCTTGTTTACAAAGATTTCATTGAGATTTTATTCCCTTTAAGAATTGACCGTGAGCATGTTAATTTCTTTTTTTTTTTCCCCTTCCAATAAATTTTATAGACATAGATGAAATTATCTAAACTACTTATAATCCATAAACATTTAAAGTCTTGAGTGAACTTTTTGGTAGCAACATTACATAAATACTATTTAAACTAATTCATCCAAAAAATAACTAATTCATCTAAACTGCACCAGTTAGAAGAGTTGAAGAGCTCCTAGTGGATGGTGTGAGAAGAAAGGCGCAAGCTGGTGGGAAGGCAATTAAGCTCGAAATGAAGGAGTTCTCTTGTCAGAGGCATGATCTCGATAGGAAGGCGTGGAGATAGAATTAGGATATGCGGGTAGTTGTTTTAGGGTAGGAGCTCGGTGGCTTTTGTCTTCTTTAGAGGCTAGGCTTTTGGTGTCTCTTTGTTGCCCTACTGCTTTTGGGTTTGGTTGGCGTCTTTGCTCTGCCGTAGATTTAGGCCCGATCGTTGTTTTCTTTGTGTAGGTGTTCCCCTTGCATGTGCCTTTGTTTTGCCCAGGTGTGTTCTTTGCTTTGCTCTGTGTGTGGCCTTAGGTTTGTCTGCTGTTGGTGCCTTGGTCCCTTTTGTTTGTCCTTTGCTTTTGTGCCTTTTGCTTGGTTTCTTTCTTCTTGTTTCTTGTTTCTTGTTTGTTTGTTTGTGTTGTTTTGTGCGTGTTTGCGCGCTTTTGTTTGTTTCTGCTACCTTATACCTTTCTTGCATGCTGTTTTCTGCCTTTTTGTCTGCTGTTGGTGCCTTGGTCCCTTTTGTTTGTCCTTTGCTTTTGTGCCTTTTGCTTGGTTCTTTCTTGGGTTTCTTGTCACATTTTGTTTGTGCTTTATTATGCGTGTTTGCGTCTTTGTTTGTTTGCCTACCTTATACCTTTCCGCATCTTTCGCCTTTTGCTCTCTCTTTTTTTCTCACCGCACACTGCACTTGCGGAGGTGTCGTTGGAAGCAGTCTCTCTACTCCCGGGTACATCCTGGGATAGGGGTACGATCTGTCTACATTTTACCTCCCCCATACCCTGCCTTAGTGGGATTGGGTTCGTTGTTGTTGTTGTTGTATCCAAAAAATAAAAACTAATTCACGTTATTTAGCAAACAATAATTAATGACTATAATGCGCTATCTGAACAAAATCACTAATTTTCATTAATCTGCATATGGTAAGGAAATCGCGAGATCGCATACGCAACGTATTAACACTTCGTTTGATTTATTTTTTGTGAGGAGAAAACAAACTACATTTGAAAGTTTACACGCAATAATAAATTTTGGTCCACAATAAATATTCGGATAGTCTATAAGGGGGTGGCAACACATGCGGCATGGCATCGGTATGGATCCATACCGCGCGGCAACACCGTTGCTAGCCGGCGGTATGGGTGAAACGGCATGACTAGCGGCAATACAACCCGAAGCGGCATGGAGGAGAAAGGAGGAGCGTTTGGTTTGTTTTTGAATTTTTTGACCGTTAAACAAGCATTAAACATTAAAAATAAATAAATAAATAAATAAATAAATAAATAAATAAATAAATAAAAAATTCCCCCTCCCTTTATAAATAACACTCCTCACAACACATTCCAGATCACATTATTTTTACACACACAAATCAACTATAACATTCAAAAAAAATATCTTCATCATCCTCTTCTTCGTCCGATGACGAATTAATTTTTCCCGAAGAGTCGTCCGAACTTATTTTGTCCACCGGTAGTACTCTAGAAACCTATTTCGCTATGCGCGATTCCCTTCAAGATACCGCTAGCTCAAGCAATACTCGGGGGCAATCTTTGACCGCTTTCGTGATAAAGCATTAGAAACTTTAATGAATGACTATTTCGTCGAACGACCAAAGTTTCCCCACCGTGTTTTTCGTGAAAAATTTCGAATGAGCAAAAGCTTGTTTTTAAGAATTGTTGGCGATGTTGAAGCGACATTTGAATGGTTTAAAGAGGGCCGAGACGCGAGGAAGAAAAAAAGTTTCACGGCGTTACAAAAATGCACATCGGCCATTCGGCAACTCGCAACGGGTGAACCTCCCGATAGATTTGATGACTATCTAAACATGTCACGAAGAACGTCCGGTATTTTTTTTTTTTTTAGTATTTTCGTATTTTTTTTTTAATATATATAAATTCGTTTTTTTTTTTTTTTTCGTATATATATTTTTTAATATTTTGTAGGAGATTGTCTTGATCATTTTTGCCATGCGATAATTGCGTTATACGGTCGAGAGTTCTTCGTGGCCGACAAGCCATGATGTTGCGTTACGGTTATTGAGGCACATCAAGAAAAACATCACATTCCTGGAATGCTTGGTAGCATTGATTGTACACATTTCGTTTGGTGAAATTGTCCTAGGCATTTGAGAGGCCAATATAAAAGAGGTGATCACCAATACCCGACTATTATGCTTGAAGCTGTCACTTCAAATGATTTGTGGTTTTGGCATTCGTTTTTGGACCTCGGGAGCGAATAACAATATCAATGTTTTGAATCAATCTCCATTGTATCTTACTAAGCGAAATGGAGCGGTAAACAGGTTCATTCGTAAATGGGCGGCTTTACAAACGTGGATATTATCTGACCGATGGAATCTATCCTACATATTCAACGTTGGTTAAAGCATATAAGTTTCCCACTGACCCAAAGGAAAAGAGATTCAAAAAGCTACAAGAGTCTGCAAGAAAGGATGTCGAGCGAGCTTTGGGCGTCTGAAGGGAAAGTGGATGATTCTTAGTCGTCCTCTATGGGCTATGTCGGTCGAAAAGAATCGACTCCTCGTTTATGCGTGTATTATACTATGCAATGTGATTTTAAAAGACGATGGGATGGCAATATCACCGGTTCATATAATGGATCATTCGGTAGCGCCAGTTTACGATGACAGTGCACTACAGGAGTTACTAGACGAAGATATCCATAATCATCTACGATTTGATCTTACGGAGCATTTGGCGGCTCTAGACTTAGCATACCTCGATGACTAGTTTAATTTTCTTTTTATTTCAGCGGTGATGTAATTTTTTTTACGTATTATGCTTTTTTTTTTATTAATGAAATATTATGTTTTTATTTAATTGTTTAATATAATTATGAATTAAAAAAAAAAATAAATAAAAATAATAAAAAATAAAAAATGAGTGAGGTATGGAATGACCATTGCCACTAAAAAACTATGGTGAGGTATAAGTGAGGTATGAGATTAGGTGGAATGAAATTATTGATGGATGGTGAGGTATGGTAAGTGACCATTGCCACCCCCCTAACTTATCGATGAAAGAGAGATTTTTTCTTAAAATCTCATACTGATAAATTTAACGGTTGACAACCTATATTATAAAATAAAAAAGCATAATTTTAACAAAGGCTAATAACCTTTTAAAGCATTATATTTGTCAAGAATGACAGTTTTGTGTATCGAACTAAAAAAATAACTCTTTTAGACATTAATGTTGACATTTTTGTCTTTCTTTCAGTATTATGACCATATTATGACCATTTTACCTTTTCTGAATTTTTTTCGAAATACTTTTTTTCGAAATTTTTTTTTCCAAATATTTTTTTGAACTTTTTTTTAAATACTCTTTTTTTCGAAATTTTTGTTCCAATTTTTTTTTTTCGAAATACTTTTTTTTTCTGAAATTGGTTTTGTGACACGCGAAAAAAAATTGATTTTTTTTTTTTTTGTAATAAAAGAAATTTTTGATAAAAAAAATTCACTTGTGACAAAGAAAAATAATCAAAAGTGAATAAAAAACAGTTGAAAACGTATAAAAAAATTCTGAAATTTTTTTTTCAAAATTCTTTTTTTTCTGAAATATTTTTTTTAGAATTTTCTTTTGTGACATGCGATTTTTTTTTAGATTAAAAGAATTTTCTAAAATTTTTTTTCGAAATTCTTTTTTATTTTTGAAATATTTTTCGAATGGTAAATTGGTCATAATACTTAAAGAAAGACAAAAATGTCAACATTAATGTCTAAAATAGTTTTTTTTTTAATTCACTATGTAGAATTAACATTCTTGACAAGTATAATGTTTTAATAGGTTATTAGCCATTTTTACAAATATAAGAAATTGAAAAAAAGTTTACTATCCTATGCAAATTGCCAGATAATTTGAAGGTCAACATCTTTAAAGTGAAATGAAAATTAAAGATGAAGGATTGCATACTCATAGAGCTAGCTATACTTAATGACATCTTTAGATTGTGTTTGTTGTTTTTATTTGTATATGAAGATTATAAAGAAAAATGAAAAACGATATAGTAAAAGAAAGTGGATGGGCATCTTTGCCAGCCTGAAGATTCAGTCATGAGATGATTAATTGGAGGGAGATTAGTCTGGAAGACATTACCATGTTCAAATGTCCACTGACCCCAACTTATACATGCTAACATGCTTTTATTCATCTTCCAAATCTTAATTAATGAGCATTGGTCCACTCCGTGTCAAAATTTATTTGTATTTATTTATATATCTATTATTTCTTGCATGAAGGGCCCGTATTAAACTTTGATAAGGTTCGAACTTCGAAGTTCATTTTGTGCGTCAAAACGTCTTTATATAAAATATACTTAGGAGGTGTTAGGTTGGAGTAATTTAAAATTTCGGAATTTTAAATTTTAGAAAATTTAAATTTTTGAGAATTTAAGATTTCGGAATTTAAAATACCTTTGCATGTTCAGAAATTTATAAACATATTTTTTATTTTTTAATATAAATTTCATAAATATTCTATTTAAAAGTTTATAAAAATTTTATAAAAAAAGTTTATAAAAAATTTATAAAAAAAAGTTTATAAAAAAATTTTATAAAAGAAGTTTATAAAAAAATTATAAAAAAACGTTTATAAAAAAAGTTTATGAAAAGTTTATAAAAAAAGTTTATAAATAAAATTTATAAAAAAAATTTCATAAATAATCTATTTAAAAGTTTATAAAAAAAACTATAAGAAAAAAAGTTTATAAATTTTTTTTTCAAGTAAATTAAAATTTCTCACTTTTTCAAGGCATTCTAATTCTCTCAATTTTGGCAATTTGTGGAATTGTAAATTACTTCAAATGTCCCTATTTAAATTACCAAACATGATATTTGAAGGGAATTGAAATGCAAATGGCCCCAATATACTACAAATTACCACAACCAAACGCCCCCTTAGGGCAGAAAGAATTTCAGAGATTTGAAATGATGCAAAGAATAAATTTAAAAACTTAAAATTGAGTGAGAAATTTATTAAATTTTATTATTTGGTAGTGCAAGAGAATTGAAGAAAAAAAAATCACAAAACTCATTTTTTTTTATCAACGTTGTAAAAATCGGCCGATTAATCGGTAATCAGCCTTATACCTTGTTGATTTTTGAAAGTCAGTTAAAAAAATCGGCATGAGAAATAAGCGGCCTCTAATCATTCAAAATCGGTCGAATAGGTCAAAAATCGGTCTAATTGGACTAATCGGTCAACTTTTAAAAAAATAGTAATTTAGGCATTGTACTTAATTTGGAGATCGTTTATTTCACATATAACGTATAATGGGACTCATGATCAGAATTGGAGCATTTTATTGAGATTTGAAAATATAGTAGATTTGGAATCAGTTAAGATCTTTAGTTTGTCTCTAGAAATACCCAAAACTTACAGGAATGCCAATTCGATTAATCGCGATTAATCGATGAGGGTAATCGACCGTCCAACTACCAATTCACGATTTTTGCAACATTACTTTTTATTGAAAAAACTTCTAAATGAAAATGGACTTTTTGTTTTCTTCCCCCACATTTGTAAAATTAACAGCGCCACTCAACCAAATTGGAACGAACCTCATAATTCTGCAACTTGGGTAATTGTTTCTTAAATGATTCGTGAAACCATTATCCATTCTATTCTCAAACCAATTAATTACCCAAAGCAAACTATAACTAAATAATAAACTGAAAGAATAATATAGAAAAATACGAAATATATATGATAAGAAAATTACTTACTTATATATGATGGTTCTTTGTTATAATTTTTTAAATTTAGTCGATTCTTTTTACATCCGTCAGAGTGGTTTTGAGAAGTGTTCAACTTCAATATAAATAGATAATAATAACAACTGAGTAAATAAAACTGTTTGGTAAATGTTTAGTAACTATTCACGATGAAAACATTGACTTTGACTTGTAGATAATTTTGACCTTTTTAATCAAACGAGCCGGAATATGATTGCGCATCAAGCTATTTTAATAAAAAGATAAAAATGATCTAGAAAGCCGATTTAAACGGTTTTGGGTGCGAGGTTTTAAAAATTCAAACACTTTTCAATTAGTTTATCTAGATTAAAAGTTTTCTGAGTAGAATAAACGCCTAGAAGTTGTCTAGTTGAAAACTTGTTTTTTGTTATAAAAGTACTCGCCACAAAAATACGTTTGATCTGATCTCAAGTCAAAACCTTAACCTAAAATACTAGCTAAAAATATGGCATAAGTAGTTAAGCTAAACATTAAAAATAAACAGGTAATTAAGAAGGGATTAGAAGACACCATGATTGGAATTAAGAGTAATGACGACGAGACGATAACTACACTAAAATCCCCATCCAAGCACTTAAATTTACCCGAATAGTCTTTAATAGTCCCTCCGCCCCAAATTAATTGTTTTCTTTTGACTTTTTTAAGTTTTTTTTTTTTCAACTTTGATCTTAAATATTTTTGTTTGTGTTGTATAATAATTGATGCAAAATATATAAATGGATTAGTTTTTAAATAGTTTTGCATTGGTATAATTTCCATCAAGTATTATACAACACATACAAAAATATTAAAGATCCAAAATATGTTTTTAGCAATAGAACCTCGGCAATGTTCCTATCCAACGGCCGACGCAATAGAACCTTGACAAGTGGAGATGGATTAAAAATAAACAAAATAAACGGTTAAAAATTCATAAATTCCCTCTTTACGACCTTTATTAAAACAATTAAAAATAAACAAAATAAAATTATTAGAAATGTTTATTTATTTATTTTTATTTTTTGGGGAAGAAGATTGATTTTTGGCCAAAAAGATATTTGCTCAAAAACAGACATAGGTACAAACTTGATCAAAAGGATGATAATCACCGGACATTGCCCTCAATGTTCTAAATACGGGATGCCACCCCACATTGAGAACGAAAAATAGAAATGCAACGTTACTAAATGTGAAGATGGGAAAGCAATATAAGCATAAGATCAAAGAACGAAAAAACTCCCCTAGTGTATGCTCACAGATCGGTTTTAATGTATAACTCTAGTGGAGCTCAGCCTCAGCTTTCAAGGAAAACTACGCGATCACTGGAGTCAATCTGATTGGAGCAAATAAATATGTAGAAAATAAACGCCCATGGTAATGTTTTTCCATTTCCAAATATCATGCCCAGAAAGTTGACAACTTTATTAAGTCCTGAAACTCAAAAGAAGTGTCATAGTATAATGTAGTAGAAGGACGGATAAAAGGATACGACAATTTATTTATTTGTGGTATTTTCAAAGTTTTAAGTGTTTATTACTTTTTTTTTTTTTAATTTATTTAGTGAAAAAAGGAAAATCAAAAGAAAAGATGTGAAGAAATGGGTTGCTTCCCGATAAGCGCTTGTCTTTGTTGAGTCTCTAGATTGACTTGCCCCGTATTCCTTTGTCCTTGGGGTCAAAACAGACAACAGATTCGTTCTTAAAAGAATTTTCATTTAAAATTTGACGCTTGTCGATCTTGAAGTTATCATTTAGCAGATGCGGCGATTTTTTCATGAAAGAGTGAACTCCATAAACCATGAGTATTTCGGGATTGAAAACGTTTTCTCCATATTCGGAAGGAAAGGATAGTAAAGTTTCAATCTCAGAATCCTCAAGGAGGAGAAGATCACTTTCGGATAAAGTAGGAGATAAATCATTTAACGAAATAACCAGGATCTCTTAGAGTGAACTTCATTGATAATGAGTATTTCAGGATTGAAAACATTATCCTCGTTCCCAAAAGGAACTGATACCAAAAGGATCAATCTCAGCAAAGTCCTCAATGAGAGTGGAGTCACTAATGGATAAGACAAGATGTAAAACCTTAAGCTAGTGAATTTTATGATATTCAGTTGATGTTGGAGATTCATTGTCTTCCATTATTTTAGTGAAGTTGACATTTTTAGCCGTTAATTCATTGGACAGGTTCTCATTCAAAAGTCTAGTCAATTCTACTAGATCGGCTTCAGGATCAAACTGAAAATGATCATACTATAGTGGAGAAGTGATGTGAGTACTAGCCTCCCACGACAGGTGGTTAAAGCTTCTTGAGTATTTCTTGTCATCAGCTTTCCACCTGCTACGAAATTAAGAGAATCTTAATCAGATTAATTCAATCCGTTATAGAGAAAATCTATTTGATGAGCGGGTGAAAATTCGTGATGAGGAAATTTCCTTAATAAACCTTTGAATCTTTCCCAGGTTTCGGTAAAAGTCTCACCAAAAACTTCTTGAAAGTTCATGATTTCATTTCTGAGCTTTGTTGTTTTAGAATAAGGGTAAAATCAATTCAAGAACTTCGATACTAAATCATCCCAAGTTGTGATAGAATTAGGCGGTTCATTTTCAAGCCATGTGAGGGCTGCTCCTTTAAGTAAAAACGGAAACAAAATCAACTTCACCACACCATGAGGCACTTTGTTTACTTTGAAGGTTTGGGTTACTTGGGAAAATCTTATGATGTGTAAATGAGGGTCGTCATTTTCAAAACCGTAGAAAGGATTCGAACTTATGAAATCTAGTAACTCGATTTTCATTTCAAATTCATCCGCTAGAACTGCTGGAACAACGATAGCATCTTCAATACCTTCGGTAGGTACTTGGAGTAACTCTTTGATCAGTCTCAAATGATCGGTCATTTGGACGTCTTCAGCGTTCTTCTCTTCACCGTGCATATAATCAAGAAAAATATTATAGGATTCAAATACTTCTATTGGACAAAATCGCAAACTTTTCTCAGGATTGGAAAAATGTAGCTCGATTCGGTTTGAGGAAGATTGTGTGCTCATGTACCAGAAGTAAAACGGAGAAATTTGGTTTTTAATAATTTTTGTATTTCTTTATATATATATATATATATATATATATATATATATATATATATATATATAGTAGGGATCATGATAAATTAAAATAAGTGGTGATGACCAAAACCACGCATTTGAGACGTAACGACTTGCATTAGATGCATTTCTATTCATATAGATGCAACATCTTGAGTTCTGAAAGTTAATTTGATGTATAGATGGTGCAAATTGATTTTCATGATTTCGGCATAGAAACAAAAAAAGAGAAATCATGAAATGCATCTAATATACGTATATGCATCTGATTAAAAGCTATAAACACATATATATAATACATCTAAGATTATAGAGATGCATCTAATTTAGGTATCTCGGATATTATAGTTCTTCTTATTTTAAGTAATCTTCTTATTTGATCCTAACTATATATATATATATATATATATATATATATATATATATATATATATATATATATATATATATATATATATATATATATATATATATATATATATACACTATAAGCACTAAGCATCTAACGCCGAGCGTAAGGTGTTAAGCCGCGTTACCCGGCGTTAGGCGTTGCCCAACCCACGTTAAAACGACGTTATTTGGCCCATGTTACCCCCTCAACGGGGTGTTAACCTAGAATTAAAAAAAAAAAATAATAATAATAATAAAATCATTTCACCCCCTAAACCATTTCAAATAAAGTTTCACTTACACCCCCTCAACCTATTCAAATTCAAATTTAAATTATACTGGTTAATTCTGGGCGGGATAAATTCAAATTCAAATTTGAAATTTAAAAATCAAATATGAGCGGGATTTATTCAAATTCAAAATTAACTCTGCCTATATATACAACTCTACCAGAGTTGTTTAGAACACACAACACACATAAGTTACACACACAATTCACACACACAAAAATGTCTGGCAAATATTTTTCTCAGCAATTCTCAAGTCCACAACAGTTGCCGGAAACTAGCTTTCCAACTCCAACTCAGTTGCCGGAAACCAGCTTTCCAACTCAAGAAGAATTTGAAGTTTACTCAACACCACCTGAAGAAGTCTTTCCGGTTTTCCAACCGGAAAATGTATTTTTAAACTCTCCACCTGTTAACAATCTAATTGTTAACACTCCACCTGTGAACAATCCAATTGTTAACACTCCAGCTGTTAACAATCAAGCTGCTAAAAGTCCACAAGTGCATCTTGAAGACAATCGATTTGGGTTAAGTGAGGCTTCCATTCGTCAACTTGAACAGGACGAAGAAAACTATAGAGAGATTATGGAGGAGCAGACACGCGAGGAAGCTGCTCGTCGTGAACAAGAAGCAAAGGAAACTCAATATCTTCGAGATAACTACCTTGACATCATGGAGACAAAGCGCTTTAATGGCGAGTTTTATTCCACTTCAAGTGATGAGGGTTGAGACTCTAGTGATTCGTTTTATTAAGTTTTAGTAGTTTTATTTTTACTCAATCTCGTTGTAGTTTTAATGTTTAATGTAATCCGTGTTTAATGTTTAATGTACTTTGTGTTTTAATATTTAATGTGATATGTTTTTTTAATAAATGAAGTGTTTGTTTTAGTTTAGGGGTTGAATTTGAAAATATCAAATGTTAAATCTTAACTTGGAATGTTATGATTGTGGGTGTTTTTTGAGTGAGTTAAGATGGAATGTTAAAGCTGATGTTACGCTAACATGACACGATGTTAAAGTTTAACTTACTTTATGAAAACAAGTGCTCTAAGCAAAACCCATGATATTACTGTATACCCTCAAATGAATGACACCTGTCCTGCTTCTTGTTACACTACCAACCCAACGATTTCTTTTCTTTCTTTGACTAATAACTACACCATGAGCCATTTCTTTCTTCTTTGACTCGCTACACCATCAGCCATCACCTTCCTTTTTTATTTCATTTCAATTTCTTACTTTATCATCCATTCCTACAATTTAAATGGCGAATTCCGGTTGATACAATTTTTAGAGCTTTCGTTGCCCTACACTCTTTCAATTGTAAGTCAACTTAACTTTTCTACAATTTTTTTCGATCCTCGGATAACTGTGCGTGAATTAGGGTTGCTTAGGATGGCTTTAGTGTTACTTTTACTGAGTAATTTTTACCCATCCATACATGTTAAAAGGTTGTTTTTGACACTGATTTGCATCATCAGTAAGGTCAAATTAAAACACGAGCAGATGAATGATCATGTTTATGGATTAGGGGTATTAAAAAGTAAAAACTTTAATGAGATTCTTTGAATTGTTATGCTTAATTTTTTAATGATGCTTGTCTTGTTATATATTCAGGGACTTTTAGTTTCTTTAGATGCTAGAAATGTCTTTTGATATTCATTTTACTTTTCACTAATCATATTGTGCAAGGGGTTGAGTAATTTGTTTTTTTCAGCTTGCAACAAGTGATGGCAAAGTCGGAGCTATGCGTTAATATGTTGAAGAGGATATACTTGCTCCTTTTTAGGGTATCATTTTTGTTGCATCAACTTAGTTAAAGATAATTTATTCACGTGTTGTTAAGAGTTTAAGTCTATTCAAATGCTACAATAAGTCAATAACCATTTAGATACTACAATAATCGTGAGATACGTATAAATTAAATATATTTTATAAAAAAATCTCTTTAAAAACCGTCATGTCTTTTAGAAATAAAACATGTTCTTGGTACAAATTTATTATCATGCCAGCCGCCCATCTAAAACTCATGCGAATTTTTTTATCTTTTCGCTTTAAATTAATTTGCTTTAACTAAAATGCTACACAAGTTCAATAACCATTTAGATACTACAATAATCATGAGTTTTAAAACATATATTTACAAATGTCATAAAACCAATCTTTTTATCTTAAAATTAATAAAAAATCATTTTCACATTTTTAAAAACATATCTTTCAAACGGTAAATCTTCAAGCTACAAAAAATACACTATGGTGACGAGTATTAAATTATCTTTTTATAAATATGCATTGTTATATACTTTCGATGAAGTGTTATTTTATTTTATTTTTTATTTTTTATTTTTTTTCTTAAATTTCGCCAAGAAAAATCACATGTGATTCGTAAAAATCAAATCACATGTGATTTTTTTGGACGATTTAAAAAAAAAAAAAAAAAAGTTTGTCGAAAGTATATAACAATGCATATTTATAGAAAGATAATTTAATTTTTTTATATTTTAATAAAAAAAAATGAGTGGCTAAGATTGGTTCATTGGTTATATGATAAATATGAGTTTTATATTAAACTTTTGCCCAATAACCACATAGGCTAAAAAAGTGCCTTTCAAAAAAAAATAACCATATAGGCTCAACTTTTAGGTAGATATACAAGTATTGAAGGTTTAGATACTTGTTTTTGACACTGATTTGCATCATAAGTAACTTCAAATTAAAACACGAGCAGGTGAATGATCATGTTTATGGATTAGGGGTATTAAAAAGTAAAAACCAATGTTGCAAAAATCGTGAATCGGTGTTGGCGGTCGACCACTTATAAGTCGGGGATTAATCGGTGATTAATCGGATTGACATTTCTGCAGTTTTGGTATTTGGAATAAACTAAAAATCTTAACGATTTTTTTAAACCTCAATAAAAGGCTCCAATTCGATTATGATGCTTGACATTGTTTATAAGTGAAATCGATCCCATAAGTATAATGCCTAAATTATTATTATTTTTAAAATGACCGATATTTTGAATGGCGATTTTGATCGGCCGGCCATTTTTACTGCTTAGGGTCGATTTTATCTAGGCTTGCGATTTTCAAAAATCGCCAAGGTACTTCGGCGATTAATTGGGTAGTGACCGATTTACAACCTTCGGTAAAACTTTAATGAGATTCTTTGAATTGTTATGCTTAATTTTTTTTATGATGCTTGACTTGTTATGGATCTATATTTGGATAATTTGAATGGGTATGCGACGTAGATTACTTGAATGATCGATGATAATGTTTATGGTTCATTTTTTGGCTAATTTTGTTATGCGGTTAAAAAATTCATTTCAGTTGCGCCTTTATAACTTGGTGTTTATCAGCGGACGCCGATGTTAATAAGTGATGACGTATAGTCCGTATTCGGGTCACGAACCCGACCAATGACCGCTACTAGCGGGCCCAATACGAATGGGCTAACACGGTGACGGTTTGGGCTCACGAAGGCCCAAACCCGAAGTTATTTATGGTTTTGATATCGGATATCTCTTATTTATGAGATATGTATCAATTGACCGACTTAGGCGGGATACGCCGAAGGTTGGGGAACACGAAACCAACAAGGATTTCGTGTGTATATAACGGGCATCTCGGCCCTCATTAAAGGTACGATCTCAAACCCTAACTCTCCACTAAACCCTAAAACCGATTACTTACTCTCACGCTGGAGGATAATCGTGGGAGACAATCCCACGGTAAGCCCTAGCGGTGTTTTCATTTTCTTAGTGCGTAGGTCTCAAGCATTAAGATCTAGTGATCAGGCACGGAACCGTCCAAACAAGGAACGCCCAACTTTTGTATCAACAAGTGGCGCCATCCGTGGGACCAAATCACTAAAAACTAGAATGACAAAGCAAGGAAACATAAGCCGTGATCGACATGGTGACCTACGGAAGAAGCGGCAAAGTGGATCGCCTTCTAAGGGTAGGCACGTGGAACAACCAGTGTGAGTAAAACCAAGGGTCGAGCCAAGTCCGGTCTTCACGGCTGAACGAAACCACGCACGGGGACAACCCGTATGTCGCTACAACAACTACAGCTAGGAAGACCCACTGCACAACCTTTTCACCACCCCTCCAATCTGCGAAGCGGGCCTCACAAACCCGCCAGACGCTTTGACCGGAACAAGGGTCCGGGCAGGAAACAGACACCTCGCTCTAGAAGAGTCACACGCTGAATTAGCGCCAAGCGACTTCGTGTCTCAAAACTATGAGACCTTACGCCTCATGCAAGAGGCGAAAAAAGGCCGAGTCGAGCCCGAAAGCCGACTCAACTTTGACTCGGAGTATGAGACATCCCCATCGCGTCATCAGAGGGAGAGACACGGGAAGGATAACTGCCGCCCCCAGTGTTTACCAGAATCGGGAGGAGAGTTGAGAACGATGAAGCAGCTGACCTGCAGTATCTGGAAGAACATGAAGAGGACGGACGGCGTACCAATGTCCACGCTAGACTTGGTAGCCGCAGGGTCCACGACAGGGGGACGACGCACTCCCAAGTGAGAGCTCTTCAAGCTCGGATTCGAGGGCCAGTCGGCGAAGCCGAAGAAGGAAGCTCGTCCTCAGGTGACTCCTCGGACAACGAGGACAGAGAAACAGGACACCGAAGTCCAGGGGAAGATCGCGACCGTGGATGAGGAAGATATGTCTTCCCTGGCGTCGCGCCAAAGGTGGACGCGTTCACTCGGCGCATCAACGATTTTTAAAAATAAGAAAAGCGCGCCCTCCAATGTGAAAACCTATGATGGAACAGGCGATCCCACGATCACCTAAAATTTTCAAATCACCGCTACTATCGAGAACGGCCACAACTGTGGTGCCACATGTTCAATTCCACATTAGTGGCAAATGCGCCAAATTGGTCAGTCAAGAAGCTTCCAATGCAAGCATTGATGGCTTTGAAGAGCTGCGGAAGTTGTTTCGCTGAACTTCACTCAAAGGAAGAAATGCGCCAAAAACCCTGTTGAACTTGCGGGGTAAAACAACGCTGTGGAATCTACAAGCGCTTATGTGGAACGCTATAAAGATGAGTGCATACATGTCAAGGCATGCCCCGAAATACTAAATATCTTAGGGTTCATGAGCGGGATCAATAACCCGAACTCATCAAAAGGTTGAACGACAAGGTCCCCAAACTTTTGATGAACTTATGAAACGCGACGAGGTCCTTTATCCAAAGAGAAGCCGCGACGCGGCAGGAACATAGGTACAAAAAGGCTACTCCAACTATAGGTCACAAGAATGAGCCTAGGAGACAATCCATTGACGAGTAGCAACCGCAACAAGAACAACCGCGCCAAGGGCGGACGAGATAATGACAAATACACCCCGCTAACCAAAACTCAAAGGAGATATTCGCGAAGGCTTAAAACTTCCAAGACCCACCAATGCGCACGAGAAGAGTGTGTCCCGCTTGCGCTATCACGACAGACGGAGGGCCACACCACCAATGAGTGTGTCCAGTTGCGCCAACTAATTGATAAGCTAGTAAAAGAAGGAAGATTGGACCATTTAGTTAAGAATATCAAGAAGGGAAAGATAAGCAAAAGACCGGGAACAAGAAAGAAGCACCCAAAGATAAGGCTGACACCATCTACATGATACAATCATGGCAACAATGACTAGGAAGATCAACCAAAAATTTCCGTGGAAGCGAAATCTCTTTCCCCACCTTGGCTGCGGATAACGCAGTGGTAGAACCACTCACCATTGAAATCAACACAGGGAGTCATGATATCCACGTGATGTATGTTGATGGAGGAGCTTCCGCACGACATAATGTATGAACATTGTTTTAAGCGATCTGCGACCGAGAAATAAGTCGCTTAAGCCTGGTCATGACATCGTTGACTGGTTTTACAGGAGAAAAGATATGACCCATGGAGTAAATACGCCTACTAGTCAATGTTGGTGATAAGGAACATTCCACAACAGCCTGGATGAATTTTATGGTGATCAAATCCCCTTCTCCATACAATGGCATTATTGGAAGACTAGGGATATCGCCTTGCGCCGTAGCAGGTCTACAGCATGGGATGCTCAAGTTCCTGAAGGAGGGAGGCATTGTTACTCTCTACAATACCACCGTACCACCAAGAGAATGTAACACGATTACATGTGAGACCACACATTTGAGAACGTCGCGCAACTAAAGTATCAAACCCGAGGGTCGCAATTCATCCCGATTACCCAGATCAAGAAGTATCGTCGGGGATCGCTGTCGATCACGGCAGTAGGCAGCGTACCGCAGCACACTCCCGCAAAAGAATGTGGATATCTTTGCGTGGGAACCAAAGCACATGACCAGTGTACCACGCTCAATTACAGAACACAGGTTGAGAATCCGACAAGGATACTCCCGCAGTCGACGATAGAAGAAGCGGCCGGTTCCAGTGAAGCGCGCACAAGCAATTCTAGCGAAGTACATAAACTTGTGGACGCAGGTATCATGGCGCAGAAGTCTATTACCATGACCGGCTTTCCAACCAGGATGGTCAAAGCAGCGATGGTAGTGGAGGCGGATGTCGCGTGGACTTTCACGGATCTCAACAAAGCATGTCCACAAGACTGCTAGCCACTACCAGAGATAGACTGGAAGATAGAATCTTTGCGCGATATACCACTCAAATGCTTCTTGGGCGATACAAAGGATACCACAAAACAATTAAAGAAGATGAGGAAAAACGCTTTCCATACAAGCCAAGGTGCCTATTGTTATACTAAGATGTCCTTCGCGCTTAAGAGCGCAGCCATACCGGCGATTGACTGTGATAACGCATTTGAAAACACGCGTCGCAACCTAGAGGTTTCATTACCCACTTGTCATGAGCCATCCGAGGACCGAATGGTCGCGAACATTAGAGACATTTGGCCTTCGCGAGATCCATGAAGTTAAATCTAAGAAGTACCTTTAGAGCTCTGAAGGTATGTTACCGATACTTGATAGAGCCCGATGGCATTAAACCATGTCCGTAAAAACGAGGCGTCATCCAACATCCTTCACCACGCACATTACTGAAGGAAGTCCAATCTCTGAACGAAAAACCGACCGGTTTGAATAGATTCTTGTCCAAATCCGATAAGTCACTCCTCTCTTAAAACACTCAAGAAGTGTATAAAAGGGAGACTTCCAATGGAAAACGGAAGCGAAGAAGCTTTCATATAAATTAAACAGCGACCTAGCGGCCATTGCTCCCCACGCTAGTCGCGCCTGCGGGGAAGAATTATTATGTACTTATCTGCGACTAATGGAGCAGCGCGGTAATTACCTCCTGACAGGTGAATCAAGACAAACACCGGTATACTTTTTAAGCAAAGCACTCAAGAAAACGGAGATTAACTATAGTGCAATGGAGAAGTTGGTCTTAGCATTAGTATTCGCCAAACGGTCTGCAGCAGTACTTCCAGGCGCCAATATCGGTGATCACGCAGACCAACCTATCAAGAAAATCATCTCCAAACCCGATGCATCCGGACGACTACAGAAGTGGAGTGTGTTTCTAGGTGAGCATAACATCTCCTACAGACCATCTGCGGTTGCCAAGGGGCAGATACTAGCAGATTTCATCATCGAAAAACCGGATACTGATGACACACCTTCACAAAACAAGGTGGAACTACGAGAACCATGGACGGGTCAGGCGCAGGCCTTATCCTCACGAGTCCAGAGGGAATGGAATTCACTTACGCACTGCGTTTCGAATTCATAGCAACAAACAACGGGCAGAGTATGAAGCCGATTGACTACGCATTGTAGCTCGAATGGGCATACGCAACCTATAAGCAAATGTGGATTCCCGTCTGGTAGCCAACCATGTGTTGGGCGAGTATGTGGCTAAAGAGGAAAACATGATTCAGTACCTCGACAAGACCAAGTCCCTAATCCAGGGCTTTGACAGGTTTACCATCAAACAAGTTCCTAGAGGGGAAAACAGAAGCCTGCGGATGCATTGAGCAAGATTGCATCCACAAGCTTTGCGCACCTGTCAAAACAAGTATTGGTGGAAACTCGACGAGCAAGTCCATCTCGGAGATGGAGATATCCATGGTGATAGAGGAACAAGGTCCTACATGGATGACTCCAATCGTCGAGTTTATAAGCAAGGGCATATTACCCCAAGAGCGAGAAGGACGCTCGGCGAGTACGGCGCACATCACAGAAGTTTGAACCGGGATGGTATACTATATCGGCTCATTTCGCAACCATGGCTTCGATGTGCTCGGACCCCTTCAAGCATTACGTACTCAGAGATCCACGCTGGTTCATGTAGTATGCACTCGGACCACGGTCCGTTGTGGCGCGCGCTACGGTCGGATACTATTGGCCTACGATGCACCGTGACGCGCGGGACTTAATAAGAAAGTGTAGCGACTGCCAAGTTCACAGACCCATTCCACGCCAACCACAACAGGAACTAACACCTATTACATCGTCGTGGCCATTCTATCAATGAGGTATCGACATAGCAGGTCCCTTCCCTGTTGCAGCAGGGGGATTAAAATTCCTTATAGTGGCTATAGACTATTTCACTAAATGGATTGAAGCAAAGGCGGTTGCGACAATCACAGGTAACCAGGTAAAACGATTTGTTTAGGAAAATATCGTATGCCATTTCGGATTACCTGGGGAAATCATCTCGGACAATGGAAAACAATTATGTGACAACCCTTTCAAGGAATGGTGCGAGAAACTGAATATTGCACAACACTTCCCGTCAGTTAAACACCCACAAACCAATGGTTTGGTCGAGCGTTCAAATCAAAGTCTAGGTGAAGGAATTAAAACACGCTTAGACAAACACAAAGGAAGGTGGATAGAGGAACTATCGCATGTTTTGTGGGCGCACCGCACTTCAATCAAAATTAGCACGGGAGACACTCCCGTTTCTCTTGTCTATGGGACAGAAGCCGTCATACCAGCCGAAATTGGGATGCCAACTATTCGCACTGCCGAAGTTAATGTTACAACCAATGACGATGAACGGCGTATTGACTTGGATTTGCTGGAAGAAAGGCGAATGCGCAATATCATGCGAGGGAGAGCTAAGTCAAAAATGAAAGGATACTATGACGCTAAAGTTGAAGCACCTCATTCGAGACCAGCGACTTTGTATATCGCTAATGATGCGAGCCATGCGGAAGATACGTAAACTTGGACCGAAGTGGGAAGGACCTTATGAGGTCATTGAAGCATTAAGAAAGGGCGCGTACAAGCTGCGTGACATGGATGGTCGTGAGCTACCACGAACATGGAACATCTGCAATCTCAAACGGTGTTATCTCTAGGAATGGCCACGGCCCAGCGAACGGACACCACTGCACTTTAGTATAGTGCTCAATAAATATCCGTGTATTTACATTCCGTTTTACTTAGGCAAATGTCTTTTTCTTTTTACAAAAACTTGCAAGTATTAATAAAACGTCGCGGTTTCTAGCTAACTCCGCGACACATTTCAATTTGTTATTCACATCTTATTTATGTCTTAACATTGTTGTTATCTTATCTTTTGCCTACATGGCGTGCATGCACTTAATAAACCCACGATGACAAATGTGATGAGTAAACCTACTAAATAACTCGTTGAGTAAGAGGGTTGTAAACCCATCAACATTGTATCATTCATCCTTGTTAAACACCTTATTTTCAAGACGTTGGAATGAGTTTAATGCGCATTCCACAATGGAAGCGCAACAATGCATACTGTGCGCGTTTAACAAACTCGGAATCAAGACTCTTGACTCCTTAATATGATATTTACAGTACGCTGCATATCACACAATACACGATTATTATACAAGTACTTAGAAATTATGTTTCAAGTATATTAGATCATGATTTTCATACAAGATTATGGACTTCATATATTATTCGCGCTTATACAACTGTTTGATTCTTAGACAACAAGAACGTTTTTTCATGCAAAGATGGATAACTAAGTACCAAAATTACAAGTCGCAACAACATTCAGATCAACATACCTTCAACAAAAGGAAAATCTTATTATGAACCACGGGTTCTGACAAAAAGATATTTACAAAAAGCTACGTCCTATATACTATTACTACGCCTAAGATGGGAGCTCTCAACACGGTTCGCAGCGACCCCGCTTTTTAGCTTCTTCAATAAATCAATCTTGGCGTGATACCGGTGGCAACACTAACAGGTAATTCCCGTCAGATCTAGGAAGATGCTACGCCAAGACCACATGAATGGCCTTTCCCTTAACACCCTTCTTCTTGGCAAGCCTCGTAGCATGAGCTTTCAAGGATTCCTTCAAAGGAATTTCCTTCCAGAGCGAAAGGGTTCAAGATGTGGGGGTGAGCAAAATAGGCACCTGCAATGTGACTCATCAGCTTCAAAAGTAGTCAGTCACGCTACGTCTCGCATTATCAGCGATGGCGGGCTAAAGTCAATCCCTCCATAATCACACCTATGGGATAATCACGGGTCGCTCCAACTCCGCAATCGGAGGAAGCTCCAATAGCTTCATCTTCTCCATGCAGCAACCGGATCATCATAGGCATGTTAGTTATACCTGCAGGCACCTGTCGCGGCAGCACTTTCAAGAGGCCACCCTCATGAAGCTCTTCTATAGCTTCTGCCTTTGCCACGCTAGCGCGACTGCAACCCCCAAATGCGTCTACCACCTCTCGAGATTCCAACTTACTAACGGATCATCAAGGCGAAAACCATGGTGATAAGCCACTGCGCTTCGGCGATAGTGGAAACCGGAGGATACAGCTCTTCATCATATTCAATCGAGCTTGCGAAGCTTATATCTCTGCTCCTCCAAATGAGCTTCCCACGTTTGCACCAAACTCACCCAACCGAGCGAGAAACTCGTTCTTCCCATTCTCCAAATACTTAAGAGCCCATGAGCAATTAGCCTTATAAACCTCTAAATCAGCGCGCTCCTGGCTCACTTGGGTAAGCAACTGGATCTTTTCTTCAGCAAGTTTTTGGGCATACGAGCTCACTGGCTCCGCTTCAGCCTGGGCACTGGCCAAACGTGCCTCCAGCAACGCAATCTGTTTTTCCTTCTGCGCGCTCTGACTACTTTCTCTAGAATACCTTGCCTTTAGCTGCGCAACCAATGTAGCTTGGTGCGCAACAGCCAACACCAGCTCCTCAACAAGCTGATCCATTGGCGCGTCCCTAGATGCCAATGGCTCAACGCTTTGGCTCTTTGGTTCAGAAGATTTAGCGCGAACAGGACTAGCCTTGGGGGGCGACTCCCCAGAGTGATCATCAATACTGCATCAGAAGAGAATTAGCGATGGTCTCATAACATAAGCAGGTAATGAGATAAGGGCTTTGAAAATAATACTTACTTGGGGAAGCGTATCAGGTGAAGGCGATGCATCATTTGAGGACGACTCCACATCAAGAATGACAAACGTTTTTCCGGATGAGCTGCGCCATCACCACCAGCCTCTTTGCGCCTCCTTGGTCCGTCTCTTCCCTTTCCTCTACCGAGGACCCCTACATTCTCTGCTACGTCTATGTGGGGCAGCTCCACTCCAAGGGAGGGTGCTCTGGGGCTGGGCACGCTTTGTAGAGGGGTTGCCTCCATTGCAACGGGTGAACCACCCCCAGATTCCTCTAGATTCATTTCCACGGTGCGCCCCGCAGTAGCTTCCAAAATGGGGACTTCTCCCTCTTTCAAAGGGCGCACCCTTACGGTAACCAGTCGAGGTTTCGCTAATTGCACCACAACAACAAATCCATCTCTGCGTAGCAAAAACAAACAAAAACAAGTTATATAAAGTACAAACGTGAAAAGAAAGGCTCACATTAATAAAGCAAAGGAGTACGGGGACGAGCACCCACCCTGGTCATCGCGTAAAAGGTTGGCACCTCATCAGGACTATCAAAATAGTTGCGATTAATGCCCATGTGCACCAAAAATTCCTCGGGATAGGGCGATGGGAATACGATTGGCGTTATCGTTTCCGCGTCATCTGCATTTGTATGTTCCAGGAGGCTCATCCTTCGAAGAAAACCCTGGTATAGAAGCGAAGTCCCAGGGGAACAACGCCTTATCCACCCGAAAAATTCTCTCTCCAGGTTCCTAAGCGTGTCTAGTTTTTCGTATAACATTGCGTAGCCGCCTGCGCTTAGCGAAGGAAACCCACCCGTTTGACCACGTTGTATGGTAAAACGCGCGGAAGAGATAGATAGTGGGGTTAATCGCCAACAACCGGCAATTAACCTCGAAGTTTGTTATTTTCGCTGCACCTATGCAGTGCAGCTGGGATATGTGTAGGCGGTAGTAATTTAATACGTCGCACAAGAATAAGGAGATGGGCACACGTTGATTCACAAATTCGAAAAAACGCGTGTATACCCCTACTTTCCCTTCGGGGAAATCCGCTATTGACGCCTGTGCAGCCGGAACTACCGGATGCAGCGCAAACGGGTTATAATATTCCGAGGTGAACTCACGCAGTTCATCCTCGGTCATATCGGATGAAAAGTCAGTTAATCCACGAACCATGATTAGGTTTAGATTGCGCACGCGCGGTTACCTTTAAACGTTTGTGGTTTTCTTGGTGGATATTTCAAGCTTTTCAACAATGGTAGAAATGAGTTTTTACTGTGATAAACATAGTAAAAGTGGAGAGTTTATATAGGATTCCACATCCGTGCGATGCTCGACCGTGGATCCCACTCTCTAAACGCGTGGATGGGAGTTGACGGATTGACACATTTTCCAGTTACTTTCCACGTTTACGAGGAATGTCTTTGACCTAATTTGACTGGATTCATCGTTTCTTTCTTAGGCGAAAAACCTTTGAAGCTTCTCGCCCTACGCCTTGAAGAATATTAGGCAACATTATTAGTCTAGCACCCACGGGTTTCACCCAGCGTCATACTAGGGGGGGACATGATGACGTATAGTCCGTATTCGGTCACTGAACCCGACCAATGACCGCTACTAGCGGCCCAATGGCGAATAGGAACCCGGTAGACGGTTTGGGCTCACTGGCGTCCAAACCCGAAGTTATTTATAGTTTTGATATCGGATATCTCTTATTTATGAGATATGTATCAATTGACCGACTTAGGCGGGATACGCCGAAGGTTGGGGAACATGAAACCAACAAGGATTTCGTGTGTATATAAAGGGCATCTCGGCCCTCATAAAGGTGGACGATCTCAAACCCTAACTCTCCACTAAACCCTAAAACCGATTACTTACTCTCACCGGGAGGATAATCGTGGGAGACAATACCACGGTAAGCCTAACGGTGTTTTCTGTTTTCTTAGTGCGCATGTCTCAAGCATTAAGATCCAATTGATACGAGGAACAGGAGTCCAAACAAGGAACGCCCAACTTTTGTATCAACAATAAGTACCCTGAAACTTACCTCTCATTGAAGGACACAAGCTTGCATATCATAAAGTGAGATATGTGCAATCAATTTTGCTTGGCCTATTCAATAAGTAATTCACTTCACCTCGTCTTCTTCTGATAATTGCTTGCAGCAATCTTACTTAGGCTTCAACATACTATTCATTCTGGTGTTTTTTCCGGTTCGCGTTGTTTCTTAAAAATTGTTACCATTATACTCTACTCTGCAAACATGAAACGGAAAAAAGCACTCCCATATTGGGAATAGTACTCATAGTTTCCTTGATGATGCTCTCAATGATAGATTATCATACATGAGTGCTTTAGATGTCAACCATGTTGAGGTTGTTAAGCGTTCTTCACATTCTAGCCCTCAATGTAGCACTATAACAAGCATGGTAGAACTTGAGCAACATTCTGCATTCTTAAGAAAGTTAGATACCGCTTCGATTCCAGATGCTAAGACTGTCAATCATTCTCGTAATGATTATATTTTCAAAGAAACACTAATGGCATCTAATGAGGTGTTATCAGCAACTGAGTGTTCAAATGTCAATAACTACAACTTCATAATCAGTGAAACAAACATGAACAATCACTTGAGCAACAGATTCCATACACCTCCTATGAGCAGCAATAGTGATTTAACGGAAAATAAAAAATATAGGCGAGAATCCTTTTTAAGATGGAAAACCAAACGATGCAAGACAGATACCCACTTTGCTTCCGGAGACTGTAATATACCGGTTACAACCAATGATTTTACCGAGCAAGTTGGGCCTTCAAATATGTCTTCGTTTGCGGCTAATGAAACAAGTACGTAGAATGATATGCTAAAAAGAACAACATATCATCTCTATTGGCTATTAACGATCTTGATCAGTTTTAGATAAAAAAGAAAACGTGCCAACAGAAAAAGGTCTAAATCTCAAAGTAAAGGTGTGTTTTAAAATTTCCCTTCTATATTTACCCTTACGTCACATCCTTTTAGCATTTTAATATTAGAAATACTCATTATCCTCCATCATAGGACACATCCCTATAATGGGAAGAGACTTGTTGTTCATCCCTTCAATAGCTTCCATTCTTCCACGGATGCAAGATTTCCCTCAATGTCGTGCTGTCAAATTCTACTCTGAAACCAAAACATTTTGTTGCCTAAATGGTCGTGTTTCATTAACCAGCAACGACCTTCCAGATATCCTAAACAACTTTTAACCTCAACATCAGAAGAAGCAAAAACATTTAGGACCTACATTAGAACATATAACAACCTTTTTGCTTTTACTTCTTTAGGAGTTCGCGCTGATGCTAATCTTAGCAAGAGGAATAATGGGATATACACATTCATAGTGCAAGTCCAGGGTTACCACTTCATAAATGACTTGGTACCTGAGAACGGCAATGCCAAAAATCTGCAGTTATATTTCCATGATACTGAGCATGAGGTATAAAATCATTTAGCATCTTGTCAAAGGTTGTCTCAGCAAGGAATTGAAATATGCATGAAAGCCCTTGAAAACAATCCTTATGCTTGTTTCTTTAGAAGCTTAAAAGACGTTCCTCAACTAGAAAACTATAAGATCATTCTTAAAACAATTCCTTCGCAAGATCAAAGAGTATATAATAAGCGAGAGGTTTCTAAGGTTGTGGCATTTTGGGTTGATGGCGGAAAATGGTGAACAAAATCAGAGGGATATTGAAGTCAAAACCTATAGTAACCAATCTAGAAAGATTGCATATTATTATGGTTGCTATGATGCTTTACAATATCCTTTGATGTTCCCATTTGGAGAACTTGGTTGGCACCAAGAAATTCTTAAAAATGGTGAAAACCAGTATAGAAAAAGAGGAAAGCCACGAACAAGTGTTGTAAACCTTATTTCTCCCCAAAATGCTGCAAATGTTGAAGAATTGTTGTTTATGGAAGAGGAAGGTACAAAAACTACCAATTTGTATGCTTGGTTATACAAGTTAATTTAAGAATTAATAGTGTTCCATGCTTTTGTAGTTATGGCCCAAAAAGATGTGGACTCCAAATTTGTTTCCGTTAGAGAATATTATGCATATAAGCTTCAGGTTAGGAAGAATGACAAGTCATGTCTATTGCTTTTTGGTCGATTGTTGCAGCAATATATAGTAGATAACTATGTAAAACTTGAGACACAAAGTTTAGACTTTTTTAGGTTAGAACAACAAGAAATAAGGAGAGAATTTCTTCAAGGATTAGTAGATGCCATGGAAACCGGTGAGATTGAGGGTTCAGGTGTTGGTCAGCGAATAGTACTTCCTTCTAGCTTTATCGGTGGACCACGAAATATGAGACGAAAATACATAGATGCCATGTTATTAGTGCAAAAATATGGAAAACCTGACATTTTTTTAACAATAACATGTAATCCTAACTGGCCAGAAATAACAGAGCATCTCATGAGACAAGAGGAAGCACAAAATAGAGCGGATTTGATTGTTAGATTTTTCCATTCAAAACTTGAACAATTGAAGGAGGAGGATCTTTTAAAAAGAAAATATTTGGTGACGAAGGTCTATACTTGTTGGGATTATGTGTAACTATTATATCAAGTGTCGGTCATTAATATTGTAATAGGTTGCTAATTAGGCTTATATGTTTGTAATTAAGTGCTAGGCTTATGTAGTAAGCCCATGAGCCTATGCTTAGACCCAAATAAACAAGGAAGGGACTAGAAGTCTTGCCCTACTCCCTTGCCTATAAATACATTTTAAACCCTCTTAGGAGGGTGTTGGTTCTATCATTTATGCTTAATCTTTATTCATTCGTGTGTGTGTGTGCGAAAGTTCTAACCGTCTCATCCTTCATCTCTTTCTATATTACATCTAAACATACTTTTGTATTCATATTATGGTGACCTAACAGTGGTATCAATCGCCACTTAGTTGTTTGAAACGTTTTTGTTGAAGTATTTGTTCGTTATACGTAAGTTTCTCTCGTTTTTTGCACTCCAATCTTGAAGCTTGGAAAATTTTAAGGTTAATAAACTGTTTAGAATCTTAGTTTTGGCAAAAAGTTTGAAACTTTACGTGGTTTTGATCGTTTTTTCATTTGTTTCTTATTGTTCATCACGTTTTACGAATAAGCACAAATTTCACTTTGGGTGTTAAAGCTCAAAACTTTCTTGTTCTTTAAGTGTTATTGAAGTTGTTTCATCAAAAGAATCGAGTGTACAAAGCGTTTTGGTGCTTAAAAATTCATTTTGGTCATTTCTGGTGTGTTTACGAATAAGCTTAAGACCCTAATTTACGTAACTTAAACCCTATTCTTACGAATAAGCAATACCCTAATCTTACAAGTAACTGTTACGAACAAGGCAAGAGTTTATGTAACCACCGGTAAATTTCACCTTGTATTAAACTAATATAATATTCTAATAAAATAATAGTTATCTATTTTCTACGCCAATTTTTTTGGATAAAACGTTATCAGTTTATCTGATTAAGAAAACCAACTGATGTAACGTAAATCTTCATAAGGTAAAATGGTTATCTTACCCTTTGACTTTTTCTATTTGACTTTATTGTAATGTAAAAGACAATACTGTAGACGGTAGTTAACCCAGTATTTTCTAAGTTAATTCATTCAATCTGATTGAATTATTACTCTATGAACGTTTTCGTTCACTTCTATCTATTTAACGAGATGTTACCTCGTAAAACGTGAAAACTACATATAATGCGTAACCGACAACACATTAGTTTTGGTTTAATCTCGATAATTATTTTTCGGAGACAATAATATTCTTTTTAAATACATAAATTTTTATAATAACACTCTCAGAAATATATTTATCGCAATTACAAAACTGAGGTACCGTGTTTATATTTTAACTCAACGGGACACGGGATACACGGTACCCCTTATTACACCGCCATTTATTCCAAGATCATATTTTAGATCTTATCTTTCTCCCTCTAGCAAACAGCAACCACCATCACCTCGCTGCCTTTCCTTCTACCCTCTTAATAATCACCACAGCCACCATGCGCCACCTTTATCATCATCATTCATCAACATCACAAGATTGTGTTGGTTTTGGTTCTCAATCAAGGTCAAAAACTGCAGCAAGAGGGTGAATTGTTGGTTCGAGATAACCACCTCGTACCACTCCTCCACCACCACATATCTCTTTCCCTTTCTTCTCTTTTCGTTTTCTTGGTAAGTGGACACACAAAGAGTTATCTTTGTTAACTTTTTATTCAAACCGATTACCAAATCATTGATATAGTTTTCATGGTTAAAACTTGGGTTAAAACATATTTGAATCAAGATTCGTGTGGTGCTAATCATCAAAGTAGTGTTTCATATTTTTATTTTGATATGCGAGTCGGGCCAAGACCCATTAGGGCCACGGTCTGGTCGTATATGGATTTGCTTATTGTTAATGTTATAGCTTATTTAGTGCTATAATAAGTTTATGAGCTTATTTAAATGTCCTAGAATTCGGTTCAAGTGAGTCACCCTCATTAAGGGTGCGTTTGGTTTAGAGTGTCGGCTAATAATCAGCCTAGAGGGTGTCTGTTTATCTAGAGCTTATTTGATATTTGGTATGGCTATTTGGATTATTTTGGTTACGGGTCAAGTAGGCAATCGCAAGGGTGTGTATTGGTTTAGTTTATGAAACGATCCACAAAGGTGGGCGTTTTGGTTGTTCTGCTTATTACAACATGTTCCCCACCCTATTAAGGGTGTTCGTTTGTTGTTCGCCCCCAACAACCACCAAAAAAGTGTTGGTTGTTGTTGTGTTGTTAGTCTCAACTGGAAACCGCAAAACACGCATGAGGGTGCGGTTGGGTTTGTTTGTTGTCGGACCAAAAGAGATGCACCCAAGAGGGTGTTTGGGAGCCTCTGTGTTAAGAGAAAAACCACCCAAGGAGGGTGTTTATTATTCTGTTTACGACCCACCACAGCAACCCAAGAGGTTGTTTGTTTTTCTGCAGTTCGAACCCACCCAAAAGGGTGTTTGTTTGCGTGTAATACCAGCCCCCATGAGTGCGTCTGGTTTGTATTTCAGGTCGACCCACACCCTATATAGGGTGCGATTTGCTTGTTGCTTGCACCACACCTCAGACCCCAAGGGGCGCTTTGTTTGGTTTATTTACTCCTGTTTCTGGGTCTTGGTACAAAAGGAACTCAAAAGGTTGCTTGTTTATCTTGGTCTCGGCTCAACAACAAATAGTAAGAGTCGTTGTTTAGTTTTGTCGACATAAGGATGAACTTTATTTATTCTTCCACTTTATTTGTTATTACTTTGAGTCGCGGCCCAACAAGAAAAGCCCCAAAGGGTAGTTTGGCTCGGCATATTAAGTGTCAACTTAAGTGTTATTTTAAGCTACTTGAATGCTTATTACTTGTAATAGCTCATTTTGAAATTTCTTGAAACTCATATATGATATACGTATTTACAAGATTGTAATAAGTGTACGATGTACCCATAATATAATGTTTAATCTTAGCTAACCTGTACTTATTCACTTCATAATAGTTATTTTATGAGTCTTGACATTATGGCTTATGGTGACTACAATATTTTTATCATGTACAACGCTAATCATATAATATGCATATTAAATATTAGACGATAACTATCGATATTAAACTTGAGACTAATGGACTAATTATATAACAATTATCGGACTAGCATACATTAGACAAGTTGACATATATGACTACCGGTCTCAAAATATATTAGACTATGCTAATACTTAACGGATTGGATTTGACACACTGGACATTAGACTTGTATCATACATAATGGACTTGGACAAATTGGATACAAAATGGACATATTGTTTTGGATAATTCATGTACTTGACATACTATATATATATATAAATATATATATATATATATATATATATATATATATATATATATATATATATATATATATATATAGACATATTATTAAACCTATATGAATTGACATTGTTTGGACATTTAACTTATAACGGACTTATATTTGGTCATGATAAATATATAATGGACTAAATATACACACGTATATGATATTGGACAAATTATTGGACTTACTTTGACTGCTTATTAAATACTTATCGGACTTGGACATATTAAACGTAACGAATTAATATTATTTGGACTATTATCGGACTATAAAACCAATAACCAATAAATATAAGTTAAACTTCTAAGGACTAATTATTAGTTAAACTTAACTAACCTACTTATACCTCACTTAATTGCTATGTGACCCTTACATGTTTATTTCCTTCATGCGCAGTACTATATATTTTATACTTTGATATGTGTCTTGAGTCTAGATCTTCAAACCACCACACGAATGATGAAACTAAACATTTTACAAACGTTGATACGAAACTTCCACGAAAACTAAAACGTTTTATATTTTGAAACTCGTACATATTGATTACTATTCGCGTATCATATTATGAGACAAGCTTATATCTATTAGGTTACACCGATTTCGTATCATTGTGCATTGCTACCTTGTGATACTATTGTGTTACATTTCTCGATGCCAGTCGTGTTAGTTGTGATTCTTATATTTCTTCAGGACTAAGGTGAGTTTTCACTACACCATTTATTGTTTTACTCGTTTTGGGGTGAAAAGCATGCTATGATTACTTAAAACTAAATTGGTTGTGCATTCATGAAATTATGGATTTCTTGAATGATTCAATCTCTGAGCTATGCTCTGCTTTACTGTAACTGGCGGGTATGTATGCTTATGTTTGGCGCCTTTGTACGACTGTAAAAGTCCCATGTTACTACACTACTTATTAACTCATTCCTACTGTACGGGACGAGCCGTTGATAACTATGGATAGCGCTATTTAGGGGTAGAGCCATCTCCTCACTCTACTAACCGGAGTGCATAGTATTACCTATCATGCTAGGTTAGAGCATGTTGCACGTAGGGGCAATTTTCGGCTGAATTGGCTTAAGTAGTGGAACTTTTATGCCATGAATGCGCTGCATACATAATGGACCATTTGAAACTTTGACAACCAATTGATTTTCCTGTTTTGGAAACTACTTGTGTATTAAAACCTGTGAACTCACCAACTTTTGTGTTGACACTTTTAGCATGCATTTTCAGGATTGCAGGCTGATGACGTATAGTCCGCATTCGGGTCATGAACCCGACCAATGGACGCTACTAACACTCGAGCCCAGTACGAGTGGGCTAACACGGTAACGGTTTGGGCTCACGAAGGCCCAAACCCGAAGTTATTTATGGTCTAGATATCGGATCTCTTATTTATGGGATATGTATCAACCAACCGACTTAGGAGGGATAAAGGTTGGGGAACCCGAAACCAACAAATTGCGTGTGTATATAAAGGGCATCTCGGCCCTCATTAAAGATACGATCACAAAACCTAACTCTCCACTAAACCCTAAAAAACCGATTACAAACCATCGGGAGGATAATCGTGGGAGACAATCCCACGATAAGCCTAACGCGGTGTTTTCTTTTGTCTTAGTGCACATGTCTCAAGCATCAAGGTCTAATTGATACGAGAACCGGAGTCCAAATAAGGAACGCCCAACTTTTGTATCAACAAGTGGCGCCATCCGTGGGACCAATCACTAAGAACTAGAATGACAAACCACATAAACCTAAGCGGCATCGATCGAAGTGACCTACAAGGGAAGAAGAAGCAAAGCGAATCAACCTCTAAGCGGGCCTGCTGGAACAACCAAGATCGACGAGAAACCAAGGGTGCCCGGATATGGTCTTCAACATGGGACCACGCCGGGGACAACCCATGCCACTACGACAACCACCAGCGAGAGGTTCCACGGCGCACCCTTACCACTCCCCACCAATCGGTACCAGACCGACCCTCACCCAGCGGCACTCCCACCCGCAAATCCAACCCGAGCCTGAAACAAAGGGTGTATAGAGGTGGAAGCAGACACCCTCGCTGAAGGAGTCGCGCCTAAACTAGCGCCAAGTGACTTCGTGTCTCAAAACTACGAAACCTTGGCGCCTCATGCAAGAAGAAGCGAAAAGAGAGTTCCGAGCCGGCCAGCCCGACTCAACCGACCTGAGCATGAGACATCCCCATCACGTCAGCCGGAGGAGAGGCATGAGGGATAGCCGCCGACCCCCAGTGTTTACCATGATCGGGAGGAGAGTTGTGAACGATGAAGCGGCCGACCTACAGTATATGGGGGAACACGAAGATGATGGATGGCGTACCAATGTCCACGCTAGGCTTGGTAGCCGCAGAGTCATTACAGACTTGATTTCGGGGCGGGACTCCCCAGTGAAAGCTCTTCGAGCTCGGATTCGAGGGACAAATACGCAAAAAGAGAGAAGCTTCGTCTCCAATGACTCCTCGGACAACGAGGACAGAAAAAGGACACCTGGAAGTCCAGAGAAGATATCGCCACCGGGAGGACGAAGATATGTCTCTTCCCCGGCGCAAAAAGGTGGATGCGTTCACTCGCGCATCGACGTACGATTTTTCGAAGAAGATAGAAGGCATTACGCCCGCCAATGTGAAAACCTATGATGGAACAGGTGATCCGGACGATCACCTAAACCTTTTCGAGTCAATCCTGCCATCGAAAATTGGCCACAACACGTGTGGTGCCACATGTTCAATTCCACATTAGTGGGAAATGTAAATCGTCTGGTTGATGGCTTCCACGTAGAAGCATCGGTGGTTTTGAAGAGTTCGCGAAGCGTTTCGCTGAACTTTACTCAAAGGAAGAAGTCGCCAAAGACCCCTCATCGAACTTTGCCAGGTAAAACAAAAGCCAGGGGGAATCTACAAGCGCTTATGTCGAACGCTACAAAGACGAATGCATACATGTAAAGGCATGTCCCGAAATACTAAAGATCTCAGGGTTTATGAGCGGCTCAATAACCAGAACTCATCAAAAGGTTGAACGACAAGGTCCCACAAACCTTTGATGAACTTATGAAACGCACAAGTTCCTTTATCCAAGGAGAAGATAGCTGTGCGAGACGGCAAGAAAGGCTACTCAAACTATAGGTCACAAGAAATGACTTAGGAGACAATCCATTGACTGAGTAGCAACCGCAAACAAGAACTACAGCGGTCGGGGAGACGATAGAATGGCAAGTATACCCAGCTAACCAAGACTCCAAAGGAGATATTCGCAACGGTATGCGAAATTCCCAGACCCCACCAATGCGCACCCTTCGTGGAAAGCGTAGTGCGAGGGAACGGATATCTATGCGACTATCATGGAATGGGGGCCACACCACCAATGAGTGTGTCCAATTGCGCCAACTAATTGACAAGCTAGTAAAGAAGGCGGTTGGACCATTTAGTTAACATCATAAGGATGGGAAAGATAAGCAAAAGATCGAGAATGGGAAGAAAGAAGCACCCAAAATAAGGCATACCATTTACATGATACAATCATGGCAAAGCGAAAGACTAAGCGTGAAGGTCACCCAAACGTTTTCTGTGGAAGCGAAATTTCTTTCCCTACCTTGGCTGCGGACAACGCAGGGGTAGAACCTCTTACCATCGAAATTAATGCAGGGGGTCGCGATATCCACCACATGGATGTTGATGGAGGAGCATCCACAGATATAATGTATGAACATTGTTTTTAGCGACGCGACCCTGATCAAGTCATTAGTTCC
Organism: Chrysanthemum makinoi; assembly: GCA_910596185.1. Classification (NCBI taxonomy): domain Eukaryota; kingdom Viridiplantae; phylum Streptophyta; class Magnoliopsida; order Asterales; family Asteraceae; genus Chrysanthemum; species Chrysanthemum makinoi. The sequence goes on from OU343223.1 coordinate 193,605,802, forward strand.
CTCGGCCATGACGCCGTTGACCGTTTTCTTGGAGAAAAGATATGACCCATGGGAAAATTCTACCGCCAATGTCAGTAATAGGAACACTCCATTCCATGACTGGATGAACTTTATGGTGATCGATCCCCTTCGCCATACAATGGCATTATTGAGGGTTAGGGATATCGCCCATATGCTGCGATACCGCCTACAAACACATGGAATGTTTCGGGGAGGCATTTTACTCTCTACAATACCAAATCACCACCACGGAGAATGTAACACACATTGCGGCGACACATCCCTAACAGAGCGCAACTAAAGTATCAAACCCGAGGGTCGCAATTCATCCTACCCGGAGCAAGAAGTATCGACGGGGATCGGCCGTCTGGGATAAAGGCGGCGCATCTCTTGCAAAAGAATCGATTTCTTTCATGGGAACCAAAGCACATGACCGGGTGTACCGCCGATTCGGTAACGAGCAAAGTTGAGAATCCGGCAGGATACCCCTAGATTGACGTAAGAAGCGACCTGTGCCGCTGCGCAAGCCTCGAGGAAGTACACAAACTTGTGGATGTATTATGAGAAGTTTATTACCATGACCGGTTTCCAACCCGGTGATGGTCAAAAAAGAGCGATGGTAGTTGGCGGATGTGCTGGACTTCACCGGATCTCAACAAAGCATGTCCACAAGATCGCTACCAGCTACCGTAGATAGATTGGGGTAGAGTCTTTGTCACGGATACCCACTTAAATGTTTCTTAGCGCGATACAAAGGGTACCACCAAACCAAATGGCTAAGAAGATGAGAGAGAAAATGGCCTTCCATACGCCAAGGCGCCTATTGTTATACAAAGATGCCCGTTTGGCTTGAAGAATGGCGCCACCTACCAAATGGGTAGATAATGCATTTCAAACAAAGGGTCGCAACCTAGAGGTCATGTTGACGACCTTGTCATAAAAAGCCATACCGAGACGAGTTGGTACGTGACATTGAGGAAACATTTAAGACACTACAAGAGATCAACATGAAGTTAAATCCTAAGAAATGCACCTTTGCGCTTTATAAAGCATGTTCCTTGGATATTTGATAGAGGCATGGCATTAAACCATGTCCATAAAAAATGAAGATCGTCATCCAACTTCCTTCACACGCATTTGAAGGAAGTCCACCAACGTGGCAAATTAGCCGGCTGAATGCATTCTTGTCCAAATCGCATAGGTCACTTCAAAAGCTCAAGAAGTGTACAAAAAGGGAGACTTTCACTGACTACTCACGTAGCGTAAGCTTTTATACGGCTTAAACAACATTACAAAATGGCCCCCAGCTTAGTCGCACCAGGGAAGAATTAATTATGTACTCGATTCATCATGGAGTACCGGTGTGTTAATCGGATAGGATTCAAGACAAACACCGGTATATTTTGTAAGCAAAGCACTCAAGAAACTGAGGTTAACTATAGCGAATGGAGAAGTTGGTCTTGGCATTAGTATTCGCGCCAAAAGGGTCGTTGTATTTCTGTGCACACCCAATAGCGATGATCACGAGATCAACCTATCAACAAGTCATCTCCAAACCCGCCACATCGGGCGACTCACGTAGAGTGTGTTGCTAGGTGAGCATAACATCTCCTACGCACCATGTAATGCAAGGCGGGCGGATATCAGCGATTTCATCATCGAAAAACCGGTAATGATGATGCACCTTCACAAAGCAAGGCGAAGTACAAGAACCATGGATCCTATTCACGATGGATCTTCATGCGCCGGATCGGTCAGCGCAGCCTTATCCCCACGAGTCCAAGGAATGGAAGTCACTTACGATCAAGGCTTTTGAATTCACACATCCACAAACAAAGAGGTGAATATGAAGCCCCGATACTGGATTACGACGCACTCGAATGGGCATAATGCAACCTACAAGCAAAATGTGGATTCTCGGTTAGTAGCCAACCATGTGTTGAGGGCGATATGGCTAAAGAAGAAAACATGGTTCAATACCGACAAGACCAAGTCACTAATCCGTGGTTTTGACAGTTTACTATCAAACAAGTTCCTAGAGGGAAAATGTGAAAAGGCGGATGCACCGAGCAAGATTGCATCCAAGCTTTGGCGCATGTCAAAACAAGTAATCGTGGAGACTTAAGAAAGCAAGTCCATCTCAGAGATGGAGATATCCACGCAGGATAGAGGAACAAGGTCCTACATGGATGACTCCCCATCGCCGAAGTTTATAAGCAAGGGCATACCGCCTCTAAGAGCGGTATGACGCCTCGATTTATACGCTACATCGCGAAGTTTGAACTTCGAGATGGTATATTATATCGGCGTTCATTTCTACAACCATGGCTTCATGTGTCGGACCCTTTCAAGCGGTGACACGTGACCGAGAGATCCACGCTCATGCGGTATGCACTCGGGACCACCGGTCCGTGTAGCAGCGCCGCACGCCTCGGATACCATGCCTACGGCGCACCCGACGCGGATTTGATAAAAAGTGCGCATCGCCAAGTCCATAGACCTATCCCACGCCAACCAACAGAGCTAACACCTATTACATCGCCATGGCCATTCTATAAATGGGTATTGACATTGCGTGCCCCTTCATCATTTGCAGTGGGACCAAATTCCTTATTGTGGCAATAGACTATTTCACTAAGTGGAGTGAGGCAAAGGCGGTCGCGACAATCACAGTAATCGATAAAACAATTTGTTTGGGAGAATATCTTGCCGCTTTCGATTACCTCGGGAAATCATTTGGACAATGGAAAACAATCTTGTGACAACCCTTTCAAGGAATGGTGCGAGAAACTAAATATTGCACAACACTTCGCGTCGCTTAAACACCCACAAACCAATGGTTTGGTCGACGCTCAAATCGTATCAGCGCTGAATTAAAACACACTTAGACAAACAAAGAGAGAAGGTGGGTGGAGGAATTATCGATGTTTGGGCGACCGCATCTACAATCAAAATTAGCACGGGAGACACTCCCTTTATCTTGTCTATGGGACGTGTCAGCCATACCACCAAATTGACAACTATTCATACTACCGGGTTAATGTCACAACCAACGGCATGAACGGTATAGACTTGGACCGTTGGAGGAAGGCTGAATGCGGTTTATATATGAGGGCGAGAGCTAAGTCAAAATGAAAGGATACTACATGCTAAAGTTCGCACCTCATCTGCACGAGCGACTTTGTATATCGCGCCAATGATGCGAGCCATGCGTAAGATACGGAAAACTTGGACCGAAGGGAAGGACCTTATGAGTCATTGAAGCATCGAAAGGGCGCCACAAACTACGTCGATATGGATGGTCGAGCTACAAAGCACATGGAACATTTGCAATCTCAAACGATGTTATCTTTAGGAAGGCTTATTGACCAAGCAGACGCGGATACCCCACACTTTAGTAAAGTGCTCAATAAGTATCCGTATTTACATTCTGCTTTACTTAGGCAAATGTCTTTTTCTTTTACAAAACTTGCAGAGTATTAATAAACGTCGGGGTTTCTAGCTAACTCCGCGAAACATTTCACTTTGTTATTTACATATTATTTATGTCTCAAAATTGTTATTATATTATCTTTTGCCTACATGGCGTGCATGCACTTACTAAAACCCACGATGGTAAAAGGATAAGTAAACGCATCAAATAACTTGTTGAAAAGAGGGTTGCAAACCCATCAACATTGGATCATGCATCCTTGTTAAACACCTTATTCTCAAGACGGTTGAATAAGTCCAATGTGCTGCTCCACGCATGGATGCGCAATAATGCACATCTATGCTGCTTAACAAACTAAGAATCAAGACTCTTGACTCTTTGATATGATATTTACAGACGCCGCATATCACACCATACACAATTATGATACAAGTAGTTAGAAATTATGTTTCAAATACATTAAATCATGATTTTCATACACGATTATGGACTTCATATACTCGGCTTTATATAACGCGTTTGATTCTTAGACAACGGGATGCTTATGCAAAGATGATAACTAAGTACAAACATTATAATCGCCAAACATCAAACATATATGGATCAAACACATTCAACAAAAAAGGAAAATTTCATTATGGACCACAAGTTCATACATAAGGATATCTACAAAGAAGCTATAGCCTATAAACTATTATTTGTTACCTAAGATGTGAGTTCTCAACACACGACGCTAGTCTCCTAGCCTCTTTTAAGTCTCTTCAATAGATCGTAATCCCGGCAACATATGCTACACACACTAATGTGTACCCCGCCGATCTCGGAGATGCGCCTACCAAGCACCACAAAGAATGGCCTTTCCTTCACGCTTCTTCTGGCAAGCCTCATGGCATGGGCTTCTAAGGATTCTTTCAAAGAGATTTCCTTCTCAAGCGCAGTGGGTCCAGATATCGCTGGTGAGAAAGATAGGCACTTGCGTACCGTGGACTGGCCAGCTTCAAAGTAGTCGATCATACCGTGATCATCAAGAAGGTATGGCAAGGTTAACCCTCCATAATCAAACCTATGGGATAATCCCTGTCGGCTGTCCAACCGGGCAACTGAGGAAGCTCCAATGCTTTATCTTTCCATCGCAGCACCATATCATCATAGGCACGCCATTATACCGGCACCGTGGTAAAGGTAATCACAATGGAGCCGCCTCTCTTGAAGTCTTCTATTCTCGGCTTTGCCACCAGCAATTTCAACGCGATCGGGAACAACAATGTTCCCAAGGTGTCTATCACCTCGAGATTCCAAATTGTTGAGGGATGCTAAGGCACAAACCATGGTCGATGAGCCACCAAGGCCAAAGAATCGTGGAAACCAACAGGATATAGCTCTTCATCAGATTCGATGCCGAAGCCATGCCTTCATCTCCGCTTCTCCGAAAGAAGCCTCCCACGTTGCACGAAACTCTCCAACCGAGAGAAGTGCGTTCTTCCCATTCTCCAAATATTTAAGAGCCCGTAAGCAAGTAGCCTTATAATCCCTCTAATGCACGCCCTCGACTCACTTGGGTAAGCAACAACATTTTTTTCCAAGAAGTTTTTGGCATAAGAGCTCATCGCTGCCTCGGAGCATCGCCAGAACTTCCGCATCTCCAAGCCAATTTGTTTATCCTTCATGGCGCTCCGCTACTCTCCCCTGTAATACCTTGACTTTAGTCACAAGAACCAATGTAGCCCCAGTGCAATGACCACACCCTCAACAAGATGATCCATTGGCACATCCCCAGATGCTAACGGCTCGGCGCCTTGGTTTTTGGGCTCAAAAATTAGCTGGTGGACTCACTGGCGTGACTTCCCAAAATCACTCAACAAGAACCCCAACGTTTCAAGACTGCGCTAAAAGAAAAAAATTAGTGATTATTTAAACAGAGAATGAGATAAGTGTTTCTGCTGACAATACACTACAAGAATCGATGGAATACACACGACTTAATTACTCCACACCCATCCATTTTGAGGGCATTTAACATCTACGACACCCACTCATTAACCACGATCAAAGGACTCATTGTTGCTTATTTTCCTTCAACTTTCCCATGAATTTACCCACATAAATAGCCATGAAAATATATTTGGTGTGAAATATTGAGTAAATAATTTGCGCTAAAATATTCCTCACAGATTACCCACATCGTGAATTATCATAGGTATATACATGGTAATGTGGTAAGTTATTTACCCAATTTAAATGAAAAGTCCTTTTATTGTGGGTGATTTTACGCTGGTGTTTTAAGGGTAAAATATATACCCATGACTTTACCCATTCTATTATTTGCATGTGTATTTTGGTGTGAATAATCACTGAAGGTCAATTCGTGGTTACAAATATACCCATGAATATACCCACAATGTTGTTTTCATGGGAAGTTTGTTATGGGTACTTTTGTGTGTAATTTATGTATGCATATATAGTCATATGATTGTATTTTTCTTTTCAGAATCTAAATAAGTAAGTTTTGCAGGATTTAGGTGTGCCTTATCTATTATCATAAATAATAATATGTCATGATAGATCAATATAGAAGAAGTTTATGCTGGGTATGTAAATTAAATTTAGTTGTGTCTCTTTTGTTAATAGTGTAAGTTAAAACAACTAAAAAGTTGTGCTTATCCCTTTGAGATATATGGTGGTATAATTTTGTAGAATTGTAATCTAACTTGGGTATTTATTGCTATAATGTTTTTCTAATTTACTACTTCAAGATGAGCTTTTATAGATATGGCCAAAACTGTGTGTGGACTCGAGTCCATTACGATTTTATTATGTTTCATGTACTATATAAATAGTTGTCTAATAATACATTATGATCTATGGGATTTACATCACCATTCAGCTCTATGCCATTCCTCCAAAACCTAACCGCCATCATTTATCCTTTATTAAAAAGTTGCAATTTTCCAAAACCCTAACCGCATATTGTTGTTTTGCCATAATGTTTTTACAGCTTATAGTTAACTAACACCGTTAGCCAATTTATTCGTTTTAAATTATGCAAATAACCTTACAGAGATCACCTTTTCGCCGTTAGGACGAAAGCCGGCCGGAAGCCATTGTCCGTAAAAGGAGTATACGCTTTGCTTTTTGTCAGCTTGTTTTTACTTTTGTTTCTTTGAGGTTTTGTTGTTGCATGATGAAGATTGATCTCTATTTGTTGTCACATGTCTTCATCAACAAATTTATTATCGCTTTTATTTGCTTTTATTGGTTGCTAAATTGCTTTTCCGCCATTGTCGATTTCTACATCAACAAATTGTTACTTTTACGCTATAATGTTTTTAGTTTACTCGAGTCCCATTTTTTGCTATTTCCAGCTTGTATTCTACGCTGAGTATTAATTGATAGATCTCGCCCAAGCCTATGCTGGCTCAATCCGTTAGGGTTTTACTATCTCATATGAAATTCTCATTATAAATAGTATTTAGCAATAAACATAATAGCTACGGGATGTACACTATCTAACAAGATTGACAAACCGAAAGCATACACTCAATCTGAACCACAAAAGTCGATGACTCAAGAAAACTAAACCAATAAAACCAAAATCGGAAAACCTTCTTATCATGGTGTGGATTCGGTTTTTATATTTAAATATGCACCAGTATCGGATCGATCCACATATAATATACATCTAGTATTAAAATATATATATATACATAGAATTGTACAAGCATTGATTATAGTATAACACTCTTTTACATAACTAATGTGAACATTTACTAACATCTATTCATAACATTCGAATAGCTTCAAGCCACTAGAAAACGCCAAATAAAGAGTCAGAAGTTAATTTGTTATATATGATGATTAGAATGTAATTTTGGTAACGAAAGTACTTTTAATATTACTTTAATCCTTAAATGTTACTCTTTCCATCCAATAAAAAGTGCTCACATTGTTGTTTTAGGATGTTCTAAAATAAGTGTCTATTTTGCGCTCAATCAATGAAGTGCTTTGAGTGGGTGAAGATGATATTTGATTGATGTGAGAGTATAGTTTAGTTGTAGAGATGGAAATTGTGCCCAAAATAAAAATGGGCTAATTTCAAAAATATTTAAGTAAAAAGTTAAATGGGCATTAACGGGCATATATTTTCTACAATACCCTACCAATCCATATATTTTTATAATAGCATGTTTTCTTCGTTAAACGTGACCTTTTGTGTTTGAAGTATGCTTTTTATATGCATAAGATTTTGTTGTAATTTAATAAATAAAAATAAAATTTTGAGAAACTGCACTCCATGGATTTACCCATGAAGTATGTTTTCAATGTAATTTGTAGCCACGCTTACCCATAAAACCGTTGTTAATTTAGTCCACTAATTACTCATGAACTATTACTAAAAAGTAAACCCATGATTCTTACAATTAAAAATATGTGAGAAAGTTTACCCATGTATTATTGTGGGAAAGTTACGCCGTGATTATGGTCGACTTTCACACACAAAAAACATTGTGGGCAATGTTACACACAATTTACCCATGGGTATATCTATGGTTATTCTCGTGGTGAGTTAAAAAAATACCATAAAACTTCACCCACTTAATGCACCGCAATCGCCCCACTAACATGATGTGGGTAAATTTACCCACAGAGTGTAAATGGCTGGCATACAATTAGCCTCGAGGTTTTACCCATCTTCATATGGTCATGGGTAGTCGTGAGTATTAACTAGCTTACTCCAATACGGA
>OU343223.1:193614076-193693274 GCA_910596185.1 Chrysanthemum makinoi
GATGCTTTACAATATCCTTTGATGTTCCCATTTGGAGAACTTGGTTGGCACCAAGAAATTCTTAAAAATGGTGAAAACCAGTATAGAAAAAGAGGAAAGCCACAAACAAGTGTTGTAAACCTTATTTCTCCCCAAAATGCTGCAAATGTTGAAGAATTGTTGTTTATGGAAGAGGAAGGTACAAAAACTACCAATTTGTATGGTTGGTTATACAAGTTAATTTAAGAATTAATAGTGTTCCATGCTTTTGTAGTTATGGCCCAAAAAGATGTGGACTCCAAATTCGTTTCCGTTAGAGAATATTATGCATATAAGCTTCAGGTTAGGAAGAATGACAAGTCATGTCTATTGCTTTTTGGTCGATTGTTGCAGCAATATATAGTAGATAACTATGTAAAACTTGAGACACAAAGTTTAGACTTTTTTAGGTTAGAACAACAAGAAATAAGGAGAGAATTTCTTCAAGGATTAGTAGATGCCATGGAAACCGGTGAGACTGAGGGTTCAGGTGTTGGTCAGCGAATAGTACTTCCTTCTAGCTTTATCGGTGGACCACGAAATATGAGACGAAAATACATAGATGCCATGTTATTAGTGAAAAAATATGGAAAACCTGACATTTTTTTAACAATAACATGTAATCCTAACTGGCCAGAAATAACAGAGCATCTCATGAGACAAGAGGAAGCACAAAATAGAGCGGATTTGATTGTTAGATTTTTCCATGCAAAACTTGAACAGCTGAAGGAGGATCTTTTTAAAAAGAAAATATTTGGTGACGTAGCGGTCTATACTTGTTGGGATTATGTGTAACTATTATATCAAGTGTCGGTCATTAATATTGTAATAGGTTGCTAATTAGGCTTATATGTTTGTAATTAAGTGCTAGGCTTATGTAGTAAGCCCATGAGCCTATGCTTAGACCCAAATAAACAAGGAAGGGACTAGAAGTCTTGCCCTACTCCCTTGCCTATAAATACATTTTAAACCCTCTTAGGAGGGTGTTGGTTCTATCATTTATGCTTAATCTTTATTCATTCGTGTGTGTGTGTGCGAAAGTTCTAACCGTCTCATCCTTCATCTCTTTCTATATTACATCTAAACATACTTTTGTATTCATATTATGGTGACCTAACAGTGGTATCAATCGCCACTTAGTTGTTTGAAACGTTTTTGTTGAAGTATTTGTTCGTTATACGTAAGTTTCTCTCGTTTTTTGCACTCCAATCTTGAAGCTTGGAAAATTTTAAGGTTAATAAACTGTTTAGAATCTTAGTTTTGGCAAAAAGTTTGAAACTTTACGTGGTTTTGATCGTTTTTTCATTTGTTTCTTATTGTTCATCACGTTTTACGAATAAGCACAAATTTCACTTTCGGTGGCAAAGTTCAAAACTTTCTTGTTCTTTAAGTGTTATTGAAGCTGTTTCATCAAAAGAATCGAGTGTACAAAGCGTTTTGGTGCTTAAAAATTCATTTTGGTCATTTCTGGTGTGTTTACGAATAAGCTTAAGACCCTAATATTACGAGTAACTTAAACCCTATTCTTACGAATAAGCAATACCCTAATCTTACAAGTAACTGTTACGAACAAGGCAAGAGTTTATGTAACCACCGGTAAATTTCACCTTGTATTAAACTAATATAATATTCTAATAAAATAATAGTTATCTATTTTCTACGCCAATTTTTTTAAATAAAACGTTATCAGTTTATCTGATTAAGAAAACCAACTGATGTAACGTAAATCTTCATAAGGTAAAATGGTTATCTTACCCTTTGACTTTTTCTATTTGACTTTATTGTAATGTAAAAGACAATACTGTAGACGGTAGTTAACCTGTATTTTTCTAAGTTAATTCATTCAATCTGATTCGAATTATTACTCTATGAACGTTTTCGTTCACTTCTTTCTATTTAACGAGATGTTACCTCGTAAAACGTGAAAACTACATATAATGTGTAACCGACAACACATTAGTTTTGGTTTAATCTCGATAATTATTTTTCGGAGACAATAATTTTCTTTTTAAATATATAATTTTTTATAATAACACTCTCAGAAATATATTTATCGCAATTACCAAACTGAGGTACCGTGTTTATATTTTAACTCAACGGGACACGGGATACACGGTACCCCTTATTACACCGCCATTTATTCCAAGATCATATTTTAGATCTTATCTTTCTCCCTCTAGCAAACAGCAACCACCATCACCTCGCTGCCTTTCCTTCTTCCCTCTTAATAATCACCACAGCCACCATGCGCCACCTTTATTATCATCATTCATCAACATCACAAGATTGTGTTGGTTTTGGTTCTCAATCAAGGTCAAAAACTGCAGCAAGAGGGTGAATTGTTGGTTCGAGATAACCACCTCAGCCACTCCTCCACCACCACATATCTCTTTCCCTTTCTTCTCTTTTCGTTTTCTTGGTAAGTGGACACACAAAGAGTTATCTTTGTTAACTTTTTATTCAAACCGATTACCAAATCATTGATATAGTTTTCATGGTTAAAACTTGGGTTAAAACATATTTGAATCAAGATTCGTGTGGTGCTAATCATCAAAGTAGTGTTTCATATTTTTATTTTGATATGCGAGTCGGGCCAAGACCCATTAGGGCCACGGTCTGGTCGTATATGGATTTGCTTATTGTTAATGTTATAGCTTATTTAGTGCTATAATAAGTTTATGAGCTTATTTAAATGTCCTAGAATTCAGTTCAAGTGAGTCACCCTCATTAAGGGTGCGTTTGGTTTGGAGTGTCGGCTAATAATCAGCATAGAGCGTGTTTGTTTATCTAGAGCTTATTTGATATTTGGTATGGCTATTTGGATTATTTTGGTTACGGGTCAAGTAGGCAATCGCAAGGGTGTGTCTTGGTTTAGTTTACAGAAACGATCCACAAAGGGGCGTTTGGTTGTCTGCTATTACAGCCCACCCTATTAAGGGTGTTCGTTTGTTGCTCAGCTTCCACAACACCAAACGGCCTAAAGTTTGTTGGTTGTTGTTGTGTTGTTAGTCTCAACTGGAAACCGCAAAACACGCATGAGGGTGCGGTTGGGTTTGTTTGTTGTCGGACCAAAGAGATGCACCCAAGAGGGTGTTTGGGAGCCTCCGTGTTAAGAGAAAAACCACCCAAGGAGGGTGTTTATTATTCTGTTTACGACCCACCACAGCAACCCAAGAGGTTGTTTGTTTTTCTGCAGTTCGAACCCACCCAAAAGGGTGTTTGTTTGCGTGTAATACCAGCCCCCATGAGTGCGTCGGTTTGTATTTCAGCTCGGTACAGCCCACATCCTATATAGGGTGCGATTTGCTTGTTGCTTCAGACCACACCTCAGACCCCAAGGGGCGCTTTGTTTGGTTTATTTACTCCTGTTTCTGGGTCTTGGTACAAAAGGAACTCAAAAGGTTGCTTGTTTATCTTGGTCTCGGCTCAACAACAAATAGTAAGAGTCGTTGTTTAGTTTTGTCGACATAAGGATGAACTTTGTTTATTCTTCCACTTTATTTGTTATTACTTTGAGTCGCGGCCCAACAAGAAAAGCCCCAAAGGGTAGTTTGGCTCGGCATATTAAGTGTCGACTTAAGTGTTATTTTAAGCTACTTGAATGCTTATTACTTGTAATAGCTCATTTTTGAAATTTCTTGAAACTCATATATGATATACGTATTTACAAGATTGTAATAAGTGTACGATGTACCCATAATATAATGTTTAATCTTAGCTAACCTGTACTTATTCACTTCGTAATAGTTATTTTATGAGTCTTGACATTATGGCTTATGGTGACTACATTATTTTTATCATGTACAACGCTAATCATATAATATGTATATTAAATATAAGACGATAACTATCGATATTAAACTTGAGACTACTGGACTAATTATATAACAATTATCGGACTAGCATACATTAGACAAGTTGACATATATGACTACCGGTCTCAAAATATATCAGACTATGCTAATACTTAACGGATTGGATTTGACACACTGGACATTAGACTTGTATCATACATAATGGACTTGGACAAATTGGATACAAAATGGACATATTGTTTTGGTCAATTCATGTACTTGACAGACTATATATATATATATATATATATATATATATATATATATATATATATATATATATATATATATATATATATAAACATATTAGACATTAAACGTATATGAATTGACATTGTTTGGACATTTAACTTATAACGGAATTATATTTGGTCATGATAAATATATAATGGACTAAATATACACACGTATATGATATTGGACAAATTATTGGACTTACTTTGACTACTTATTAAATACTTATCGGACTTGGACATATTAAACGTAACGAATTAATATTATTTGGACTATTATCGGACTATAAAACCAATAACCAATAAATATAAGTTAAACTTCGAAGGACTAATTATTAGTTAAACTTAACTAACCTACTTATACCTCACTTAATTGCTATGTGACCCTTACATGTTTATTTCCTTTCATGCGTGTACTATATATTTTATACTTTGATATGTGTCTTGAGTCTAGATCTTCAAACCACCACACGAATGATGAAACTAAACATTTTACAAACGTTGATACGAAACTTCCACGAAAACTAAAACGTTTTATATTTTGAAACTCGTACATATTGATTACTATTCGCGTATCATATTATGAGACAAGCTTATATCTATTAGGTTACGCCGATTTCGTATCATTGTGCATTGCTACCTTGTGATACTATTGTGTTACATTTCTCGATGCCAGTCGTGTTAGTTGTGATTCTTATATTTCTTCAGACTAAGGTGAGTTTCACAGCTCCATTTTACTGTTTTACTCGTTTTGGGGTGAAAAGCATGCTATGATTACTTAAAACTAAATTGGTTGTGCATTCATGAAATTATGGATTTAATGAACTGATTCAATCTCTGAGCTATGCTCGCTACTGTGCAAACTGGTATGTATGCTTATGTTTGGCGCCTTTGTACGACTGTAAAAGTCCCCTGTTACTACACTACTTATTAACTCATTCCTACTGTACGGGACGAGCCGTTGATAACTATGGATAACGCTATTTAGGGGTAGAGCCATCCCCTCACTCTACTAACCGGAGTGCATAGTATCACCTATCATGCTAGGTTAGAGCATGTTGCACGTAGGGGCAATTTTCGGCTGAATCGGCTTAAGTAGTGGAACTTTTATGCAATGAACGCGCTGCATACATAATGGACCATTTGAAACTTTGACAACCAATTGATTTTCCTGTTTTGGAAACTACTTGTGTATTAAAACCTGTGAACTCACCAACCTTTGTGTTGACACTTTTAGCATGCATTTTCAGGATTGCAGGCTGATGACGTATAGTCCGCATTCGGGTCATGAACCCGACCAATGGACGTTACTAACACTCGAGCCCATGCGGTGGGCTAACTGCGTAACGGTTTGGGCTCACGAAGGCCCAAACCCGAAGTTATTTATGGTCTAGATATCGGATCTCTTATTTATGGGATATGTATCAACCAACCGACTTAGGAGGGATACGCCGAAGGTTGGGGAACACGAAACCAACAAGTACTTCGTGTGTATATAAAGGGCATCTCGGCCCTCATTAAAGGTACGATCACAAAACCTAACTCTCCACTAAACCCTAAAAACCGACGCCGGAGGATAATCGTGGGAGACAATCCCATGATAAGCCTAACGGTGTTTTCTGTTTTCTTAGTGCACAGGTCTCAAGCATCAAGGTCTAATTGATACGAGAACCGGGGTCCAAATAAGGAACGCCCAAATTTTGTATCAACAAGTGGCGCCATCCGTGGGACCAATCACTAAGAACTAGAATGACAAAGCACGGAAACCTAAGCCAGCGATCGCATAGTGACCTACAAGGGAAGAAGAAGCAAAGCGAATCAACCTCTAAGCAGGCCTCTGGAACAACAGTCCGCAGACGAAACCAAGGGTCCGCCCAGATATGGTCTTCACGACGGTGGGACCACGCGACGGGACAACCCATGCCACTACGACAACCACCAATGCAGAGGTTCCACAGCGACCCTTCTTACCACTCCCCACCAATCGGTACGCGAAGCGAACCTCACAACCCGCCCGCACTCGATAAAAGGGGTATAGAGGTGGAAACAGGACACCCTCGCTAGAAGGAGTCGCTGAACTAGCGCCAAGTTACGTGTCTCAAACCTACGAAACCTTGGCTGCCCTCATGCAAGAGGAAGCGAAAAAGAGGTCGAGTCGAGCTATGCAAGGCTCACTCAACTTCGACCCGAGCATGAGACATCCCCATCACGTCACCGGAGGGAGAGGCGCGAGGATAGCCGCCGGACCCCCAATGTTTACCAGGATCGGGAGGAGAGTTGTGAACGATGAAGCCGCCGACCTACGTATCCGGGAGAACACGAGATGATGGATGGCGTACCAATGTCCACGCTAGGCTTGGTAGCCGCAGAGTCCACGAGACTTGGGCGAGGGACTCCCCAAGTGAAAGCTCTTCGAGCTCGGATTCGAGGGACAGTCGCGCAAGCGCCAAAGAGAGAAGCTCGTCTCCAATGACTCCTCGGACAACGAGGACGAGAGAAACAGGACAACTGGAAGTCCAGGAGAAGATATCGCCGAGGAGGACGAAGATATGTCTCTTCCCGTGCCGCAAAAAGGTGGATGCGTTTCACTTCGCATCGGCGATTTTTCGAAGATAAGAGAAGGCGCATGCCCGCCAATGTGAAAACCTATGATGGAACAGGTGATCCGGACGATCACCTAAACCTTTTCGAGTCAAGCGCTACAATGAAAATTGGCCACAACTGTGTGGTGCCACATGTTCAATTCCACATTAGTGGGAAATGTGCGTCTGGTCTAAGCTTCCACGCAGAAGCATCGATGGTTTTGAAGAGTTGCGAAAAGCGTTTCGCCTGAACTTTACTCAAAGGAAGAAGTGCGCCAAAGACCCCTGTCGAACTTTCAAGGTAAAACAGCGCCGGGGAATCTACAAGCGCTTATGTCGAACGCTACAAAGACGAATGCATACATGTAAAGGCATGTCCCGAAATACTAAAGATCTCAGGGTTTATGAACGGTGTCAATAACCCAGAACTCATCAAAAGGTTGAACGACAAGGTCCCACAAACCTTTGATGAACTTATGAAATGCACGAGGTCCTTTATCCAAGGAGAAGCCGCGCGTGACGGCAAGAAGAAAGGCTACTCAAACTATAGGTCACAAGAATGACCTAGGAGACAATCCATTGACCGGAGTAGCAACCGCAACAAGAACTACCGCGGTCGAGGGAGCGGACGAGAGAATGACAAGTATACACCGCTAACCAAGACTCCAAAGGAGATATTCGCGAAGCGCGAACTTCCGAGACCCCACCAATGCGCGGAAGAGCGTGCGTAGGGAACGGATACTGCGACTATCATGGATAGAAGGGCCACACCACCAATGAGTGTGTCCAATTGCGCCAACTAATTGACAAGCTAGTAAAGAAGGCGAGGTTGGACCATTTAGTTAACAACATCAAGGATGGGAAAGATAAGCAAAAGACTGGAACAAGAAAGAAGCACCCAAAAATAAGGTGATACCATTTACATGATACAATCATGGCGGCGAAAGACTAGGCGAAGGTCAGCCAAAAGTTTTCCTGTGGAAGCGAAATTTCTTTCCCTACCTTGGCTGCGGACAACGCAGGGGTAGAACCTCTTACCATCGAAATTAATGCAGGGGGTCGCGATATCCACCACATGGATGTTGATGGAGGAGCATCCACAGATATAATGTATGAACATTGTTTTAAGCGACTGCGACCTGAGATACGAAGTCAGTTAAGCCCGGCCATGACGTCGTTGACTGGTTTTACTGGAGAAAAGATATGACCCATGGGGAAAATACGTCTACTCGTCAATGTCGGTAATAAGGAACACTCCATGACAGCCTGGATGAACTTTATGGTGATCAGATCCCCTTCGCCATACAATGGCATTATTGGAGGGCTAGGGATATCAGCCATACTGTGCATGACCGTCTACAACACATGGAATGCTCAAGTTCCGGTGAGGAGGGGCATTGTTACTCTCTACAATACCACCGTACCCACGAAAATGTAACACAATTACATGTGAGACGGCACACATCCCAGAACAGAGCGCAACTAAAGTATCAAACCTGAGGGTTGCAATTCATCCTGATTACCCAGATCAAGAAGTATCGATCGGGGATCGCGGCCGATAAAGGCAGCGGTACGGTGCGCACTCTTGCAAAAGAATCAGATTTCTTTTCATGGGAACCAAAGCACATGACCGGTGTACCACGCTCGATTACAGAACATAAGTTGAGAATCCGACAAGGATACTCCCTAGTACCTCGACGAGAAGAAGCGACCGGCTCCGTAGCGCGCAAAAGCCATTCTGGAGGAAGTACACAAACTTGTGGATGCAGGTATTATGCGAGAAGTCTATTACCATGACTGGCTTTCCAACCCAGTGATGGTCAAAAAGAGCGATGGTAGTTGGCGGATGTGCGTGGACTTCACGGATCTCAACAAAGCATGTCCACAATACTGCTACCCACTACCAGAGATAGATTGGAAGGTAGAGTCTTTGTGCGGATACCACTTAAATGTTTCTTAGACGCATACAAAGGGTACCACCAAATCCAAATGGCTAAAGAAGATGAGGAGAAAATGGCCTTCCATACAAGCCAAGGCGTCTATTGTTATACAAAGATGCCCTTTGGCTTGAAGAATGCAGGCGCCACCTACCAACTATTGGTAGATAATGCATTTAAAACAAAGGTGGGCCGCAACCTAGAGGTCTATGTTGACGACCTTGTCATAAAAAGCCATACTGAGGACGAGTTGGTACGCGACATTGAGGAAACATTTAAGACACTACGAGAGATCAACATGAAGTTAAATCCTAAGAAATGCACCTTTGGCGCTATAGAAGGCATGTTCCTTGGATATTTGATAGAGCCCGATGGCATTAAACCATGTCCATAAAAAATGAAGGCTGTCATCCAACTTCCTTCACCGCGCACATTGAAGGAAGTCCAGTCTCTGAATGGCAAATTAGCCGGTTTGAACAGATTCTTGTCCAAATCAGCATATAGGTCACTCCCCCTCTTCAAAAGCTCAAGAAGTGTACAAAAAAGGGAGACTTTCGCTGGACTACGGAAGCAGAAGAAGCTTTTATACAGCTTAAACAACACATAGCAGCGCTTCCCATGCTAGTCGCGCCCCAGGAAGAATTAATTATGTACTTATCTACGACTCATGGAGCAGCGGTCGGTGTTCGGATAGGAATTCAGTACAAACACCGGTATATTTTGTAAGCAAAGCACTCAAAAAAACGGAGGTTAACTATAGCGCAATGGAGAAGTTGGTCTTGGCATTAGTATTCGCCGCCAAAAGGCTGCGCAGGTATTTCCAGGCACACCCAATAGCGATGATCACAGATCAACCTACCAAGCAAGTCATCTCCAAACCCGACACATCAGGACGACTACAGAAGTGGAGTGTGTTGCTAGGTGAGCATAACATCTCCTACAGACCACGTACTGCGGTTAAGGGGAAGATACTAGCAGATTTCATCATCGAAAACCCAGGTAATGATGATGCACCTTCACAAAGCAAGGCGGAACTACAAGAACCATGGATCCTATTCACGGATGGATCTTCATTCGTGGACGGGTCAGGCGCAGGCCTTATCCTCACGAGTCCAGAAGGAATGGAAGTCACTTACGGACTGCGTTTTGAATTCACAGCCACAAACAACGAGGTAGAATATGAAGCCCTGATAGCTGGATTACGCATTGCAGCTCGAATGGGCATACGCAACCTAGAAGCAAATGTGGATTCCCGGTTAGTAGCCAACCATGTGTTGGGCGAATATGTGGCTAAAGAAGAAAACATGGTTCAATACCTCGACAAGACCAAGTCACTAATCCAGGGTTTTGACAGGTTTACTATCAAACAAGTTCCTAGAGGGGAAAACAGAAAGGCGGATGCACTGAGCAAGATTGCATCCACAAGCTTTGCGCACATGTCAAAACAAGTACTGGTGGAGACTCTTAAGAGCAAGTCCATCTCAGAGATGGAGATATCCACGGTGATAGAGGAACAAGGTCCTACATGGATGACTCCCATCGTCGAGTTTATAAGCAAGGGCATACTGCCCCAAGAGCAGAAGGATGCCCGACGAATACGTCGTACATCACAGAAGTTTGAACTTCGAGATGGTATATTATATCGGCGTTCATTTCTACAACCATGGCTTCGATGTGTCGGACCCTTTCAAGCAGATTACGTACTCCGAGAGATCCACGCCGGTTCATGCAGTATGCACTCAGGACCACGGTTCGTTGTAGCACGCGCCCTACGATGCACCGTGACGCGCGGGATTTGATAAAACAGTGTGGCGACTGCCAAGTCCATAGAACCATCCCACGCCGACCACAACAGGAGCTAACACCTATTACATCGCCATGGCCATTCTATAAATGGGGTATCGACATTGCAGGTCCATCCCCTTGCGGCACAGGGGACTGAAATTCCTTATTGTGGCTATAGACTATTTCACTAAGTGGATTGAGGCAAAGGCGGTCGCGACAATCACAGGTAATCAGATAAAACAATTTGTTTGGGAGAATATCGTTTGCCGTTTCGGATTACCTGGGGAAATCATTTCGGACAATGGAAAACAATTATGTGACAACCCTTTCAAGGAATGGTGCGAGAAACTGAATATTGCACAACACTTCCCGTCAGTTAAACACCCACAAACCAATGGTTTGGTCGAGCGTTCAAATCAAAGTCTAGGTGAAGGAATTAAAACACGCTTAGACAAACACAAAGGAAGGTGGGTAGAGGAACTATCGCATGTTTTGTGGGCGCACCGCACTTCAATCAAAATTAGCACGGGAGACACTCCCTTTTCTCTTGTCTATGGGACAGAAGCCGTCATACCAGCCGAAATTGGGATGCCAACTATTCGTACTACCGAAGTTAATGTCACAACCAACGACGATGAACGGCGTATAGACTTGGACCTGTTGGAGGAAAGCGCGGCAGCGGCTATATGTGAGGCGAGAGCTAAGTCAAAAATGAAAGGATACTACGATGCTAAAGTTCGAAGCACCTCATTCAGACCAGGCGACTTTGTATATCGCGCTAATGATGCGAGCCATGCGAGAAGATACAGAAAACTTGGACCGAAGTGGGAAGGACCTTATGAGGTCATTGAAGCATTGGGAAAGGGCGCTTACAAACTACGTGACATGGATGGTCGTGAGCTACAACGCACATGGAACATTTGCAATCTCAAACGGTGTTATCTTTAGGAAAGGCTACGGCCCAGTGCACGGATACCCCCACACTTTAGTAAAGTGCTCAATAAGTATCCGTGTATTTACATTCTGTTTTACTTAGGCAAATGTCTTTTTTCTTTTTACAAAACTTGCAAGTATTAATAAAACGTCGCGGTTTTTAGCTAACTCCGCGAAACATTTCACTTTGTTATTTACATATTATTTATGTCTCAGCATTGTTATTATATTATCTTTTGCCTACATGGCGTGCATGCACTTACTAAAACCCACGATGGTAAAAGGATAAGTAAACGTACTAAATAACTTGTTGAGTAAGAGGGTTGCAAACCCATCAACATTTGATCATGCATCCTTGTTAAACACCTTATTCTCAAGACGGTTGAATAAGTCCAATGTGCGTTCCACGATGGATGCGCAACAATGCACACTGTGCGCGTTTAACAAACTAAGAATCAAGACTCTTGACTCTTTGATATGATATTTACAGTACGCTGCATATCACACCATACACGATTATGATACAAGTAGTTAGAAATTATGTTTCAAATACATTAAATCATGATTTTCATACACGATTATGGACTTCATATACTATTCGCGTTTATATAACGGTTTGATTCTTAGACAACGTGGACGTTTTTATGCAAAGACAGATAACTAAGTACAAACATTATAATCGCAACCACATTCGATCAAACATATGGATCAACACACATTCAACAAAAAAGGGAAATTTCATTATGGACCACAAGTTCATACATAAGGATATCTACAAAGAAGCTATAGCCTATAAACTATTACAACGCCTAAGATGTGAGTTCTCAACACAGCACGCAGCGTCCCCAGCCTCTTTAAGTCTCTTCAATAGATTAGAATCCTGGCGCGATACCGTTGCCACACTAACAGGTACCCCGTCGGATCTCGGGAGATGCGCTGCGCCAAGACCACAAAGAATGGCCTTTCCCTTCACGCCCTTCTTCTTGGCAAGCCTCATGGCATGGGCTTCTAAGGATTCTTTCAAAGGGATTTCCTTCTCAAGCGCAAAGGGGTTCAGGATATCGCGTGGGCGAGCAAAGATAGGCACTCGCAGCTGTGACTCGTCAGCTTCAAAAGTAGTCGGCTGCGCTCTGCATCATCGCAAGGTGGCGGGCCAAGGTTAACCCTCCATAATCAAACCTATGGGATAATCCTGGGTCGCGTTCCAAGCTGGGCAATCGAGGAAGCTCAACAGCCTTCATCTTCTCCATCGCAGCGACCATATCATCATAGGCACGCTCATTATACCGGGCACTGTGCAGGCACAACAGGCCGCTCTCTTGAAGCTCTCTCTATGGCCTCGCCTTGCCACCCGCCAACGCGCACCGAACAAATGCCCGAAGGTGTCTATCACCTCTCGAGATTCCAAATTGTTGAGGACAAAGCAAGGCACAAACCATGGTGATGAGCCACTGCGCTCGGCAAAGAATCGTGGAAACCATTGAGGATATAGCTCTTCATCGTATTCGATGCTGAGCTTGCGAGCTTCATCTCCCTGCTTCTCCAAAGCAAGCCTCCCACGGTTGCACGAAACTCCTCCAACTGAGAAAAGTGCTCGTCCTTCCCATTCTCCAAATATTTAAGAGCCCAGAAGCAAGTAGCCTTATAATCCTCTAATGCGGCACGCTCCTGACTCACTTGGGTAAGCAACAACATATTTTTTTCCGCAAGTTTTTTGGCATAAGAGCTCGCCGCCTCTGCTTCAGCCTGAGCACTGGCCAGCCGTACCTCCAGCAGCGCAATTTGCTTATCCTTCTGCGCGCTCTGGCTACTCTCGCCAGAATACCTTGACTTTAGCTGCGCAACCAATGTAGCCTGGTGCGAAGCAGCCAACACCAGCTCCTCAACAAGATGATCCATTGGCACATCCCCAGATGACAACGGCTCAGCGCCTTGGTTCTTTGGCTCTGAAAAATTAGCGCGAAAGGGACTCGCCTTGGGCGGCGACTTCCCAGAACACTCAACAGTAACCCCAACGGTTTCGACACTGCACGCAAAAGAAAAGAATTAGTGATTATTTAAACAGAGAATGAGATAAGTGCTTCGGCGACAATACACTACAAGAATCTGATGGAATACACACGACAATTACCCACACCCATCCATTTGAGGGCATTTACCCACCTAATACCCACTCATTAACCACGATCAGTGACTCATTAAGCGGCTTATTTTCCTTCAACTTTCCCATGAATTTACCCACATAAATAGCCATGAAAATATATTTGGTGTGAAATACGTGAGTAAATAATTTGCGCTAAAATATTCCTCACAGATTACCCACATCGTGAATTATCATAGGTATATACATGGGTAATTTAGTGGGTAAAAGTTATTTACCCACGAAATGAAAAGTCCTTTTTATTGGTGGGTGATTTTACGTGGGTGTTTTAAGGGTAAAATATATACCCATGACTTTACCCGTTCTATTATTTGCATGTGTATTTTGGTGTGAATAATCACTGAAGGTCAATTCGTGGTTACAAATATACCCATGAATATACCCACAATGTTGTTTTCATGGGAAGTTTGTTATGGGTACTTTTGTGTGTAATTTATGGGCAGATATATAGTCATATGCTTGTATTTTTCTTTTCGTAAATCTAAATAAGTAAGTTTTCATGGGTGATTTGTGTGCCTTATCTATTATCATAAATAATAATATGTCATGATAGATCAATATAGAAGAAGTTTATGCTGGGTATGTAAATTAAATTTAGTTGTGTCTCTTTTGTTAATAGTGTAAGTTAAAACAACTAAAAAGTTGTGCTTATCCCTTTGAGATATACGGTGGTATAATTTGTGTAGAATTGTAACGAACTATGGGTATTTATTGCTATAATGTTTTTCTAATTTACTACTTCAGTATGAGCTTTTGCGATAGATATGGCCAAAACCCGGGTGTGGACTCAGGTCCATTACGATTTTATTATGTTTCATGTACTATATAAATAGTTGTCTAATAATACATTATGATCTATGGGATTTACATTGTCAGCCACTAGCTCTATGCCATTCCTCCAAAACCTAACCGCCATCATTTATCCTTTATTAAAAAAGTTGCAATTTTCGGCCAAAACCCTAACCGCATATTGTTTTTGCCATAATGTTTTTACAGTTTATAGTTAACTAACACTGTTAGCGCCAATTTATTTGTTTTTAAATTATGCAAATAACCCAACAGAGATCACCTTTTTCGGTCGTCGGACGAGCTGCTGGAAGCCGACTGTCGCAAAAAAAAGGAGTATACGCTTTGCTTTTGCTGCTTGTTTTTACTTTTGTTTCTTTGAGGTTTTGTTGTTGCATGATGAAGATTGATCTCTATTTGTTGTCACATGTCTTCATCAACAAATTTATTACTGCTTTTATTTGCTTTTACTGTTGCTTGAAGAATTGCTTCCGCTTGTTGTCAGATTTCTACATCAACAAATTGTTACTTTTACTGCTATAATGTTTTTTAGTTTACTACTCGAGTCCCATTTTTTGCTATTTCGTAGCTTGTATTCTGTGGGAGTATTAATTGATAGATCTGGCCCAAGCCTATGCGCGGGCTGAATCCGTTAGGGTTTTACTATCTCATATGAAATTCTCATTTTAAATAGTATTTAACAATAAACATAATAGCTACGGGATGTACACTATCTAACAAGATTGACAAACCGAGCAGATACACTCAATCTGAAACCACAAAAAGTCGATGACTCAAGAAAACGAAACCAATAAAACCAAAACTGGAAAACCTTCTTATCATGGTGTGGATTCGGTTTTTATATTTAAATATGCACGGTTATCTGGATCGATCCACATATAATATACATCTAGTATTAAAATATATATATACATAGAATTGTACAAGCATTGATTATAGTATAACAGTCTTTTACATAACTAATGTGAACATTTACTAACATCTATTCATAACATTCGATTAAAGTGACTGTCACTAGAAAACGTCAAATAAAGAGTCGTAGTTAATTTGTTATATATGATGATTAGAATGTAATTTTGGTAACGAAAGTACTTTAATATTACTCGAATCCTTAAATGTTACTCTTTCCATCCAATAAAAAGTGCTCACATTGTTGTTTTAGGATGTTCTAAAATAAGTGTCTATTTTGCAGTTCAATCAATGAGAAGTGCTTTTAGTGGGTGAAGATGATATTTGATTGATAGAGAGTGTAGTTTAGTTGTAGAGATGGAAATTTGTGCCCAAAATAAAAAATGGGCTAATTTCAAAAATATTTGGGCATAAAAAGTTAAATGGGCATTAACGGGGCATATATTTTCTACAATACCCCAGTCGACCCATATATTTTTATAATAGCATGTTTTCTGTTAAACGAGACCTTTTGTGTTTGAAGTATGCTTTTTATATTGCAGAAGATTTTGTTGCAATTTAATAAATAAAAAATAAAATTTTGAGAAAACTGTACCCATGGATTTACCCATGAAGTATGTTTTTCAATGTGAATTTGTAGCCACGGTTTACCCATAAAACCGTTGTTAATTTAGTCACGAATTACTCATGAACTATTACTAAAAAGTAAACCCATGATTCTTACACACGAAAAATATGTGAGAAAGTTTACCCATGTATTATTGTGGGAAAGTTACCCGCGTATTATGTGTCGACTTTTACACACAAAAAAACATTGTGGGCAATGTTACACACAATTTACCCATGGGTATATCTATGGTTATTCTCTTGGTGAGTTAAAAAAATACCATAAAACTTCACCCACGAATGCACCGCAATCGCCCACCTAACATGATGTGGGTAAATTTACCCACAGAGTGTAAATGGCGTGGGCATACAATTAGCCTCGGAGGTTTTACCCATCTTCATATGGTCATGGGTAGTCCGTGAGTATTAACCAGTTACCCACGAAAATATGGCTTTTACCTACAAATTCTGTCTGTGGCTATTCGCCTGAATTCTTGTAGTGATACTTACTTGGGGAGTCACTTTACAGGGGGGATACGTCGTCTGATGACGCCGCATCAAGAATGAAATGACATTTTCTCCTGGATGAGCCCGCGCCATCACCACCAGGCGCTCTCTTGCGCTTTACTCCATAGCCTGCCTCCTCTGGTTCTACCATGAGGACCCCTATGCTCTCCGCTACGTCTGTGCGTGAAAGCTCCGCCGTGGAAGTGTACCCTGGCCGGGCAGCTAGCTTGCAGAGGGTCGCCTCCAGACAAACGGTGGAACCACCCCCAATTCCTCCGATTCATCTCCATGGTGCGCCCAGTAGCATCCAAAATGGGGACTTCTCCTTTCTCCTCAGTGGGACCCCACGGTGACCTGGAGGGGTTTCGCCATACGAACAACGCTGAACAAGTCCATCTCTGCGCAGCAAGAAAAAAACAACAATAAGAGTTATATAAAATACAAAGGCGAAAAGAAATGCTCACACTAATAAAGCAAAGGAGAAGGACGGACGAGCACCCACCCTAGTCATTCGCGTCTAGGAAGGTTGGCACCTCATCAGGACTATCGAAATAGTTGCGACTGATGCCCATGTACGCCAAAAATTCCTCTGGATAGGAATTGATGGGAATATGATTGGCGTTTATCGTTTCCGCATTATCAGCGCTGTACGTTCCAGGGAGTGGGTGCTAATCCTTCGGTAGCGAACTCTGGGTATAGAAGTCGAAGCCCCAAGGGAACAACGCCTCGTCAACCCAGTAAAATTTCTCTCTCCAGTTCCTAAGCGCGTCTAATTTGTCAGTATAACACTGCAGCCGTCGCGCTTAGCAAAAGAAACCCACCCGTTTGACCACGACGTATGGTAAAACGCGCAGAAGAGATAGATGGTGGGATTAATCGCCAACAAACGGCAATTCACCTCGAAGTTTGTTATTTTTGCTGCGCCTATACAGTGCAGTTGGGATATGTGTAGGCGATAGTAATTTAGAACGTCGCACAAGAATAAGGAGATAGGCACACGTTGATTTGCAAAAAAACGTGTGTATACCCACACTTTCCCTTCCGGAAATCGCTATCGACGCAACGTCTTGCGGCCGGAAACTCCGGATGCGAGCGAAGGGATATAATACTCGAAGAGAACTCACGAAGTTCGTCCTCGGTTATATCGGATGAGAAGTCAGTTAATCTAAGAACCATGATGAGATTTTTAATGCGCCGCTACTGTTACCTTCAAAAGTTTGTGGGTTTCTTGGTTGATATTTCGAGCTTTTTTAACAATGGTGGAAATGCTTTTACTTTGTGATAACCACAGTGGAAAGGAGGCGGAAGTTTATACAGGGTTCCACATCCATGCGATGATCGACATGTGGAACCCACTACCTCTAAACGTGTGGACAGGATTTGCTGACGTGGCACACCCTCTACCCACTTTTTCACATTTTACGAAGCATATAGTTGACCTAATTAGACTGGATCCACCGTATCTTCTCTTAGGCGGGAAAACTTTGAATATTCTCCGATACGCCTCGAGGAATATGTTTGCTACAGTTATTAGTCTAGCATCTGCGGGTTCGGCCCTGCGCATACTAGACTGGGGGGACATGATGACGTATAGTCCGCATTCGGGTCATGAACCCGACCAAGGGACGCTACTAACACTTTCGATCCCGAGCAGTGGGCTAACACGGTAACGGTTTAGGCTCACGAAGGCCCAAACCCGAAGTTATTTATGGTCTAGATATCGGATATCTCTTATTTATGGGATATGTATCAACCAACCGACTTAGGAGGGATACGCCGAAGGTTGGGGAACAAGAAACCAACAAGGACTTCATGTGTATATAAAGGGCATATCGGCCCTCATTAAAAGTACGATCATAAAACCTAACTCTCCACTAAACCCTAAAAACCGATTACTTACTCTCACGCCGGAGGATAATCGTGGGAGACAATCCCACGATAAGCCTAACGGTGTTTTCTGTTTTCTTAGTGCGCAGGTCTCAAGCATCAAGGTCTAATTGATACGAGAACTGGAGTCTAAATAAGGAACGCCCAACTTTTGTATCAACACATGCGATAACTAAACTTTGGAGGCGCTTGGGCATTGACATGGCATAGTTATAGAAGACTCTGATATAACTTGGGGACCACTTTAATTCTTTTATGGGCCTACATTCTATAATATATATTTTGAAAGATGTAAACATAAATCATTACGAAATACGATTTCTTAAGTTAAACTGTTGTTTTATACATTGTGTTGTGGTACCAATCGAGTAATACCCCAGTAACACTTCCGCTGCAAACCATCATTTTTGGGGTGTTACAGTTTGGTATCAGAATCTCGGTTATAGAGAACTGGGTATTTTTTTGAAACCTAGACTATAACTACTTTTACGAAAACTTAACCCCGTGACCGATACATGCGTTCCTGCCAAGCCGATGCCTCGATTATGACTTGTTGAAGTCATACTTGATAAAATACGTATTATATTACTATTCACTTAATCTCACTGTGAACTATGATTGCTTTCTTATACGTATGTTTACGTACCACAACGCTACGCCTTATCCCCCACATAAATGGAATGCTCGTTTTACTCTTTCGTAACAACTTCTAAAAGTAAAGGACTTATTGCTAGTGTAACTGGGCTGATTGTTCCAAAGTTCATGTGAATATAGACTGATCACCTATATTCATCAGGGAGAAGGGCATAGACTGATCACCTATGTCCAACCCTGAGGCGAACTTTGCAATGCTTGGGATGGTTATTTTGGTTTTGGGGAAACGAAATGATTTTTTATGTGTAAACGAGCATGGACATGATAAAATTTTAACCCTACACACAACACACTGGCATCACAATACTTATTCATAGTGATATTTTTCCACTTTTACGGAACGTTTTTCATCGCCGCTTGGTTATGTTACGACTATGATTTACTTTCGGAATTAATGAAAACGTTTAATCGTGCTTTACGTTGGGTCGAGTTAGACCCGATTGGTCACCGTTTGAATTGAGGCGTATCTCGACACGCTTGATATCGTAATAAGTTCATTGAACTTACAGGAGTGTTTTGGAATTAATCTTGACTATATTTGCTTTTGGATTATTTGGTACTGAGATTTTGGGTCTCGTTGCGAATTTGGAATTGCTACTTTATTTTATCCTTGCCTTGATGGTGGTTTCGTTACGGACCCCCTACCCCAACCCTTATCTTGGAACGATTGTTTTTTATTTTTCCAAATCGATGTCGTTCACTCGATATTATTCAATCGACTAAATCCACTCGATGTTGTTAATCTTTCTGAACCGATAATGTTCTATCGACGTTGTTTCATCAACAATACTCGACTAAGGTTATACCTTACTCTTTATTGATGTAGTACCTCACGTACTATTGGTGTTGTACCCTATGCTCCATTGATGTATTCCTATCGATGTAATTCTATCGACGCTGTTTTATTGATACCGTTTTATCGATATCATCCTACTATGTTGTTTTATCAATTATATCCTGCTAATGTTGTTTTATCGATGCTATCTTATCGATAAGTACCTTACACTTAATCAGTGTGTGATCCTCTATCGTAACCATTGGGAACTATTGACGCTTACTTATATTTGGAGCTTGACTTGATCTCGACTTGTAGTCGGATTTCTTTTGACACTATGATTTTGAACTCGAATGTTGTACCCTTCTTCGTTATGACTACTAGTAATGATTAACTCTCTCATCCGGAGTTGTACCTTGAACTTGTTAACCTCTCCTTTCAACATAGATTCTATACCCAACAGAAATATTACTTATGATATATTAAATCACTATTACTGAGTCGTTGCAACACTATGTCATCTCTATCCCGTCCCATTAACATTTTC
Source organism: Chrysanthemum makinoi (assembly GCA_910596185.1). NCBI lineage: Eukaryota > Viridiplantae > Streptophyta > Magnoliopsida > Asterales > Asteraceae > Chrysanthemum > Chrysanthemum makinoi. The sequence goes on from OU343223.1 coordinate 193,634,272, forward strand.
TCAGACGTTGAAATCGAGGTTGCCTCATCACTCACTGCTGTAATAGTGTCCCCTCTATCCTAAAACTCGTACTGAATTGATGGGTTGAAATACATCCTTGCCGTTCTAGGAACGCTACATCACGACATCTACGAAGGGAAACCCTCGTTGAACATAAATAACGAGTGAACTACTTAACTATTAACAATCTGGAAACCTACCACGAGTTAACTTGTAACTCGAGCTACTATTTATGGAACATATACCTAATCCTCTACTTATACCTAGAGAATACCAACAGTTGTTCAACTACTCCTCCTCATAAAATAGTAAATTGTGTCATTTTCTAACGCACAAACTGTGATCAATCATCTTGTCAACTATTTCGCGGTCAATCCACCAAATGATATACTACTTCATCATTGAATCAAATTTTTTGACTTTACCAGTATTTTATAAACAATGAGTCTTTCTCAAATTATCCTAGAAACTGTTTGTACAAAATCACTTCACGGAATACTATATTGTAATAAACCGATCCACTACTGTGCTTCCATTTCATTAAACAACAAACACTTTTGCTAACATTTTATAAACTAAGTTTCAGTTACCCTACAAGTCTACCACAACCTTATGAACAAGCTTTACCATTAAATAACAAAATGAACTACAAATATTCCTACTATTGGGTAATTAATAAATTATTTTCTTATCTACTCTATGAATTATTTACAAATCAGTTTACGAGTTATGTTATAACCTGAATTGTTGTCTTATAAAAATATTACAAAATTTAATTACGATTTCACTACTATTCTATAAACAATAAATTGTTTTCTATTTTCCTATAAGCTAATTTTTTTCTAATTAATTAATTAAAAATTTAAAATTAATTACCTTACCGAGTTGTTGCTTCGATAAATCACAAGCTACGATTTACCACTAAATTACAGTTAATAAAATATCTTCCTCATTGCTCAACAAATGGTTTTCCAGTCTGTTTTATAAATTATACTGCAATTACGTTATAAGCTATTTAATCCATTGAAAAGCTTTAAAGGATAACCGATACCTCCTTTTGTAACTGAACCAATTATTTGAAGTAAATCAAATACCTTGTTTTGAAACAATAAATAATAAACATATTAATGGGAAATGCTAAGAAACAAACTGATTCATTATCTACAAAAGCTGAGGTGTTGGAATTATTTGAATTTAAGAAATAACACTTGAACTCATATAATAGACATGTAAGAACCAAGTCCATGTGGTCATTTAAGACCTTTATTTAACAAGTTTTCATTCCAAAAGCTGAAGTTCAGCAACTTTCTCTACATTCATTTAAGTTCTCTCACGAAATTTTAACAAGTTGAGACTCTTTGTTTTTATAGCGATCAAATCCGAGAGGACGGTGACACCATGTTAGTCGTTAAAGGATAAACTACCAACGATCTTAACATTAATAACTGTACTCTAATCTTAGGCGTCTAAAATTTATGGATTCATACATACTTAACTACATTTCCTTTTATGACGCTTCGCCTTCAAGGACTTTGCTTTAAGAGTTTCATTTGGCTCAACGATAAAACTTGTGACGACATTTTTCTGAAGATACTTGTTCTTACGAATTAGAAATCTCTGGTCAAACCTTATCAAACTTTCTTATGCTAAGAAACATCAAAATGTCGACTTCTGCGAAAATGTCTTATTACGTCACGTCTGAAAACTTATCTTACTAGGCAATAATTCTTTCGAGGTCACGAACATCTTACCCAACTATCCATCTCAGGCAAAGATACATACATAACTTACAATTCACAATACTGCTAACTCTTGAAAACAACGGTTATAAGTCGTGATACTAATATGTTTGACAACAAGGTTCCAGAATCACCTTCATTTCTTGCACTTTACCCTGAGGGCAGTACTTCTTGATTATAACTTCTTCAACTTAGTCCAAACAATCTTATGAGTATTCTCAATACTAATACATTGAGCAACAACATGTTACCATGACAAAGCATCATTCAGAAGTATGCTTGCGGCATGTTTGACTTTGCATTCTTAAACATAGTTGATGATTAGAAATATTGACTCTGTCCACTTAAACTAACGAGCCAAACAAACCATTCTTTCCATGACTTTGAAATTGTTGAGCTTGTAGCTCCAGAAATTCTTCTAAGAACAACCTCTGACCACTGATATAACATTTATGTCTGTGGTGCCTTCAACTGGCCCTGCAACATTACTCTGGAGTTTCGTTAATCCTCCAATTATCTATATTTTATATTATCCCTTGGAATATAACAACTTAAAACTTGATATTAATCAGAACTTTTGCTCACTGATAAAACCTTAAAAGAGTTCTTGATTTCACCTGGGGGCGTGAGATCAGAATCCATCATAAACACTCACATCTCAACGTCAGATCTTTCGAAAATCTTCATTTGAATTGGATTGATAGCTTACAAATTAGAGCTACCACCCAAATTTACCACTGTATACGACGTCATTCGGTTGTACGATTAGGAGAAGCATTATACGAATGAGGCACTCATTATCTCTCTGGTAGAGATCCAAATTGATGAACGCCTGAACCCTATCGGAGAACCTATTGAGAAACCAAACCACTTAGGTAAGTCACATTTCTATTGTCAAAGTTTGATGGAACTCGAGAAGATTTCCTGAATTCACAAGGGAACGTGAAAAACGAACTCAAACACACCGTCAGCAGACAATACTCACTGAATTTTGGGAAGAAGTTCCCATAAGGGGGTGAGACTGTAACCACCGGTAAATTTCACCTTGTATTAAACTAATGTAACGTAAATCTTCATAAGGTAAAATGATTATCTTACCCTTTGACTTTTTCTATTTGACTTTATCGTAATGTAAAAGACAATACTGTAGACGGTAGTTAACCTGTATTTTTCTAAGTTAATTCATTGAATCTGATTCGAATTATTACTCTATGAACGTTTTCGTTCACTTCTTTCTATTTAATGAGATGTTACCTCGTAAAACGTGAAAACTACATATAATGCGTAACCGACAACACATTAGTTATGGTTTAATCTCGATAATTATTTTTTGAAGACAATAATATTCTTTTTAAATACATAAATTTTTATAATAACACTCTCAGAAATATATTTATCGCAATTACCAAACTGAGGTACCGTGTTCATATTTTAACTCAACGGGACACGGGATACACGGTACCCCTTATTACACCGCCATTTATTCCAAGATCATATTTTAGATCTTATCTTTCTCCCTCTAGCATACAGCCACCACCATCACCTCGCTGTCTCTCCTTCTTCCCTCTTAATAATCACCACAGCCACCATACGCCACCCTTGTCATCATCATTCATCAACATCACAAGATTGTGTTAGTTTTGGTTCTCAATCAAGGTCAAAAACTACAGCAAGAGGGTGAATTGTTAGTTCGAGATAACCACCTCAGCCGCTCCTTCACCACTACATATCTCCTTACCTTTCTTCTCTTTCTGTTTTTTTGGTAAGTGGACACACGAAGAGTTATCTTTGTTAACTTTTTATTCAAACCGATTACCAAATCATTGATATAGTTTTCGTGGTTAAACCTTGGGTTAAAACATATTTGAATCAAGATTCGTGTGGTGCTAATCATCAAAGTAGTGTTTCATATTTTTATTTTGATATGCGAGTCGGGCCAAGACCATTAGGGTCACGGTCTGGTCGTATATGGATTTTCTTATTGTTAATGTTATAGCTTATTTAGTGCTATAATAAGTTTATGAGCTTATTTAAATGTCCTAGAATTCGGTTCAAGTGAGTCACCCTGTTAGGTCACCATGTTTGTAACACAAGCATCAATATGAAGAAATGAGATAAGAGAAGATCGGATGAACACTTAACCAAACACACGTATGAATAATGAAAGGTTTATGCTTAGAGTGAAATAGTAAAGTGAACAACCAACCTTCAAGTGAAGGTTTACAAGACTATTTATAGGGAAGGAACTAGGGCAACATGCATGTTCCATTCCTTTCCTTATTGGGCTTGGGCCAAGGCTTATGGGCTTTCTACATAAGCCTTTCCATAATTACTAACATAAAAGCCTAATTAAGCTAACTATTACATATTGATTACTAACACTTGAGAAATGTTTAGGAGTGATTCCAACAATCTCCCCCTAAGTGTTGGTAATTAATGATTAGAGTGAAAAACGTTGTAGGTGCTGATGTAATAGTAGCTTCGACGTCTCTTGACCTTCTTCTTTCTTGTGAGAAGAATTGTCTTGATTCCAACAATCACCCGGTGTAGGGATCTTGTTTACTTTGAAGTTTTTGACTTTGGCGTCTTCATTTTCTTTGTTCTTTGTGGTGGTAGTGATAATATGTTGTGGTTATCGCATCAGGTCCACCGTTGCTCGGTGTCTCCACGTCTTTCTTCAACATGCTCACACACTCTTTAGCGTTGAATTTGATCGATGTAGTTCTCTTAGTCTTTAAACTTTGTAGATTCTTTGACTTTGTGAAGAATCATTACGACTTTGTGTTGCCTTTTGAGAGAACTTCAATTAGTGTTGTTGTTGGTATTAGCATGTGAAGAATCTGCACGATCTTTTCCTCCCGCGAGCATCCATATGAAGAAAACATAAAACATGGGTTTGAAATAATCCAGTAGCTACAAGTTTGAACTTCGAGTGTGTTAATAGCATAGTGTGAAAACACGTCTCTAATTCTCACAAAGGCCGTTCTGAATGGAGTCCCACAAGTGAGATAACGCGATGTATCGAAGTAAACCTACAGATTCGAAGTGAGTCGAGGTACACGAAGCATCACCTCCACGGTAGACCGTTTGAGACACACTAAGCGTAACCCACAAGGAGTTACCGAAGTGACTTCTTTGTCGGTGTTTGATGTTGACCCTGGCAGGAGTTTCTATTCAATCACTGAGGATCACATGCATGAACCTCTCATAAATGTTCTCGACAGATTGCTAAGATCTGTGTAGGACTCGATAATATATCACTTATTTCCTTAATGTTGAACGACAAGTGATGAAATGTCAAGTGTACCTAAGAGATCTTTTGATGAATCTCGTGGCTTTAGACTCAATAGTGCACTTTGGTTTTCCTGAGCGGAGACTAGGGAGAGGGTCTCCTTTTTCAATACCAGCAATCTCTAAGAGAGAGCCGATAGTTTCGTAGGGTTCCCGGTGAGAATGAAACAAGCTTCGTTGAGAGAAACTTGAGTGCCTAAGAAGGTTAGTGCATCGTCCACTGTCCATGACGACTTTGATCTTCAATACGGTGTCATCAAGTGACAACCATTAGCATATGAGTTGAACCGATTATGCGCCTAAGTTGAGTAACGGAGGGCTATTTCTTTTCACCATTTTCTTTACTTTTCTTTTTAATTCTTCAACTCCTTCTTTATCTGATTCTCATTTTCTCCTTTTTATAATCATACCTAAGGACTTCTAAATTCTAACTATTGGTGGTGTCCTTGGGTAGATCCCTCCGGCTCTGGCGGATCATAGGACGGTTATTCCTAACCTTAGTCACCTTATAACTCCATGACTAACCTATGTTGCCATAAAACCAATTTTCATGAAAATCTCTTAAAGTGGTTATGAATAAAAGCTTTTAGTATCACTGTGAGAGTTTTGTATTTTGCAGAAATACTCCCCCCACGTGCGTGCTTAAGTATTTTGTGAAATCTGCATGTGAGAGAAGAGCGCGCACTTTTGAATTGATCAACTCAAGATAGACAATTCCCGAGACACGGTTACATTGCATAGTTAAAGAGTTACATTGTCCATTTTTAGGTGACAACTGGCTCTAATAACTACCTTGAAGGTGTGGACAAACCTCGAAAGGTTGTCAAACCCGTCAAAGTTCATGTCTACCAAGAGTTTCTCGAATGGTACATTCTACTAGGACAAGTCCTTTGCGAGACACGTTTACATCACTAGCGAACTAGCTTGAAATTATTACCCGTCCCGGACAAGTCTTTTCGAGTTATCAGCATTTACGATCTCGTCAATTCATTGGTTAAGTCTTTTTAGCACGACGATTCATTAGCAATTCACAACATATTTCTTATCACATAATTTTTCTCCCCCTCAAAAATGGCATATAAATGTTATTTTTGACGAAATTTTGATATAGAATATGTCCATGTCGATTTTTGTGGGAAGATAACCACGAAGAACAATTTTGTGAACAAATGTTTTAAGCAAATACTCCCCCTCAACAAGTGATATTAACTTTTGAGGTTTTGAAAATCATAAGGGGAAGTACTTGTCCTTTTTGAGCAAAACTTTGAAAAGTGAAAGTTTTTATAAGTTTTACTCAAAAGGAAGAAGCTTTCGCTCCTTTTATAAGGATTGTGGCACTGAAGCGTACCACGGGGTCCTTTCATTACAAGTACGGGTTGTACACTGTTATGTGTGCACAAGCCATAGTCAGATAAAAAAAATCACACATCCAAATAATGATTAGGAAACAGATCAAGGAGTACCAGGAAGTCCGTCAATAACTCGGGAATGCGTTACGGGCCGGTAGCCTGTGAGAGATATGCTTGGACGACCACCTACGAAACTCTCCAACATTCTTATCTGATCCCGTCTGAACAACCTTTCATCAATCCGAGTGATGATCTTGTTCACATCTCTCCTATCCCTTGAATTCCATCTCTTCGGTGACCCTATGCCATCATGGATCTCCTTTAACCTGTATGCTAACCCGTCCCGAACCTTCTTTAATGTATGATCCCCAAACTTATGAAGCTCTTTGTACGCCATGAAGCAATTGTGGTGTAGTTCACTACGATAGACTACCCCAAATGGTTTCCTGATGAGGGCGTACTGAGCAAGTTGGTTTATGTCGGGAAGGTCTAGCTATGGTTTTGTGAGATTAACACGCTTCTGGTATGATTCCACATCAAGTTGAATATCTTCTACACGTTCTTGGATCACAATGCTTCGGATGAATATGAGCAATGACTTGATGTACTCGCGTTGGATATTTGTAGAGAAATGTCGCATTCGTCCTTGTACCTTGGCAAGATACATATCTTCAATGTCATTTAGAGACAATCTTGGAAAATCCGCTTCTGAAAAGTCATAGTCCTCTTCGTCTTGTCGTTTGACCACTATTTTATTTAGGAATGTGTAGTCCCCGACTCAACGAGGGTAACATGTTGAATTGCAATGATCCGTTTGTCACTGAACACTTCCTTTTTCGACTTTAGAACCTGGCAGCTTTTGTAGTAGATTCTTCTTCGTTACGCCAATGATGAATCCCATACAATGCATCGAGGTCATACTTTTCCACTTTGTTAGCAAACATGTGTGTGGCTTCTTCCTCGATGGCTATATTGTTAAAGTATATTGCTGCCGGGAAAGGGAGGGTGAGTGATGTAGCATATTTCTTGGAAACATCGCTACCGTGTAGAAGAAACTCCAGGTCGTTGTTGAAGAAATAGCGGTATGGAATCTTGGGTTGATCCGGTCGACCAATGGTAGGTAGAGGTTTGGTCCAGTCAGTGTAGTATGGAGCTTTATCTTCTCTGATGAAGTCAATGTTTGATTCAAGATTGAGCCAATCAATGTTGTTAGACATGGCTCGTGCAATGTTATCAAGATGATATTCGACTTGATTGCCTTTATGCGAAATTTTGTCTTTAAGTAGTTGAAATGCATCATTCTTGATTCGCCTCAACTCTGCTTTGGTCATTTTCTTCACTTTGAACTTTTCCTGTATAAGCTTCACATGCTCCATTGTGCGACCATCTACCATTTCTTGACCTTCCGGTAATTGAGGGGTAGCATCAACAAGTTTAGAAAACCAGTCATATTCTTCGGTGTCATCTTCATTTAGCCATGACACAACAACGGTCTTTTTCTTCTTTTTCTTTGGCTTTGATGATGATGCTGGTTTCTTTGTTGTGGTAGGAGAAGTGGGTTGTTGTTGGGGCTCAGGGACATCTTCATCATCACCACCAGTGTATTCAAAGTGGTCACCGGTTTTATGTGTTTGTGGTGGTGACTCAGAGTACTGAGGTTTGTCGATGCTTGATAGAACGTGGAGGAGATTTTCTGTAGGTGGAGGTCCTTTGGGGTGGTGGTGGCATGGAGGATGATTCACCAGATTTCTTCTTGCGTTTTGTCTCTTTATCCTTAACCTGATCATCATCATCTCTTGGACACTTAGCCCTTTCAGCTGCCGCTTTGCATGAAGTTTTAAGTTGATATTCCAACAATGCATCAAATAGTTTAGCTTCGTCAGAAGTAAACGTTGCTGATCGTTGAGACATTTGTAGTACAAGCTTGGAAACCATTTCTGCATCGGAGACAACTGCAGGCTCAATTGGGTTGATCTTCATAGCTACCGGAGTAGATTGCATTGTTTGCTTAACCAATTGCATGAGATTCGGATAGAGTTGTCTGGTGAACATCTCTCTTGTTACTCCAGGGAGAGTGTCGATGAGAAACTTGTGAGTGTATTCTTTGATCATCTTCTCTATTTCCCCTTGGATATCTCTATTCAGAAATTGTTGCAGTTGTTCCCTTTCATCCGAAAACTCGTTTATCACGTCCTCAAGAAGGTTAACTCTGTCGGCCAATTGATTCAGTTTCTTTTTGACTACGTCTTTCTTTCTTACATGCCTGACAGCTTTGACAATCTTTGTTTTAGCACGTGATATCCAAGTATCGGTCGGTTTCTTTACCGATTTGGATGCGGATCTGGTGGTGGCTTTGGCTTTGGATGGTGGTGGAGATGAGTGAGAAGATGAGTCTGACGATGATGATTCATGAGGAGGCTCAGGGTCCTTTGGTGGCTCATAAGTTTGTTCCTTGCTAAGTCCGGGACTATCTATAAGATAATCATCGGCTTCCTTTTCGGCTTTAGCCTTTTCTTCTGCCTTAACCCTAGCTTCTTCATCTGCTTGAGCTTTAGCTTCTTCTTCTGCTTTTTCATTAGAAGCAGCATCAACATCTTCATCAGTAATTTTCTCAGTCTTCTCCTTCTTCTTATCAGGTTCCTCAAAGTCAAAAATGATCTCATCCTCTAGTTGCTGTTGTTGTGATTCGTAGGTGGTGGTACCAGTTCCCTTATCGGGTTGATTAACCGCATCGGAAACTGGTGTGGTTAGTGCACCACCACTTGACCCTCCAGGGCCATTAGTTTGTTGTAGGTTGAACTCCTTAGCAACATGTTGAAGTCTGAGATTCTTCAATTTCTTTCTGTAATCTTTGTCTTCATCATGTGGCTCTTCATCTGAGCTCTCTTCTTCCTGCTCTTGCACTGGAGTTTTCCCTTTATCGGACTTGGGGTGAGAGGTTTTGCAACTGTTAGTGTATCATCTGTTGCAGATTCTGAGTAGATAACCTCTTCATCTGTTTCAGTGTCCTCCGAGTCCTCGTCCATCAGTTTTGGTTCTGGTTTGGGAATAGGGATGGCATCCTTTGATGGAATTCTCTTTTTGAGTACGTGAGTCCTCTTTGGATACTTATGTGTACTCTCAGTGCTTGCAATACTTCCAGCACTGCCTCTCCTGGTCTTCCTAACAGGTGTAGAGGAAACCTTTTCATCTATAAACCCCACTTTGCCTGATGCAACTACTTCCAAATAACGTTTGTATGATTGAATTTCCTTGATAGTAGCAGTAAGAAGGCAATCTGGTAATACCGCGCCTTGTTTCTTCGTTGTTGAGTCCTTAAATATAACAACATTGAGTGTGGGCTCAAGCAACACGGAGTGATGGTTGGGGTCATCAAGTCTCAAGGGAATATCTGGATTATTCCCTAGAATCCTTTGGATCAACAGTTTCGTGTATCTGATATAAGGGATCTTGGTGCCAGGCTTTTTAAGATAAGACATCATGTCGTCCCAGATTAGAGTTGCAAGTTCGATGTGCTTCATGTTGACCATGCCCCAAAATACTTGTAGTTCCATGAGCTTGGGATGCTCATAGCCACTATCACGTCCAGAAACGGATTTGGCAATCATGATGTAGAGGGTTCTCCATGGCTGGGGGATGTTCTTAAGATCAACTGATGAGTGTTTTGTGATGATCCTAGCAGCTTCATCATAGCCGATGTCGACCATGAACTGGAGAGTAACCTCTTCCGAAGGAGAAGCAACATAGTCAGCAGGCTGGATGTTTGGAAGAAGGAGAATAGCCCTTAAGTCATGCGGGTGATGGTGATTTTTTTATCGTTTAGTGTCAGCTTTATCACGACATCTTGACCTTCGACCTCCTGCATGGTATGCCAGAATTGGTGAACATAAATCACAGGCACATTTGCAGAATTAGTAAGCATATTCTTGTAAGGATGAGTTTTCCGAATATCCACAGCAATTTGACAAGAAGACTCAGAACACGTGAAGTTATCAAAATCGACTTTGAGATTGTTCTTCCCAATCTTCATCTGGTAACCGGTGGGGAAGATGTCTTCCATTGTGAGAACATTCGGTGCATCAACGTTTGCCATTGTGACGTCCATATTGTGATCTGAAAAATATTGAGCTAGAAGAACCAACATATCGAAAGACATTACATTAGTCAAAAGTTGATTTTATTGTCCAATTATTGAATATGTTATGTTGATGAATGTTACGAGTCCAATGTCACTTGTATGTCCAATAGTCCAAAGTAGTCGTGATAAGTTTCGTTAGTTTATTAGTTTTGAATTGTAAAGTCCAAATTTTCACACATTTTCACAACATATTAACCATTATAGCTTATTAGTGACAATTTGGTTTCGTGACGTTATGATTTATTTATTTACAAGTTTGTACGCGTAAGAATTCATAATTATGGTTAAAAATTAGGCTTAAGCGTAGGAATTGCAAGCTTATGCGTAAACAGTAGACCATACGCGTAGGCATAAGCTTATGCGTAGGAACTTAACTTACGCGTAAGAAATGTTACGCGTAGGAAAAGAGCCCTTAGCATAAGGCTTACGTGTAAGCGTATGTTGGAGCTTACGCGTAAGGTTTAATCGTAAGAGTGAACCTTATGCGTAAGACTCAAGTTTACGCATATCCTTCACAGGATCTGGCGTAGTCCCATGTAGAACCGTATGCGTAAAGGTTACTGGCGTAAGATTACTCTACGAATAACTTTCTACGGCGTCGGTAATCCTTATCGCGTAGGAATCCAGTTAAGCTTGATTCTGAATTTTGCGAGCGTAAAACCTGAAATAAATGAGTCATAACATCATCATTAACATATTTATTCAATCTCTTTCAATTTTCACATGAACTCATAGTCCTAACCAGTTTACACGTAGATTATTCGTATGCGTAAGTTTAAAACCCTAAATATTCAAATTTTACGAATAAGGAATTTAGCCATAGGAATTGCACCAAACATTTTCTAGAATACCTTAGAAGCCAAATGAGTTGTTTTAAACAAGATTTAACATCAATAGCCTTATGAATCATTATTACCGAATTCATACGAGTATAAACCCTAATTCTCAATTACTCAAAATTTCTTGCTTCTGGGCATGATTCCAGTATGGTTTTGGTCAATTAAGCATGTTCTAAACATCATACCACCATCTAATTATCCAGAAACACTCTCAAATTAAAAACCCTAAATCCACGCATAAACCCTAATAGTTGAATAACGATTAAAAAACGTTTTCTGGGTGGATTTTGATATTGAAAATGTTTATAACATATGATTTTAAGCATTTTGACACAATAATTATCATCATAAACACCCAATGATGATTTCATGTTCATACACATACGCGTAGAACACCAAATCATCCCAAACTCAAAATCTAACCGTTGGATGTTTATGAAATTAAAAACCGTTGTTTATAATAACACAAAGATCATTAAAACACTTACAGATTAGGAGTTTAAAGCACAGATTTGCAGAATGAATCTTAGGCGTAGGATTGTTAGTTGGAGAATTAAATGTTTGAATTAAATGTGTAAGTGAAGTCGGTGGAGAGATTTTGTTAAAAATTAGTTTGAGCTTTTGACAACTTTGGTCCCTCCACTTTAACCATTTTCATCCAACATCCATAACTTCCATTTTAGTTACATAAAGCATGATTTTTTGGAAATAAACTTAACGACGCTCCCCCTCGACTTTGAAAATATTGAAATTTTATAAGTTTGGGTCCGAGAAGTGTCAAGAGACAAGAAACGAGTCCACCAATCTCAAAGATACAACCGGAATAAAGTAACATGCAAGTACAAGGTTTTATGAAACAGAAAATATTTACTTTCTCCTCCTCAACACTTGACCAGAAAAATCTTGAATTTTGAAAGAGTAAAGTGTTGGTGAGATTTGTACTTGCCATGTTTAAAGAAATTTAAGAGAGAAGAATATTTTTGAATTTTGTAAAGTATATATATATATATATATATATATATATATATATATATATATATATATATATATATATATATATATATATATATTTTGAAAAATATTTACAAAAGAGGTTTTGGTGTTTGGTAGTTTTAAGATTGTTTTAAAAGTTCGTCCAGTTCCTTTGGAGTCAAACACCACATTCCAATCCGGTGGACCAACTCGATAAACCGAAAGCGAGGAACTAAGGCTTTGGTGAGAAGGTCTGCCAATTGGTATTCAGTACCCACAATGTATAATTCAACGGTACCCTTTTCCACATGCTACTTGATGAAATGATATCGAAGATTGATGTGCTTTGATTTCGAATGTTGAACATAGTTGCACGAGATCGCAATAGCACTTCGATTGTCGCGATACATCGGGATTCATCAAATCACGTAACCATAGTCTTTGAGTTGTGTTAGCATCCAGATGACTTGAGCACAACACGCCGACATGGCTACATATTACGCGAGTTGAGGACAGACGGCTGATGTACAATCATGCTTCTTCGATTGCCATGACATCGGTTTATCACCAAGAAATTGTAAAGCTCTGAAGTACTTTTCCGAGAATCTAAGCAACCTGCGTGATCAGCGTCTGAAAAACTTATTAGTTCAAAACCGGAATTCTTGGATACGGATCCCCAAGTTAATGGTTCCCTTGATGTATCGGAGGATTCTTTTAGCCTCAGAAGGTGAGTTTGATTGGCGTGATTGATAGCGGGAGCAAAGATATACAGCAAAGACAATATGTCAGTCTACTAGTTGTTAGATACATGAGAGACCCAATGATACTTCGGTATTTGGTAGGTTCAACCAATTTCCCATGCAAATCGGCGTCAGTTTCTTGGTATGTGCCATTGGAGTGGCATAGGTGTCCTGATTTTGCATTCCATTTTGTTTAAAATTTCAAAGGCATATTTGGGTGACTCAAGAAAATACCACGGGGTGATTGATGAACTTGCAGTCCTAGAAAGAACGTAAGTTCACGTAAGTTCACCCATCATGGACATTTCAAAATGTTTTTCATAAGTTCGAAAAGCGTTTGAGTACTTTAGATGTGTTGACCCAAAAATGATGTCATCCACATAAATTTGAGCGATTAAAATGTGTGCCCCGTGATATTGTATGAATAGTGTAGGGTCGACCGATCCTTTGATGAAATTATTAGCGATAAGAAAGGATGACAACTTATCATACCACGCCCGAGGGGCTTGTTTGAGACCGTAGAAAGCCTTGTTCAGTTTGTAGACGTGATTAGGAAGCTCTGGATCAACGAATCCTTACGGTGGTGACGACATAGACCGTTTCTTCAGTTTTCCATTGAGCGGTTTTGGCGTCCATCACGAAGACCGTTATGTTCATGTGAGCCGAATGCGAAAAAATCGAGCGACCTCAAGTCTAGCAACCGGTGCGAATGATTTCTCGTAATCAATCCCTTCTTCCTGTATATAACTCTTAGCCACGAGGCGTGACTTATTTGGATAACCGTACCTTGGCGTCGACTTGTTTTCGAATCCATTTGAGACCAATAACATAGACCCTAGTTGGTTTTTCAACCAATTCCCATACTTTAAGACGTTTAAACTGATTAAGTTCTTCTTGCATGGATTCAATCCAGTTGTCATATGTCATGGCTTCCTTAATATTTTTAGGTTCAGCTTGGCAGACGGTAAGTTCATAAATGCATTGTTCACCGTCATTCTGAAGGCGTTGTCTAGTTACGACTGGTTGATTCGGGTTTCCAATAATGTTCACAAGAGGATGGTCTTTGTTGTTCCCCATTCACTATCGTTTAAAACAGTTTAAGAATATAAAACAAGTTAATAGTGAACAATGACTGAAATTAACATAAGTAAAACACACAAAGTAATTTTCAACATCATATTCTTTATTAGAAATCAATAAAAAAGAATACGTTACCCAAGTACTTGAGGAACAGTACTTGGGATTGAAATGACAAAGTTTGGTGACTCCTCTCTTAGCTCAGGCTAAGTGAGCACAACTCTTAGAACCCACTGAGCTATCTCATGGATTAAGTTGTATTTGGAGGAGTGAAAAGATGGCTTGCATGTATGTGTGTTTTTTTTAATTCACAAGCTTATCCTTTTCACTCCATCTCTTATGCTATTTATACATGTATGAGTTTTAACTCTTTTCTAATTGACAAACTGACATCTTCACGAGAAGACAAAATCTTGATGCATTTTGTCTCTGTTTACAAAGGCTATTCTAGGTAAGAGACAAGACTTCTTTCTTAAGGTCGTGATGACAGAGCCGATCTTTTGCCATTCAGGGAAAGTTGACTTTGGTTGATAAGGACTTCGTCTTATCTATTTAAACTTATCCTGCCTTGTCCGCTCATTCTTGATCTTTACATCCTTGGTCTTCTACTTGAGTTTGTCTTAAGTGTAAGTAGTTGGAGAGGAGTCTTAGGGATTCAGTGAGTTATTGTCATCACTCACTGAATCCATCATCTTCTTCGTGACTCAGTCTTTACCCAATAAGTACCGCTTCTATGAGTGGAGAGACTTCTTCTTTGCCTCATACTGAGTATCCTGAAGATGACTTCGAGAGACTATGCACTCAGTGACCTGTTAGTATTTAACGGATTAAACACTTGGGCTATTTTCTATTCAAATCCTAGATTAAAGGGATTAGGTATTTACTTAACCCAACAATCTCCCCCTATTTGGATATACAAATAGCCTAAGTGTTTGATCAGTGTAAGTGAGCAAATGGCTTCTTCTTACACTAAATGTACTAATGAATACAATCAGGAACACTGAGTAATTTAATAAAAACATACATCTTTTATTGATCAGATTACATGGCTCCTATCACTAGTACAAAACATAAATCAAAATGATCAGTCTAGATGGATTCCCAGTGCTTCAAGCTTGACTTTCTTTGTGATCAGTGTTTCCCTGTCAGGATGTTCTCTTATCTTGGCATTTAAGTCAGCACAAAACTTGATATTTGCGAGAGTCGAATTTGAGAAGCCAGCGGTATGTAGCTCAGCATTGTTGCCACTCGGCCTTATCAATATCGCTCCATCTTTGGAACGGGTTTCCATATTCATCAATGAAAATAGCCCTCTTTCAGGCTTTTCAATCACCAAACAGTTTACAAACTTAACACCTTCAGGCAGTTCCTTGTTGCATTGAAACCGGCCACTTTTATCTCGGTGGAACTCAACTCTCTTCCTTTTGCCGGTGGATGATTGTGGTTGAGATCCTTGAGGTGCGATTAAGGTAGGTGAATCCTCGGTTGTCTTTGGTGCATCCCTCGAGTCTTTCATATCTTTTCTTGAGCATCTTCATCGGCTCCTTAACCACCGCATTCTTCTTCTTTTCAATAATTGGACCAAGCTCATCGAGTTTAGTGATCCCAAAGTCATTGAATTTTAGGGGATCATGAACCTCGAAGTGTCTTTTATCATCCCCTCTGTAAACATTCATGGCGGTAGTTTGGTATTGGGGATGATTTTGACATCTGTGATCTTTTGGGTAGCCTTCGCTTGTCATTGTCGTTGTAATGCTCAATTCTGCTTTGCCGAGAGCTTGACTTTCTTCTTCTTTTCTTCCAACTGTTTTCTCATTTCGACCATCCTGAGCGGACTGAGCTTCCTTGAACTTTTGTCTGCCTGACCCTTTTTAAGCTTGTTAGCATCTATTCCAAAGTTTTCACTTCTTGTGACCACCTTTACCAGTGCCTCTGCTTTTCTTTCTTCATCGGTAAGTTTGTTTCCTTTCTTCTTTTGCAAGATAGGCACTTAGCTGTTGTGGTGTGAGCAGGTATTTAGTGTCGCCGATCTTAAAGGGAATCTTCTGGGCATAGTTGGTGTTGTCATGATGCCTTTTCCTTTGTCCTGGCCTGAAGAAGAAGATGCTACCAGGGGCGGTTTTGTTGTTATTATTGGTGTGATCCTGTCGGTGTTGTTGTTGATGTTGGTGGTGGGATTGATGAGATAGGTATTCTTTGAGACTGGTGGTGATGATGAGATTGGAGCTACGGATCTTGGTGGTGTTGTCTCCCCTCGTGTGAAGAGGAGTTTCTTGACTTTCTCCCCTCAATCGCTGTTGCGGGCGTCGTATGGGCAAGTTGGTGTTGGTCTTGAGGGGGGCGGTGCTTGACCCTTGAAGGCTGATAAATTTGAGAGATCATAGCCTTGATATGGAAGTGTCGGTTTGGATACCATGACTTTTCCTTCCAAATTTTGCACGAGAAACTTCAGGCGGTCATTCGGGCCCGAGATTCCGGCCGGGGAAGAAGATGCACGAGCCAAAGTAGCCACTGAGTATTCACGAGCCCGTAGCTTGAATAGACGGATTGAAGATTGAAGACCCTGAACATTTGCAGATTGGAGCATTTCGACCAGTTCAGTGAGGCTGGAAGATTGTTTCAAGTAAGCCTCGGTAGCCTTCAGACTTGAGAGTTGGCTGGATCATCTTTGATAAATTCCCGATTTCATCTATCTTTGTGCCTACACCTCGAAGGTGCACGAGAAATTTAGCCAAGTTTTCGTCCATCTGTGAAGATTGTCATACATCGATCTGTTCTCATGAACATTTTCATCAAAGGCTTGTACCTCGGCCTTTAGATCGGCATAAGCTGGCAGCCGACCTCGGTGTGTTGTTCCTACAATGTTTGATTGACCCCATAGTATAACCTCCTTGAAGCTTTGGTGATCCATGAACAAGTCGCTTTCGGTGAGTGGAAGAACATTATCAAATCTTTTGAACTCATCAGTGGAGGAAGAGGAGTCATCATTGTCAGGCTTGAATGGTGATTCAGTATGCTCTGTGGATCGCCGAGGTCCTTGTTCAGCTTGAACCTCGGCGTCCACTTCTTCCCTGGCGATAAAATTTCATCATCACTGTCGGCAAGTTCATCTTGAGAAAATAGTATCCCGGTAACACAACGTTAACAAGGGGTTGGTGATGGGTTCCATATCAGCGGGTGGTATATATCCCTCTAAGTCTTTGTCCCCCGTTGACCCCTCGGACAAGCGGGGCGTTTCCCGTGCCTTCTCTGGAGTCGGGGATTGGTTTTAGGTTCCATATCGGCGGGTTGTTTCGTCCCTCCGAGTCTTTGTCCCCACGAGACCCCGAGACACTGGCGGGTGTTTTCGGTGCCTTTAGCGGAGTTAGTGGCGGTGATATCCCTATCGATGGGTTGTTTCTTTCCCCACGAGTCTTTGAGATCATTCGTGTGCCCTCGGACAAAGGCTGTGATTTGCTAATGTCATCCTTGGCGTTGTGGAAGGCGCTCCCTACCGGGGGTTGTATGTTTCCCCGGATCTTGGGGAGTAGTAGTTGGGACCAAGGGAACGCTGATTGTGATTTATCGGTGTCGCCGTTGTCACCGGGTGGATGTTGCTTGGTCACCAAGTGGGTGTCTGTTTAGTCGGGGCTTCTTTTGCCTTTTAGGTTGTGCTCCTGAAGCCTCGGGGCCTGAAACTTGGGTTTGGTTTTAGTCCCAGATCGAGACTTCCCCTTTCTCTTTATAGGAGTAGGGTTAGGAGACCGATTCCCTCTGGTTGTTTACAGAAACCATATGGGCCGTCAATTCAATATTTGTGACAAGGGATGGGTCCTTTTGAAAATTTGACTAGCTCAGGATGCCAGGTAAAGCACCAAATTGTTCTTCCTGAGGATAGTTTATACCCAGTAACACTTGCAAAGCATAAGAGACAAACCTAGGATATGAAACGTATTTCGTCCTAGTTTTGCTCTGAGCTTGGTTACTGAGATCACGTAAATGATCTCCCCTATGTTGACAATGACCCCATTCATCAAGCGGTATGCCATCATCAAGCTGAATAGACTTAACTTGTTAGGTGGATGAGTGGTTCCCGCCGAGGAACTGAATCACAAAAGTGAATAGGATCCTCCAAGCCACGGGAAATGAGCTTTTAGTGACTGGGTCTTGTCCTAAAAGTTGGATCTAAAATGATTTGCTTTAACCAATCCTTCATTGTGGAGGGTTGGGATGGGCTACATAAACACCTTTGTTGTAATCTAACCCTGTGGAGGTGCAAAAATTTTTATAATCCAGGGTGAATTGTTGCCCCCATTAAGATGAACGATGAGATATTCCCGAGAGGTCTAAGGTTGTTCTCATCAGTAGAAGGTGTCGGGTCAAAGGCCTTAGCTGTAGCCCAAAACTCCACGAGGAGGTTTTGGTACAAAGTATTGAGGACCTTGAACAAAGGCCGTTTTTAGTGGGCGAGTTATATAAAAATTTCATAAGGTCCTTATAGGTTTGGGACGGTTTGAGGATATTCAAAATTGCCTATGACATTATTTGTTTTAAATTAAACATTGCTAAGATCACCTACCCTTTGTTAAGCAAACGGAGATTGTGTACTTCATTTCAAAAAATTTAGGGTTTTGATAAGAACAATTTGACAAGAACAATCAAAGAGTTTTTACCTCTCACGTTTGTGATGAAAAAATTTTGTAAATGTTTACAAAGAAGGTTTTTCAGAAAAAAGATTTGAAGATTTTGAAGCACACACAAAGTTTTGAGTTTGAGAAAAGATTTTGGCAGAGTTTTGTTACAAAACAATTTGTGTGTGTGTTTATGGTTGAGAAGGGGTATTTATAGAGTGGTGAGAGGGTTAAATGTGCATAAATGGGGATTTGTAAAGTGGGTTTATGAAAGCGTTTGAATCTCCACATTTAATGCCACCACTCCACTACCCGCAGTAAAATCCCGTTTTCAAGGGAAGCAGTTGAAGTGCCAGTAAAAGTGCACTTTTGCGTAATAAAAGTATCAATGAGATATTTCATGTGAGAGGGGGCATTTAATGCCAAGTGGGGATTAGGTAAGTTTGTGAGGGACCACCCTTGATATGGTTGTGATAAGACAAAGAGATATATATTCCTATATTAAATTGGCATAGTTACCAACCTTGGACATTTAAGTAACTAATACTTGGATCATTTAGTTACTCATTCAATGCTCAATATTAACTGTCTGGGTCCCTGAATGAGTCTTACTCATTCGGTGAGAGGTTGTATTATGGGTTTCGTTTAGGGAGGAGGAACCATTTGAGAGAACTTACTTGAGATTGGCTTTCGGATGCGACTTTCAATGTCAAGCATTCCCAATTCAGCTTTGGTCTCACGAAGGTAGGTTCATCAAGGGTTTGGTGAAGATATCCGCCATTGATACTCAGTAGGGATGAAATGAAGTTATATGTCTCCTTTCATTATGTGGTCCCTGATGAAGTGATATCCGATATCAATGTGTTTGGTTCTTTGGTGGAGGACAGGGTTGTTGGAGATTGCAATTGCACGGTGTTGTCACGAAGATGGGTACCATTTTGTAATGGATGTCATAGTCACCGAGTTGACTTTTCATCCATAAAACATTGGCACAACATCCTGCGGCAGCCACATACTGGCCTTAACCGGTGAAGACATAGCCACGATTGTTGCTTTTAGCACTCCAAAAACCAGTTTTCCTCCAAGAAATTGACGGGACCACGAGGTACTTTTTATGTCCATGTTGAAACCATGGCATAATCGAATCGAGTAACCCTTGAGATCAAACCCGAGCACTTTGGATAATAGAGTCCAAGGTTTGGGGTTCCTTCAGTACCTGAGTATTCTTTTGGCTGCAGTGAGGTGGGATTCTTTGGGATTAGACTAATATCTTGCTATTAGGCAGTGAGAATTGTATTTACGGTCTAGTAGAAGTTAGATACATCAGTGAGCCTACAATCCCTATGAAATGAGTTTGATTGGATTTGCCGGTGAGATCGAGGTCCAAGGTTGTTTGGAGGGACCATTGGTGTCTTCACGAGGCGCAGTCGGATATCTCATATTTCTTCAAGAGATTTCGGTGTATTTCTCTTGATGATGGATATACCTTTGTCGGTTTGCACGATTTGTAGTCCAAGGAAGTATGTGAGTTCACCCATCATGCTCATTTCAAACTTCTTTGTCATCAGTTTTCAAACTGTTTGCAAAGTTTGTAGTTTGTTGAGCCAAAGATGATGTCATTAACATACACTTGGACCATATCACATCTGTTGTGTTCTATAGACAAACAAGATGTTGTCTATCTTTCCTCTGACAAACTTGTTTTGTATCGGGAAGGCTGAGAGAGTTTCATACCATGCCCTGGGAGCTTGTTTAAGTCCATATATGGCTTTGTCAAGCTTCATGACATAGTCGAAATTCACTACTCTCAAAGCCAGGAGGCTGCTGAACATATACATCTTCCTTGAGATCACCATTTAAGAATGAACTTCTAACATCCATTTGGTAGACCTTGAAGTTCATGTATGTTTCATATGCAAGGAATATCCTGATTGCTTCCATTCTTGCAACAGGAGCAAATGTCTCATCATCGTCAATGCCTTCTTGTTGACATGAACCTTTGGCTACAAGTCGCTTTGTTTTAATGACAGTGCCGTTTTCATCGGTTTTGTTGAAAAACCACTTCATTCCTATGACAACGACATCCTGAGGATATTTGATCAAGGTCATGACCTTGTTTTTATCAAACTGCATTCTTCTTGCATAGCTTGAACCCAGCTTGGGTGCTTTAGAGCCTCGATGACACTTTTGGGTTCTATTTACGATAGGTAGTCGGCATATAGACATTCATTGGCTGAAGCTGCAGTTAACTTAGCAGCCATGCTTCTAGTGAGCATGCCCTCGGTGGGTTCACCAATAATGTTTACAAGCTCAATGTCCTGAGATTTTGTCCACTTACTTTATGGTCTAGGATCTGAGCTTGAAGAGGTCACTGGAGACTCAGGTGAGTTACGGTGCTTGAGCCACGAGAATCATTAAGAACATCTGTTGAGATGTCTTGTTCAGTTGGGGTTCTTGATTCAGGTTCTGAACATTTGGTTCATATTACCTATCCAAGTAGGGGACGATGATTATCAATGAATTCGATGATAGTTGGTTGGGGAAGGTTGTGAGGTAAGACATAAAATGAGATGTCGAGCCATCGGCTTGATATGAGGAATTGAGTTGATGTTGTACTCATCGGGAGGATATCTTGATATTTCCTCGAGGTGTTGGTGAACTGATGCTTTCAAAGCACTTTTATCAAAGGTGACATGAAAGGTTTCCTCAACTTGTTGTCTCCTTGTGTTAAAACCACGAAGGCTTTGGAGATCGGTGACTAGCCTAAGAAATATCCATCATCGGCTTTGCATCTAACTTTCCTAGATGATCCTTGTGGTTATGAATGAACACGGGACATCCAAACACATGAAAATAGCTGATGTCGGGAAGTCTACCTTTGAAGATCTCATATGGGGTTTTATTATGTCTTTTGACAATGACTGACCTATTTTGAGTGAGTGCTTTGGTATCGCCACCCGTCGAAATGCTTTGAGGCTTTGAGCCATTTAGCATGGTTCTAGTAGCCTCAATGAGAGTTCTGTTTTTTCAAATTACGACCCCATTTTGTTCGAGAGGTATAAGGAGATGAGAAATTTTGAAATTCATTTTTCATCACGAAACTCTTAAGCTCTTGATTTTGAACTCAATATCATTGTCGATTCGATTTGTTTAACGATAATGTCATTACGGTTTTCAATCTTCGATGCATGACATTATTGTATCATTGCCTGACTCTTTTTGGAAAGAAAGTATACCCAAGTGTATCTTGAGAATTCATCAACAATGACAAATGTATACTTCTCATGCGGATAGATCCTGGGGCCAGACAGGTCCAAAGATGTCTTTGGATCCATGCTCTGTGGTGTCTTTGGAGCATGGTTTGTCTTTATAAAAACCAGTGATGGTAAGCCAAGGACCTTGTTTTGTTTTGCCAAGTTGTTGAGGTTTTGAAGTTCGGTGTGAGAGTCTCTTATGCCATAGCCAATTGATAGTTTCAGTGGCTTTAGCAAAGAGGCAAGTTACATCTTGGGAGAGTGTTGACATGTCTAACACATAAACATCATCTCTCCTAGGAGCTATCAACACAACTTCCTTGTTGGCATTGAAGATGGTACCTTGTTTGTCATTGAATTGCACAATGTACTTAGCATTACACAGTTGACTGACACTGATGAGATTGTATTTTAGACCATTGACATAAGCTATTATAGAGAAAACTATTCCATTGCATTTCTTGAACCATAACCTTCATTGGGACATGATGAGTTATCACCAAACACTACCTTGGGTCCTGGTTCCTCTATATACTTATGTAGATACTCCTTCACACGGTCATGGTTCTTGAGCATCCACTGTCTAGATGCCAAATAGGCTCACGGCGTGTCTGCACAAGTAGTAAATGAATTAGTTTCTCTTAGTGACCCACTTACTAGTGGGCTTGGGTCTCAATGTCTCTTTGAATTTGGTAATTTACTCATGGTCAGTGGTTGAGTGCATTGCGCTACCACAAGTTTTGCATTTGGAGACTGAGGAAGACTCAGTGACTCTGGGTTGTTTTGTACCTCTCCTTGCATGAATGACACTGTCATGTCGGGAAGTCTCATGAGATGGATTACGCATATATCACAAATTTGTTCATGAGACAATCATCGATGATGATCATTAAACCCAGTGAGGCAAAGAGGAAAAGGTTTTGCTCTATTCTTGGGAGCAGTTTTGGAGGATGAAGCATATTGATGACCAACTTTGGTATAGTTTGCTTGGTGACATCTTGTAGGTGGTCTGCAGTTCGTGATCATCCTTTTGTAGACCATGCAAAAAGGATTCTATAGCAGTTGTCAGTGGTATGGCTGGTGTAATGACACACTCACACACCTCTGCTTGGTTTGTTGGTGGATTTTGACTTTGATGCGCTAGATGAGGCTGACTTAGTTTCCTTGATTGAATCGGGGAGCTTTTTCAATGGATTCCATCTTTTGGTCAGCTTTCTCACAAGCTCGTCGATTCTTGGTCGACTTCGGTAGGAATGAGGATGTTGAAGTCTCGAGGAGTAGACTCTTGTTGAATTGGTTTTGTTGGTCTTTTCGGGATGGTTCTACCAAGTCCAGACCTTTCTTTTGGTGAGTGAGGATTGAATTGTAATGGAGTAAGCTTAGAGCTTGGTTGCGGCACCCAGAAGAGGTTTGAGTGGTGGAAGCGGTGCTTGAGATTACGCTTGATTCGAGAGATGTGTTCAAGTACTACTAGGCACATCGGGGAGTCCAAGCATGCTCTTTAGAGCTTGGCTTTAGGCTCTAGAATCTTTCTAGAATCGAAATTTGGAAGCTTACTCTCGGGATTGACCCTTTCAATCCAATCACTAGGTTTGGGAATAGTCAACATATTGGTAATCATACCACCAGACACAAATGGCTTAGGACCCTGGTCTTTGTTGAGAGAGTCGGGAAGATGATCTTCACCTAAGACTCTCTTCTTGCTATTAGGGCTCCCACAACATCAAAGACCACAGGATTCTTAGCATCCAACTATCAAGAATATCTTGAACCTTTTTGAGTTTGTCTTGAAGAGCACGATTTCTTTTAACTAGTTGGTGTTTGAATTTGCAAAGTGACAACCTCAAGCTTAGCTTGTTTTAAAAGAAGCAGTTCATCCCTACACTTGTTTAATTAAAAACTTAGCTTGTTGTATTTTGAAAAGAGATTTAGTCTTTGCTCCTCTACGAACTTAAGGTCAACATTAAGATAGTTCATGTAAGACTGCCAATCAGAGTCATCATCCATAGAAAGAAGAATATTTACCTTCTTCATTGTGATATTGACCCATTCTCCATTCCTGGCATGATTCTTTCCAACAACCGGCTTGTCCTCTTCGAGAGGGCCATCGGTGCTGTGACATGCACCATTTCATCGTCGATGACACGGCTCTTCATCCCAGGTCAAAGGTTTCACAACAAGGCCTTTGTTTTTACCTGCGCAGATTGAACATTTTTTTTTGTTTTCGAGGGACTGGCCTCGAGCAATGCAAGCTTAGCTTTGACTTTCTTATACTTAGCTTCAAAATCAACAGTTATGTTTTGATCAGATTTGTTTTGAAAGTTTTGATGAGGTCCTGATAGATTTTTTGGTTGAAATTTGCTAAAGCTCGAGGGCTGATTTGACCACGATGGTTTATAAGAGGGTTCAGAAATTGTTTTTGAAAAACAGTCTTTTGCAAAATGACCTCTTTTGTAACACTTAAAGCATTCAGTGTCCTCATTTGCTTTGGCATTTGAAAAAACTTTGTTTCTTTTTATAAACCTTCGAGAGTTAGCAAGGAGTGACCTTTCCTAAAATTCAGGTGTTCAGGGTCATTTAGGTACTCCTCACTTGATCTCTTATCGGGCTCATCATCGAATTTTCCTGAAAATCTTGAACAACATTGTTAGAATAGAAAGCGGTTGATATTGGTGATGAGGTGGTGGTCAGGGACTTCTTGACTTCACGAGACTTTTTAAGTCGAGGTATCGTCTGTTGATGAGGTTTTCCTCATAGACAAGTTTCCCATAAATTTCGTGGAAGTCAAGATTACGGATATGATTAGCATTCCTAAGTCCCTGAGAGAAATTCAACCACTTCTCAGGGAGACTGCTGACAAAACCAACATTGATTTCATGTTTGGACAACTTAACACCATCATTTGATAGTTCATTTCAAAGAGTTTTGTACCAAGTGTAAGGTGGTGTTTGTGTTTAAGAGGCTCTGAATCTGAATGAACCCACATCTGATCATGACGAGGCGAAATGTGAATCCTATGCGAGCGGGAAAAAAAACTCATGTTTGAACCCACATTTGCTTGCTATTATTTTTTTGGTCTTTTTGTGTAGCCAGAGGCAATAAGAAGCATTCGACACCCCTCTCAAGTCTAGACCATTAAGATCTTATCTTTTGTTACTAACGTTCAGCCCTATAAGAGTCGTAGAGCCTGCTTAGCGACCTAAGAGAGAGAGTTTACGAGTCCTTAGCCCGAAGGTGTTATACCTCAAGTTTCAGGTCCATTATCCTGCTCCTTGGTATCGATGGTCCTTCATAACTATGAACTAGGTCATCGAGGTTTGTTTAGTACTACAGCATAACAGACTCCATAATATCCTCGGGGAAGACAAGATATTATGATACTTTTGAGTCTTTGGTCTGGTTGACCACTCTCCTTTCATCCACGGGTCCAATGAGCTTCAGGTTTAGGCAAACCTTCAGCAGTCTTTGGGACAAATGGACCTTTATTTATACACTTGATATAATAAGGTTCCATCCCAATCAAATAGCAAAGCATTCACTTTTCCATTTGTTGAATTTGCCAACTTCAAGTCTAGGGACAACGGTGAATAAGCTCCACCCTTTTTATCGACTAGTTGGGGTACATCAATTTCAGCCATTTAGGATCCTAATTTAAAACTTTTAGAGCGGCCTAAAAAATGTTTTATAATTAGCCTTGCTCTGATACCACTTGTTGTTTCCCGTTCACTATCGTTTAAAACAGTTTAAGAATATAAACCAAGTTAATAGTGAACAATGGTGAAATTAACATAAGTAAAACACACAAAGTAATTTTCAACATCATATTCTTTATTAGAAATCAATCAAAAAGAATTCGTTACCCAAGTACTCTGGAGCAGTACTTGGATTGAAATGACAAAGTTTGGTGACTCCTCTCTAACCTCGGGCTAAGTCAGCACAACTCTTAGAACCCACTGAGCTATCTCAGGGATTAAGTTGTATTTGGAGGAGTGAAAGATGGCTTACGTGTATGTGTGTTTTTTTAATTCACAAGCTTAACCTTTTCACTCCATCTCTTATGCTATTTATACATGTATGAGTTTTAACTCTTTCCTAACTGACAAACTAACATCTTCTGAGAAGACAAAATATTGATGCATTTTGTCTCTGTTTACAAAACTATTCTAGGTAAGAGACAAGACTTCTTTCTAAGGTTGATGACACGAGCACGATCTTTTGCCATTTAGGGAAAGTTGACTTTGGTTGATAAGGACTTCGTCTTATCTGATTCAAACTTATCCCGCATTGTCCGCTCATTCTTGTCTTTACATCCTTGAGTCTTCTACTTCAGTTTTGTCTTGTGTAAGTAGTTAGAGAGGAGTCTTAGGGATTCAGAGAGTTATTGTCATCACTCACTGAATCCATCATCTTCTTCTTGACTCAGTCTTCACCCAATAAGTACCGCCTTATTGAGTGGAGAGACTTTTCTTCGCCTATCTTGAGTATCCGAAGATGACTCAGCGAGAGACTATGCACTCAGTGACCTGTTAGTGTTTAACGGACTAAACACTTGGGCTATTTTCTATTCAAATCCAAGATTAAGGGGATTGGGTATTTACTGAACCTAACAGTCTTTCGTCCAACGATGTGTGGAGGGTTGATGTTGATATACATTCTGCAGATTGGGAAGATTCAAATGGCTTGTAGATGATTCCGCAATATCAGGTGTCGCAGTTTCATTAGCAAACGGATTGAAGAACGCATTTGGATCATAATCTGCAGGTGGGGGTACTTCATTGTTCAGAAGATCATCATCTGGTTCAGCGTCATTGGATGTGGTTTGTTCATTGTTGTTGTAGAATCAACGGTGGTGCTTCCTCAACGTAGTTGTTGTAGCAGTGTATCGGTATTGGATTATGATCGTGTTGAGCAGCGGAAACATTTGATACATCTGGAGCACGTTCATCAATATCATCACTAAATAGAGGAGCAAATAGTTGTTCCATTTAACGTCGAGTAAGTTGTAAATTAGGTTCAGCTGATGATGGGGTTTGGGGGAAGTTTAGACGGTTATGTCGGGTTCCAAGTCGTTATGCTCACAAGCCATTTCTGTAAGCTCATCGAAATTTGAATGAATCATTTCCATAATCTCCCTTGTACGACGATTCCAGATCCGGTAATCCTTAGAGTTTTCACAATATCCAACAAAGACTCCAATTTCAGCTTTGGCTTTGAGCTTACCAAAGTCATCACGATCATTATTCGGGTAACAAAGGGATCCAAATACATGAAAGTGTTTGAGATTTGGTTTATGGTTGTGTATACACTCATAAGGTGTTTTGTTGTGGAGTTTGGTAATCATTGAACGATTCTGAGTGTAGCATGCGGTTGACACTGACAGCCCACAAGTAACTGGAAGTTTTGCATTTATTAACATCGTTCTTGCAGCTTCCACTAACGTACGGTTTCGTCTTTCAACAACTCTGTTTTGTTCCGGTGTTCATGTAATTGATGTTTGATGCTCAATTCCCACCTTCTCATAATATGCACGAAGAGTTTGATTCACAAATTCAGTTCCTTTGTGCGATGCGATTTGTGCGTATTGTTCGGAGTGAAGTTGAATTTGTGAGAAAGGTGATGATCATCGTGGAGCTTGATCTTTACTTCGAAGAAAATAAACCCAAGTCCATCTTGAGTTGTCATCGACAATTACCAAGATGTAGCGTTTGCCATTAATCGTCTGCACACACATCGGGCCACACAAATCTATGTGAAGAAGATGAAGCACATGTTGTGAGTTGTGTTCCACTTTTGAAGGAAAGTGAGCACGAGTGCTTTTCCCTTGTTCACAAGCTGAGCATAAGTGATCTTTAGAATACCGAAATCTTGGGAGACCTTCAACAAGTTTGTATCATGCAAGATTGGTTATGGTTTGAAAGTTTAAATGTGAGAGACGGCGGTGCCATAGCCAAGATTTTGTAGATGTTGCCTTTGAAAGGAGACATATTGGAGATGAAGCAATCCGCCTTGAATTGAGATTGTATAAAGACTTGATGTGCTGAGGTACGGACATAAGATCGCTTTCCTTGTAGATCACGAATGAAACAAGTTTTCTCTCTAAAAGCAACTTCCAAATCTCCATCACGAATTGACCAACCGAGAAAAGATTTGGACCGAGACCTTCCATATAATAAACCTGCTAATTTCAATGTTACCATTGATGTAATCTCCGTAGCCCATGATAGTTGCGAAGTGATCATTCCCGAACTTAATGCGGTGCCAATAAACTTTGAAGCAAAGTTTGATAACGATTGAGATTGCTGTCATATGTCGGGAACATCCGTTATCAAAATCAGAGGATGATCGGTTCACCTGCATTACACACGGGCTGATGCACTGAGATGGAATAGAGTAGATGTGGAACCCAAGAGTTAGAGGGTTCGGCGCTTATAGTTGAAACACATATGTTTATGATTTTAGGTATCCATTTAAAGCCAAGTGTATTATGTAACCATTTCGCCATCTCAACTATTCTTAGCTTTGGTCTTAGTAAATGCACTAGGTGATAAGTTCTTCCTAGGAGGTGAAGGGGATTCTATGGGAATTTACATCAATGATGTATTATCGAATCTTAATAGAGGGTGGTTTACCTAGCAGACTTAGAAGCATTAGTGGGCCTAGATTAAACTACGATTGAGAGCCTTAGCAACACATTTATCATGACAACCAGAAAACATGTGTTTACGACAACCAACACAAGAAGCTTCAAACAAAACATTAAGAGTACTTAGAGATTCAGCATTCGTTCTGACACTTTGTTCATTACATTTGTCAGGCGCAATATCTAAAGTGGGTGCAACTTGAGTTTTATTCAAAGTCCTAAGGTGTTCTTCTACTTCAGCATTCTTTATTGTTCTTTTCTTACGGTGCAACTTCCTATTTTTCCTTGTATTGCTCTAGAACGTGAGTGCGGCGTTGGGGAAAGAGGCAACTATTTATGTTTGAGTAGAGGAAGCACCTTAGTTTCTTGTGGTTTGTCATTAGATGTTCTAGAGTCATTTTGAATCTGTTTAGGTGAGTTACTCTTTGTGTTACTATTCTTATCTTGCTTAAGTTTCACCAACTCTGCTTTTAGATCATGGATAGTGTGTAACAAATCTAGATTTTCAGAACGAGTAAGTCCATCTCGTCGTAAAACATCTTTGTATATGCAAGATGATCATCAACATCTTTTGACGCTTGAGCACGAGTCTTCTTGAGTAAATCAAATATGACACCATATTCCTTTTTACCTTTTGAAATTTCTTGTTCATATTTTGAAATTTGACACTTCAAAGACACGTTTTCATCATCCAGTTGCTCAAGTTTTGGATTAAGAGTTTTTGTATGCAACTGGTTGATTTTGTTTTGCAAAGCGATTTCTTAATTTTGACAATCTTTTTGACACCATTGAAGACGTCGTTTTGCATTTGAAAGCTCGTTTAACAATCGCTCATTTTCAACTTTTAAAGACTTGATTTGTGATATAGTATCAGTATTCTCAACATTTTCAACAGAATCAACAGAATTAGCAGAGATATAATCAAATGCATATGCAACAGAATGTAATAACACAACATTTATATGGTCGGCCAGATAACATCTTCCAAGAGTCGATCAACATCTTTTAAACATTTTTTTTACGTTTGGTATTTGAAATTGATGTTTCTGTTTGCTCGAAAACTCTTTTCATAAGTCCAAGCTCCTTGTGAAAATCTCTTTCCCAATATATTGCACACATTTTCAAATTTTGGACATGAGGTAAAATTCTTTTTTGAAAAATATCTCTTTGTTCTCTCGCGATTGAAAATGTTCAACTTTTATTTTAGAATTGATTTCTATTTCACGTTCCAAAAGTTTGATGTCCGAAAGGAATGTTTCAAAATATTTGAGAATTTGACAAGGTTCAGTCTTGTTTTACTTCGAGTGAAGGTAAAGGACCATTAATTTGTGTAGAATTGGGTTGGGGACCAACATTAGAAGACTCAGAAATAGGTGTGATAACCCAAGGTATGTTAGAATTTTCCTATTGTGCGACGAAAGTGATGGCTTTTGAATAGTTAAATGGTTTGTTATAAACAACATTTTCTAATTTTGATCGACTCTCGTCTTCTGCATCTAATTCCTCCATACGATTATATTCAACAACACTCATAATGGAATCATCAATTCTGTGTTCTACACTGTAGACTTGAGGATTTGGTTTGAATGCTCTATTTGAAAACTTTGGATTGTGTCGGCAAGATTAGGTCCATATCCATTTGGATTTGGTTTTAAAGTAAACTTTTGAATAGTTGTGATTGACTCACCATGTTTATAAACAACATTTCAAAACTCTTTGATTTTGTTTTGTAAGTCAACAATTTCTTCAAGATAGTCATCTATTCGTTTCTTTGTATGCTTTTTGTACTCCAGAAGCTGTTTTTGACAAGTTAACTTCGGACTTGGCTTTTTGAGTTTCCAAAGTGAGAGCGTTAAGTTGTTGTTTATGATCATATTTGAGTTGTTCTATTTGAGACAACAAAGCATTCTTAGATGCAACTAGATCACGTATCTGTTGTTCCAATGATTTTTCATTTTGGTAAGATTTAGCAAAAGCGACTTCAAAACCTTTTTCACGTTTTCTTGTGTTTGAAAAATGTTGAGTTGAAATTTTAAGCATTCATTATCCTTAGTCGGCAGTGCATTTTTCTTTAATTGCTTATTGATGTCTTTGCATATTTCCATTGAGATTCTTGGTCTAAGTGCATGAGCTCACGGATTCGAAGTTCTTGATGTGACCAACATGATGTATCAATGAGTGTTAACCATAAGGTCATCTTGATCGTCAAATATAACTACGGGATCTATTTGATTATCATCGGACTGAGATGTAGATGGCTCATGTTGAACACTCGATCCTCGTCGGATCAGGTTGGCGGAGATATCGGTCGATAATGAATATAGTTTGATCACGGTACAGAGACAAGCCGTCAGTGTCATACCTGGGCTGTATCACTCATGTGGAGTTCGTGCATGTTAGCCATTAGCATCCTGCTGCATTAGCCCAAGTCCTCCATGTCATCATCAGGAATCTGCATTTGCCATGACTCTGTTCCTTGTTGGTAAGAGTTCCTGACTTCATCCTTAAGAGCCAAGAGTAAAGCCTCTTTGTGATAAGCGGCGCCTCTTGTCCTCGACTTTGGGCATGCATTAGCCAGATGACCTTCTCATTACGAGTTATAACAACGAAGACCATTAACCCACTGTGAGCATTTCACTGATCAACCACTTGAGCTCGTTGATGTGGGGCACCCATTTTATTCCTTCCAATAGCATTAAACCCTTGACCACTACCCATCTGACGAACATTACCATGATTCACGAACTTCAACCGTCCATTGTTAACAATAGCGATTCCTTGTGTTAGATGAGTACGAATCGATTATTGGATTTGTTTGAGTATCGGCCGAAGGCTCTAGCAATCATGACAAACCCTTGTTTCAATGCATCGAAAGCTTCTGTATCCTCATTAGATTCACTGTAAAGTGCTTGATCATTGTTTTTGTTGTATGGAACCAATTGAGTTTCTTGAGATTGGTGCTGTGACGGATCATATGGTGTGATTGTTGCAGTTGGTTGTGGAGGATTTGTGAAGACAGTTTGTAAAGTAGGGAATTGAGGATAACATGTTTGAGCCCTGTAGGACCTTAAATATATCAACCTTATCACGATACCAAAGCTTATCACATGAGTATACATGTAAAACCAACACTTATGCTATGCATATAAGAAGAAGGAAAGATGAGAAAGATGGTGACTTGATAATACTTGTATGTGTTAGAGAGAAAAAGATGAAACAAGAAACTTGTATTACTTCAAAGAAAACACACACACACACATACACACTCAAGCACACCCCTCAAATGACCATTTGAGGGGTATTTATACTTCCTTACAAATGCCCTAATGGGCTTGGGCTTGGGCTTGGATTGGACTTGGATTGGATAATAACTTACATAAGGCTAGCTTAACTTAACTACTAGCCATTTAGCTTAGCCTAATCCACGAGCCCGTTGACTATTCTAGCACGATATCTAACACACGTTACAAAGTTCCTAAAAGTGAATGACCATCACTTCTATTAAATATTATCAAGGCTAACAATCTCCCCCTAAGGGGTGGTCATTCAAAAGATGCTCCACTTGATTAGGTCTTTACTTTCCTTGAGCTTGAACTTTGTGTGTAGATATTGAATAGTCTTGATTTTAGTTCCTTCATGCTTTGTGATTAGTTAACGGTATTGTCTGCCTTTTGTCAGCTTCTTTAGAATAGGTGTCTCCACGTCATTCTCCACCATGCTCACACTTCTTATTGACTTAGAGTTTCCAATGATGAAGTTCTCGAGTCTTTAAACTTTGAAGATTATTTGACATGATGAAGAATCATCTTTAACTTTGTGTTGCCTTTGAATTTGATGAGAACTTCATTTGTGATGTTGTTGGTATGAGCATGTGGAGAATCTTCACTATCTCTTCCTCCCGTGAGCATCCATCAGCAGCAGCTTCCCAGGTGCAGTCACGAACACCAATTGATCATTGTAATCTTTTCTTAAAGAATTGATTACTACAATTGTTCTACTGATGAATGTATTGATTCCATTCACCTTGGTCGGGAATCGGCCGTCCTAATCCCATAAGGGGCAGATTGGCATTACATTGAATAAATTCAAGTAACGACCCTCATCTTCAGGATTTGATTCGTGAAAGGAATCTCCTTAGCGGGATTTCCAGCACTTACAGGTTCGAATGTCGAGGGTGTTAACAGCATATTGTGAAAAAAAAATCTCTAATTCTAGCAAAGGCTGTTCTGGCTGGAGGCCCTCAAGAAGGCTAACACGACATGCGAAGTACATCTACAGTTTAGGGTGAGTCGTTGAAGTACAGAGGCATCACTTCGACTATAGACCGTTTGAGACACACTAAGTAACCCATAAAGAATTACCAAAGTGACACGGTCGAGCTTGCGATGTTGACTGGCGGGAATTTCCATTCAATCACGAGGATAACATTTGTGAAACCTCTCATAAATGTTCTGACAGATTGCTAAGATCTGCGTAGGACTCTAGAATGTATCACTTGTGTCCTTATTGATGAACAACAAGAGATGAAATGTCAAGTTTTCCTATGAGATCTTTTAATGAATCTCGTGGCTCTAGACTCAATTAGTGCGTTTTGGTTTCGTAAGCGGAGACTAGGGAGAGGGTCTCCTTCTTCAATACCAACAATCTCTAAGAGAAAGTCGATAGATTATGTAGGGTTCCCTGTGAGAATGAAACAAATCCTTTTAAGAGGAATTGAGTGGCTAGAAGGTTAGGTGCAGTCGTCACTTTGGGTCCATGGCGTCTTTGTCTTCAATACCGGTGTCAACTTAGTGACAACCAGTAGCATATGAATTGAACCCGGTTTCTGCCGTAAGGTTGATTATGGAGGGCTATTTCTTTTCACCCTTTTTCATTACGTTTCTTTTTAATTCTTCACCCCTTCTTTTCCTTTCTCATTACTCTTTTTTTTTTCAATCATGCCTAAGGACTTCTAATACTAACTATGGGTATTGTCCTTGGGTAGATCCCTCCAGCTCTGGCGGATCATAGGACGGATTTTCCTATAGACACCTTATAACTCCATGACTATCCTATGTTGCCATAAAACCTTTTTTCTTGAAAATATCTCAAAGTGTTTGTGAATATAAAACATGTTTTGTTAACACCTTGAGAGTTTTGAATTTTCAGAAACACTCCCCCTTCACATGTGCTTATAAGTTTTGACAGAAATCTGCACATAGAGGGTAGAGTTCGCACTTTTTGAATTGATCGACTTTAAATGAGCTAGACCTATTCGAGACACGTTTACATCACTAGAGAACTAGCTTGAAATTATTACCCATCCTGGTCAAGTCCATAGAAAGTTTCTCGAGATGGTACAATTCCTGACTTAGATTTCTTGTCAATTCATTGGTTCCTACTGAGTCGAGCTCTTTTGAGATTCAAACAACAATCATTAAACTTTTTGATCACATTTTAATCACGTCTTCTCTCACTCAAAAATAGCATATTCGGGGTATTTTTTATATCAACGGATTAAACAACTTTTTTAGAATCTTTTGGGGAGACAAACAGATTTGATTTAAGCATGAATTTGGAACATTTCGGTTTTATACTCCCCCTTTAATAAAGCATAATCAATTAAATGGTTTTAGAGTGAGTTATCTAGAGCACAAAATATTTTGAAAGATTTTGAAAATCTTTTTGAACAATCTTGAAAAAAAGGTGCTCAAGATGATGATGATTTCTCACCAGTTTTAAATGTAGTGCACTGAAGTGTACACTTGATTTTATTTTGAAAACGAATTTTGATATGAAATAATCAAAAGTCATCATTTTTGTCCGAGTTTCGTACTAAAGTATACGAAAGCCATTTTTGAGGAAAATTTTGAGAAACGACATGTTTTAGAAAACATTTAAAGAACTCTCGTTCAAGAATCTGTACATGTCCGTATCATTGTTAAATGACATTTCTAGAAACGTACAGAATATCGATTATACAAGAGACATGTCGTAAGAAGAATATTTTTGGATTTTTGATTTTATATTGTTTTTGTATTTTTGAAAGTTTTATATTTTATATTTTGCTTTTGTTGGTTTTTCAAATTTTGTATTTGGTTTTTCAAAAAATATTTCTGTGAAGCTTTTGGAAAAATCATTTTCAAGAAGATTCGAGAAGGCGTTCTAACTCCTCGGGGTTAGGCTTAGCATTCCAATTCGTCGAACTAAATCGTCAAACCTTTCTTTTGGAAGGGCTTTAGTAAATAGATCGTGAGTTGGTAGTCTATCTTCACGAAGAATAATTCAACCGTACCTTCTTCGACATGTTCTTTTATGAAGTGATAACGGACTCGAATGTGCTTAGTCTTTGAGTGATGAACAGGATTGCATGATATGGCTATGACACTTTTCGAGTCACAATACATAGGTATTTTATCGAAATTAAAGCCATAATCTGTGAGTTGTGTTCACATCCATAGAACTTAGGCACAACACGCAGATAGAGACACATACTCGGCTTGGTTGAAAGTGCAGATGCAATCTTGTTTCTTTGAAGACAACTTACTAACTTTTCACCCAAAATTGTGCTCCTCGATGTACTTTTTTGTAACTTGATCACACAGCGTGGTCCGCGATCTGAAAAGGCAATTAGATCATATCCGGATTCCTTCGGATACCAAAGTCCTATGTGAATGGATGTCTTCAGGTACCGAAAGATCCTTTTAACCTCTTTGAGGTCGTTCGGTAGGCTTTGCACGAAACCGTGCTAATAAGCAAACAACAAAATGAATATCGAATTAGCTAGATAAGGTACATGAGAGAACCAATCATGCTCCGATATTTCTTCGGATCGATAGGTTTCCCAAACAAATCGGCTCCAATTTTTGGTGATGTTACCATTGGTGTTTCGACCGAATCACAATTATCCATACCATGATTTTTCAAAATCTTGGTTGTATATTTAGCTTGATTAATAAAAATTCCACTTGGGGATTGATGAATTTGTAAACCAAGAAAAAACTTTAGTTCCCCCATCATGGACATTTCAAATTTGCTTTTCATGAGATTTTCAAAATGTTTTGAAAGATTCGAATTAGTGGACCCAAAAATGATGTCGTCTACGTAAATCTGAACAATCAAAATGTCATTTTTGCATGTTTGTGTAAACAAGGTAGGATCAACAGTTCCTTTGGTGAAATTGTTTAGGATAAGGAAAGAAGACAGTTCGTCATACCACGCTCTCGGAGCTTGTTTCAAACCATAGATTGCCTTTTTGAGTTTGTAGGCGTAGTCTGGATGTTCCATGTCTATGAAGCCTTCAGGCTGACTCCGTATACTTCTTCTTTCGAGTTCCATTCAAGAGCGCGGTCTTAATGTCCATCGATAAACCGTGATGTTTTTGTGAGTGCATAGGCTAAGAATATCTGGCTTGCTTCAAGTTTAGCTACTGCGTGAATGATCTTCAAAGTCTATTCCTTTTTCCTATCTGTATCCTTTGGCCACAAGGCGAGCTTTATTGCGAAATTACGGTAATTTCTTCATCCCTTTTGTTCTTCCATAACCATTTGAGATCAATGACGCGAATGTCAATTGGTCTAGGAACCATATCCCAAGAGTCATGTAGCGGTATTGGAGAAGTTCCTCTGCATCGCTCTATCGGTTTACGCCATTGCCTCCCGAATGTTCTTTGGTTCTTTAGTGCTAATTGAGCAAAGGTAAATGCACAAGTCGCTGTTTGTGGCAAGTTGGCGTCTCGTCTGAATTGGCCTTGAAGGTTCACCAATAACTTGTTCAAGTGGATGGTCCTTTGTCCACTTCAGAGTAGAAGGATACCGTTGGTTAAACGTATGCGAGTTGGATAGTTCTCGTAAGCTTGAAGATCATTCAGCTGATTCCGTAGCAAACGGGTTTTCAAATAATTCTTCATCTAACGTTGCATCGTTCTGGTTTTGTGAAGGTTCTTCTTGAAATGATATGTTTTGGTTATGCTTATCAACTGCTGGTTAAACTGGTTCAAGAATAGGATTTGCAAAATTCGATGTAGATGACGTGGATGGAGTTGGTGCTTTGGTTTCAACCGTGGTAGATGCATCTTCTGTTGGTGGTGGTGGAGGATTTTGAGCGGGTGCAGCGGAATGATGGTTTGATGCATTTGTCGAAGTTCCACCATAGTATTCATCGAACATTAACCCAAAGAAATTATCCCATTCTTTTTCATAAGGAGTGGCAGCAAAAGTTGATGGAGCTCTTTGTTACATGTGTCCTGAACTGATGTGTCCAGAAGTCTGCGGGTTTGGTGTGGGTTCTAATCTATTTTGATTAGAAGCCATCAGATTTAGCGCGGGTTCTAGAGCAAGTCTCTCAGAAGCCATTTGAGAAAGTTCGTCAAAATTCACATTCTTCGTCTCCATGATCCTCCTAGTTCTCCTGTTATACACCCTGAATGCCCTCGAGTTATCTGAATATCCAATGAAGATTCCAATATCACCTTTAGCTTTCAGTTTTCCTAGATCTTCTCTGTCGTTTGTCGGATAGCACAAAGCGCCAAACACGTGAAGGTAAGAGATATCAGGTTTTCTATTGTTCACTAGTTCATATGGGGTTTTATTGAATCTTGGGTGGATTAGGGATCGGTTCTAAGTGAAACAAGCGTGGCAACGGCTTCGACCCATAGAAATAACGGTGCACTAGAATAGATTAGCATTGTGCGTCGGCTTCAACAAGAGTTCAATTTCTTCTTTCAAATACCCCATTTCACTTTGTGGAGTTCTAACAAGCTGATGTCGATGAGCGATTCCAACATCTTCAAAATAAGTTCTTAACTCGATTTGTGAATTACATTGCCATTGTGCGTTCTTACAACCCTTACTGGGGTTTGAAGAAGTACTTGAATTCGCTTCGAAAAGTGAGGATGATGCACGGTGCTTCGTCTTTGATCTCGAAACCTAACCCATGTATATCTTGAATAATCATTGGCGATAACAAGAATATACTTTTTCCCATTAATGCTTTCAACTCTCATTGGGCCACATAAGTCCATGTGCAACATATGAAACCTTGCTTCTGAACTAGGTACGGGTTTGGATTTATATGATGCTCTTTTGCTTTTTCCTTGTTCGCATGATTGACATAGGTGATCCTTGGTATATTTGAACTTTGGAAGTCCGTTGACGATGTTGTCTTTGGCCAGTTTTTTGATGGTGTCGAAATTTAGATGGGATAATCATCTATGCCACAACCAGGACTTTGTTCCAAATGCTCGTGTCATAAGACATATTGGTGAAGAAGAGGCCATTTGGTAAATGTCGATAGCATACAATTTTGTATCACGATTCCCAGTTAAGAGATCAGTGCCATCCAAGTTTCTAACGAAGCAAGCATTTTTCCTAAATGCAACCTCTAAATCATCATCAGGCGGCCGTGAAAACAAATTGTGTCCCAACCCTCGACATAGTAAACGAGGTGATAAAATAATTTCCAAAAGGTAGATCTCCAAAACCCATGATAGTTGCTACATGATCATTTCCAAATCGTACGTTCCATGAATTTCTAGGGACGAAATTGAGCTTGATTCGGTCATGTGCTTGGAGCAACCCGAGTCGACGATCCAAAGACATATTTCGATAATGTTAGGAATTAGAAATTCCAGGTATTAAAGAGTCGGTCACCTCAAGTATATGTAATCGTTAGAAAGCTCGTAGTCATAGTTATTTTATGTTAAGTAGTATTTAGTTAACTAACACCGTGGAGGACGGACTGGTCTTTACCCACTGTATGCCTGATCCACAGCCCGTAGGTGGCGTTTGTTTGTAAGAAACTATAAATACCCTCTACCTCCCAAGGTAGAGGGTTGGAGCCTCAATACCATTTTTCTTTGTTTCACATAGTTCCCAACTCTCTTCCTTTCTCTCACTAGAACTTTCTCTCTCTAAACTCAAGTTAACGCCCCATATGATTATGGTTTAATGTGTTTGTGAAATCTTATATCTAACAATTGGTATCAAGAGCCATGCTTTGATCACTCATCTTTCATGCTTCTTGTTTTGGTGGATTTCATAAGGTTTTGGGGTATTAAAGGTTTAGGAGAGTTTGATTCATTTGGACAAATTCTAGTGTTAAAGTTTGAATTTTGCTTGTACTTTTGTGTTTAGGATCATCATATGTGTTTATGTTTTGATTTGGAAGGCTTAAATCATTGTGGTTTGGTTGTTTTTGATTGATAAAGTGGTTATTTTCTAAGTTTGTACGAAGTGAGTTGAGTCTCGGTAAGTTTGTTCTTCAAAGCGAGTTGCTTTGTTATTGGATGCAAGTTGGTTCATGCGACTTGACTATTTAGCGAGTTGATTTTTATGCGACTTGGGTTCTTAGCGAGTCGTTTCTTTAAGCGACTTGATATCTAAAGCGACTTAGCTATTAAGCGAGTTGTAAAGCTAGCGAGTTAAATTAAGCGACTTGGTGTTCAAGCGTGTTGATTGTGTTGCGAGTTGATACTAAAGCGAGTTGGCTATTTAGCGACTTGATTCTTTAAGCGTGTTGACATGTGTTATGTTGCGAGTTGATGCTAATGAGACTTGGCTATTTAGCGAGTTGATTGATTAGCGAGTTGATAATTAAGCGAGTTGTGTGGTTAGCGACTTGTTCATTTAGGCTTGTTACTTCTTCGTGATACATTCTTACGGTTGTTCTTTTGGTTTAGTAAAATCCGTGAAAGAATCAATTTCCCGGTTTAATCAAAGAATAGTAAAATATCGTAGAGCTTGAAACATGTCTACCAACGTTCCTACTATCATCTCCACTGTGTCGCATGGGCGTTCAAGCGGCGGGGTCGATACTCGTCCACCTATGCTTAGCGCCCATCACTTCGACTCTTGGGCTCAAAGAATCAGATTGTCTTGTCTTGGAAAGGAAAATGGGGTCAACATTCTCAAATCGATTGATGAAGGACGTCGATCGGTGGAGACTACTAGAGACATAATTGATACGGTGAAGATGGTACATTGATTTCTGGAATGGACCCAGACCAAAGATGTATGATGAGCTCAATGATAAGGAGAGAAGAGATTCGATCTTGCGATATAGGGCTTCTAACATCATATTGCAAGGTCTTCCAAAAGACATATACAAGCTTATCAACCACAACTTGAAGCAAAGGTGTATGGGATAAGGTCAAGATGCTTCTCTCGGGTTACGGATTAACGTTGAAGACAAAAGAATCTCAATTATATGATGAATTTGAGCATTTCAAGATGAAGAAACAGGATGAGTGTCTATGAGTACTATGTGAGATTCCATAAGCTTGTGAATGACATGAGGAACATCTGAATGACCATGCCTAACATTCAGGTGAACTCAAAGTTTGTAAACAACATGAATCCCGAATGGCACAAGTTTGTCACTTCTGTGAAGCTCACTAAAGGATTGAAGAATACGAATTATGAGAAACTGTATGCCTTCCTTCTTCAGAATGAGAGACATGCCATGTTTGAAAAGAGGATTCTTGATCAATTCAAAACAAATCCAGGAGAGACAAGCTCATAAAATGATTGTGCCTTACTCGAACATTGGGATTACCACTAAAGCTTCACAAGTTATACCCATGGGTGATGGAACTCTAACTCATTCCGATCCAATGTTCAAACAAAGTATCGATGCATCTATAGGCTTCATTAATCAACTAGCTCTCATGATCGGTCAAAACATGAACACTCTCCACCACCAACAACAACCCGAGCATCCAATCCACACAATCAAGCTACTTTCGAGATGGGAAGGTTATGGTGCGGCCGATCCAGAAAGGCGGTATGATGAGAGAAGGGTGGGCGGTGGAAGCTATGGAGAAATCGAATCGAGGAATGGAAATGGAGGGGACAAGTCAAGGCAGTTAAGTGTTACAAGCGTGGTGGTGAGGACACATTGCAAGGGTACATCTCCAAGCGTCCTCGAAATGCGAATACTTGAGGGATAAGATGTTGCTAGTGCAAGCTTCGGGGACAATGGAGCAACCTTGGATGAAGAGGAGTCGCTGTTTCTTCTTTGAAGGCACTAAGACATATGATGCGAATGTGGATGGCAGACTATTCGGAGATGGTGCAATCATCGAATGCCTTTCAAGTGGCCGTGATGCATCGACTCGATGTTGATGATGGACCTACTTCACAAACAATTTTCATGGCTAGCATTTCTCCAATGGTCTCTCCTAAGGTCTCTACTTCACCACAAGTTGGACCATCCAAAGACAAAATCATCTGAAGGTATTAAAATTATATGTTGAAGTTGATGTGCAAAGAGATACATAATGAAATACAATCATGAAATCATTGAGTCGAGATATTGAAAATATGGGTAATATCAATGTTGTCCCATATGATCAATATGTGAAACAAAGTGAAAGTGTGATTGTTTCAAGTGATGTATCTCCTAGGTCAATGATGATTATATACTGTGATGAATACCATATTGCCCTGATGATTCATTATCTCTTAACTTAATGCCTATAAAGAACGAGTTGCCATTTATGAACAACGTGCAAAGTTTGAGTTAAATACTGCGTGGCGAGTTGGATAACCAAATTTGTTCAATTATAAGAAAAAGAAATTTTAGAGAAGAAGTGTTAAAACAAGAGTTAAATTCCTTACAAGAAAAGCTTTCAAAAACTGCTAAGCAAAAACAAGAACTTCAAGAAGATGTTAAAGTGCTTAGCAGAATTTCATGCTAAGGAATCAAAACTTTTGAATGATTTTTCTAATCTAAAACCTTGAAAAACAAGCTTGAAAATAAGTTATGCGACAAAGGGAACACCATTGAGGCTACCCATGATCACTAAGCATAGAGTCTTAAGCGATAAGCATAGCATTCCCTTGGTTGAGGAACCAAATCCAGAGGTCATTAAAAAGGCTAGAAATGCTCATAAGGTACTCTGATGGCAATGAAATCCTTAAACCTAGCGAAACCTAGTTCTTGTTGAGTCTTGGGAAGATAATAAATCAGATGAAGTCACTAGGAAAGTTAGATGATCCTAAATGTAAAGAGAATAAA
Organism: Chrysanthemum makinoi; assembly: GCA_910596185.1. Taxonomy (NCBI): domain Eukaryota; kingdom Viridiplantae; phylum Streptophyta; class Magnoliopsida; order Asterales; family Asteraceae; genus Chrysanthemum; species Chrysanthemum makinoi. Next base: position 193,675,917 of record OU343223.1, read on the forward strand.
ATAATTATCACACCACATGATTACAAGAAGGAGAATGGATTTTCTTAAACAAATTTAAGCCTCAGATTTGTTAACACCCGAACAAGTGTTAGGAAAAAGGATTTAGATAAGCAGAGAATCTTGTTGAAACGAACCCCCTTGGAAAATGCCTTCGGTGTGTGTATCCTCCCATACACCAATGCATTTAGTTCCTAGGACTATTGCCACTAAAAGCAAGACCTTAATCAGTCAATATGTTATTCTTCAACTATTTGTCGATTTTGAGAAAACTAGTAAAAGGATCACACCAGCTGGGATAGCAGAGGGTGGGGTTTTGAGCAAACAAAAGAATGCTATCTAGCGAGGTCATGCCATTATTCAAACTACTAAAAGATCATTTTGAGAGTCTTAAAAGGGATAAGTTCGAGATATTAAAGGAATGGAAAAGGAATTTGATGCAATGATTGTTGAGGTTAGTGACTATGGGCGAGCATTAAAATATAATGAGATTGAGAGGAAGAACCTGCATACCTTGAATGAGAATCTTATTTCTGAATGTATTACTCAAGATGTGTTTTACATTTCTGAATTGCTCCATTAATGCTTCTCAATTTCATGAATTATGTTGCTCACGAAAGTCTCCCATGATCGTGTCATTGAGCTTGAAATTAATTCAAACTTAATGAGAAATTGATCGGATGATCATGATAATTTGGTAAAGCATCTTTCTAAACTAGAAGTTGAACATTTTTATTTACAACTAAAATATCAACATCTAAAAGAAAATGTTAAAACCTCAAATATCAAGATATCCTTGGATGCTCCGAATTTGATGCGCTTTTGAAATTAGCAAAGCGTGATGAACAGATTCGAGCTCATTGTAACACGATCAAAAGTTGAAAGTCCAAATCTCTGATTGAAGGGTGTAAAGAACAATATGTGGATCCCAAATGCCTCCTCCTTTAGATTCGGTATTTTTAAACTTTTCATCTTCAAAACTTGGTAAATGCCTTACAAAAGGAAACGAGAGTTTTCTAGAAGAAAATGAAAAGGTTAACGACACTTTAAAGAGTTATATGATTCAATGAAAGTCACTCGTGACCAAAACAACGAAAAAATAACGTCTTTACAAAAGTAAATTGAGAATCTAAGAAGTCGGAAAATGGGAAAGCGCCACTTGTTTTAATAAGAATGTTGTTTCAAAGTCACCCTTAGAGCGCAAATACATGTGACGGTTAAATATATTCTTCCTCATCTTAGGAATAACGAATCTGCGTTTCATGACTATTGTGCTCACCTTAAGGATAGTCTAGAATGTCTCGGTGAGATTGTTGAAGAGGATTTCATTAATAAACCTCTTGATAGAGAAATTAGGTTTGCTTGCCTCCAGGCCAAACGATCTCAAGGGCTGCTTGAATGTGTAATTGCAACATGTCCAAAATCCTTAGGTGCAAAAGGCTGTAATGCCTTGTTCTATGCCTAGTGCCAAGCATGAAATCCGTTCTATGCCCAATGTTATGAATGTCAACCTTAGGGTGCCTTTAAGTAGTTGAGATTCAGATATGTTAGTCCTAAGAAAGTGAGTTTTAGTGTGCGCAAATAGCTCAAATCAGTCTTAAGAAAAATAAACACTAATGTGCGTTGGTAGTTGGATCCTTGCATCAAGTTCGAATGCAAAAATTAGATCAACCAACTAATGTTCCCATTCCTCTACAGGGTAATCAGGTGACATTAAAGCGAGTGTCAAAAGTCTCAGACAATACAAGGAATGATAGGACCTTGCAAGCTAAGAATGTGCGTTGGAAGAGAGTAGAAGACCAATCTAGGAACTTTAAGCTTGAGTTGAATAAAAGGAATCGTGTTGATTCTAGTATTTTCCATAAATGCTTGTAATTAATTAAATTTTATTTGCAAACCTTGTAATGATGTCTTGAATCACATTGCTAATCATGAATGTGTGTGAATGCTTTGTCTAATCTTGTCAAATGCCGATTAAAATTGTACTAATAATCGTGCGAAAAAGGCTAAAAGGCAAAGGCGAAAGATTGTTAGAAAATAGTGGAAACCACGCAGAAGAACATTTATAAAGATAGGTTATTATTGGATACCTTTTGGCCATAAGAATAATCGGTTTTGTCCTCAAACTGCTAAGACTATGCCCACTAGAAAATGGATGCCTATTGGTAGAACTATTCCCTAAGAAGTGAACATACTTTGAATAGGTCAAATACATACACCGATCTTGCATCTATTCCCAATGATTCCATTCTTCTACTTACGATATGGATGCTTCTATTTCGATGTGGGTGTTCCAATTACGTGGTAACAAGTGGAACCCATTCTTGCATGGGGATCCCAATTATCCAATTATCCATTCTTGTCTATGTTCAGCAGTTGTTAAATCGTTACGTGGTACTGGACTCAGTTGTTCCAAGCATATGTGGAGACGGTCAGCGGCTCATGAACTTCGTGGCAAATTCATGGAACGATTAGATTAGGAATGATCATTTTGGTGCAATTAAGGGTTATGGAGATTATGTTATTGGTAAAAGTGTTATCTCCGAGGTATATTATGTGGAAGGTCTTAGTCATAAGATTCTCGTTGGTGATTCTCGATTACGATCTAGAGTAGAAAACATACTTGTTTCGTTAGAGAACTTGATGGTAGGGAACTTTTAAGAGGTTCACGTGGCTCAAATCTATACACCATCTCTATCGAAGATATGATGAAGTCTTCTTCAATTTGCTTGTTGTCAAAGGCTTCTAAAACAAAGTCATGGTTATGGCATCGTCGTCTCAATCACTTGAACTTTGGAACCATCAATGATCTCTCCAGAAAGGACTTAGTTATTGGTCTACCTAGACTTAAATATGAAAAGGATCATCTTTGTTGGCATGCCGGTTGGGAAAAAGCAAGAAGTATGCTCATAAACCTAAACCTACAAACTCAGTCCACGAAGTTCTCCATACAATTCATGGACCTATGTAGACCCATGAGAGTCTGAGAATATCTTTGGGAAGAAATATGTGTTAGTTGTGGTTGATGATTTCTCTAGATTCACCTAGGTAAAATTCTTAAAGACAAAGGATGAAACTCCAGATATCATCATCAAACTCATCAAGCAACTGCGGAGTTCGTCTTAACAAAGCAGTCAGAATCATCCGAGCGAATGATGGGCCGGTTTGTTAACAAACAACTTGGTAAGTTTTATGAAAGTATAGGAATCGATCATCAAGAAGTGTTCCTCGAACTCCTCAACGAAGCGGTGTAGTTGAAAGATAATCGAACTCTTGTGGAAGCGCTTGAGGACTATGTTGATTTACTCAAAAGTTCTAATGTTTCTCTGGGGTGAAGCTATCGCCACTGCATGCTACACCCAAAATCGATCCCGATTCACCTGCTCATGGAAAAACTCCATATGAACTTGTCCACAAGAAAACCGATCTTTCATTCCTTCCGTGTTGTTGGTGCTTTATGTTATCCAATAATGATGGTCAAGATTTAGGAAAACGAGAGCTAAAGCGGAGATTGGAGTTTTGTAGGCTATGCACCTAATAGTAAAGGTTACCGAATCTACAACAAGAGAACCCGAAATATCATGGAAATAATTCGTCACATTTGATGGTCGGGTCAAATGGCTCTGGACAATCCGGTTCCAGACCCGCTTAGCGATCCCATTGGTTCATTTCTTGTCAAACTCCTCATCAAAACTCCATGTACCTCCCTCGAAGATGATTTAAAATTGTTTGATCCAATGTTTGATGAACAATTTGAGCCAAGTAAAAATGATATGACAATTCAATCAATAGTAGCTTTTATCTCAATGATGAAAGTAACCCTAAACTTCTATATCATTAAGCCAAAGTGCTCCTGCAACCAATCTTTTCATCAACAAATCTTCAATCATCAAGTGTACATCATGGAAATGCTTCGATTCAGGATGAAGTCAATCCTGCTACTCGAAGATGCTCCATTTGAAAACATATTTGCTCACTGAATCATCATCAGAACCATCTACATCGGAGACATCAATTCGCTGCATTCTCCTCAACAACGACCACATGAATACCTCAGAAAATGGACTCACGATCATCCACTAGACAACATCATTGGAAATCCCTCTCGTCCGGTATCCACACGGAAACAACTTGCAACAGATGCCTTATGGTGCTTCTTCAACTCCGTACTCTCTAAGATCGAATCAAAAGATGTTAAATCATGTGAATGAAGACATTTGGTTCAATGCCATGCAAGAAGAAATTCATGAGTTTGATCGACGAGTATGGGAATTAGTACACTCGGTGTGCTATGATCATTGCTCTAAAATGGATCTTCAAAGTGAAACTTGATGAGCATGGTGATGTGTTAAAGAACAAGGCTCGATTGGTTGCTAAAGGATACCGTCAAGAGGAGGTATTGACTTTGAAGAATCTTTTGCTCACTTTGCTCGAATCGAGGCAATCGAATATTCTTGGCTAATCTTGCAAGTAAGAACATGGTAGTCTATCGATGGATGTAAAGGCGGCGTTTCGACGGAGATCTTAAAGAAGTCGTCTACATCCCAACACGAAGGCTTTGTGAATCTAGAGCATCCTACTCACATTTATCATTTGAAGAAGGCTCTTTATGGTTTAAAGCAAGCTCCAAGGGCATGGTATGATAAGCTATCAAAGTTTCTTACGTCTATCGGCCCAAAGAAGCGATGGATCCAACATTGTTCACCAAGAAGTCGCAAACATTTAATTCACGTTCAAATTTATGTTGATGATATTATCTTTGCCTCGACTGACCCCAATGAATGTGATCGTTTTCAAAAGAAATGGGTTCCAAATTTCAAATGTCAATGATGGGACAAATGTCATTTTTCTTGGGATTACAAATTTCACAAAGTCCGGGAGGCATTTTTATAAATCAATCTAAATATGCAAATGAGATTCTAAAGAAATTTGGATTTGATTCTAGTGACCCTGTTGACACTCCCATGATTGAGCGTACTAAATGGATGAGGACCACTCAGGGATCATGGTAGACCAAACAAAATATCGTAGCATGATTGTATCCCTGATGTACCTCTTGGCCAGTAGACCTAATATTCTGTTCATGTATGCATGTGTGCTAGATACCGTGCTAAGCCTACCAAAAGCACCTTGAAGAGTTAAGCGGGTCTTTCGGTACCTCGAGGAACCATCAACATGGGACTTTTGTTTTCGAAGGACACCGGTATGTCACTAACAAGCATATGCATGCAGATCATGCATGGTGTCAAGATACTGCGTCGAGATGCGCCCGGAGGTGCTCAGTTTTTTGGGAGATAAGCTTTGGTGAGTGGTCATCAAAGAAGCAAATGAGTACTTCTATTTCCTACTGAGAAGTTGAATACATAGCCATGTCATCTTGTTGTGCTCAAATCCTATGGATGAGATCTCGATTGCTCGACTACGGCTTTGTATTCGACAAAATCCCCTATCTTGTGATAATAAAGTGTTATTGCTCTCTCATGCAACAAGGTTGACTCAAAGCAAAAGCATATCGACATCCGACATCATTTCATGAGGAACAAGTGGAAAGAGGTGTGGTGGAACTCTATTTTGTGAGGACTGAATACCAATTAGCAGACATCTTCACCAAAGCTCTTCCAAGAGAACGTTTTGAGTTTATTCTTCCACGACTTGGCGAAAATCCTTCAACGAAACACTCAAACGTCTTCAGGAGGAAGACGAGGAGTAAAGGTCTTTCTTCATCTATCACTTTGTATATATTTTTTCAAAAAGCAAAATACAAAAATTACAAAACCTTCAAAAATCAAATAGAAAATTATAAAACTTTCAAAATCCATAAAAATGTGAAAATTTTGAAAATCCTCAAAAATATTGTCATTTTGTCATGTTTTTCTCGATTCGATATCATCTACGGACATTGTGTTGATATTCAAAGAATGTCACGGGTCTTTAGATGTTCATTGAATGTACATAGTTTTTCATAAAAAAAATAAAAAAATGAGGCGAAGAAAAATGGTGGTTTATTGTCATTCGAGGCGATAACCGTGTTGAAAAGAAAGAACAGAGCCATACTTTATCTTGTTTTTCGAATCTCATGCTCTAATTCTATAATAAATTCTCACTATCCAATGAAAACGAATTGCTTTGAAAAATTACTCGGGCTCAATTCTTGAAAATCATTTGTACTATGCGGTTGCTAAAACTATCTATCTCTCAATCAACAACTTATGTCATTGATTGAGGGGGAAAATGATTTTAATTAAAAGTGTATTTTTTTAAACAATGGTTTGTTTTCAAAAGATATTCAAGCATGTTTAAATCTTTGGAGTGTAAAGTCTCAAAATTGATCCTTATCGGTTAAAAGCGTTTTCAAAATCAAGTCACAATTCTCCTTAAAAGCTTTCAAAAACAATTTAAATCTACTGAGATCACGATTCTCAAATGATTTGATAATTGTGATCGGGGAGAATTTGTGATTTAAATTGGATTTAAACTGATAATTCGATACATGGTTTCATAAGTGATTAGTATGGTTGCCTCCCTGGTGACAAACGATTTCAAATTTTCCATGCACACGTTGAGGGGAGCATCTATCTTAAACCACAAATATTTGAAACGTGATCAATTTATCTCAATGTGCAGTCTTTTCCTAACATGTGCAAAACATTCTCAAACATCTATGCACATATTGAGGGGGAGCAAACTAGTGAAAACCTCATCCTTCCTTAAAATGTTCTATATACTCAAATTGATTAGGAAGTGATGATGATCATTTTAGAAAATGTTAATCAAAAGATTGGACCATTCATTCTCAATCTAACGATTTCAAAGATCTCTTGCCTCCATGTGCTAAACAAATTCTAAATTTTTATGCATATGTTGAGGGGGAGCATTTCTAAAATATCAAAAACAATTAAGATACAAAATGCTTTGATTCTATATCACAAGTATCTTGATTGATTTTCAAATGGTTTTCAATTGGTTTCTATGGCTGATGAACGATACCAAAAAGACTAGACCAACTTTACTTTATGTATGGTGATATAAGGATGATAATGTTAGGTTGAGGTCCCATGATCCGCCCATGAGCGGAGGGATCTACCCAGGGACAATCCACTAGATAGTGTAGAAATCCTTAGGTATGATGAAAAGAAGGAGAAAAATGAGAATATGGGAAAGAGTCGATTGGTGAGAGCTGAAATCTTTGGAATAAACCCAACAAGGTTCTAGTTATGATGTCTCAAGTATGCAGCTTGAAGGGTTGAAGAATGAAAAGAATTGAAAAATGAGAAAAGGGTGAAAAGAAATAGCTCCATTTATTCAACCTTAGAAGCTGAAACGGTTCAATTCATATGCTACTTGGTGGTTACTAAGGTAACAGCGGTATTGAAGACAAGGCGTCGTGGACCCGTGGACGCAGCTGCTAAACTTCCCAAGCTACTCAAGTTCCTCTTAAAAGGGCTTGTTTCATTCTCACGGAGAACCGACATAATCTATCGACTTTCTCTTAGAGATAGTTGGTATTGAAGAAGGAGACCCTCTCCCTAGTCTCCGGCATAGGAACCAAATATGCACAAATTGAGTCTAGAGCCACGAGATCGTCAATTAATCTCTTTAGGACACTTATTTCTTGAAGACTCACTATTTCACACAATGTGGAATGTGAGATTTATATCTTATGAGTCCTACGCACTATCCTTGTGGTATTGCCAAGACTTGATTGTGTCATATGGACCTCATCGATTGGAGCGATTCAAATTTGAATCAATCGGGTCCAAGAAAATGGATTGACGGATGCCTTTGAAAAACCGGTTGGTGTGCTTAAAAACTCTTTTCTCTAAGCACATCGATTGTGTACAATTATTTCAAATCAAAAGGTGTTTATGATTGATAAATGATTTTTCACTAAAACTTCGTTGTATTGCAAAAACAATTTCTATTGAGCGATACACGATTGTTTTTCAAATCCCTTTTTATCAATCATTGAATCTCTATTATTTGGTTCACTCCGTGTTGTCTTCTTTGAGGCGCTCCGGTTTGAAGAGAACGGCTAGAGTGCGAGAAACCACATGTCGAAATTCTTGAATTATACTTGATCACAGCGCTTACTGTACGATCAACGGGGAACCATGGGCGTGTACCTCAATTCGCGAAAGTGATCAAAGACACTTTCATGCGCTTTATTGCTAAGCGTCTTATGCGGGTACACCCGGCGTTTCGCGGTGATCGAGAATGGAGCGGTCAATCCATAGCATGCTCACACAACCACAGTCATATCATGAATCAACGAAAGCTTCCGCTACTCGATAAGAATAAATCATGATCCGAATGTGAGCATGTCGTCCATAAGTCACAACCTCACTAATTACCAACACCACAAAGGTTGAGTCGAGATTTAATGTGGTGATGATCTCAAAGGCGGCTCAAAACTTCGTATCACGTGGATCATTAAAGACCTCCACAGATTATCCAAACATGCAATTATGAAGATTCAAAGACTAACTACGTAACAAAGAACATGGACAAGAATCCAAGAACGATCTCAATGTAAAATCTGTTTGTATTCAATGTAATTTTAATGTGTGTTTGAGGTGACCTCCTTGGAGACTGTTAGGAATTAGAAATTCCAGGTATTAAAGAGTCGGTCACCTCAAGTATATGTAATCGTTAGAAAGCTCGTAGTCATAGTTATTTTATGTTAAGTAGTGTTTAGTTAAGTAACAGAGTGGAGGACGGGCGGTCTTTACCCACTGTATGCCGATCCACGACCGTAGGTGGCGTTTGTTTGTAAGAAACTATAAATACCCTCTACCTCCCAAGGTAGAGGGTTGGAGCTTCAATACCATTTTTCTTTGTTTCACATAGTTCCCAACTCTCTTCCTTTCTCTTACTAGAACTTTCTCTCTCTAAACTCTAGTTAACGCCCCATATGATTATGGTTTAATGTGTTTGTGAAATCTTATATCTAACAAATAACCTGCCAAGAACAGAAGAAGAAGATTTTTGAAACCGTTTTGATTTTGGTTCCTTTGGGTTAGAGGTAAAATCCTGATCACACTCATAGAAGGTATCTTTGGGAAGACAGGTTCATCACTCATTCTACCATTCTAGAGTGTGAAAGTTCTACCCGTTGGTTTCCAAATGTCATCCCTAAAGTAAGGACTATGCTTCCTATCAGTAGTGTAAGACCTAAATCTTGCAACTAGTCTTCCTATGGGTTTAGCATAAGTTCTTTTAGGAATGTTCTTCTGATCAGGCTTAATAGTCTCTTTCTTAGAAACACAATCATCATGAACATTAATTAAAGATTTCTTGCAAGTTAAACAAACAGATTCATCAGATTCATTAAACTTAACAGATTTCATAGGTTCATTACATTAAGATGAAATGTCTTTCTTATTACAAAGCGGTAAATTCCTAGGGTGTTCTTCTACTTTCTTCTCTTTATTCAAGCTACTACTCTTAGAGGCATGTGAGACTCTATTATTCCTTGTATTGCTCTTAGGCTTTAGTCTGCTGCTCCTAGAGGTGCTTTCTAGCCCTGTAGAAGGTAAGGCACACTCATTAGGATTCACATTTTTATCTAGAGAAGTGGTTTCAGCATTCCTAGCCTCTTTAGAGTGCTTATCTAAACTTATGTCGTTAGTTCCATATGTTTTAGATGTGGAGGCAGATGCATTAGTGGTACTCATCTTAAAAGGCAGTGCTAAAACTTTTGGTTTCACGATAACCGCTTTTTCATTTTTTTCATTTTGTTTAGGCAAGGCAGGTGGAGTGACTGGTTTTGATAAATCATTTTTCTCATTGAATTTTGGAGGAGGCAGAGAAATAGACATTTTTGGTTTGAAAACCTGTTTGGGAACATTTGCTTTCTCCTCAGTCAATGGTTTTGAAATCTTAGTTTCCACTGCCTTTCCTTTTTACATTCCGGTGAGCCCTCAAAAGATCATTTTTCTCTTTCATGTCATTAAAGGTACGCTCATACGACAGTTTGTCATACTTGCATTCCTCAGTTTTTCGATCAAGTTGTTTAAAATATGAGACATTTTCTTTTTCAAGTTTTGTAAGAGCTTTTTCATATTTTGAAACAATTTCGGAGGTCTCAGACTGGAGTCTTTCATGATCTTCAACAGAATATGTTTGTAAAATAATGGAAATAATATCAGTACATAGAACATCTTCGAAGAGAGAATCATTTAAATTTTCCAAAACTTTGATGTGCTCAACACTTTCATTAGCTTTCTTTACCAGGGATTTATGGTCCTTGACAAAGTCAACTGTTTCTTTCAAAAATGCTTGTTCAAAATGAATTACCCTTGAATTGATGTTATTCAGCTGAGGGGCAATTTGAGTTTCAAAAAACTTTTTATTTTCATCATCAAAACTAGAAAACCGGATGTTAGTTGTAATATTGGTTTTAGATTTGACAGTCTCTTGAAGTCTCCTAATTCTAGTTTTAACACTTCTAAAATGCTTGGCATCACTTGTGTTAAAAGGATTGTTTGAAAACATTTGTTCCATGTTTGACAATGATTTTGATTCAACTACAGGTTTTGAAACTGGTTTTGAAACTTTTTTTGAAACAGGTGTTGACTCTTTGTTTGAAATACTTGGTGTGATGGAAAACTTTGACTTTTCTTTGTGTGTAACAAAACTAAATCCAAAAATTTTGTTCCATTTGTTGTAGTCGATTGGTTTGATTTCTCAATTTTTTTGTTTCATTTTTGATCTACTCTCCTTAGATAGTTCTAATGTTTCAAAGAATCACGAACAATTATGGGTTCATGCAAAGCTTTTCCATTGTTCAAAACATTTTGTTCTTTCTGAGCTTTCTTGAGGAAACAGGGAGGTTTGTTACCAAGAGCCATTTTTTGAGTGGTATGAAAATACGGATTTCATTAATTTATTAGCGTATTGGTTGATTTGGCTGAATGACCCGTTGTAACAAGCAAATTTTCCAATTTTTTGATTTTTTTCATTTTTATCAAATATTTCATCAAGAAGAGAATCTTTTCGTTTTGAAAAATCAGCAATCAACTGTTTCTTCTCTTTTTGAAGATCAGAATAAGTTGCTTGTTGTTTAGAAACTTGGTTTTTAAGATCAGAAATTTCCATGTTTAAAGACTTTATTTTTAAGTTCAAATTCACATCAAGTGTGTCATACTTGATTTCCAACTGTTTTTCTTGTAAAACGGAATTTCGATAACCAATTTCTAATTGACTCTTTGTTTTATGAAATTCAAAAGCTTTTGCATTCTCCTTGTCCCTCTCAAGCTCAGCGGTCAATTTATCATTCGCGCGTTAACATCGCGATTGACCTTTTAACTTTCTCAATTTCAATGCAAGCAGTTATTGATTAATGTTTCAAATAAGTACGTGTTTCCTCATCAGTCTCATATTTTGTGCCACACGACCTCCACTAGGATCCATCATCGGAGTTTCAAAGTTAGTATTGCTACAACTCGGATTGTCCAGGTATGTATCATAAGTAAGTGTTGATGTCACAGAATGTTGTTCGTCATGAGTAAACACATCAAATATGACATTGTTATAGCATGGATCAATGATTAGTACCTCGATCTATTGCATTGACATCATAAACGAGAGTGCGTCGAGTCGTTAATGTCGTACTTAGTCTCCTGAAGATTTGCCATGAAGATGCAGTTCGCATTGATTTCCTCTAGGTCTTACAAATCATCCATAATAGCAAAAAAGTCATGTTCCTCAGCACTCAACTGCATCCCTGCTTTTGACTTCTGTGCTAACAACATAGCTTTCTGAAGATACGCAGCATTCTTCTTTTCGGCTTAGTAGGACAATTCCTTGCCATGTGACCCACTCCTTGACAGTTGTAACTTCGTAACTCGATTACCGATTCACATTTCCATAATTCCCAAGGATGGAGCTGCAGCATTCCCATTCGATACCATTGCTTTATTCCCAACATTACGCCCCATCGATTTCCAACATTCGACCTAACGGATACCGATATGGAACCGCTGATTACCTATGTGAAATCCAGTAGCATATTCCTGTTGATTCCCAATAACTCCAACCATTTGTCCTTGATGACCCATACTCAAACCCGCGTGCAATTTGCCTGTTGTCGCAGTGTTTGATGAAATCCTTTGGTTGTTGTTAGTTGGTGCGGAATAGCGACCTCTGAATCTTTAGTCAAAAAGCAAATGCTGACAAAGCTTGTTCTTGTTCGGTTTCAACATCGGTGATTCCTTGTTCTGGTATTGTGGATACTGTTGTTGTTGTTGTTGTTCTTGTGGATAGAATTGTTGTTGAGGGATAAAGACTTGTGGTTGTGGAGTGTATTGTTGCAAGTTGTTGTTAGTGGAAGATGATGAAGCTTGTTGTTGTGTATTCAATGGAGTTTGAGTCTTTGCAATTAGTGCCAATGGATCATGATTCTTTGCCAATATTTCTTTCCTGACTTCATTTACTTCAGTTTGGTTTTGTTTCAGAAAATCGTTGAGTTGATCAAAGTTCACCTGATGTAAGTCTGTTGTTTGGTTGACAATAGTGACATATCGTCCCCATTCTTCTAGAAGATTGTTTAGGAATTTGATGTTACTCACGATAGTTCTGGGTGCCAACTTGTTTCTGATAAGCTCATTCATTAAAGTGCAAAACCTTCCATAGTAGGATTCAATGGATTCTCCTGGAGTAGATGTAAACTTCTCCCATGTAGTTAGCAGCTTGTTCTCTGTGTCTTGTTGACCAATTTCTGTTCCATAACAAAGCCGTCTAACACATTCCCACATATCGAAGCGTTTCATAGTTGTCTCTGCCAGAAAAGATGTCTCTTGAAACCCGGTTGGACAATGTGAATTGCCATGTCATCCGCTTCGACTTGCTTCGATCCTCTTGTGTATTCTGTTTCATATTGAGCACGAAAAAGATGGTGGGGCGGGAGGTGTTGCATCGAGATTTCAGGGGTCTTGGACTTGTCGAGGCTTGAAGGGTCCATTAGTAATGGATTGAATCATGAGTTTTCCATTAGGTTTGGTCTTGATGTAGCGGAGCATACGACTTGTCCATTGAAGATATCCACCTTTTTCCAGCATAGGAGGACAGTTTTTGGCACCGGCTGCATGAATGTCTTGTTGAGTAGCCATTGATGAAGGTATTTGATGATAAAGTTGATGTAGGATCGATTCAACGATAAAGGAGTTGTGTTTGATGAAGATTAAGCTCGGTTATTGTAGTGAAAATTGGGTCTAAAAACTTAAAAACCTCAATAACTTCAGTTCGGTCATTCGGCGTGCCAATCTCCTCGTTCTCACAGTCGTTTTGATGGGTAGAAGGCTGAAAACGGAGTTACGGTTCAAAAGTTATGGTCGTTTGAAGTTTTGCTAAAGATCTTACTCGTAAACGTTAAGGATTTGATGCTTATGGCGTAGACTTTCTGGGATTCCTATCGTAAAGTTAGCTTAGGCGTAGGATAGAGCTTATGCGTAAACACAAACTTACGCATAAACTTTAAGGTTAAACTTAACGTAGACTAAAATCTTATAAGTATAGTACCACGGCGTAAGAATTAACTTATGCGTAGAAGTGCTTACTCGTAATTTTTTAGGCTTATGCGTAAGTTTAGGTTTAAAACCAAAATCCTTTACACTCGTCCAAGTGTAAAAGATATCCACAAGTCGAAGTATTCCACACATTTATCCAAGTGAGGGAAGTCCGAGTCACCGTCGTTGCACGCAGAATGCGCACCAAAAGCTTATCGCGTAGGATCACACTTCTTACGTAGACCTTGGCGTAGAAACTAGGGTTTTGACTTTTCCTTACGCGTAAAACTAGGGTTTTGACTTTCTGTACTTGATTTTCTTACGCGTATAATGCCCAAATTTTTGCAAAAACACAAATTTTCACCCAAAAACACGTTTTCAAACGATTTCTTTTGCACAAACTTCTTCCAAAACACTTAATGATCAATAAAAACTACAACTTTAAGCTTAAACACACGTAAAAATCAAAACTTTATGACAAAAAACCCACGTTTATAGTAAAAAACGCAACTTTATGTGTAAAGTTCTAACCAAAAACGTGACACAACACTCCTAAACCATTGTTAGGAGATTGATACCAATTGTAGGACCTTAAATATATCAACCTTATCACGATACCAAAGCTTATCACAGGAGTATACACGTAAAACCAACACTTATGCTATGCGTATAAGAAGAAGGAAAGATAAGAAAGATGGTGACTTGATGATACTCGTATGTGTTAGAGAGAAAAAGATGAAACAAGAAACTTGTATTACTTCAAAGAAAACACACACACATACACACTCAAGCACACCCCTCAAATGACCATTTGAGGGGTATTTATACTTCCTTACAAATGCCCTTATGGGCTTGGGCTTGGGCTTGGATTGGACTTGGATTGGATAATAACTTACATAAGGCTAGCTTAACTTAACTACTAGCCATTTAGCTTAGCCCAATCCACGAGCCCGTTGACTATTCTAGCACGATATCTAACACACGTTACAAAGTTCCTAAAAGTGAATGACCATCACTTCTATTAAATATTATCAAGGCTAAAAAGCCCACAAAGCAAGAGTTTGATTATCCGGAAGTGAAGGTGAAACAGGGAGTCCACGGATAACCCTTTCTTTGTCAACTTCCTTTTGGTGGGGCTTCAAGTAGTCGTATAATAATCCGTATGTAGCATGATGAAGATTCTTCGCTTGACGGATGAAAATGATATACTTTTCCCAATCAGGACCAAGACTACTCAGGAACTTAGTGTTGACTGCAATTCTTGGCATAATGATGTTATGTTTTTCCAAGTCATTGATGATGTCTGAGAATCGATGATGATATGACTGTAATGTCCCCCCTGGTCCAATCATGAAGTGTTCATAAGCCAAGTAGATTTTTGATTCCATATCTTCTTGATTGAGTTATGTGCCTTCCATGAGAAGATGAATATGCTCCCACATTGCTTTAGCAGTCTTTTGAGCATCAACACTTCGAAGTATCGGATTAGGTAATCCCAAAAGGATATATTGCATTGCCAGTTCATCGGCTTCAAAGTGTAAAAGTTGATCAGTAGTGAGTTCATTAAGACTGACAACGTTGGTGACATCACCTCTTGGAGGATTAGCATTTGGATCTTGGTGCAGTGCGGTAGGCATCTGAAATGGAACTTCCAGGATGACCTTCTTCAAGAACTTTCTATGTGGCTTTTTTAGATCACATAATCTAAAGAACCTTATCACCCATTGATCATAGTTTCCGGGAGTGAGCATTGGAGGTCTATCAAGTGATCTAGCTTCATGTATGGATTGTTGGCTACTTAAAGCTTCACACATCTTTGCAAACCAAGACGGTTCCTTCATAGTATTCCTGGATGGATGTTGATTTTGAAAGTTTGTGTAAGGTTGTACTTGAAGACTAGGGGGTGGTTGAATCATTTGTGGTGGAATTTCTCCTGGAGGAAATTGTTGTTGAAATTGTTGTTGCTGTAGTTGTTGATAAAATTGTTGTTGTTGATGGAGTTGTTGTTGTTGTTGTTGTTAAGGATACACATGAGGGAAGTAGCTAGAGTATGGTGGTTGAGACATCTTGAAACTTGTGTTGAAAATGGATCTTTGTAGTCGAATGAAACTTTGTTGATGAAGTATCCTTATGAGTAGAAAACCAGCTTATGCAAAGGAAATAGCTTATGCGTAAAAACACCACCTTACGCGTAAGAATTGAGCTTACGCGTAGGATTAGCTTACGTTTACACTTGGTGAATCCTTAGATTATGCGTTAACCAAAGACTTAGTAGTAAGAGACTTATGCGTAATATTTCCTTAGTTGTAAGACTAGCTTATGCGTAGGAAATGCTTAGGCGTAAGATTTTTACTCGTAAGCTTATGCGTAGGAAATGCTTATGCGTAGGAAATGCTTAGGGTTTAGTTACGCGTAAGAATAACCAAATTTTTCCAAAACTGAGATTTCTGCCCAAGAGTGTTTCTAAACCAGATTTTTATGATGAAACAGCTTCAATATCACCAAAATAACACAAAAGTATGAAACTTGATGATCCAAAACTCTTATACACCTTACGCGTAGAAATATCCACACGACTAAAACCAAGCTCAAAAACAATGAAATACACGTAAAGTTTCAAACTTTTTGCCAAAAACTTAAACTTTAACACCAAATAACCTTGAAAGGAAAAAAATCTTGAGTTTTAAAGTGTAAAAATGAAAGATTTTAAGCGTATGAAATTTTGAATACCGAGACTTACACGTAGGACACAAAAACTTCAAAAACAAACACACGTTTCACTCAACTATTTGGCGAATGATACCACTGTTAGGTCACCATGTTTGTAACACAAGCATCAATATGAAGAAATGAGATAAGAGAAGATTGGATGAACACTTAACCAAACACACGTATGAATAATGAAAGGTTTATCTTTAGAGTGAAATAGAAAAGTGAACAACCAACCTTCAAGTGAAGGTTTAAAAGACAATTTATAGGGAAGGAACTAGGGCAACATATAAGTTCCTTTCCTTTCCTTATTGGGTTTGGGCCAAGGCTTATGGGCTTTCTACATAAGCATTGCCATAATTACTAACATAAAAGCCTAATTAAGCTAACTATTACATATTGATTACTAACACTTGAGAAATGGTTTAGGAGTGATTCCAACACACCCTCATTAAGGGTGCGTTTGGTTTGGAGTGTCGGCTAATAATCAGCCAAGAGGGTGTCTGTTTATCTAGAGCTTATTTGATATTTGGTATGGCTATTTGGATTATTTTGGTTACGGGTCAACTAGGCAATCGCAAGGGTGTGTCTTGGTTTAGTTTACAGAAACGATCCACAAAGGGGCGTTTGGTTGTCTGCTATTACAGCCCATCCTATTAAGGGTGTTCGTTTGTTGCCCAGTCCACAACACCAACAGCCTAAAGCTGTTGGTTGTTGTTAACGCATGAGGGTGCGGTTGGGTTTATTTGTTGTCGGACCAAAAGAGACGCACCAAGGGTGTTTGGGAGCCTCCGTGTTAAGAGAAAACCACCCAAGGAGGGTGTTGATTATTGTTTACGACCACCACAGCCAACCCAAGAGGTTGTTTGTTTTTCTGCAGTCTGAACCCACCCAAAAGGGTGTTTGTTTGGGTGTAATACCGGCCCCATGAGTGCGTCCGGTTTGTATTTTCGACCATGCAGCCACAACCCTATATAGGGTGCGTTTTGCTTGTTTCTTCAGACCACACCTCAGACCCCAAGGGGCGCTTTGTTTGGTTTATTTACTCCTGTTTCTGGGTCGTGGTACAAAAGGAACTCAAAAGGTTGCTTGTTTATCTTGGTCTCGGCTCAACAACAAATAGTAAGAGTCATTGTTTAGTTTTGTC
>OU343223.1:193693616-193717067 GCA_910596185.1 Chrysanthemum makinoi
GGATGAGAATTAGTAGTTCTTAGAGTATCACTTGACAAATGATGTGTATTGCTTAGACATGAAGAGTCTACATTCTTATGGAAGAGCCACATGTTTGGTGGCTAAAGCAACATCTTAAGAGGCACATCAATGGCATAGAAGATTGGGCCATGTTAATTTCAAGAATATCAACAAACTGGTTAAAGGCAATTTAGTTAGAGGTTTACCTTCAAAGACTTACAGGAATGATCAATCATGCTTAGAAATCACTTTATCAGAGATTGCTATGAGCACAGGCTTATTAATGTGGTTAAGGTTCACACAGATGATAATGTAGCTGATTTACTCACCAAAGGCTTTGATGTTTCAAGATTCACTCACTGGTGGCAGCATTGGCATGATTAACTATGAGCTACATTTGGTGGGAGGACTATTTAGTCTAAGTATAATCCTGCATTGCTATGGCGATAGATGTTATACTATGGCCGTTGACATCAAGAAATTGGAAAAGTATTGTTTTTCGTGAGTAATCGCTTGGAAAGTCTGTTTGGGAAAAGTACTTACGTGGAAGTAATCGTTGTTTTTTTTAAAGTACTGCTCCAACGGTTATATTGAGGGTAATTAATGCTACTGCAACAATGTTATTTTGGTCGTGGATTTTTCAAATCTCACCTATAAATACCTATTTTCCAATTTTCCCTCTCATATTGATACATTAAAATCTTTTCCATCTTTCTCTCATCATATCCATATTATTCGACACAACTCTTTTGTGCTTACATAATCAACAATGGCACATCGTCCCCATCTTCAAAAGCATAATATGGTCGCTAATTTGGATAAGACCTGCAAATATACTATTTCATGATATAATTGATTATCTTACTGGTTCGTCTATCGTTATGCTCTTTAGTGGAACCGATATAATTGAGCCTTGGATTCAAGAATTTTGGGCTAATGCTAGGGATAACATGGAGAATGATGAATATTATATTCGATCAACAGCTTCGGAAGAACTGTTAAGATTAACAAGCCTCCATCGAGAAGATTTATTGTTCAATGATGCGATGGGGCTATAAGGTTTGATAGCAGCTTGATGCGGGATACTTTTCGACATATTGGTTATGGAGGATCTTTGAATGAACAAACGTTTAGAAAACAACTATTTTGTCCTCATTGGAAATTTTTGGTTCATGTGTTGCTCCATTGCATAAGTGCTAAGAGTACCCTTGGGAGCGTTGGGTCAAATATAGCTTCTGCTATGGTTGGGTTAGCTACTGATAGAGTTTTTAACTTCTCAAGGCTAATACTGGATGGAATGCTCTCGCATATCTCACATGGATCTATTTGGCTAATGCACCCACGGTTCATACAGGTTTTCTTAAACAAGCAACTTGTCGATGTGCCAAAACCTACGATTTATTGCCTGTGATTGTTCAACAACAGATTTTTACCTTTATGGCAAAAGGAGTGCTTTATTTAGGGGTCCGGATACTTCTTTAACTACTTCCATGATGGACGTTGTTCGTGCCGTTAGAAATGACAACCGGCGATGAAGCTACTGAAGGTAACTGCATCCGCAAGTACCGCTCTCCACAAGCCGCATCA
Source organism: Chrysanthemum makinoi (assembly GCA_910596185.1). Classification (NCBI taxonomy): domain Eukaryota; kingdom Viridiplantae; phylum Streptophyta; class Magnoliopsida; order Asterales; family Asteraceae; genus Chrysanthemum; species Chrysanthemum makinoi. The sequence continues at coordinate 193,695,204 of OU343223.1, forward strand.
AAAGAAGGTACTTGCATCTCCACAAGGTAACGCTTCCCCAAGTACCGAAATTCAAGAAGATGTTGCGGTTTCACTTTCTCCATCTCCACAAGGGTCTGCTCGCTTCTCAATCGAGGAACATTCACCTATTCAAGGAGAAGATTCACATACCATACCTCCCCGACGAAATCACATTGGATAATTATGTTTTAACAAGAGAGTTGGTTAAGTTAAAAGACTATCGAGGTTCAAGCCAAACAGATAAAGAAATTAAAATTGAAGTTTAGAAGGCTAAAGACTTTTGTGTGGCCATTAGTTCAAGAATTTCGTGATTCGGGTTAAATCAAAGAAAAGGCGAAAGGCAGTCTAGAAAAGCATAAACGCCAAAGGTTCATCAACAATCTTCTGTCAATTTGGGGAGGAATTTAGAACAAGAAAATTTGAAAGAAGATGTTGAGAAGGAGAAAGAACCACGAAGGTATGCCATGATCAAGGCTTGATGAACATGAAAAGATCATTCAAGATACTGAGGAACAAGAAGAACAAGTTCAAGTTCAAGGTACTGATGATCATGTAATGAACAACAAAGTACCGGGTTTGCAAGGTGCTTTCAGACAAGAGGTGATAACTCCAAGAGTATTGAATTTTGAAGAGGAAGCTGGTCCTTCTACAACTGTTATACAAGAAGAGAAGAGAAGCTACCAAACCTATTCTCTGCAAGTGATGATGAGTTCATTGCTACAATTTTAGAAGATTTATCACAACCTATAGGTGGTGTTACTATTCGAGAAGTACAAGAAGAAGAACAACAAAGAACTTCTCAACTTGCAATTGATCCTAAGGATAAAGGGAAAGGTGTTACGGTAGAAACTAAGAAGAAATTAACTTTGGCGTAACTTAGAGAAATTGAAGTTGCTAGGAATGAAGCCGCAGACTAGAAAGTTTCAAGAAGATTTAAATGCTAAAGATAGAGAAGCTCGGAAGTGAAGAAGCTCAGTAGAGAAGCGCTAAAAAGTTGCAAGAGCAATTAAATGCTAAGCCGATGAACCATTACAATCACCTACTCCTATTAGATATATGCCTAGAAGACCTAATTTAGCTAAAGACAGGAATGCTATGATGGCTTATTTGAAAGGTCGAGGGTATAAAGGATTGCAGTGTTGAACTATTTTGACATGAAAAGACTCTATGATGTCAAAAACGCTTATAAGAAGAGTGTCGCCAGATATCAAAGATTTTAGAAAGTTAAGTTAATTGAAAGCTGAAAGGAAGAAGAGTTTAAAAGAAAAAGGAAAACTGAAGTTACGATAGACAGGTTCTCAAAGAAAGAAAGAGTTGAATTAAGATCCAGACTAAAGATGCATTAAGAAATTATCTCGAGTGGTAGATTTTGATTATTCAAAAGAAGATGCTACACGAAGATGAACATCTCAGATAGTGCTTTTGAAGTTGTGAAATCCAAAGAAAGAGATTATATGATTTTTCATAAAGAAGATGAAAGCTTCAAAGTTTTCAATAGGGCTATGGGATTTATTACATATTATAGATAGAGTGGATCTATTCTATCTATATCACGTGGTGAAAGCTTATTTTGGAGATAATCCATCAAGGGAATTGGTCTAGTTTTGCTTGGAGATCTCATAACCATGTGGGAAACGAAAGGAAAGCACTAATGATATTTGGAAGAATCAAGAAAACTGGAAATTGTTTGTTGGAGATTCTTTGACGAACTGAGTTCATGTTTTAGGGCTGGAAAATGGTACAATGATACACATGTTTGCAAATAGAATATATCCTCTCACAAATTGAGTTCATGAGAAGAATGCTAGAGCATGGATTGGAAGTAGAAGAGGATAATGAAACCGCTTGCATGGTTATCAATCTATTTATCAACTGGACTACTATTGTGAAGAAGATGAGTAACTGGTATGAGTTTTATTGAATAACTTATTTTGATAAATCAAGCATTTTATTCAAAGTATCTGATCAAACAAATATTTCATCAAAGTATCTTGCTGCAGCCTTTAAAACCAGTTAAGTGATTTTTGAAAGAAATTTTTTGTTAAAATATCAAATATTTTGAAAACAAAGGTTAAATGAATTAAATGGATTTTGAGATGAAAACATCAATAGGTCATCAATCCACCATGGTTACAAAAGGATTGGCTGATCCATGAGCAAACCGCCTCTGGTAAAGATATTTCAAATCCGTTTTAGTTGACAACTTGCTAATAAGTTGTATGGTAATCAACTTACCATATCAGTTAATGTGAAGAGTTGGCTAGCCCACAAGAAAATGGTTTGTGGTAAAGGCAATGGAAAATCCATTATTGGTAATTAGTTCACCATTAGATATAAGAACTAACTAGTCCGTATGGTACAACTTTTGGTACAGACAAATCAAATCTGTTGATAGCTGATGATTTGCTAAAAATCATATGGTTATCAATGTACCATGGTCTTACACACCAAAACATTTGGCTACTCCAAAGATAATGGCTTTGGTAAAGAGATCTAAATCCATTAAATTTTCAATGATTCACTTAGAAGTGATGAGAATAGTATGCAACTTAAACTGAATTAATGTACAAATTGTCATATGTTGATGTGTTGCTGAAAAGATGGAGCTTGCTGAATGTTGCTGAGAAAGAACAATTCTAAGAGATACTTTGACAAGCACAGACACTACAGAGATATAATGTAAAGACTAAGAAACAACTGTCCCCAAAGATGAAGCTGTTAACGATAAATTCACAAAGGAACTTGAAGTCAAGCAAGTAGAATTCAAGTTAGGGAGGATTGTTGAGATATGAAAAGTGTGAAGACATGAAAGTACCGAAGATATGAAAGTACTGTAAGTCGCAGTACCGGAAAAGTCAAAGAGTCAAAGTACGCTAAAGACAAAGTCAAAGTAATGCACCTAGAAGTCAAAGTATGCAAGAACAAAAGAACGTATATTTGTTTATGGAAATTATTGTATTCTATGTTTAGATTACTTGTCGTACAAGGTTACAAATTGTAAACCGACTAGGATATCCTTGAGCCTATAAAAGGACTCCTAGATTGGCATTAGATGTACGAGTCTATGAGTTTTAGAGTTTACGAATTCACAAGTTAATTAGTGAGAAGTTCGATTATCTTAGAGTTGTATTAGAGTATCTCATAATAAGCGATTTAGAGTTTATAATAAAAGTTATTCTTCTTAGCTTTATTAAGTAAATTCCGCGTACTTGATAAAGATTGCTCAGTGTTTCTTTGTAAATAACTTAGGATTTATCCGAGGTTGTTAAACCTTAATAAGCTAGTTAAGTTAGTTTGATTAAAGTATATCGATCCAACAAACAGAAATACTGCTAAGTCGCTACAGATTGGTTAACTAAGTCGCTAATGTTACTAAGTCGCTAACATGTAATGACAAGTCGCCACCAACAGTAATACAGCTAAGTCGCTACAAATTAGTTCACTAAGTCGCTAACTTGAACGCACTTAAAAGTAACAACTCGCCACGATGAATTTGTACACTAACTCGCTACCAAGAACATTATCACAGCAGATAACTCGCCACCAAGAACTCAATCATATCATTCTAACGCCGCAAACCATTCAACATAATCGAGATCATTTTTAGAAACACAACCCAACCCATTCAATCCATATACACAAACGATTTCAGAAACACAACCCAACTCGAATCACAAAGAAGACGCTCACAAATTCATTAATACATATATTCATGAGAATTACAACAACCCTAGTGCATCCAAACAGCCCTTAATCCATTGACACATATATCACAATTATTTTCATTCAACAAATCCAACGACAAACCTATATGAGGTAATCAAGAGATGAGGGTCAAGTTCCGTGGGATCTGTTAAGGAGAAAGGAGTTAGGAAATACATATATTCATCATATTTGGGGACAAGAAACAAGTCAAGATTGCCATACCACACGCATAATTAAAGTCGCTACTGAAGAACCTCGAGAGGGAAGAAAGAAGAACAATAGTTGATTTTAAGTTTTTCTAAGAAATAAAATGCATAGTCGCTAGGTTAAGGGGCGGTTTAAGCAAGATAACTAATTTGACACATTCGTCCACTAGAGTTTTGTGAGTGGTTAGCAACTCGCTATGACTTTACAAAGCAAGTCTCTAATACCAAACTATGTTGCTAAGACTTTACAAGGTAAGTTGAAATCTTATCACATTATGTATTACAGACTCATTAGTTATATGAACTTATCAGATAGCAAGCTAACACAGATAGCATAAAGAGATAACATAATAAGATAAGCAAACTAACATAATGGATAAGCAAACTAACAACCTACAGTTGAGCACAAAACATAACCAAATAAGAGATATAAACAAGATATCTTGAAAAATTCTCCCCCTCAATCAATGTTACTAGAGAACATTGATTGAATTCAACCCACCCGTTATAAGATAAGAATATATCAGTTGTTCGAACTTCATCTATGATCACGTATCATTATTGAATGATATTTCTAGGACCGTAGATGTTATCGATAACAAAGAATATATCCTTTATTAGTTAGAGGAAAATGACAAAATTATGAATTTTAAAAGAATGAAATATTTAAAAGGTATTAAAACAAAGTGTATAGAATGTATTTGAAAATTGTTAAAACAAAGGTATTATTATTATTATTATTATTATTATTATTTTATTATTATTTTTTTTAAACTTGATTTGTACACAGATTTATAAGAACGAGTCCTGATTCAAGATGAAAAAGGAGTCAAAGTACGAGGTACATCACGGCATGCTATAGCTCCTGAGTGAGCTATATTCATTTCTGATGGAAACCAGTCATGAAGTTCTGATTGAATTGAGCATTGTACACGAAAAGATCGAAGACATTGTACTAGAAGCACATGTAGAATTGCAAATGGATGGGTTAGTGACATGATTAATCTCACTATTGGATGTATCACGCTTTAATATAGACGTATCATTATTAGAGATCCCTTTAGGCTCAATATACTTGAAGAGTTTTCCTGTGGGCATCCACTTAAGGCAAGATCTAGGTATGTATGTCCGTTTGGATCCTGTAAACTTAAATAATCTGCTAGTGGGAATACATTTGAAGCAGCTACTAGTAGATTTGTATGTGTGCACTTCCCTGTTTTGACTATTGGTCATTTTGTGATTAGTATGTTTCTTAGGGGATTGATCAACCAATTGATGTTTCTTATGAGAACTAGTCGTACTTCTAGTATTTCTGATCTTTGTGCTTTGAACATTAACTCGAGGTTTGAGATTCATCATATCGAACGAAGCAATGAAGTGACTGGTTTTGTCAAAACATCATTCTCATCAACTTGGGAGGCAAGCCTAGATTTCGATGGTTTAACTCTTTCGGTTCTAAAGGCATTAGTACGCTTAACTATGTTTAGAGTGGTTCTGAACAGTTGACTTTCCCAAAGTTGATGGTTTTGCAAACTTAGTGTTCACCCTATTTCCAATAGATTTCCTAAGCTCATTTTTTAAGGCAACAATATTGAAGCTCTTATCCTGAATTTGGGCTTTGAGGTCATCAATGTCTTTCAACAAGATGTTAGATTGATTGATCAATTTGGAATTGGTCTCCTCTAAGTTTTTCCTTAATGACTCATTTTCTCTTAATAGGTTGGACACACATAGAGTTAGTTCAACATTTCTAGATTCAAGTGTATCACTCATCTCATGACAGTCATGCTTACACACATCCGAGAAGTAATTTTATTGCATATGGTTGAGTCTTTGTCCGAATGGGGTTTTAATTGATTAATTTCAAAAAATTCTCGAAATTCTAGAAATTCCTGATTAATGCAAGATTATTTTGCATAAAAGCTTTCATCCTTTTGTTGTATTTCAATTTCCAATGAAATACAATGTTTTTCAAGAATTGAGTATTTGTTTGAGAGTTCATCATATACCCTTTTTTCAATCATGTCATTAGCTTTAATAGTTTTAGATTCAGGCTCAACCAAGATCGATTTCATAGTATTATGTTCGAATTAGAATCGTACATTAACATATGAATTACTCGATTAGTTAAGTGTACCTCATCACATGAAACCTTTTCTCGAGTCTTTGAGATCGGATGCTTATCTTCATCCTCTTTTATTGCAACGAACTTCATTGATGTATCATTCATTGGTTCAACTGATCTATTGCATAACCTATCACAATCTTCCCATAGCATCACTTGACACCCATTCAATTCATTCAGCTTGTCATTCTCTTTGCGACTTCCTTAATGTGTATTTCCACATTACCCATAAGTTGAATAAAGGTGTTTCTGAACTCATGAATTTCCATTCCAGTGTGTTTCTTGAATGAGATTCCAGTCATGTCATCATCAAAATCTGAGGAATATTCCCCACGGATAAGTGGCTGAAATTGATTGAAGATTACTTGAAGAGCTGCATTAGACTTATTAGTTGAGAACTTTTCTTTGGTAATTTGAAACCTCAGTTGTTCTAAGTTAAGTAACACAGTTCTAGTCAAGGTGGGAAAGTCCTGATGGAGGAGAGCACTGCTTGTTCGATCTATAGCTGTAGATAAAAGTAGTTTGAGATGCTGATGAAGTAGTTGAAAGGGCTCAATGTTGTATTCCATTTGCTTTGCATCATTGTTCATTAACATGTGTGGTTCGTTGAGGTTTGACTCAGAAGGTGAGGAGTTTTGATTACAGTTAGTTGAATCAATCAAGGTAGTACATTCAGAAATGCAACCAGTTTCATTGTTCTGTGAGGTATCATAGAGTTAAAGCACTTTGGAGATAAATGGGTCAGTGATGTAGGACATTGTGGGTGGAGGAGTATCTGCTGCATGAACGTCCTCAACTATAGTAGATATAATGGTGGACATGTTGGTAGACATGTTTAAGAATTACACGGGATTTTATAACTCTATGATTAAACTGGGAAATAGATTCTTTCACGGGATTTTACTAAATCAAGAGAAAACCGTATTACACACAAAAGTCAACCAAGTCGCTAATAATCCTTGAACCAAGTCGCCAAGCATTAAGTTGCTAAGTAATAACAAAACAAGTCGCTGAGTTCCTAAGTCGCTACCAATTTTGACAGCAAGTCGCTATGAACCAAGTTGCTAAGATATCAAGTCGCTAAATAGCAACTCGCTAAGGTCCAAATCGCTAGCACCAAGTTGCTACGAAACTTAAAGAACAAAGTAAGCTATCAAAATGAAAGCAAGTCGCTACCTTACCAAGTCGCTACCCGTAGTGGAGAATCCACTAAGTGTACTGCTTTGTCGGCTTATTGTCTCAATAGACAAGTCGCTACCAAAACACACTACAACTCGCTACAATTTTACAAACCAAGTAGCTACCAAGAAATGAAGTCCAGAAGTCGCTCCTAGCTAGAAAACTTTAAAACACATTTTTCAATCCAAAAACAGCCCAACCACGATGATTCAAGCCTTCTAAATCAAAACCTAAACACTTGTGATGATTCTAAACACAAAAGTACAATCAAAATCCAAACTTTAACACTAGAAATCAACCAAATGATGCAAAAACCACTAAAATTTTTCAAACTCAAAAAGCACGTAAAAACCACTAGAAATCCAAAGATATGTAAAAGATGATCTAACCATGGCTCTTAATACCAATTGTAACATATTGGATTTCACATACACATCATAATAAAAACACTTTTAGGCGTATAGATGATTTTAGAGAGAGAGAAAGTGGGATATTCTAGAAAGAGAAACTCATGTAATGTTAGATTACCAAAGAACATCCAACCCTCTACCTTGCAAGGTAGAGGGTATTTATAGGTTACAAAATAAAGCGACCTCTATCGACGTGGATCGTATACAATGGGTAAAGATCCGTCCGTCCTCCACGGTGTTGCACTAAACTAAATAGCTAACTAAATAACTTAGTAAATAACGTAATGTCTACGAGCTAACTTATGCTAGATAGTATTTGGGGTGACCGATACTTCACTATGGAATTTTCTAATTCCTAATATCAATCGAATCATCTCCGGTAAAATCCACAAATGCAAGGATTTATCCTCCACCAACTCAACCAATCAAACCAATCCCTAAAAGGATAGTTCCTACAAAACTTCCTATGCCAAACACCACCATACCTCCTAAACCAAACAATCCCATTTCCACTAAACCATCACCATTGGTACCTAGAGCCCTTTCATTCACCACTCCAATCTCATCACCACACCTCTACAATCTAGAGGATTTGCCTCCTAGGCCGTCTCGTCCTCCACCACCGGCAACATTCTCCTCATTAGGAGGAATAATGGAACAAAATCAAGGTGTTGAGTCAACACTAGCTCCTCGCTTTTCGCCGTCACCATCATATAATCCCATTTGGATTATGAGAAATTATCAAAGTCAACCACCAGACCACATGGAAGTTGACACCTCTCTACCACCACCATCATTCTTGGTCGAGCCATCTTCAAATGCGCCTCCACCAATCCTTCCTTCGTTTGAGGCTCCTCAACCCGCTTCACTTGATCCTTCGCATCAAGCAATTTCATTTCTTCCATCACCACTACCTAGCCATGACAAAGATTGTTATCATTGTCAACATGTTAAAAGTTTGATACATGAAGTACGGGAAGATCAACGTTTCATGTTTTATCACCTCCTCGAACGTTTCGACGAGATTAAACCTAAACAAACTTGAGCTAGAGGATTTTAGTGGTGTCCTAGTATCAAGCGTAACTTAGATAGTCTAGTAACTCCAAGTCATGTATCATTCATTTTCTTAGTTTTTAGAGTCATGTATATCATATCTCTAGGTTTTTTTAAATGAAATTACATGATATTTGCTATATTTTTGAGTATATGATTATTTGGTATAATACATATCTCACTTTGATGTTAACATTATTTGTTATATCTCCATTGCTGAATCTTGTCATCAGACAGACGGATCCCTGAAATTTGCCTAGACGGATCCCTCCAAGGAGGGAACCGTGCAACAGAAGACTAATTTTCTGCTAACTTGAGTCTTATGTGCAGGAAATTATGTATTATATACTTGTCTTCTAACCTTTGTTTTGTAGGTTTTCAATTGACATATGAAGACTTTGACACTCTAAAGCTAGGGGGAGCTTTGTGTCAAAGCATTACATTGCAAGATCATTTGCAATAATAGGATTACATTTCATGACGTCCCCTTGCAAAGTTTCAATTATCTAGGGGGAGCATTATCGTCACTAAGACAAAACCACTTGCAAACATGGTTTCAATGCATTAGCTTAGTAGTTTTTATTTACTTGACGCCCTCACAAAGGGATGGACTCGTCAAGGGGGAGTTAAGACGAGAACTCTTCCCGTCACTTGCTCTCTATTCTTTCTTTTTAGATGTTTTTTCTTAAAACAATGTGTTAGTTTATTTTTGAAGCTCTTTTTGTTTCGACAAAAAGGGGGAGAAGAAAGTAAAAACTACAAATTCAAAATTTTAAGGATTTTAAGTTTTTCCTTAAAATAATTTTATGTTTTGTCATCAACAAAAAGGGGGAGATTGTTAATCTGAGATAAGCCGTAAAAACTTTTATTTATATTTTACGACCTTCTAATGTTTTGTCGATAACAAACGTAAAATCATTTAACGAAACAAATAAAATACGAAAATGGTTTGAGCCAATAGTTTTCTAACACACTTACGTTTTCACATAAAATACTAAAACAAGTATAAGTGATTTTGTGATTTAATAATACATATGTACAACAACTAGTGTTTACATATCAGGGAAATATATACATAACTAGTATGTATTATAATGAGTAATATAAATGGGTAGAAACTTAAGTATTTGACCCACTAACCTAATACATTGAATATAGTTGGGTACAACCCAAAGTCCATGACCCATACCCATGGATCTTGACCTATAACCCATTGCATGACATCATGCTTAAGTCATACATGGTTTTAATCCATGGCCCATAGTTTTAATCCATGAACCATAGACTAGATGCATTGCATCTTGGAGATACATTGTATCTACCTTGATACCATGATCCATAACCCATGACCCAAAACCCATGGGCAAAGGGGAGCGTCCCACAGATCCCCAGTATTGCACTGGACGGATCCCTCAAGTGAGGGATCCGTGGAACATTAGACATTTTCTCTCTATAAATAGTGAGCCATTTCTTCATTGTTTCTAACCCCTTTCTCACATATTTTCTCTTTGAGTTATAAACTCTCTAACCTCATATCCAAGTGATCTATGTATGTAGTTTTGAAGACATTAGTGAAAGATGTCTCAAGTGTCAAGACGAAGATATTAGTGAAGGGTGTCGATCGTCCGTATTGAAAGCACTAGTGAAGGGTGCTTAGAATTCAAGGCTAGAGGCATTAGTGAAGGGTGCCTAGAAGTCAAGTCACAAGACATTAGTGAAGGGTGTCTTGAAGATCGAGTCAAAGGCATTAGTGAAAGGTGCCTAATGTGTACATTTAATATGGTGTGATTCGATGTACATGATAGATTAGTATTGGGTCAAAGGATATTGTTATCCTTGATGATGTTATTATAAGGAGTATATCTCCTTTGGGGTGGTAGTTCCTCCATTATAATGGAACTCGGTATCTAACCTAGTACCGGATAAAGGGTATTCGACATTGTGATAGGTTTGGTTCTACCTCGTGGAAGAACCCGGTATCTAGCCTTGTACTGGATAAAGAGTAGGCAACATTGTGAAGGTTTCTCCACCATAAGGAGCTGGTGTTGTGTAGTGATTACAAACTCTCGAGTAGGTAACTCGGGGAGTGGAGTAGGGCAAGGAAGGTGTCCTTGTAGCCGAACCACTATAAATACTCGCGTTGTGGTTTTGTGCTTCTTACTCTTTATCTTTTCATTACATATTTTTATTTCTATATGTTTGTTTATCAACATCCAACATACATCCAAATAGATTGACATAAGTCGATCTAAATAGTTTAAAACAAAGTTTTAATCGGTAAAACTATTCAACCCCCCCTCTAGTTTTCCACACTTCGAACCCACGTTTCATTTATAGCATGAACCAAATCAGCAAAAGTATTTTGGAGATCGTTTGCATTCTCGATGTCCTTGTCATTTTTTCTTTGATAATAAAGAGCAATCGAACCGAACATGGAGTAAGACTTGGTAGCTGTGGCGAGTTCCTGTAGACGTGTGAAGTTAGCCATTAGATTGTTGTGATTTTGTGAAAATATGTGTTTGTGATTGTTGGTATACAAATGCTTTAGGGTACGAAACCTTAAATAACAAAGACAACGGGACCTTTCAAATTCAGGGACTAGTTGTGAAATAACAAAAACCTAAATAGTCAAAATCTGTAATAAAAATACGCCAGAATTTTAAGTGCAAAAACGACTAACTGGCCAAATTCAGGGACTAAGTGTGACATATGAAAATTATTACCCTGCAACTTGACCGTTGCCATTTTTGATACGCTTATACACAATTAATGTATTGCCAAACCCCAAATAAACCCAACTAATAAGATCCAAAAACATAAACACTCTCATAATAACCCGACCCAATTAAGAAAATCCAATTCAAACCAAACCTAAAATACATCCACCTAAACACACGTACTGAAACACACATCAAGTCAAACACATTCGTAAAAACACCAAGTAAAACCATGAAAGATGGGAGCATATTCGTGTCAACTTTTAAGGATGTTCAGGAAGAAGAAGAAGGTGAGGTCTTGTTCAGAATCCATTGTAATGGGTTTTTGGATTATAGACCACTCATGTATGAAGGAGGTTCATTAATTAATCTGTGTGCCTTTACCATTGATAGGGATATATTTAATTCAAGCCTTGATAATGTATTATCAGAGATTAATGAACAAAAATGGGCGTTGTGTTTTTGTGATCCTGAAGAATCCCTAGAAAATGGTTTGCATTTGATTCATACTGATGATGATGTTCATACTTTGTTTGCACTGGTTGAAACACATGAGTCAGTTGGTATCTTTGTTGCACACAAGCCCCAAAAGTTAGCACAATTTTACTTAAAAAACATAAGTTTTGAAGTTGTGGGTTGGGTAGAGCAAGATACTAACTTTCGAATGGTTAGTCCAACACCTTTTAGGGACTAGAAGTAAATGGCAGGGGATAGATAGGAAAAAAATGCAGGGGAGTGGAATCAAGACACTAACAGTGAAAGGTGGTGTTGTTATCAAAGAGGAAGAATGGGTTGTAGATAAAAAAAATGAGAAAATAAGAGAAAAAGAAAGTTGCTTGAGGAAGAGGATGTTTTGAAAAAAAAAGGGCAAAGAAGTTGTTCAACATTTTAAGCGAGGTTTTGATGGGAAGGGGAAGGCTAAAATGGTTGAGTTTGCAGGTTTTGATGTTGAAAACATGGCTGGTGCAGCAGGTGTTGAAACCAGGGTTGGTGGTGCTACTGCTGATGTGTCTAGCGGTGTCTACACCCTTTAGAAGCAGAGAAAGGATTACAAACTGCGCCCTTTCACTTTTCACCCAAAGGCCATACTAGGTGATGTTTCAATGATGAATACCATGTCACGTATTTAATTCTTTTAAGTTGTAATAGTACAGTACCTAACTTAAATGTTTGTTGTTTGCATACTTGTTTTTGAAGACAAGGTAGCAATATCATCATCACTTTAAGGTTCATGTTTTGTGTGTTCATCTGTTTATGGATATCCATGACTAGTGTGTAGATAATTTGAAGGTTCAGCAGTTGAAGGTTTTGCAGTGGAAACTGTATCATATTTTAAATTTTGTGAAATGTCAGTAGAACCTTGTATCAGACAATGACTCACTAGTTTCAGTTATTTTCCAGTTGTATCAGACATTGAATCTATAGTTTACTGTTATAAGTCAACTTGCTAATTAGTTAGTTATGTATAATATTTGTTTGTTTGTCTTATAGGTTAAATTCTGTGAGATCATACTAGTTTATCAGCTGCCTTTATAAAGTCATACTTAAAATATCAGGTGTAATGGTATAAGCAACTCAAACAATCACCCCTTTATGTGTTGGTAGTTAAAATAAGGAATTAGGATGGGTTAGATTTAACTAAGGTATGGTATAAATGTGTATGGAATATAATACCCTCGACTAACTAATAGAAATCAGACGTTGACCTGGGCATCACGGGTCAAGGGATGAGTTTAGCCTCAAAAACCCATACTTTGGACTACTGATGACTAAAATGCCATGTTTTGGTTCAGGATGACGTTTTTGGCCTATTTTAGGGACCAACGGTGTATTTTAGTCTTAAATAATTAAGTAGTAAAGTTTTGACTCCATGTCAATCTGATTGAGTTGCTTCCTTCCATTAAGAGGTGGACATGTTCTCTCATGTCTTTTGTAGTCTTCTCGAGCATAAACACTCGAAGAATCGGATTAGGAAATCCCAAAGAATGTATTCCATTGCAAGCTCATGCCTCTTGGTGAAGAAGCTGTTCGAATGAGTTGAGACTGAAGACCGTTGTGGTAGAGTCATCCCTTGGTGGATTAGCCGTTGGATCACCGGGAATTGTCATAGTAGGCATTTGGAAAGGACCTTCAAGAATGACTTTCTTCAAATATTTTCCATGTGGTTTCTTGAGATCACAGAACCTAAAGAACCGATCGACCCATTGAACATAGTTTCTGGAGCATCGGAGGTCTATCAAGAGATCCAGCTTCATGAATGGATTGTTGGCTGCTGATAGCCTCACACATCTTTGCAAACCAATGAGGTTCATTCTATGTCACAGTTGATGCATGCATAACATACTTGGCTGGGAAGTGATATTGAAAGTAGTTAGCATATTGATGTTGTTGTTGAGGGGGTTGTTGAGGAAATTGTTGTGGTTGTGGTTGTGGTTGTGCATATTGATGTGGAAGATAATTTCCATGTTGTTGTGGTTGTTGTTGGAATTGTGGTTGAGTATATTTTTGTTGCTGCTGAGGATATTCATGAGGAAAGTAGTTAGAATATGGTGGTTGAGAAATCTTGAACCTTGTGTTGATGATGGATCTTTGTAGATGAATGAATCGTGATTTGTTGTTGAAGGTGTGCTTGTTCGTAAAAAATCTCCTTAGTCGTAAAGTGATGTGGCTTACTCGTAAACTACTTAGTCGTAAACCTCCTCTTACTTATAAGAAAATATTACTCGTAAACTTTGTGGTTAAACGTAATCTTATTCAGAAGAACCTTACTCGTAAGATAAATCTTATTCAGAAGTGTTACGCGTAAGTGTTTAGCTTATTCTTAAGAATAGGTTAAGAACCAAAATTTTTCAAACTTTTCCAAGTTAGAAAGATATCCACAAGTCAAAGTGTTTCACACGCTTATCCAAGCAAGGAAAACACTGAGTCACAAACAGCTTTGAAGATTCTGAAGAAGATTCCTTATTTGTAAAGTTGCTTATTCGTAAACTGTAACACCCCAAAAATGATGGTTTGCAGCGGAAGTAAGTGTTACCGGGGTATTACTCGATTGGTACCACAATACAATGTATAGAACAATAGTTTAACTTAAGAAATCGTATTTAGTAAAGATTTATGTTTACATCTTTCAAAATATATATTATAGAATGTAGGCCCATAAAAGAATTAAAGTGGTCCCCAAGTTATATCAGAGTCTTCTATAACCATACCATGCCAATGCCGAAGCGCCTCCAAAGTTTAGCTATCGCCTGCAATCCTGAAAATGCATGCTAAAAGTGTCAACACAAAGGTTGGTGAGTTCACAGGTTTTAATACACAAGTAGTTTCCAAAACAGGAAAATCAATTGGTTGTCAAAGTTTCAAAGGGTCCATTATGTATGCATAGGTTCATGGTATAAAGGTTCCACTACTTAAGCCGATTCACCAAAATTGCCCCACGTGCAACATGCTCTAACCTAGCATGAGAAGGTGATACTATGCACTCCTTAGTAGAGTGAGGATGGCTCTACCCCTAAATAGCTATCCATAGTTATCAACGGCTCGTCCCGTGCATGGGAATGCGTTAATAAGTAGTGTAGTAACAGGGACTTTACCGTCATACATAGGCCAAACATAAGCATACATACCGGTTTAGACAAGTATAGCGAGCATAGCTTCGTAGATTGAAAGATCGATTCAAATCCATAATTTCATGAATGCACAACCAATTTAGTTTTAAGTAATCATAGCATGATTTTCACCCCAAAACGAGTAAAACAGTAAAATGGGGCTGTGAAACTCACCTTAGTCCGAAGAAATATAAGAATCACAACTAACATGACTGGCATCGAGAAATGTAACACAATAGTATCACAAGGTAGCAATGCACAACGATACGAAATCGACGTAACCTAATAGATATAAGCTTGTCTCATAATATGATACGCGAATAGTAATCAATATGTACGAGTTTCAAAATATAAAATATTTTAGATTTCATGAAAGTTTCGTATCAACGTTTGTAATATGTTTAGTTTCATCATTCGTGTGGTGGTTTGAAGATCTAGACTCGAGACACATATCAAAGTATAAAATATATAGTACACGCATGAAAGGAAATAAACATGTAAGGGTCACATAGCAATTAAGTGAGGTATAAGTAGGTTAGTTAAGTTTAACTAATAATTAGTCCTTAGAAGTTTAACTTATATTTATTAGTTATTGGTTTTATAGTCTGATAATAGTCCAAATAATATTAATTCGTTACGTTTAATATGTCCAAGTCCGATAAGTATTTAATAAGCAGTCAAAGTAAGTCCAATAAGTTGTCCAATATCATATACGTGTGTATATTTAGTCCATTATATATTTATCATGACCAAATATAAGTCCGTTATAAGTTAAATGTCCAAACAATGTCAATTCATATAGGTTTAATGTGTAATATGTTATATATATATAGTATGTCAAGTACATGAATTATCCAAAACAATATGTCCATTTTGTATCCAATTTGTCCAAGTCCATTATGTATGATACAAGTCTAATGTCCAGTGTGTCAAATCCAATCCGTTAAGTATTAGCATAGTCTGATATATTTTGAGACCGGTAGTCGTATATGTCAACTTGTCTAATGTATGCTAGTCCGATAATTGTTATATAATTAGTCCAGTAGTCTCAAGTTTAATATTGATAGTTATTGTCTAATATTTAATATGCATATTATATGATTAGCGTTGTACATGATAAAAATATTGTAGTCACCATAAGCCATAATGTCAAGACTCATAAAATAACTATTACGAAGTGAATAAGTATAGGTTAGCTAACATTAACATTATATTATGTGTACATCGTACACTTATTACAATCTTGGAAATACGTATATCATATACGAGTTTCAAGAAATTTCAAAAATGAGCTATTACAAGTAATAAGCATTCAAGTAGCTTAAAATAACACTTAAGTCGACACTTAATATGCCGAGCCAAACTACCCTTTGGGGCTTTTCTTTTTGGGCCGCAACTCAAAATAATAACCAAATAAAGTGGAAGAATAAACAAATTTCATCCTTATGTCGACAAAACTAAACAATGACTCTTACTATTTATTGTTGAGCCGAGACCAAGATAAACAAGCAACCTTTTGAGTTCCTTTTGTACCACGACCCAGAAACAGGAGTAAATAAACCAAACAAAGCCCCTGCCAGTCCGAGGTGTGGTATCGAAGCAACAAGCAAAATGCACCCTATATAGGGTCGTGGTCTACCACGAGCTGAAATACAAACCAGACGCACTCATGGGGGCTGGTATTACACCCAAACAAACACCTTTTGGGTGGGTTCGATATGAGAAAAACAAACAACCTCTTGGGTTGCTTTGTGGTGGGTCGCAAAGCGAATAATCAACACGCTCCTTGGGTGGTTTTTCTCTTAACACGGAGGCTCCCAAACACCCTCTTGGGTGCGTCTCTTTTGGTCTGACAACAAATAAACCCAACCGCACCCTCATGCGTCAACAACAACCAACAGCTTTAGGCTGTTGGTGTTGTAGACCGGGCAACAAACGAACACCCTTAATAGGGTGGGCTGTAATAGCAGACAACCAAACGCCCCTTTGTGGATTGTTTTTGCAAACTAAACCTAGACACACCCTTGCGATTGCCTACTTGACCCGTAACCAAAATAATCCAAATAGCCATACCAAATATCAAATAAGCTCTAGATAAACAGACACCCTCTTGGCTGATTATTAGCCGACACTCCAAACCAAACGCACCCTTAACGACGGTGTGTTGGAATCACTCCTAAACCATTTCTCAAGTGTTAGTAATCAATATGTAATAGTTAGCTTAATTAGGCTTTTATGTTAGTAATTATGGCAATGCTTATGTAGAAATCCCATAAGCCTTGGCCCAAACCCAATAAGGAAAGGAAAGGAACTTGCATGTTGCCCTAGTTCCTTCCCTATAAATTGTCTTGTAAACCTTCACTTGAAGTTGGTTGTTCACTTTTCTATTTCACTCTAAGCATAAACCTTTCATTATTCATACGTGTGTTTGGTTAAGTGGTCATCCGATCTTCTCTTATCTCATTTCTTCATATTGATGCTTGTGTTACAAACATGGTGACCTAACAGTGGTATCATTCGCCAAATAGTTGAGTGAAACGTGTGTTTGTTTTTGAAGTTTTTGTGTCCTACAGTAAGTCTCTCGGTATTCAAAATTTCATACGCTTAAAAGCTTTCATTTTACACTTTAAACTCAAGATTCTTGTCCTTTCAAGGTTATTTGGTGTTAAAGTTTAAGTTTTTGGCAAAAAGTTTAAAACTTTACGTGTATTTCATTGTTTTTGAGCTTGATTTTAGTCGTGTGGATATTTCTACGCGTAAGGTGTATAAGAGTTTTGGATTATCAAGTTTCACACTTTTGTGTTATATTGGTGATATTGAAGCTGTTTCATCATAAAAATCAGGTTTAGAAACACTCTTGGGCGAAATCTCAGTCGCTTTGCAAAATTTTTTGGCAAAGGGGAGTAATCCCCACCCGGTAAAATATTATTAACCAAACGCTTTTAGTACAAAGGGCGAGGTGAGAATTCCTTCGCCCTCGGCCCTTAGGACACTTATAGACACTCATATAAACGTGACAAACCACGCTTATAACAAACATTGAACACAAACTACAACGACTATATATAAAATAAAATGCTATTCAAGTAGACAACTCCTTGAATCTTCAAATCGTCATAGTAGTTCAAACTTCCAAACTTCAACCAATTGCGTCTTCTATTAGTATTACGCAAAATGCATAATCTAATAACCTAATAAGAGTGACTTAGAGCAAATCGAATTTGAAGCATAAACATGGTCTAATCAATTCAACCTTCCAAGATCACAAAATCAAATCCATTTGCAACTTCTATTAGAATTATGCACAAAACATAATCTAACAACTGAATAAGAGAGCAATCCATAGCAAATCGAATTTGAAACATAAACAAGGGTACAAGCGACCCTAACTTCCAGATAGAACATAAACAATGGTGGCCGTAATTCAAAGATGACCAAGAACATCCAAGTTCTATCAAACAAGAAACCGAAGAGAATGATGCCACATTGAAGAAGACAAGATAGACTATCTCGTATATCCGTATAGTAAATACCAAAGAGGTTCGCCTCTAACATCATGCAATCACCAAGAACTAACTACCATCCCATGCTCTAAACAACTGACACCAACTAATAAACCACGAAAGACAGTGTATGTTGTTGACGAAGGAAACGCCACTTAACCGATCAATAGGGTTATACCAAACCCTAACTTACAAAATTCAACTTCCATCTCTCTTAACCCACGAACATATTCATAAAACATCACATCGAACAAATCAAAAACAAACCCTAGAATCGGGTAAACACGATCCGGGAGTAGATCACGAACCAAAGAAATAAAAGAAACCTAACCCTAACAGGGTTTTGTTTATCGTTAAGAATAATTCAACCCAAACAATCGACCAAAGATAAACCTAAAAAGGTTTAATCGTTGAAAGAACAGTCCAATCAAATCGCACGTAGAAAATATGATAAAGCGACATAACAAAGAGGTACCAATCATAAGAAACCAATAAGGAAACTAAACCCTAAAAAAACTAGGGTTTCGTCTATGAAACAATAAAGGATAATCCAACCCTAAATAAAGATCGATGACATTAAAAACGTTAGAAGACGAATTAAAATAAATTCGATTGAATTAAGGATAGGGTTAAGAAAAGCCACATCTTGATCAGTAAAACAAAAGAAACACGATCGTATTGCATACCCAATAACAGTTAGAATGGTAGAGGACGAGAGAGTGGAATTGTTTTTGGCCGGAAAAGGATGAGGATGTGGCGGCGTAAGAGCTCAAAGTCTACGCATAAGCTTTTCTTGGCTTGATCTTCAGTGCTAATTGGTTTACTCAGTGTTTTCTTGCTTGGATAAACCTGAAAACACTTCGACTTTGGATATCCTCTCAATGGATAAGTGTAAAGGATTTTTGGGTTAAAACCCTAGTTTTACGCCTTAGCATAAAAGCTTACGAGTAAAAATCTTACGCCTAAGCATTTCCTACGCATAAGCTAGTCTTACACCTAAGGAAATATTACGCATAAGTCTCATACTACTAAGTCTTTGGTTTACGCATAAGCTAAGGATTCACCAAGTCTACGCGTAAGCTCAATTCTTACGCGTAAGGTGGTGTTTTTACGCATAAGCTATTTCCTTTGCATAAGCTGTTTTTCTACGCATAAGGATACTTCATCAACAAAGTTTCATTCGACTACAAAGATCCATTTTCAACACAAGTTTCAAGATGTTTCAACCACCATACTCTAGCTACTTCCCTCATGTGTATTCTCAACAACAACAACAACAACAACAACTCCATCAACAACAACAATTTTATCAACAACTACAACAACAACAACAACAACAACAACAACAACAACAACAACAACAACAATTTCAACAACAATATTCCTCCAGGAGCAATTCAACCACAAATGATTCAACCACCCCCTAGTCTTCAAGTACAACCTTACACAAACTTTCAAAATCAACATCCATCCAGGAATACTATGAAGGAACCGTCTTGGTTTGCAAAGATGTGTGAAGCTTTAAATAGCCAACAATTCATACATGAAGTTGGATCACTTGATAGACCTCCAATGCTCACTCCTGGAAACTATGATCAATGGGTGACAAGGTTCTTTAGGTTCTGTGATCAAAAGAAGCCACATGGAAAGTTCTTGAAGAAGGTCATCCTGGAAGGTCCATTTCAGATGCCTACTGTCACTGTATCCGAAGATCCAAATGCTAATCCACCAAGAGGTGATGTCACCAACGTTGTCAGTCTTAATGAACTCACTACTGATCAACTTCTACACTTTGAAGCCGATGAACTGGCAATGCAATATATCCTTTTGGGATTACCCAATTCGATACTTCGAAGTGTTGATACTCAAAAGACGCTAAAGCAATGGGGAGCATATTCATCTTCTCATGGAAGGCACATAACTCAATCAAAAAGACATGGAATAAAAAATCTTCTTGGCTTATGAACACTTCATGATTGGACCAGGGGAGACATTAGAGTCATATCATCATCGATTCTCAGACATCATCAATGACTTGGAAAAACATAACATCATTTTGCCAAGAATTGCAGTCAACACTAAGTTCCTGAGTAGTCTTGGTCCTGATTGGGAAAAGTATGTCATTTTCATCCGTCAGGCGAAGAATCTTCATCATGCTACATACGGATTATTATACGACTACTTGAAGCCCCACCAAAAGGAAGTTGACAAAGAAAGGGTTATCCGTGGACTCCCTGTTTCACCTTCACTTCCGGATAATCAAACTCTTGCTTTGTGGGCTTGTTAGCCTTGATAATATTTAATAGAAGTGATGGTCATTCACTTTTAGGAACTTTGTAATGTGTGTTAGATATCGTGCTAGAATAGTCAACGGGCTCGTGGATTGGGCTAAGCTAAATGGCTAGTAGTTAAGTTAAGCTAGCCTTATGTAAGTTATTATCCAATCCAAGTCCAATCCAAGCCCAAGCCCAAGCCCATAAGGGCATTTGTAAGGAAGTATAAATATCCCTCAAATGGTCATTTAAGGGGTGTGCTTGAGTGTGTATGTGTGTGTGTTTTCTTTGAATTAATACAAGTTTCTTGTTTCATCTTTTTCTCTCTAACACATACGAGTATCATCAAGTCACCATCTTTCTCATCTTTCCTTCTTCTTATACGCATAGCATAAGTCCGTTATAACTTAAATGTCCAAACAATGTCAATTCATATAGGTTTAATGTGTAATATGTTTATATATATATAGTATGTCAAGTACATGAATTATCCAAAACAATATGTCCATTTTGTATCCAATTTTTCCAAGTCCATTATGTATGATAGAAGTCTAATGTCCAGTGTGTCAAATCCAATCCGTTAAGTATTAGCATAGTTTGATATATTTTGAGACCGGTAGTCGTATATGTCAACTTGTCTAATGTATGCTAGTCCGATAATTGTTATATAATTAGTCCAGTAGTCTCAAGTTTAATATCGATAGTTATCGTCTAATATTTAATATGCATATTATATGATTAGCGTTGTACATGATAAAAATATTGTAGTCACCATAAGCCATAATGTCAAGACTCATAAAATAACTATTACGAAGTGAATAAGTATAGGTTAGCTAACATTAACATTATATTATGTGTACATCGTACACTTATTACAATCTTGTAAATACGTATATCATATATGAGTTTCAAGAAATTTCAAAAATGAGCTATTACAAGTAATAAGCATTCAAGTAGCTTAAAATAACACTTAAGTCGACACTTAATATGCCGAGCCAAACTACCCTTTGGGGCTTTTTTTTGGGCCGCGACTCAAAATAATAACCAAATAAAGTGGAAGAATAAACAAAGTTCATCCTTATGTC